>CM060267.1:24819055-25466555 GCA_030684275.1 Acipenser oxyrinchus oxyrinchus | reverse complement strand
TTTCTGTTGATTGTTTCCTTATAAGTCATACTGTACTCCAATTTGAAAGATGTTGTAATTCAAACTCACCCCAGCCTAGGTGGGACTGGCCGAGTTGAAAGGTCACATTGTCACCTGATTTGAATGGAGCGAGGAAGGCGGTTCAGTCCTGGCTGTTAGGGTTCTGCAGACAAGCTCAAAGCATTGCAGAATGGAAGCAGCTCAGTATCAGAACTGCAGATCCCAGATCCACTCATGATGATTGTAGACACCATTAAATAGTGAGGGATCCCTTTTAAAAGTATCCCATAGTAAAAAAAAAATAAAGCATAGTGAAAGCATTGTGCATCCCAGAGAGGTATGGTTAAAACAGGATAAACCATGGTAAACTATGCATAGTAAGACCATGGCAAAAGCATGGGTGCGAACTGCAAAAAAAAAAAAAATGTAATTGTAAGATGGTAAACACCTATAAGGGATGTGTTTCAAAGAAACAGTTCATTGTGTGTTGATATGCTGGGGCTAGCACTAAACAACATTGTTTTAGCCTCAGACTGAGCTCTTCATTTGACCCTTTCTTAAAGTAAGAAGAAACGATTTAATCAGCACGTATAAAAAGCTATTTAAAGAGGAAATGACTCAGTGTATCACAATAGCAATCATTTCAGTTCTGGACAGCTTGCATCTGTTTTAAAGATGCTGCAATACACACAAGTTTCCTGAAGTAATAGGAATAGATCACATTTTACTGATGCAAACTTTACTATTTATTGCACTGACAGCAAAAAAACGTGACTTGCAGTCACACAGAAAGTATTGTGGAACTTCACTTCAGCACCCTTTCAGCACGGGTCCACATTCCCTTCCCCTATTCCTCAGTTACAGTAAAGCAGGATTGGGCAGGCACATGTTAAAGTGTTAGCAGCTGACACAATAATGGAATAATCCTTACGTGCTGCCCACTTCCTCTCACTATAATGGTCTCAAATGTGCAGTGTTGAAAGAAGCACATGTTATAGTAAACAGGGGTTTTCTTTTGAAGATAGTCACCTATTGGTAAGCCATGCTAAGCCATGATTTCAGGTCATGTTGCAATTCTTGAAATTGTCCCCAACACCCCACAGCCTTCAACCTGCTACTTCCCATATGGACTGACACGCTTCCAGACAGTAGCATGCTTTGTGAAGCGAAACGACCGAGGAAGCGAAGCAGTAACAGACTTCCTGAGAGCAAGGCATGGAAACTGAGAAATTTCTTTAACCCTAAGTACCAGATATAATGGTGAACATACACGATTGCTAGGTGTTTCTTTCAAAGCTTTACAGTTGAGACCTGTGTAGGCACAGCATGTCAGATTTATAGAATGATGTTGTTAGCTGCAACCCTTTGAAGTGGGGTCCTAGCAGAGTCTGTGGGACATGCGGGGAGCATGTGCAGAGCATCATGTGAGTGCAAAGTACCTCTTTTGCAGTGCGTCTCAGTGTTAATGAATGTCTCTTTCATGCTGTAGCTTCAAGTCCCCTCAGTTCGCTATGGGAACTCATTCAACAAAAATAGATTATGGGTACAAGGTTGCTTGCTGTATATCTTCACTTTGCTAGAAAGCTTTTTGAAACTACTTGACCAGGAACCCAATCTTTAGACATCATTTTAGTAAACTGTGTGTGCCGGCATGAAGGTGCATAAACACATGCATGCAGCTGTGTGTAAAAGCATCAGATTTAAACAAGTTTTAAAGCAGATTCCACACATGTTCTTTGGTTACAGCCATCCATGTCCTCATTCGAAAACAAAAATGCAAAAAATACAGTATGCAAGTTCTGCCTAAATCTATATTTACATTTTTTTGTGTGTAGGTAGGGGAGTGATTGGATTTTTGGCAGCGCGTAGTAAGATATATTATTATTTTTTTCGTATTGGGTATGCAAGTGCACAGAAGCAGAGGTTATAGGAAAATTCAAATAAACTTGGCTTGTCTTTTAAGGAAAATTATGTGGGAGTTCAGACAACTGGGAACGCAGGCCTCCTGACTGCTTGCTATTTAAAAGATGGTAGCAATTGATGATGCTGTGGAGAAACCCTTTAATGCTTAGTGCAAAAACCAGCACACATGGAGTTCAAAGTCAAGCGCGCCTCTAATTGTTCTGTAGTGTTTACAACTACTGGGTATTTTCTTATTCTGATGTTAATTAAGAGATTACACTTGCTCATGGAGTGCTGTAGTTATTCGGTAGCCAAATAACCCACGAGCTGCTGAATAGTGAAATAACCAACGCGCTCTAGGAGCGTTCGTGGAATGTGCTGTTTGTTTAACAAGGATCATGTATGGAAAATGAAGTATGTGTAACCCTAAGCTAACTGCATTTGGAGATTTGATTTCCTAAGATCAGGCTCCACGGCTTAGCAATGTCATTCGGAACAGTGTGATTTGTCTTTCTGTCGTTGGGTTGGAAGGAATGCATGGCAGGTTCCAAAACGAGATTCGTTTAACAAAAAAAAATAATACAAATCACTCAGCATCAGCAAATATGAAAATTTTATTTTATGCTTGATTTCTCAGCGCTTGATTGCTTCAATCAAAGGTTTTAATAAAACAGTATGTATTACTAAGAGAATAATAATAATACAAGGTTTGTGGGTTTTCCAAGTAACTATAAACTCTGACATCTCTACATTTTTATTAATCTCTGTTAATGGACTCTGTTGCCCGATATCCGACATAATGACAGCTTGATTTGATTCAGGTTTTCTAGTCCTCACCACTCCTGAGGTCTCATTCACCACCCTGGTGCTGCTTAGGCTAGGGATGAATGGGACCGCAGTGCCATCAGTAAGGATGTGGTTGCAGTATTAGAATGAATGGCTGCAGTGAGAATATTGCCAAACTTCTGATTTCAGTGTTTAACGGGACAGACCTGAAATGTAGACTTGCATGTTACTGTTGTAAATGCCAGTCGAGGCAATAATCTGCAAAAAAAAAAAAAAAAAAACAAAACTGAAACAGTCCTTAATCTCTGAAAATGCTGCTTGTGTCTCTGTGTTTACTAGGAAAACCACAATAAAGCACAAGCTGGTTTCACAGACCAGGATCAGCACTTCACACACTTAGAGTACTTGATCTAAGGAACCATTGGGTTGTCTGTGAAACCAGCTGGTCAGCAATTGACTGATTGTAGCTCAAGGGTATATACTATTATTAAATAAATGAATAATGTTGGTATTTT
Source organism: Acipenser oxyrinchus oxyrinchus (assembly GCA_030684275.1). Classification (NCBI taxonomy): domain Eukaryota; kingdom Metazoa; phylum Chordata; class Actinopteri; order Acipenseriformes; family Acipenseridae; genus Acipenser; species Acipenser oxyrinchus. Next base: position 25,463,352 of record CM060267.1, on the reverse strand, counting down.
CTTCTTGTTCAGTTCATTTGTATGCTGCCCTGGATGGAAGCAGCACGTGGATGAATGTATTACACGTAAGTATGCTGATATACAGTGTGTTCGACAGGCAGCCTGCTATAGGCAAATGCTGAGCACATTTTTCTGTCAACTTATGAAGCCAGCTGTTGATGGGACCATTTTCAAACAAAGTTCACTGTAGTGGTCCAAGCCAGAAATCTGGATTAATCTTGATTTGAGCTGCTTTGTGAAAATGTCCCCTACAACAAGTTGCATGGAAAGTTGCCTGGTGTCACATGGTATTAAGTTATTGACACATCTGATATCACTGTTATCTTAAACTGTTTTCACAATGAATGGTGGGTAACAACTGGACAGTAGTAGGTTGACCCATTTTAAAAAGCACAATGAAGCTTTCTTGAACCAGGATAGAACTAATATATATACCAGCCTTTTATTACCAGTGATCCCCTAAATGACTAGTGATACTAGTGATTTAGAGGAGAGAATCATAAACATTTCCCTTAGCAAAAGCATAGCAATGTGTAGTAAAGCATAGTGAAATCACGGTAAAGCATAGGTACACATTGTGATAGTAAAGCAAGGTATAGTAAAGCATATTAAAAAACACAGCAAACCAGGGTAAACTATGGTAGATGCATAGTATAGCCATGGTAAAACTGCAAAAATACCATGCAGAAATACTGTGGTAAACTTTTAGAAGTAGACAAAACCCATTTGGCTGGGATTGTGGGACGGTTTGCTAGAAGTTAGTTGTAGCACGTTGTTATGATGATGAGTTTTCTATTTTAAACAATAAGAAAGACCAGTCAACATGGAAGAAAGGCATTTTTAGTTTGCAATGTTGGCTTTTGTGCACCCTGCTGAACAAGGACAGTAAATGTTGACGTACAACTGAGTGAAGTTTCCTCATGCTATCTATGCTCTCATACTGTCTATCTGCAGCCGTTTGTAAAGGGAATTTTACCTGCAAAGAGAACGAAGTGTGTGTGAGACCCAATGAATGTCGCTGTCGCCATGGATACTTTGGAGCCAATTGTGAGACCAGTAAGTGCACGGACGTGTTTTATTTTGTTTGCTTGCTTTGTATTTACCTTCCTGTGTAGCCGTTTGTTTTCCTGAAGTTTTCTCAGGGGAAAGTCAGATTTCACTTTTTCTCTATGTGTATTCATTTAGGAATAATTATAGTTCCCGATTCAACACACAGTGTGTGTGTTCAGTGAAGCAGTCACAGGCCCACACACCCCAAAGCAGAAACTAAATAGTGAGACATGGCAGAAAATGTTGCAAGCACATGACTAATTTCGATACATCTTTACAACTGACCTATTAATACTTGATGTTTTTCTTCCCCTCCAGAATGCCCTGGTCAGTTCTTCGGCCCGGACTGCAAGGAAATGTGCACCTGCCACCCGAACGGGCGCTGCGACGACGTGATCGGCAAGTGCACCTGCAACCCCAACCGCTGGGGGGTCAAGTGCGAGAACCAGTGCCTCTGCCAGCGGGGGAAGTGCGACCAAGACACGGGCAAGTGCACGTGCGACACGGGATGGTGGGGCCCCCAGTGTTCCAACACGTGTTACTGCAGCAGCAGCTCGGTGTGTGAGCAGAGCACAGGGCGCTGCATCTGCCAGCCGGGCTGGTGGGGGCGTACCTGCAACAGCCAGTGCCCCTGCAGCAACTCCCCCTGCGAGCAGTTCAGCGGGCGCTGCCAGTGCCACGAGAGGCTGTGGGGCACGCGCTGCGAGAGGTACTGCCAGTGTGTCCATGGCAAGTGCAACCAGGCCGACGGCTCCTGTACCTGCAAGCCAGGCTACAGAGGAAAGTTCTGCAGGGAGCCCTGCCCAGCGGGCTTCTACGGGCAAGGCTGCAGACGCAGGTGGGTGCTGCTTGTATCAGAACCGTGATGTGGCTTTTATCAGATATATGCAAAGGACTATGGGAGTTTTCGAAAGCACTCAGTGAGTTTCTCTTTTAGATGCGGGCGGTGCAAACAGCAGCAGCCGTGCACAGTTACAGAGGGGCGTTGTCTGACTTGTGAAGCTGGCTGGAACGGCACCCAGTGTGACCAGATCTGCAACGCTGGTTTCTTCGGGGGAGAATGCAAGGAAGTGTGCCCGCCCTGCAGAGATGGCCACCCCTGCAACCATGTGGATGGGAAATGCACACACTGCAATCCCGGCTGGATCGGAGACCGGTAACTGGGTTCATTCGCTTAAAATGGGTTTCAAGTTATTTTGTGGCAATGGGACTTGTATATATGCGGATCTAAACTCCAGATCCACAGGGACCAATTTATATGATGTGTTTTTGTAGGTGTGAGATAAAATGCCCCAATGGAACGTATGGAGAGAACTGTAAAAACATCTGCAATGATTGTTTTAATGGGGAATGCCATTTCGCCACTGGAGAATGTCTCTGCAATCCGGGCTCCTATGGGACCAAGTGAGTATAAATACTTTTCTGTTCAGCTGGGGAAATATTCTGCATTGGTGGGCTCGCTAAAAGCAGTTGCCAGATGACTGTGAAAGGGCTGTAATAATCATATGTATACATACCACAGAACTTTCAAACTACATTGACTAAGCAGGGGACCCGTAAACGGAATTCAAGGTCCATTATGACAGACAGGCTCAATGTTGGCATAAGGTCTGTTTAATATGATAGCTAGAAAGCTACTACCACCTTGCAACAAAAGTGAAATCGGTGAAGCCACCTTAAATGCTTTCAAACAGCTGAGTTAGTATTGTTAATCAGCATGTAAATAAAATGCAATGTCACAAAACAGTGTCACACATCAGTCTTTGGACCTACAATATTGCATTCTTTTATGCAGTAACTCCAATAGTAAAAACATTGATAATAGCTTATGATTTAAACTACGCAGTAGTTGCTTTTTCTTTTCCTATCCCAGAATCATTTTGAACATGTGTAAGCTGTCTGAGTATATCACATATCTAGCAGAACAGCCCAGTTTATTATTGGCCATGTGTATGTTAGCAGCTGATCAGAGGTTTTTGTCATGATGCTGTAATCATCCCCCTGCAAGTTAAGATTTCTTCAAGTTGTGATCTAGGGCAGCAGTGTGGAGTAGTGGTTAGGGCTCTGGACTCTTGACCGGAGGGTCATGGGTTCAATCCCACGTGGGGGACACTGCTGCTGTACCCTTGAGCAAGGTACTTTACCTAGATTGCTCCAGTAAAAACCCAACTGTATAAATGGGTAATTATATGTAAAAATAATGTGATATCTTGTAACAATTGTAAGTCGCCCTGGATAAGAGCGTCTGCTAAGAAAATAATAATAATAAACCAAACAATGACAAAGAAAACACCACAAGGTTTTTTCCCCCCCAAGCTGGGGACTCAAAGACAACACAAAATGATTAAAAAAATAAAGCTGTCTAGTCTTTCATCCAGAGGTCACATAATTTAAATCCTGAAGGATGGTTGTTTGTGTTTATTATGTTTTCCAGTCAGACACAAGCTATTTTTCTCACTGCCCTTTTTATAACTTCTGCTGGAATCTCAAGGGCATAGCCACTGCTCTCGGGCACCTCAGACAGTGATGTCTGCTCTAGTTATTTATTTCAGAAATAGTCTTCTTCTTCTTCTTCTTCTTCTTCTTCTTCTTCTTCTTCTTCTCCTTCCCTTACACTAAGCCTTGTTTTTGTTCTGTTTCCTCTCCACAGCTGTAACATGACTTGCCCAGCCGGTCAGTATGGAGTGAACTGTGCCCATGCCTGCTCCTGCCATGAGAATACCTGTAACTCCACCACTGGGGAGTGCTTCATGCGTGAGCCTGCTTTATTACCTCATTTACCGTGCTATGATTCCCTCACTGAGATTGTAAAGTCTGCTGTCCCTTATTCAGGGATACACAGGGGTTTCTTTAGAGCCTCTGTTTATACAATAGTGATCCATTTAAGACACATCCTCAATTACCCTTGAGAATGAAGCTTAACTTATTCCAGCTACTCATCAGCTATAAATTTGCAGTTTGGTAAAACGTGTCCTTTTAAATAATTGTTTTCTATGTACGATCAGGGCAAAGGAGGTAAAAACTAGATATCAATATTATTAACTTGTATTAACAGCTGGGCATGCACCTATATGTGAAAACTAATCTATTTAGACAGCGATGAGTGGCATTCATTACAAATCCTAGAGAATCCAAATTCAGGGTTCAGGTTCATGCTCAGTAACTACACAACCATAATGACGTACACATGTGCTTTTATAGATAGCTATAGCTGTGAATACACACCCAGCAGACTTGACGTTGCTACCAGAAGATCTCCCCTCTTTCTCACGGCTGTGTTTGTTGGCTGGGTTCCCCCTGTCCGCGAGTGAGGGTGGAAGGGGATGGCTGTGTGTTCTTCTGCTGAAAGGAAGAGGGGATTTATTGGGAAGTGAGGTCAGCTGAGGTCACGTGGGCGGACATTCAGGGAAATCCAGGGCAGCAGTGATGATGTCACAGTGTCAGAGCTTCACAAGCCCTTCCTTGATCCAGCTGAGAACACAGGCGGTGAACTTTAGCCTCGCACAACAATTCTTTGACAGGAGCAGAGCTTGGTGCCAAGTTGCTCAATGAAGCCGTATTCTTCCTAACTTCGTAAAGGATTCTCAAGGGCTTTTGTTGCACTTCCATTGAAATGCCGTCCAGCTGCCTTGGTTTAATTTGAATTGTAACAAGGGCACAAAAGTGCCAGCCCTTAATAGAAATCCTTAGTACCGGTAAACAGGTAGTACAGAATCCATTTAGCCTTGCAACCTCTTCACGATCAGTTTCTACTACAGGGTTAGGGTTAGGGTTAGGGATGCAAAGGGTTTGCAGTTTAAAAATGATAACTGTACACAGTAAGGTTGTGGCGTTTTAGACACAGCATGGCTACAATGGTGCTTGGGACTGGAGTCTATTCTGTTGTTATGAATCACTGGACTGCTGTATATGTTGTGGTAAAATACCAATAATTCCCACAGTAGGTATGACACAAATGATGACTATGAGTAATAGCCAAAGTTTGCATGGCTCAGTAAACGCTTTGCTGTTTTTTTTTACAGAACCCAACCAGAGAATGGGCGTGATTGCAGCGGGGGCGCTAGTGATCTTCCTCCTCATCCTCCTCCTCTCACTCTTGTGCTGCTGCTGCGTCTGCCGCAAGAAAAACAAGAACGAGTAAGTCTGGCTGGGTGTCTTGAGAACATCACAGCGCAGGGAGACCCCGGGTGCAGGGAGACCCAGGGTGCAGGGAGACCCCAGGTGCAGGGAGACCCAGGGTGCAGGGAGACCCAGGGTGCAGAGAGACCCAGGGTGCAGGGAGACCCAGGGTGCAGGGAGACCCAGGGTGCAGGGAGACCCCGGGTGCAGGGAGACCCCGGGTGCAGGGAGACCCCGGGTACAGGGAGACCCCGGGTGCAGGGAGACCCAGGGTACAGGGAGACCCCGAGTGCAGGGAGACCAGCGTTCACATATCAGCTTGCTTCTTTACACATTTTAAACAGTTGAGCAAAAGTATTCATTCGTTTTTTTATCTAAATGTGCATTGATTGTTTATTGCATGAACTTATAACTTCCTAAAAAAATAAAAATTGCTAAAAAGTTAATTGCAGCAAGTATTTTGATTATGAAGGAATAGCGAAGCAACCATGTTTTTATGCAGAGATGACGAACATATACAGCTGGCGTGTACATTAGATGTTCTACATTTTCGTGAACTGTATTCCTTTTTATCGTGGGTCCTTATGCTTTAATTATCTTCATTTCCTTGCAGCCCAGAGCATGACAACTCTGCGAACAGCAAGAAAGCTGGAAGACGGCTTTGCGGCAGGTTCAGCAGGATCAGCACCAAATTCCCCAGGATTCCGCTGAGACGCCAAAAACTGCCAAAAGTTGTGGGTGAGTCCAAATGATTCGCAATTGTCAATTACTCTGTTCCTCAGAAAATCTCTGGTTTTAGATCAACTGTGGTTTTTCATGGCCATCCAAGTTCTGTCATTGATCTCTATTATATCTCTGTCCAGGGCTGTTATATAGCCATGGTTTATCACATGATATAATAACAAAACCAACATAAAGGCTGGAGGATATGGCTACATTAATCCAGCACCAGCACACACTAGGTACTGCAAGCTGTTCTTGTTAGTTGATTCTGTTTTCTCCAAGGCTGGTCTATGTCAGCGATGCCCATCATCCTAATAATTGCTGCCTTTTGTTCAGTGATTGAAGCCTGGCATGGGAGGTTTGCCATTGAACTGAATCCAAACTGAAATGTACTGAGCCTACTGTATGTGCTGCAGATTGTTCTGCACTGGCTTGTATTTCGATCCTGTGGAATGATCAGAGTATTTATCAGTGGCCACAGAACCTGAACCTTTACATCTCCTCTAGGGAGAGTCTAACACCTTGCCTCCTCCCTGGCCCATCAAAATGGATAAGCATTGTCATCATGGAATTGCCGTTCAGAATCACGAAGCAAACTATATACATTTCTAGCTGAACTGCACCCTCCATCCATGAGGTGTGATTGCATTGAGCCTTGGTCTGCCCCACCTCCAGAGCTCAATCCAGTTTAAGCCCTATGGGATGAACTGGACAGACGTCTGGGGTTAAGGCTATCCCAGCCCACAACACACTGCACGCACTGTTTGAGGTTTTGGAAGATGAATGGTTACATAAATATTAGTAGCTAGCTAGCTAGATATATTTATTAACGCAGCATATTTTGGATGCAGCTAATAAAATGTTTTCATTGTAGAGTAATTTTTCCACTGAAAAGAGAGTTGAAAATGTCTGTTTTTATTGCCAAATGGAGTATGTTATTTAATTTGAAAGGAATGCTCTGGTTGCAAGCCTTATTATTCTTGGCAGTCTGCACGTGCCATGTGTTCATATTATTACAAGCTTAAACAGTCAAGTTTTCAAAAAGGAGCCGAAGAGCAAAGAGCTATATTATTAAACGATGGGGGGGTTAGTGGTGAGGAGTGATGGTTTATCAAAGGCTGCTGTGTTTGTCCGACTGCATAGCTCCTGTTTGGGGCACTTCTGTATTCGTGTGTTATTGGTGACAGGGTTGCAGATTTTAACACCTTGCATGGCTTGTCGGTTGTGTGGATTTCAGGTATTGGAGGGGAGTCTGGTGCTGGTTTGGTTTCCCCAGGTGTTTTAATTGCGATGCATTGTCTTTATCACGGCCCGCAGTTGCTGGTTTACCAGGCTGTTCTCTAAACACTGCAGTCACTGTAGTTGGGAATTATGCTGTCTGAGTGTTGACTTGCACCAAATCTACTGAGCATATCACTGCAGTCGTGGAATGCGTGAGAATACATATTTGCTATGTGGGTATTTTTCAAAGCGTATGGAAGTGCATGGCAGTTAACAATGATGGGACTGTTTCATTAGCTATAAACCCTTTCACTGGTTCATTGCTGCCCAGCACCGGGTTTCAGCAGCTTCCGGGCAGTATTTGTTTAACAGTAAGCATCAATGTAAACAACAGTCAGTTGACTATAGAATTGTACACAGGGGACTTAACCAGATGCTGAACCAGCATTCTAGTTTTTTAGACGAGTACTCTGAATACCTCAAGCCACACAATAAGAGTATTAAAACAGATACAAACAATGGAGGTGGGGGGGGGGGGTTCAATAGCTAGCAGATGTTACAGATTGCAAGCGTAACACTTCATAATAGAAAGAATGAGACTGCAATAAAATGTTGGCCAAAAAAAAAAAAAAAACTTTTGTTTCAAAAAATGTAATTACGAGGTTAAGAAAACAATGTGTACTTTTGTAAAGCCTTCAGGGTAAAAAAAAAATAATTCACCTCGAGTCAGTCTAGCCATTGTACCGCGTATTACAAATTACAGGAGCGCTCCATCGCTGCATATGATTAGTGATCTGACACAGAAATGAAAATGTGGTGAAGAAGTAAGCGTTGAGCAACGAGTATGATGTGCTTCTTCTGAAGAGCCGTTAGGAATGGACATAAAGTCTACTATCTACTACTATTTTTTTTTCTTTCCGGCAGTTGTTGGGAAGAATGCATAAAAACAATTAAAAAAGTATAATAGATAGAACATTTGTGGGGAAAAATGGAACCAGTAAAAGTAATCATGTCAATGTAACCTCACTGGGCTACCCTTCTGGCCGGTAGCCCACATCCGCTGAGCTGAATGCCTCCTGCCCTGTCCTGCAGCCTCCTCATCAAGAGGAGCGGGGCTCAGTTCTGCGTCTTCTCTGTCTGTTTGTGTCACTCTGCTTTCCTCATTCCCTGCCTCTGCACTGAACTCTCCGTTGTTTGAAAGCCTCCCCTCACAGGGAACCTGAATCCCGCGCATTCCACAGGGGGGCCTCCGGGCCTCCCACAGGAAGTGGCCACATTTATCCCAGCCTGTGTCAGCCCCGTGATTTATCCGGCGCAGGGTCAGTGGCAGCAGATGTGTTGAGACAAAGGGAGGAGGCTGGAGGAAATGCTGCACTCCTGAGAGCTTCTCTCCAGTTGCTCAATTCGTTCTCCCCTCCTGATAAACACAGATCCAGCTTTCTTTCTTTGTTGTTTTTGGTTAAGCAGCTGGTATTTTCAGTGTGATAGTTTTACCGTCTGGCAAGCTTTGAGTTCCACATTGTCACCTCTTTCCTCTAAATGAAATATCGGAGGCTGCTCTCCCTGCTCATTGGATCAGCCTGCCCTGTCACAGAACTCGAACAGCACTGCCTAATGTGGACACCTGCTGTGAGAGGCTAGGCTGAGCAGCTGTGTTTCCCCACTGCTGGGTCATGTCAATGCTTTCCAACAATATCTATGTCTAGTGCTGCATTAAAGGGAAAAGGACAAGGAGGGGAGATAGAAGGTCCAATTTCAGACACTCCCCCTTCAGATAGTAAAATAACTTTACATTCAAAACTAATGCATTCAAGTTTGCTCATTCTTGTTTTCAAACTGGATTTGAAATGGATGCCAGTTTGATTCTTTTTTACACTCCAAAATAATCCAAAATAAATAATACTGAATGGATGCATTTGTGTTACAAAATGCAAACGAAATGGTCGGTTGGCTTGCTAATAACGAAATAATGTAAATAGAATATATTTTGAACCCCAGTCAGTGCAAGAAAAAGAATTTCTTGCACAATGCAAAGTTACAGTATGCATTATTTTCAAAAAACTTCCCGGTCCATTTAATGTCTGAGATACTTTTTTTTTTTTATCAACCAAGCAATGCAATAACATTTTAGTTTAGTTTATAGTGATGGTAATGAAAAACAGCAAACAGTAACCCTTCAGACAAAACTGCAATGACAGCACTAGGCAAATGTGGATGCCATTATGTGATCAGCAACATCCCAAATGTGCATCTTCTACAACCATGAACAGAGACCACCAGGATGCATTTCACTTAGGATTTCAATCAGGTCTCGTGGGGCAGCCAATGGTGTCCTAAACAAGGTAATTTCCACTGTGCCACCCAGTGCAGTGCTGCCGGACTAGGAGCAGAATGTCAGGGGGCTACAACAGCCCCACCCCAGACCCCGACAGTTGTTACTGACAGCTGCTAGAGAGCCCTGCAGTGAATACGAAATGAAACAAAAAAACATCTCTCCCCCAAAGAAATTTCACTGTAGGGTTTTCAAAACAAAAAGAGACATGTTTCATGTTTTTGCCAAGTTAACAGGCATGTCCTGTGTGGTCACGGCAAAATACCGTCTGCGGGTGAATGGCTGGTCTCAGGTCTCTATGAAACATCCACATCAAAGGAGCTTTGCAGGAAAAGAAAGTGCTGCCTGCGGTCCCAGCTTATACACAGTGTCTGGCCTTACCACCCTTGCAATCTTTAGTATCGTCCTTGCATGTTTTACAATGTGGATATTCAATTTAAAAAAAAGTATAGAATTTGAGTTGCCTTGCAAAACATTTGTACAACAGATGGTATGATTTCCTTATGATGTTACTGTTCAAAATGCACATGTTACCGGAGGAGAATGCTGGAGTAACGTTGGTCTTCTGCTGTTACAATTCTAGGGATTTAAAAAGTTCAGGGTCCCCATGTTGAGCATGTATGAAGGCAGTAATAAACTACAGTAACGGCATAAAGCCAGCAAGCAGGGCGTAGCAGTTGAACTGTTGTTCTTGCAAGTTGTATACAGTTTCTTGCTAGTTGTATACATTAAAATAAATGTATTCCTGTCTGAAGATTTGCCAACGAGCTTGATTCAAAATAGGGTCTTTTATGAAGTGTCTGCTATTGAGGAAGCCAGGGAAGCTGTTGCTCTGTTTACGTTTGAAAAAACAATATTTTTTACTTGTATCGTAAATTATGAAGAGAGTATGAAAAAAAACCTTGGGTTTTCAGAAGACTGTACAAACTGTAGGTCCTTTGGTCTTGCAGTTTATGGCATCTCTTAATCTCCTTGCTTATGCATTCCTCTCAGATAATGGACTCCCCAGACACTTTACATAAAGTGTCAGAAAGTCAAATGTAATTATGTGTGAAGTAAAATACTATTCCTGAAAGTAACGCTCAGTTAATGATCAATGGCACATGGTTGTAAAGTGTTTGTATTAGTGGTAGTATTTCTACTAATGTTGATGGGTTTTTTTTGTATCTCAGTTGCTCACCATGACCCTGAGAATACGTTCAACTGCAGCTTCATCGAGCCTCCTTCTGCAGTGGAGCAGCCCTCCCCCTCCTGGTCATCGCGGGGCTCCTTCTCATCCTTCGAGACCAGCGACGATGGACCTGTCTACTGTGTCCCCCATGAAGGTAGAGAGACACTCCCCTGTTTGAGTCATTCCTGCTGCTTGGGTTGCTAAAGAGAGACAACAGCTAAAATGACTCCTACTAATAGACCGTGTCTCCATAATCACAATGCTAATTAGTTGTATAAACAAAAACAGGAAATGTTACTAAGAGCAAAAATGTTCCAGGGCAACCTTCCAAAAGTGGGACTGAAACAGGAAAGACCGGAGGGAAGCTTTGGTCTGACATAAAAAAAAATGGGATCTTGCGTCAAATACTTCTGACTAGTGGGAGGATTGAGCACGAGACAGGAAGATGTATAGATAGAGCTGGGGGTTTAGTCACTGGTTGCAGGGCATTGCACGATTCAGTTCTGCAGCCACCAAGTTCATATTGTTCTAGCTTGTAGTTTCTGTTGGTAAACTGGCTTATATGTCAAGAACATTTAAATACAATGTCTTTTCTCTATTCAGAATCTATGTCCGAAAACAAAGAGAAGGGAAGCTCCAACGTGGTGGAGAAGATAGCTCCGCCGATCAGCGAGGAAGATGCTGGCGAGTACACCTCTTTGAAGGACACAGGGAAAGCCTTGCCGGGGGACACCAGCGAAACACCCTTGCTGAAATCCTCTGACAGCGAGGGATCCACAAGTGGCTCAGAATCCACCAGCGGGGCTCTCTATGCTAGGATCGCCAGGCTGTCCAAGCAGTCCGAGGACGAAAACAGCAGCAGCAATGTCAAGGGTAACGGCAAACCTCCGTCACCAGAAAGAGCCAAGCCTCGCCCTCCGGACCCTTCCACCAAGCCCAAAGTCTCCTGGATCCATGGCAAGGTTGGAAACGGCCAGAATCCAGAATCCAGCCAGGGCCCTGTGCCCACAAAGGACAAGAGGAGAAGCCACAGTGAGACCTCAGGGAAGAGTGAGGAGAAGCACAGCAGCAGGACCAAGGAGAAAGCAGCCAAACACAACAAGGAGCAGAGCTCCCCTGAGGGCAAGGGCTCAGAAGAAGCACGCTCCCCAAGCAAACACAAATCGCACAAGACCAGGGCTGGCCAGGAACAGATGGAACACATCAACGGGGCCGTCCAGAACGCTTTAAAGAAGATCGGGAACTTTCACGGGGACAAGAAAGGCAGCGAAACCAAAGAGGTACCCAAAAGCCCCAACAAGTCCCGCTCTGAGGTGATCCACCCTCACATGAATTCTGAAGCTGCCACTTTGCTGGCCGCCCAGTTGAAGGAGAAGACCCAGAGCATCAACCGGTGCGAGGGCATGACGAAGCAGAATGGTGTGGCCTCTCCACAGTCCCACAGGGAGAAGCCCACCCCTCCTCAGAAGACCAAACGCTCTGCGCCCGCTGGGCCCAACCACAATTCCAGCAAGCCTCTGCTGCCCACTTCCAGCAGCCTGCAGAAGATAGTCGTCCCAGTTTCAGAGACGATATCTTCAGAAGCAAAGAGCCCAGAAAGACAGGACTTGAATAACCTCAAACAGGACGGAGGAGACCCTACACCCAAGAAGACTCCCATCAAAAAGCCTCCTAGAAAGAAAGGTAAGGAAGGAACCTTGGACTCTCACCCAAAGACCGCAATAATGCCACCTCAGATGGTCAAGTAGAGGAAATATAGACCTTGTCATTCTTCCAAGTTTGTCGGATGATTTTTTTTTGTCTTTTGTTCAACTGACAACTCTTTAACAGCTCTTTTCTTGAAGGACCAATGAAAAAAAAAGGATTTAATAATGTGGAGGTGATATCTTTTTTTTCCAATGTGTACACCATTCAGTTAAAAGGACCAGACTATGCAGACTATATTGCCTGCTGAATTAAGCAGTGATTGTTGGACTACGCTTTTTTCATTATTTTTTAAATCATGAAGACGTCAGAGAGACGAATAAGGATAAGGATACGCAGACCATTCAGTATTACAAGGATTACGATGTCAGTACTATTTTTGTTGTTTGTATGTTGTTGTTTTTTTAGAAAACTTCTCTTAAACCTGCAATATTCTAAGCATTCACTCTTCTCTTGAGCTGCCAAAGGTTTCGAGATCAGCATCGAGGACAGTAAAGGAGCAGCAGTGAGGAATCTGTAGTGTGGGACATTTGTTTTATTTTTGCATTCAGTTTTGTATGTAATGTATCCCCAGTCACATGCTGGTTTCAGAAATATGATATTTCATACATCAACACTTATCTACGTGTATCTAGTGGCCATGGTTTTGGTGATTATTGGTTTTGAAGGTACAAAAAATATTTATGCTCCATGCTGTATTCAATCATAAACTTACCTTCCTTTCCAGTGCAAATATCACTATCCATTTGAACCCTTACCAAAAGCCACCCTATATTACAGACAGTCATAGTTGGATCTTTGTCAAAAGCTTTGATATTTTCATTTCGGACACGTACCATATCAGGCGTTGGAAGGCTGTTTAGCAGTGTTTCTGACACGGATTAAAATTCCCTCTGTTCTGGTAATTGTATTTAGTTTTCTTTATAGTGAGATTATTATTATTATTATTATTATTATTATTTGTCTGCAAATTGGTGCTCCACAGGCCTCCATATAAAGAATGTAAAAGATCAAATGCTTAGCCAACAGCCTAAATGATTATATCAGGTTATTCCACAGTCCCAAGAACTGGTTTTTGACATTCAGTTGGGACAAATGGATCATTTTTAACTATCTGGAGTGCAGAGTTTCAATCATTGTCTATGTCTGTGTTTTTTGCCAGTGCTGCTTTATTCCAAAAGCAGTGTGATACTTCGGCTTTACTTCATGCTGGGGTACTGTAATCAAGTCCAGAATGCTTCACTGTGTCAATCCTAAGAGGCAATAATACAGTGTGCTGCTTTTACATTCACCTGAAGCAGACACTTAGAAAAGTGCTGATCGCGTTTCACAAAGGGTCCCGTTCTAACAGTGACCTCAGCCAATTCCCTCATTACTCCTTAGACACCTCTCAGCTCTGAGAAACGTTTCTGTTGGTAGGACGTTTACCATCGTCATTCCCACTGTACTCTAATGCCTTTGTATTTTGGGCTATTGCAAGAAGGCAGGTTTAATGTGTTGCGTTTGTAGCAGGTGGCTATAGAGACTGAAAGACTCCCAATACCCCTCCTTTGACCTAATGTCTGTATTCACCTATTTTTCTATTTAGGTATGTGCTGGTCACTGTACAGATGTGGAACACAGTTATTCTGTCTATATAGACACCTGCTGCAATGGACACTGTAGGAAAACCCAAATGCCCTTAGCCACCTGCAGGACAATAAATGCATTACAACACATTGTAATGCCCCCATTGTTTCCTCAAAGGTCTCACTTTGATCATAACAAATGCAACCTATAGAGTGAAAGCCTGTGTCGTGATCTAACCCTCCCTTTGAAATACCGTGCAGCTGAGGACACTATATGATCAATACGTTATATCCACTGTACCTACCCTTTAATACAGAAAAACAAGCAATATCAGAACGCAAAAAGAACGGCAATTTCCGTGAGTTTTCGGTCAATAAAATGCAGCTGTCAAAATGCTAAATATATTCTTTTAAGGATTTAAGGATCTTATTTGTCTTTGGGTACGTCAATAAGGCTCCTACTGTACAAAAAGTAAACAGAGGAACTACCCTGTATCTCTTCTTTGACAATCAGACTCTTTGACTGCTATGTGAATGCTAATTGAGTGTTTTAAGGTACAGCTGTTTTCTGGACTGTAAGCTGTCATGTGTTTCTCTGTATAAAGATGTCTTTTTTGTTTGTATCAGTTTTATTATAAATGTGCATAAGCAGTGCTTATTGATATAATTCCATGGCTGTTCCTTGTTATTTTATTCCAGTGTCAATAAGCTGGCTTTGGTATTTTATTCTCATGACTTGCATTATTTACATTTAAACTCCTGATCAAAGACAGTAAAGGCTGAAAGTTGAAAACATGCTCCCTTTTTTGGTTTCTCAAGTGGTATTTGAAAAGGATCAACCCGTCGATATGGAATTGGGAGTTTAACAGCAGATCAAAAATATCGACACATCAGTTCAGTCCCATTGTTCTCTTAAATCCTTTGGGACATATTCATTGAGCATGTTAGTGTGGTGTTTAAATTTAGATGTGCCTATGAGTTAAGTCTGTATAAAGGGGCTTTCAAAACAAAGCCAACCAGTGTTCATAAGACTACAACGTGAGAAAAATTAACAGGGGGACATTTTAAAATGCGTACCCTGCCAAAAAATATTTTCTGGTTTAGAAAATGTCTTATTTTATGATTTTGGAACCAGGTGAAAAATCAGTTATTATTTTAACGTTATTTAAGAACTATATTCTTAATTTGTTTTCTCATTTTAGGAAACCATTCTTGATTTTTATTTATTTATTTTTTTTTCTTAATAAGAAAGCTCATTTTTTGGCAGTGGAATATAACAAAAAAAAATATGATTATAGTCAGGAATAGAAATAGTAAAACAAACAAACAAAAAAAAAACCCTTCTGGAAGTTTGTTGATTTCTGTCAGCTTTCTCAGCGGGTCCTTCGGTGCCATGGTAAGCAAACCACACAAGGCCTTCACCAGAGAAATGCTTTCCAACTCTTGATAGCAGGATGGCTGGCTTAAAAAAAAAAGTGCTTCAATGTGATTATCGCATGCTTATCAATTCCAGTGCCAAACAGAGGCCAGACATAAAAAATAATTACTGACTGCCGCATGGTTTCCCTTCAGACACTAGCAAGTCTTGACAATCTGCCCTTTAAAAAGCTGAATTACATTTTGCATCCCTTTTTGTGCATATAATGTCACAAGACAAAATATGTCTGTTACTATTTCTTCAACATGAACAGTTTTATTTTCCTTTCACAAAGAAATATTGAGAAATGGTTAAACACACAACATTTTTTTTTTTTAAACACAGCGCCTTTATTGACTCAGATTTACTGTGCTGTTCTATAATGACTCTTTAATTGAATTTGTGTGTTTATTTTATAATTACAGCTTACAGCAACCAGTCCTAGAAATATCGTGTTGCTAGAAAAGCCACACTGCCAGTCACAAGCCTTTTTAAGCAACTCCACTCTTAAAATAATTGCTGTTTTACAGCTTCCAGTCTACTCCTGGCTGCCCCTTTGGAAATCAGAGTATCTATTTAACCAGAGTTTGCTGCGGTCAAATCAAACCAGCAGAGAAATTGGAGCCACTGGCCCACTGCTGGGCTTCACGTCGGGACAAGAGGCCTATTCATGGCCTAACAGTCAGAGCTCTGTACACTTGTACCATGTGCCTAGTATTTGTACTCTTTGGGGGGAGAAAGGGGGCATGGCGGCAAGGAAACAGAAAATGTGGATCATGTGGTTTATAATTGAATCCAGACCGCGGTGTGCAACGCTGCTGTCAGCATGTTTTTGATGCCTGTTTTTGTTTGTTTGTTTTTTGTTTTTGTTTAAACACAGACTAAACAAACCAAAAAGTCCTCTTCAACTTGGTGCTCATGGAAATTCCTATGTCTGGAAAGCAAATGAATGGGGCTGACAGCAATCTTCCAAAATGGAAGCGCCTCAACACTTCTCAACAGCCATTTTAGATACGCTGCTGGTCGGACTTTGGGTACACTTCAAAATACAGTTGTATTAACTCTACCGTATTTACCACTTATAGTGACTATAATTCTCTAATGGACAACATGTGCAACTTTAACCCTACCCCAGTCCCAACAGAAACCTGCCCTCGGTGGACCTCAGGGTGTTTTGATGCATTTCTCATAAGGTCCAGTGCATGGTCATTTTTGCCTCTTGACTTTTACAACGTCTACATGTAAAGCATAATTAAATTAAAATACAGATGTATCAAATGGCACATGAAGAGAATAACAGCACACAATAGCAGATTACTTTAGTGCCTCCACTATCAGTGTTACAGCATTAGTGTCAGCTGGCATCACAGGCAGAACTTTAAGGACCACTGCCTTAATTTAACCATTCAAATGATTCAGATATTACTCTTATGAAAGCCTATAGAAAAATCTTTCTCTCGGCCATTATTATACTTGTTAGAGAATATTTCCTTATGAGCACTATTAACCCACAAGCAGTAAACATATAAAGAGAACATACAGAGAAACAAGGCATTTCACACACGTGCTTTTATTCACAATAGTATCATAACTTCGAATCGGTTTTAGTTCTAGAACGACACGTTTTTGGTAAGTACTGTAATACACTTTCCACAATTAAATTCCGCAGATTAAAGGCTTTTTGTTTGTTTGTTTAGTTTCATGAGAAAACTTTACAAACTTAATTTTGCCAAGATACGGCAGTCAAAGTTCAGCAGAAAGGGTGGAAAAAGAGAAATTACTTGTTTGCTGCCAAGCGAAACATATCCTGGAGCCTGGCTTGTAATCAATTGCCAGGTCTCAGAAACAACTAGGCCTTAAGAGAGGCCTGTAAGTAAGCCAGCAGCCTAATAAGATCTCCTGGTTACTATGGTAGCGGACAGAGCATGCGATCCACATCTGGTAGCTATTTTAGCTCAAAAAGAAAAAAAAAGAAGAAATTTATGAGTGGGGAAAAAAGGCAAATATTTTCTGCAAAGCAAAGCAGAATCAAAGCCAGGGTAATTTAACACTTAAAAAGACGATGAAAAACATATTAAATTTGGGCTAATTTTTCTGGAAAAATCCTTTCTTTTGCTATACTGGAAAGAAAACCAACATAACTATTCTATAGGCATTTGCTTGTTATGTGGGTTAGAATGGGATTGATATGAGCGTGCACAATAATTGGAAAACACAGTGAGGAAGAAATGGGATTAACAGCATGGACTGAGAGGGAAATAAGCAGTATTGCCATCCACACCTCTGCAGAAATCATGAGACACACTCTTAGAAATCAAGAGATTTGGCATTCAATTCGCGAGATTTTATTTTTCAAAATATAAACCAATATTTCAATGCTAAGAGACAACCAATATTTTCAGCTGTTTTTTAAACCTTGTTAACAACAGTTTATATTGTGCCAATAAGTGTGAATTGCAGAGGATTCCCTTGTTTCCAGACACCAAAGAGACTGGGTAAAAGGACCTTAACAGAGACCTGGTCCTGATAGTGAAAGATCTTCATGGATTGACAGCATGCTGGTCAGAATGGGTTGCTGTACTGCAGCTACTAAAGCAGCTATTACATGTGATCACTCAACCAAATCCATTCAATTGGATTGCTATACAAAAAGAATCAAGATCCATCAGTGATTCTGAAGGCACACCAGCCTCTTTCTCAGTTGTCCCAGTTCTCTCATTAAACATCTGGTTTGGATTATCCTACCTTCTCTAAGTAAGACCGCTGGTATGGAGTCTGACTTTGACTAATGGTGGTTCAAGGGTAGATTGGATAAGGAGAGGTGTGAGTCAGAGTGTGAGTCAAATGTATAGGTTATCAGAAATAAATCCCTCTGTAACTAATGCAGACTCCCTGCTTCAGACTGCTTACTACTGCTTAGACATGACCATTTTCTTATAAGACTTTTCCTGTTAATTGCACGTTGATTATTTGAAGATATCACAGGCATTCGAAACCAGCTTTTAGAAAACACATTCCTAGCTGCCAATATTCAGACTTAAACCCCAGATCGTCAGACCTACTGTACATGGTGAATGGCAGTGAACTTCACATTTTGGAAACTTTTCATTAACATTACAGGTTCTGGCATCAGAACACCCTGGGAGCCCCGATAGGGATCAAAGTTAATCAATAACACCTTGAAGGGACGTGCAATATTAGCAGTTTGCTGTTTGAAGTTTTTGGAAGTTTCTAACACTATGCCATTGCTCGGATTATCCCATTGAGAGAAGACACTGCAACTTCCTGTCAAACAGATCCATTCACTACGCAAAGCCTTCATTTACTGAAAACATCTGGAAGAAAATTCTCTCACCCCACATGAAAGCCAAAAATGAGGCAGGAAGTCACACTGCTTCCTGAACCCTGAACTTCCTGTGAAATAACTCTTGAAGACAACAAACGGTGTTTGTAGGCAAAAATGTGTAATAATTTCCTATTTATATCAGCCAGTTATAATAATATTGCTACCAGTAATGCAAGACCAATTACTGTTTGTATTTTTGTTAACCTTTTCCAAGTGTTGTTTTAAAATGCCCCTTTAACACCCTTCTGATTCAGGTCTCACACAGTGGAACGCTGGAACACTGCAACACTGGAACAGCGGAACACTGGAACAGTGGAACGCTGGAACACTGGAACACTGGAACACTGGAACACTGGGACGCACAACGAGAAGTTTGTTAGCTAACCGCATTCTTTCCTGCCTACTTTATGTTAGCACGATCACTTAGACTGATCTAAGAGATCTGATTGGATGGGGTATTGTAAAAAAAAATGCTTTACTCCAAAGCTGGAAGTTCTGGAGTAAAAACATTGCAAGAAAAGATGAAGTACTAGAGTACACCAACAAACCATGTCAAGATACTTGCTGACACACCAGATTTATAAATGATTCAACCAGCACAGCTTGTATCCACCTGCCTGCATTGTAACATTTTCACTATATATTGCCAACACAAGTCACAATGTCCCTCCCCATAATACACACGCCTCCACATCTAATATAGTGGTTATTTTTGTTTGCATGTTTTAAGAATAATAAAGTCAGTAAAGCAGCTTTAAATGGAGGAGTTGATTCTGATGATGGAGTGGCCGATTGGGTAATGATGAAATCAGATTTTTTTTACTTTGTCCCTTTCTTCGGACTACGATAGTATCTTCTTAATCTGCTGCAGGTGTTTGGTTAACTGAAGGGTACCTATTGCAAGGACTGGGAGAAAGTAAGCAAACTGGACACTAAACAAAGTCTGTATTTTAATTAAAGCAGAGTAAACAGGAGGCTAACCCATCGTTAGCTCTTCTCTGACATAAACAGTTAAAAAAAAAAAAAGTGCTAATGAATTGCGATTTCCATTTCCCTCTTGTCAGCACTATTCAGGGAGGGTTTATTAAGGAGGATCTCTATTTAATAGAAAACAGGTCAGGATCACTCTGCAGAGGAAATTCTGTGGTTCAAGGTTTCAGTTTTCACATACTTTGGTAGCAGACTGGGAACATTCTGCACAGCCCCGACACAGTGCTGTAATTACTGAGGGCGGGAGACCCGGAGAAGCTCAAATGTTCAGTGTGATTCCGGCCAAGAAGAGGATCAGACCTCAGGGAACTGGGTCAAACCCTTGCGTGCAGTTGTGACTCCTTTTTTAAAGATGAAGAAGACGCCTGGCACGGTGGCGTTCTCTCGTTCTTGTTTCATTACTCTGTTACATTTTATTGCAGCTTCTTACTGGAAAACCAGAGAGAATTAAAGTGGACATTCAGATTGGACGGTACTGTAGGATCTTAGCTGCAGTTATAACTACCAGCCACCGGGGGGCGCTTGTGTCAAGGTAAAAATCACATTCAGTGTTCTTTCTTTTTTTTAAGCATTTGCAAGATGGGCATGACCACATGGAGTCAATACAAACCATGCTAAAGGAAAGCACATGGAGCAGTTCATCACACCCCATAGACCATTAGCAGAGCTTACATTGAATCTGATTGGTTGTCAGTGGAACTGAGTTGGTTTGTATCTGTTAGTTCTACATCATGTTCATAAAAGTTTTATGACCACCAAATGCAGCAGTAGGCCTTTTTCCCAAAAATTATTTACAATGAAACATTGTTTCCACCCAGAATAATTGATTCCTGAACTAAAATTTATATTTTTAGCTCACCAGTCATTGTTGGCCCATGTAATGTAAATAAACAAAGAGAAATACCAAAAGTTGGGAGATGGGACTTATTAAATTCTCTGTAACTCTCATTCTTTCCTAAAAGGTTTGACTTGGGAGTTCGAAAACATAATTTGGCTCTCAGAAAAACAGCTCCATTCTTTGGAATTCTAACCAAAACCACAGCATAGTTTTGTCTTTTAATCCCAGGAAGCATCTACCATGTATTGTCTGTTTGATCGCCCAAGAAAAAGGCTGAATACATTTCCTTTGAAAGCTGCACATAGCGCGACAAAGAACTACCATGGATTTAGACTGACAATGAATCATAAGCCCAACGCAATAGAAATACAAGGCAAAGGAAATCTCTCAAACATGAATCTCAAACCAAATCTCATACAGTGGTGCCTCATTATAAGGTAGCCCTCTGTACCGCGGAGCTGTCGATAAGGCAGCATGTCAGAGCAGCTCCCATTAGCCCCAGAATGCCATTCCACTAGCACTTGTATTCTTGTTATAAGGCAGAACACAATAGCACAGTCTGGTCTCTTAAGGGGCGAGCGCTGTAACTGAATTGTATTGCTGACTTTACACGTAGCTAGGAATTTAAAAATGCAACATTCTTCCATTATTTTTATTACTGTGTTTCTCTGCTGTGTGTAAGCTTAGGGATCCGGCAGCATGCTTAACATTTCAATATGGCAGGCTATGGTAATCACATTTGCTCATTTTGTGGGAGTATAATTGTTTTACACTGCAGATGTGTCACTAACTTTCCCCAGATGTGGAGGCCTTTGCTGGGAAATATACATAACTGTTGCTGCAGCCAGTTTCAAACAGCACAACACAAGACAGCAGACACTTGAATGGCAGCGACCCTTTTGCAGGACACAGATTGAAGATTCAGACTGAAGCTATTAGCGCGCACATGCAATGCTGCATTAAATTAGCTCTCAGAGATTGGTAATTGGTTGTCAGTGGACAATTGGACAGAACACAGATTATTAGAAAGGACACTGATACTTTGTACTGTGATATTTTGTAACAAATGTAAGTCGCCCTGGATAAGGCCATCTGCTAAGAAATAAATTATTATTATTATTATTTGGGGGAAAAAAACTGAAAGCCTTTATAGCATGCTCTGGCACTTTTGCAAATGTATTCTGTGATGAGTTATAAACAACATTATTTCAGACCAACAGAAGTGAGCTCTGGCACAGTGTTCTTTTTCTTAATATATTTCTCACATTTGTTTTCACCCTATGCCACTCATGAAATCTTCATATACGAAAACAGTATAAAAAATTATATCTAACATAGCTGCAAACAACTATTGCATCGTTCTGTAGAAAGGCAGAAGCCAAAGTATTATACACCTTAATATAGGGAATGTATCTGTTCAACTGTCACCTATGCTCTCCGCATCTATAGATATACAGGTTTCTCTTGCATATAAAGCAACACTTAGATACAGCTAAGGATGGACCCATTTTCACTTGAGTTTATATGACAAATATACTCTATAAGATTAATATTGTTTGATGGTTTTCCGTATGGTTAGAGATTAAATCAAACCGGCTCCTTCAATCTTCCTCAAGGATCATTTTAAAGCACATCTTCATCCTCTTTAAAAATTCTGATCTTACACATCTCACACGCTATTTCCCAATCAATTAGGATTCCTGGAGCCCTTTTTCCCACTTGGGGCAGGGCATTCCAGGTCTGCCTCGCTGGCCTGTGTGTGATTTTGAGATTTCCTGGTGCCGACCAGCTTGGAATTCCTCCTGCTCTGTTCAAGGCTTCCATTGTGTTTCACAGCACTGAGCCACCCTCATAACACACAGTCCTATTCAGCTCCAACGCTAACTGTGAACCAGACCGTGCAATAAAATCATCTGTTTTTATTAGTTAAAGTTTAGGTCAAGAACGTCTGACTTCTGTCAATGCGTGCACTCCCACAAATTACAACAACTGCCCACTTACAGTACTTTGAAAGTGGTCCTTTGTAGCCAAACCAGAGCAACGCACACAATCTGGTTTCCAGACCCGCTGACTGCTAGAAGTTTTAAAGACAGACTCATTTACCCATCAAGTCTAAGAAACTTTGTTTCTCTTGTTTTGCTTTAAGCACGAGTTGGCCTGACCGTGGTCTCACAGTAGGTAATTATTTTGGATTTGTAATGGGTAGGAAACGCTTACTAACGCACAAACATGCACACGAATCTCTCATGAGAGACTACAATACTATGCAGATACACTATTATTTTCAATTAAAATTGAATTCTGAACACATGTAGTAGATAACTATGTACAGTACCATATATATATATATATATATATGGAGCAATAAACGAGTTGATGTGCAGTGGAAAAATAAAAAAGAGGAAGTGGGAAAAGCTCTGGAAGCAGTAAAAAAGCATCTGCTTTTGTGGTCGAGAGCCAGTTCCCTCTCTTTTGCAAACCCTGTCGTCGTTCTTATCAGCAGTCTGCTCACAAGGTTATGAGACACTTCTTTACACAGTGAGTGGAGAGTTTATGGGACGGGTCCCCAAGCCATGTTGAAGATGATGAATCATTAGGATCCTTTAACATTTCAATATGGCAGGCTATGGCATGACTTGACAAAGTTTTGAGATCAACCAGCTACTAGGAACTGGACCGGCACTGATGGGCCTTCACTTGATCGTAAATGTTCTTCTGTTCTTAATTCCGTGCTTCGGTGTTGGTGTTGGTTCTCACAATGGAGAGAGACTGGCAGTCTTCCATTACATTGAAATGTGAGACATCGTATATGTGTATGTGTGCGTGTGTGTGCGTGTGTGTGCGTGTGTGTGTTTGTATGTGTGCGTGTGTGTGTGTGTGTGTGTGTGCGTGCGTGCATGTGTGTGTGTCTGTGCGTGTGTGTGTTTATGTGTGTGTGCGCACCATGCTGTTTTCGGAGGCGTCTCTAAGCCTCCTCCACACTGCAATCCAGAGCTTTAACCACAGAGCTTCTCATGCCCCAGTTACAGAATGGGGTGTTCTCATTTCACAGGAAGCTGCACTCACTGACTTCATCGCTTTCTCCGCTGCTTTCCAAACCATTATTATGGACGGGCGCTGCTTATTAAACCAGGCCAAGAAAAGAAAGCCTTCCTGCTTCACTCTGGTCAAAGTCTTAATTTTCAGAGATAATTACTGTTCATACGTTAACCCACTGTCACAGTCAACTATTCTGCTATTACTTTTTTGTTTTTAGTATTCAAAATGTATAGTTTTTAAAATGGTTCATTTTGTTAAAGGGAATTATAATGAATTAAGACAAGTTGCAGCTCATAAGTCCTTTATTATACTATTTTTGAGAGGGATTTTTTTTTAAGTATTGTGTAACCTAAGAGAATATTCTTTAGAACAGTCCTTGAAATGTTGCAATTCAAACAAGTTTTCTGTGACAGCCATGTTACCTTTACTTGTGAGGGCAAACCTGTGTGGGCATGCACAGCATCAACCAAATCAGTTCCAGATGCAGAGTGAACCTGAGCTTTGCAAGGATAGATGTGTTACTGTGTGCAGAACATGACAGCACTGAGGACATTAAAGCACCAGGTGAACACAGCTTTTATGTGGGTTTGTATGGAAACTGCCACATCAGCAAAAACTCTGCTTATTTTAAAATGAATACTCCCTTACTTCTAGTAGTTGGTGGTTTCTGTTGGTGGTTTCTGGAGGGGGTTTGGAAGCTTGTGTAATTCAGTTCCGTGTCCGTACAGCCTGCCAGATATTTTGGTTTATTATAGATGTGGCACACAGTATGAAACATACAGCAGATGGCAAACAAAAAAAAACATACTGACACTGCCAATAAAAGGGGATAAAGACAGTCTTCAGAATAAAAAAACATATAATTGCGAAAAAACATGTTGAGACTTCAGGTTTGGGCAATATCTAAAATTAATGTATTATAATCTATAATAAGTGTCTATTCAGATCACCATTTGTTTTTGAAAACTCGTACTCTAATGAAATGCAGAAAGCCGCAAGTATTAAATGGGCTTTATCCAAATTGTGCACCTTTCAAATCTATGCAGTATTTCTGATGTGGTCAAAGCCCAATGTAGCAGCCAGAACTGATTATACACAGCATTCCACAGTGCCGTGCTGTTCACTTTTCTGTGCCCAAAAGGAAATGAAATGCTGCAATTCCAAACAAGAATATAACTGATAGTTTTTAGTTTGGTGCATAAACAGTGGGTTGCCAGCTCTCTATGCATTCAGGGTCTTGCCCAAATATCCAGCACTGTTCCATTTCCCAGGGTGCTCTTTGCTTTTTGATTTTTTGTCCTTGAGTTTTGAGCCTGTGAGGGCCGGTCCCTCCTTAGGGCTCACCATGGAGACACAAAAATGAAGTGCAAGCTGTCTTGCTTGTTCAGCAACATTTTGATTGCACAAACGCTTTATTACTGGGGGGCCCAGCCAACAGTTAGTTATGCAAATGACATCCTTGGTCATGTACAGTATCTGTGTAGAAGTCTTGAATCAGGCAGCACAGGGTTGATAGTAGGCCCTTGTTTGGCTTTGTTTACCTCATTCAGCACACAAGGAGTTAATGAACTGTGTCTGTGAAGGGGCTGAGAATTGCAGGTGCTAAACCACCACACCAGCTTTCTTTAAAGGGTACCCACCTTTGTCCTGGCAAATAAGCCTTGGTTTATATCTTTACAGTTTTATAGGGTCTCCGTTAGCCCAGAAGATTATTTCCAGACACTGGAGATCAAAAGAACCACCTTCATTTAAAGAGAGATCGTCCATGTTAACGAAGGGAAATAAATTGTAAAGAACATTACCTGCTGACACTGACAAAACCAGGCAAGGGGCAAGGAAACTTCATGTAAAATAATTCCGTTTTTGACTTCAGGTTGTAAAAGCACACTTTTTATTACCCTGGCTAAGCCCATCTTTCACAAGGAAAACATTTTATTTCATTTTATTCATGAAACTTTTTCAAGCCGCTCCCCACCATGCAGGCCGAGAAGTGGAGGAAAGCATTAATATTGCATTGAGTGGTACCGCTGTGATAATGTGTTGCACAGACGTGGTCTGTCTGCGGACGCATCAAGGGCATTTTAGCAGCTGTCCTAACCATGCTGACGTGGTCACATGATCCATGAGCCACATGTTCGCAGGATCTCTTGTCAGGAAACATGTTTACTCAAATGGAAGTCAGGACTGCTCTGGTAAACGTGTTCCCTTGTTTCTTGAAACTAGGAAGCACCCAGCATGCATGAGGAAACACGTTTAAAATACTGCTGCTGCTAAGATTCATCGTTGTGAAGGCAGGGAATCATTTGAAGCAGAGGGGGGCTGTTGAACATGCAGAAGAGCTCCACAGGCACTGAGCAGAGCGGCTTTTCAAGCTGTTATGCTCCCAGGTTACAGCTACTGTACACACTTAGGTAATACTTTACATTAAGTGTGCTGATGGCCAGCATCTAAGATGTTAGAGGGAACATCTTAAACACTGCTAATATAGGAGCTGAACTGTCATGTAGCCTGTCATTTAGCTAAGGCAGTTTGTTGCCTTTAAAAACACATGGCACACAGAAACATACAGAAACACAAGATAAACACGACTGAAGCCTGTTTGATTGAATTTGATCTACATCATGGGAATAGCATCGGACAGTGCTCAGAAAATAAATGCGCTTTCCCATATCCATTAACAGTATGGGAAGAAGGCAGGTTCAGATCGCATCTGGAGCTGTAAAGGGTTTTTTTTCCACTCTGAGAAGATGGGAACAGAGAGTTCTGTTACACATTAACTCCACGGGGACTAGTTACTGCGACCAAATGAGCCGCCCTCCGCCACGGCTCCAAGTTTCCACAGTAACGTCAGCTGTGGAATGTGAGTGTTATTGCGTTCTCTGCTGTCTGACTGAAACCATGCTAACAAACTTGTATAGGCTCTCGCTAGCTCTCCCCTACTCTCTCTGCACCTCTGAGTGACAGCTGTATATATATATATATATATATATATATATATATATATGTATCTTACACAGTCCTAATGAATATAAAGGTATGGTGTGCTGAAGGAAAAACAATTAATACAGGAGGATCAGCAGTGAATACAACTGAGACACAGTTACCCTTATAAAGTTTTCCCACATTATTTTGGCACGCTGTTATTGCAGTTTTGTCATGCTTTTCTCATGGTTGTACTGTGCATTTACCATAGTTTTCCCTGGTTTGTCTTGTCTTAATTCATATGCTTTCCCATTCCTCTCTGTGCTTTACCATGCTTTCACCATGCTTTATTACACATTACTAGATTTTATTATGGGTAACTTTTATAAGGGTAGCTGAGAAATGCTCCATATGTGACCCTCTTGGAGAATAGTGACCTGGTAAAGTGGGCTTTATCTTTGGTAAGCACGTGTAGGCTTCACAGTGGCTCACTCCGGGTATTACCGTTCTATAGTATATTACAAACTGGCTGTGACCCTGAGAAGCGAGGCTCTGGAGCACCTGCCATCCGGTAGCTGTGCTGGGCCTGTAAAGAAACCATCAGGGCTTATTTGAAAAGGCAGAGCTGCATTCCTGGATCCATTGTTGATCTCCGCAGTAAAGTCACTCAAAGCACGAGGAGTGAAGCCAAAGCACATATAGTAATTATGGCATGTTTTTTATTTCCCAGATTTAAAAAGAAAAACAAAAAAAAACCCCACTTAAAAACTGGATCTGTTTACACAGGAGGCTTGACCTTTTGAAAACGGATACACAGCTAACCATTGGGAGGGGCGGGGGTAGGGGGACTGAAAGCTGCATTCACGATTTTAAAAGGAAATGAATGTTGTTTAGAGACACAATCTTGTAACAACATGGTCATTCCCCAGATTCGTACCCGACTACTGCTGGCGCGTTAGTAAAGTAAATGGCTGGTGCTTGCAGCCCACACTGCAATAATGGGTTTTACAAGATTATACAACAATCACTCTGTAAACATAACACTGCCACCTAGAGGCTGAGATACAACTCTACCAAGGGACGATTACAAGTTTAAGAAAGAGACTCATTTTAGTAACTATTTAATGTATTCAGATGGTGTTGATGGTTTAAGAAAGCTGTGTTAAATCAACACACACCTAAATGTTATTATCTAAGCAGAAGAAAGTCAAATAAGTAAGCTGGTTCATCTGGCATTCTTATTTTCAAGTTTGGTAAGGTCAAAGTTCATATTGACTGCCACCCCAAGTGATATATCTGCCCCCTGGTGCTAGTTTCAGGTAGCTGCCATACATTGCAGATGTTAAAAATGTAAATTCAAGTTCCAGTGCAGTTCGGTTCTAATGGGTTGCGTTATGCACAGCTTTTTACTTAGGTTAGCACAGTATACTGCAGTACACTTTTGAGGCCCTATTCACAAAGCTTATAAGGACTATTTTGATTATTTAAATGCAGCTGTTTTTGAGAGGGTTCATTAAATTAGTCTCATTTGTCAAAACACTGTTTAAACTAAGTGAAAGTTTTTAAACGCACTTAAACTTTTTTTTTTTTAAACAATCCTTAAAGTTTTTCAAATATAAAAAATGAAAAGGCAACGCTCTCCCAAGAACACAGAGTATAGAAGGACTCTTACTACAAGGTTAACAGCAATTTCACATTCCATTAGACAGCCTGGCATGTTGCCTAAGGAAAATAGATAAGGATACACCTGTTATGAAGGACATCAGAAGTGGTTGGAATAAACTATAGTAATGGAGTTGGGGGGGCTCAGAAAATAAAAAAAATGGCAAAAAAA
This sequence comes from Acipenser oxyrinchus oxyrinchus, assembly GCA_030684275.1. Classification (NCBI taxonomy): domain Eukaryota; kingdom Metazoa; phylum Chordata; class Actinopteri; order Acipenseriformes; family Acipenseridae; genus Acipenser; species Acipenser oxyrinchus. The sequence goes on along the minus strand of CM060267.1, from coordinate 25,435,078 downwards.
AACCAGCTACACTTTTGTTACTGTCTGCAAATGATTTTGTTTTTTATTCTCTTACAGTTTATTTCTCGCTACACTATAAAATATATTTCTACCTCCTCTTCATAAAATTCATATTTACTCCCCCCACCTATATTGGTTTAGTCCATATCTATCATAATGCTTAAATGTTAACGTTTTTGAATTTCAGTTGGGTCCAGCGGGTGCGTGGAAAGATGATGTGGACCATCCTGTTGTGTTTGCTGGCTTTACCTGTTCAAAACAGCGCAGCCGATAACAGTTCAGAGGGAGCTGCTGAAGAAGTGCTGGAAATAGCCAGAGGAAAGCTGCTTGTGAGTAAAAGCTTCTCTCTTATCAATCTGTATACACTGTGGCGGGACAGTAATGTAATATGTTGTTTCTGTTGTTTGCCAGGCTCCCAGTGTGGTTGGATGATCAATCAAGAAAATGCCTGAGCTTCAGCTATTCCTGATGGAGCACGTGGCATTATAGTATCCTTATTCCTGATGAAGCATGTGGCATTATAGTATCCTTATTCCTGATGAGGTGTGTGGCATTATAGTATCCTTATTCCTGATGAAGTGTGTGGCATTAAAGTATCCTTATTCCAGATGAAGCGCGTGGCATTATAGTATCCTTATTCCTGATGAAGCGCGTGGCATTATAGTATCCTTATTCCCGATGAAGTGTGTGGCATTATAGTATCCTTATTCCTGATGAAGCGTGTGGCATTATAGTATCCTTATTCCCGATGAAGCGCGTGGCATTATAGTATCCTTATTCCTGATGAAGCGCGTGGCATTATAGTATCTTTATTCCTTAAAGCCATGGCTGTCACACTTATAAGCTGTAAAGTTATTTAAGAACATCCATACTTTACCTTAACAAGACTGCGATAGCCATAACCTGGAATATGACTCTGGGGAGGAAAAGGAGCCCCAGCTCATCTTTTACAACGAGAAAGAAGAGGCTGTGAAGGTAAGCACACACAGTCAGCTTAACTACGGTGCAGTAAAACAGTAACAGCTCCAATACGTGTGTTTCTGAATCAATAAAAAGTGCCTTTGTGTAGTTTACTTGCAGCAGAACAGTTTAATTAATGCACCCCCCCCCCTCCTCAGTTCTTGATAAAGAGTTCTCTTATTGTTCCAGACTGTTCTAGTTGAGGATATGACAGCGGATGAGATCAGTGCTCTCCTGGAATCTCTGGGGTTCTACAAAAGGTCACAGAAAGGTGAAGAGGTCCCCAAGGAGTTCCAGCATCTCCCTCTGAAAGCTCCTAGAGATGAACTCTGAGAGCACCTAGTGTTCATCTTGAGTATTGCTGCAGGAAGCAAGAATGAGGTTGGGGATCGAAAGGCAGCACCGTGCCTGGTCTCAGGCTGAGCAGAAGCTTCCCGTAGTGAGAAAAAATGATGAATACATTCATTGTTAGAAGCAAAAGAAATAATAATAATAATGATGATGCAAACCAAATTGGAGCAAGTGTTTTATTAATAAAAAATAAAAAAAACTTTTGACATGGCTTGTGTTTTTATCATTAGTTGAAACTATACGTGTATTTCAAAGAAATGGAAAGGCATAGTTTTTCAGGGGAACAATTACATAGTGACCTGCATATGAATCATTAGCACAATACCAATTAGAGTTTGGGTACTTCCAGGGATTTTGGGACAGTTGTCTATATTATACTAGCATCGTACATTGTGTCAACTGCTGACTAACTAAACAAATGACAGATATCTTCATGCCAACTGCATGGTCAGTATTAGCTGCCATACTACCATCAAAATATACTTTTAATTTTTAAAGACGCACACACCAGCATCACATTGAGCTTCCCCATTTTAAACCTGTTTCTGTACCATTAAAGAATTGTTGTTATAGAGACAATCGACCATATCTATCCATATATCTACACCACGCCCTGTTAGTTTGGAGGACGGCTAATCTCTATTCAGCCTTCTTTTTACTAATCAGATTAGCAGCAGGGCTCACAAGGCTGATCCTGCTGTTCAGGAGCAGACAGGCTGCAGGTTGCATGGTCTCTCAGAGTCAGAGCTCTTCAATGAGAGCCCGCGATGCCTGTGCTGTACACACCCATCCCTCAGAACCTCCGCCTGGGCCTGGCTCACTACAGCAGCTCCCTCTTCACTAACAACAGGACCCGGGACAGTGGAGACGGGCAGGGCAGCAAAGCAGGTAAATCACATCACCTGCTTTTTAAACAGCAGCGCTATTTCCCAGAACACACACCAGACAGGAGGCCTGGATGGCTTTCCTTGGTATCCCAGCTTTTTCTTTTAGTCAAAATGGCAAAACCGTTGAGCTTGGGGTGAATTTCCAAAACTTACAGTAGTAAATAACGTTGAGAAATCTTTTTGAATAACTCAAATAAGAAGTGTTTTCTTTGTGTGTTATTATTTGGTTTACTCTTCTTGTTTTCAGCACATGAAATGGTGTCCCACCTACCTCTGCAGATGCTGCTCTATTTCAATACCTACTATTTTCCTTTCTGGTGGATTTCCGAAGTTCTTATGCTGGAGTTAAAGGTACGCAAAGATGCCTTCATTCCCATAAGCAATAGTTTAGGTTACAGTCACCCATGTGTCTGGATCATTATTCAGACCATGTGCTGATTGAGCTTTCTTATGATCTATAATTCATTCAGCCTCAGCTCTAAATACCTTTCATATGTGTACTGCATGTTGAAGGCTTTAATAACTTGTAGAGTCGTAGCGTCACACACACAGAGCCAAGACGGAAATGTCCATACCAGTATCTTTCTGTTTTGCAGTACTGCTTGTTGCCAGGCTACTACCAATCTCTCCTGGTCATTGGGATGGTCATCATTACTCTTACTGAGGGCCTCAGACTCTACCTTGGTTATGTAGGGAACTTGAAGGAAAAGGTAACATTTGAATATGTGGCTTTACTTAGGATCCCTTGATATACAAAGATTTATAAAATATTTGTTATAACCTGCTTAACTGTGATTGCATCAGAGATTAGAATCCACTAGGTTATAGCTGCATAAATATGGCCTACAATGGCCGCCACCATGTTCCAGAGAATATCGCCATATTGGTTGTTGAAGGTATTTGGCTTCCAATACGATCTGAGATCAGAATAATATTCCCGTCCTCAACCCATCTCATCTCCTCAGGTTCCAGAGCTAGCTGGATTCTGGCTCCTCACCTTCCTGTTCCAGCTCCCCATTCTCCTGTTCTTCCTGACGGACGAGGCTATCATCATCCTTCCACTGGAGAGGGCTGTCCACGTCATCTACCTGCTCTTCCTCCTTTCTGAGGTGCTTGCAGCTTTCATTGCACTCAAGGTGATGACCCGGAAACTTACCCTGCAGTTCCACCTCAGTCAATTCGAAGACACGGACAAAACCCTAGACATCAACCAGGTGGTCCCCATCCCACCAGGCAGGAGCACATTCCCCTGGACCAGAAATATTCATGTTTATTGAGAGGTTTATTTAGCCTTTTGTTGCATGTATTGGTAAAAACTGGCTATCCCCCAGAAGCTGAACAATACTTTGTATGATGACCGGTTAACTCAATTCACTCTATCACAGAGCTAGCTCTTTAGCAGAGGTAACACTTTTAAAGACCTAAGCCAAGTAGACAACTGTTTCAGCTAATGCCTTAATCAAGTGTGCAAGCCCTAAGCAACAAGTCCCATCAATACTTACATTCACAACTAGTTTTTTCATTAATGTTGGACAGATCAATATTCATGAATAAAAATATTTTCAAAAGTCTATCTTACTTTCCCTTGCTGTAGACTAAAAGCTACAAGACCACTAGTGTAATTTGAATGCAAAGGATATCAGATGATATTTATCAGATATATATCAGATGATATTTTAGTACCCAACATCAGTCTAAAGTTTTGTTAATATGGCGTGTGATAACCACTGAAAATAATTACTTATACTTGTTCATTTTAATATGAATTACTTGTACGTGCATACAAATGCTTAATATTCATATCTCTGAGCATCCCTCACTTGTTTGCAGCAGTGTACATATCTTAAACAGCCCTTTAATTGCATGGCAAAACAGCAAACTATGCCACAGTAATAAAAGTTAAAATAACATGGTTTAAATGAATTTATTAACAGCATCTACTCAAGATTTACAATACAATTGACAGATTAAACAGAACAGATGAAACAGACTGAAGGCCAGCACTTTGATTAGTGGTGTTCTGAATGGCTGGAGAAGATTCAGAGATCCAGAAAATCAAACGCAGCACCAGTCCCAAAAGATTGAATTTCTGGGGTCTTCAAGATCCAGTGAAACATTGATGTTTTCGACTGCTCATGCCTGTCAGTGGAGCCCCAACAAACACAGCAGGGAATGGAGTCATCACACCAGCAAACCGCCACCTTACTCTTTATCCTTACTCTCATAGTTGTGTTTAATGTGCTTCCAAAGTTTCTAAAAAATAAAAAATAAACACAATAAGGACACACAGTACTGGCTAAAGGGTTATTTAAACAATTACATTTATTAATTTTTGTATTAATCGTATCACTATCATGGTCAAGTATAATTCTTAGAGAGGCAACTCGGGTAACTTGTCTGTCACAATGCAACTCTGTCAGACAGCCCAGGTATGCTTCGGTTGACACTTTTCAGGAAGCAGATTCAAAACAAAATACACTCTGGTGGTGATATACTGATGATTTTAAAGTATGTTCCAATATAACTCATACAGACGTATACGAAAAACTACTATACAGTGGCTATAGACGTGTATATGCCAAGGTTACCATATCAGTTGAACTTACTAGATTTAGTTGAATGGGGCGTAATTCTGCAAAAACAGTCCAAATATCACACTATCATTTATTGGGGGCGAACTGCTTTTGAAGACTTTGATTTAATCTACCAGAGCAACGGTGGCAAAGGTCAAGTCTGACAGTAATGATACGAGCTGATAATAATATTCGCTCTCATTTTAAAGCGGTGCGTCCTAAATTAATCGGTTAACAGTTCAGCGAATTAATGAAGAAACCATCACGTCTTGGGTCAGTTTTAAAATCTGAACAATAAGCAAATTGACAATGGTTGCACTATTTAAAAAAAAACACACACACAACCACCCGTAATGAAAACACTGTCCTTCCTAGAAAGGTCAGGCCTGCTCTGCAGTGTGCATTGGCTGAGGTGAAAGGTAAAGTCAGAGCCCTTTCACATCGACTTCACTCACCCCTTTGTTCAGGTGTTCAAAAATCGCGTCTCCGCCCTGGTCGAACATCCGCTCAAACACAACGGCTCCTACCAAGATGGAAAGCGCGAATGTTGAGCTCCTCCTGAAGACCAAATTATAGACCTGCCTACCAAACGCCATGTTGGTTGCTGCAGTGCTCACAGAACGAGGACCGGAAACGAATGTGGGGGAAAAAATGACGTATTTACAGTGCATTGTGGGTTTGTAGTCTTAATGCCGCGTAGAATATTGGGAGATGTGAACTTTCCTTGTGTGAGCCGAAATAATAAACTACAACTCCCAGAAGAACATTAAGACCATTACAGGAAATAAGCAATGTTTGCAGGATAACTGAACTGTGGGTAAGCATTTAATTTACGTTGTGATAATGTAATATAAATTAGAAAACGTGGTCTACAGATGAAAACAAAAGCAATACATGTCCGAATATAATGTATGATGATAGACATATGATAAATGAGATGTTATGATTTAACGTGAACGTGTACATATATATGGAGCATCTTAATGTGTGTGTGTCCTGATAAGTGTTTTTACAAACTCGCACTCACACAGCCAGGAAAGCAGCGACTCCGGCGGCAGACTCTCACCGCAGCCATGGGAAAGAGATACTTGTGCGACTATTGCGATCGGTCCTTCCAGGACAACATGCATAACCGCAAGAAGCACCTGAACGGAGTCCAGCATCATAGAGCTAAAAAGGCTTGGTTCGACCTCTTCAGAGGTAGAGTCTCTCCACGCTTACACTGTTACACTCCAAGCTTTTGCTTCAGCCAGAGCATAGGCATTTAGTTTAAAAGCTCTGCGACTTTCAAGTGCAAATTCAATAGAAATGTTAGATTATATATAGCTCCATGATTTAGTATTACTACAATATATGCTGGTTCGATTCTGAGTAGAAACATTAGTGTGTGTGTGTGTTTGTATTATTACTTATTTTTTGGATTTTCTACTAGGTATCAACAATGTCATGCATTGTGGTTTAACTGCAACATTGGTGATAACAAAATCCGGTTTAAAATGAGATTGTTCCATTTTACCATTGGAGCTCTGGGCCGTGTGTAGTATTTTACATATATGTATTTATTTTATTATAGATGCAGCACTCATCTTAGCTGATGAACAAGCTAAAAAACCATGCAGGAAGTTTCTGCAGACAGGTGAGAATGCATCATTGTCTTCCATTGCCAGTAAACGATACAATGCAATTCCAACACAAGGAGGTTGATAACTTAATGGATCAACAAGGTGTAATCGGGTCTGTTGTCTTGTTTCTGTCCATTTTAAGGTCAGTGTGTATTCGGTATGAACTGCAGATTCTCTCACCTGACAGAGGAAGATATGGAAAGATTAAAAGAACAAATTGAAGGTAAGTGAGCTTTTTCTCACACTAGGGGTAGCTAGTGCGCTGTGCACACATTTCAACAGGACTTTGGGGGGCAAAAAAAAGTGACATCGAGCAGTTTTCAGAATTGTAGCTGCTTCAATTTGCTGAATCCCAGTTTGGCTGCTCACGCTTGGAGAGGAAAAGGAAGGGGGTTGAAAGTACCAAAGAAGTGTTTATCAGTACCTTAGCTCCTCAGACCTGGGGAGAGTGGTGACCTACATTCCTATCTCCTAAGGGAACACAGTGTATGCTCGTGTTTTACATCATGAGAACACCCCCACAGTTCAGAACTGCTGTCAGTTTCTGTTTGAGAGAGGTCCTGGATTGAATAGATGAAAGTGCAATCGGGAAATTCATTTCATATCAGTGTTATTGATTGGGGTGCAAGTTGCTTTATGTACATTATTGTGATTGTTTTAATACAAAAAAATTCAAAATGTATTTCAAACAATTAGACCCTGACTGGGCCCAGTGCTGCCTTATGCAATTTGTTACTAAAGAACAATATCAAGTATTGATATCGCTGTTCATTGTACAGCCTATCTGCCCCTAAACCACAAGTTTATAATGTATGCCAGTAAGGTTACTGAGAGTGTTTGTGAGTTAATGTATCAGCCTGAAATGAGATGTCAATGAAATGGTTAGACAGTGTTGGATGCCCCACACATGAACAAAGTGTCACAAGCATGAATAATTAAAAAAAATTAAAAAAAACTAAAACCATATATATCTGTTTTTATTGAAGGCTAATACTCAGCGGAGAGTAAACTAATACAGGGGGTAAAACATATCAATACAATTGAAGTTGTCAAGCCCAATAAGTAACAGGTCTCTTAGTATCAAAGCACAGTGTATTACAAGGCAGGGAGCATGCCTGCTATTGATGTTCACATTACAGAGATGTCAGTAAATATGATTCAAGTTGGCATTTGAATGATGCTCTTTGCCCTAGTTAGACTCCCGCTGACACATATGGAACCCCTGTGCAGCCTAAGAGATTCCCTTGCAATGAAGACAGAGTGTCTCTTTGTGTTAAACAGAGGAACGAAGAGCCAGAGAGGATCCCAGGGAGGCCAGGGAATCCGCTGAAAGGAGCATTGAGGACTGGCTGGCCAGGAGAGAGAAGAGGAGCGAAGCCACAGACAGCAGCAGGTAAAGAATACTGAGCAGAGAGAGATCATCTTATGAAAGGCATGTAGTTTTATTAAATGAAGGAGAGAGAGGAGGTGTCTAAAAAGCAGAGAGCGCAATGAAATTGCATTGAAGTTATTTCATAAATCACTGGTGCTAGTCTAAACTCACTGTACTTAAATTGGATGCATTTCCATAGATCTCAACGAAAGCGTGTCCATTTTTCTTTTCTGACCTCACTGTGTGAGAGCTGCTGTTTTATTAATCCAATCCCGCCTACGTTGCTTTTAGCAGTTTGCAAATATGAGTTTACAACAGTAAACCTCCCCATGCTTCACTGATACATGCACGTCAATTACCTGATTGTGCAAAAATATATTAGGGCAATACTGCTGTATCCATTCTCAGCGCCAGAGGGTAGATATATCAACTTGTTGTTTTTCCCAAGAGATTGAAAAAGGGAAAGTCATTTCTGGGAAACATGTCTTATTTACTGCCTTGTGCTTTATGAAATGTTAATAACAGTTCTTGAGTCACAATCCCTCTTTTGTGAGTAATCTTCAAATAGGGCTGGTGTGCCTGTGCTTGATTGTGACACACTGCAATATAAAGCCTTGATCTGCTGAGTCGCACTCTTAAATGCCTTCCCTGTGGTAAATACATGATAGGTTTTTATCCTGGGCAGGAACTGTTGTGAATTCCAAACGATACCTCCCTCTCTTGACAGCATTCTTCAAGTGGAAGGAGCGGAAAGTTCATTTGGAAGCGAGCTTCCGGCACAGTTCATGGCATTCCCAGATCTCCCGGCCTCCTTGCTCCCTCCCCCTCCCGGGGGGTGGAAGGACATACCTGTCACAGAGTGGGGATGAACAAGCGACACAGCCCTGAGATGCTGAGCTGTGATGGGTGCACAGTCTGGGTTTCCATTCTTTCAACTCTCATACTGTGGGTGTGCACAGGGACAGGGACTAAACAAATGCATGGCAATGACTGAAAGAGTTCTTGCCAGCTGCCTCTCTTTGCACTGTGCTGGGACATTGGTTGTACTACAAAACACTTCAAATGACATACAAGCTGCTCCTCCAGAAGGCGGCAGCAGAACAATTCATGGAAATGAATCTGGCCTTTTCCAGATTGTCTATGTAGAGTCTATTTTCACGCAGAGGTTGAACCACACAAATACGCTGTCACTGCCCATGCTTGTCAGACGTTCTCTTAATCAACACCTCAAGAGTTGTGTGGAGCCCACAGGTTTATCAAGCCCTTGTCGATTTTACAGTCTGTTCATTTTTTACATTTTGTTTCTTTTGATGGCAGCGGTAAAGTCGTGTATGCTGGTGTATAGGGATGAAGAAGCAGCTACTGTTTAAAAATAACAAAGCACAAAACCCAGTCATCATTTTCTTTTCTCTTTCGCTCTGGTATTGATTGTGACCCCATTGACAGCAGAACAGAAGAATGTGCTCCCTGATGTGCAGCAGTATTGATGAAACGCTCCGATCCTTCCCATCTGCAGGGATGGTTGCTGTTTTAGTTGACTGAGCCAGGGTAGGTTGCACTGAAATAGATCCCACCTGCGGTGGTAAGCAAATAAATGTTGTTTTTACTGGACTGCAGAAATATTAGTATCAGAGTATAATACAAGGGCATTAGCCGAAACAGTGGTCTATGATTTAGTTTCTTTTAGAAGTTTTAAAAGAAACTAAATCAAAAATCTGTAGAAAGTGCATTCCACAGCAAGGGACCGAGGTAAGAAAATGACTTGCTGCAAAACCAGTTATTTTATCCTTTAGGGAGAGTGTGCAGTCTCAGTTCCACTGTTCTAGGTGTGATCCAATTCTTTTCAGATAATGGGAATGTGATGTATTGCAACACTTGTGGAGTGCAATCATTAGGTGGTATTGTCTACGGAGTAGAAGGGGTAAGCAGTTTAAATTACTCTAAATTGCTGGGTGACTGGGGCACAGATCTCGCTGTTTTATGATACAGAATGTCAAGTCAGTTGTGGGCTGATTTCAGAGTGATACCTCATACCTTGTTTCTCATATGTGAGTGTTTAAAACCCATGTTATTCTCCATAATCCACTGTATTGATAAAAGTTAGAATGTGTTAAAGGAAAGTGCTATTCTGTGTTGTTAACTTCAAAAGGTGTATCAAAAAAAGGATCTGCTGAAATGTGTCCCGATTTCAAGACCATAACGCTGCCTTCTTCAAGAAGAGAGCTTTGTATTGAAATTGTGTTCTGGTTGCCTTTAGAAGGACAAAATAATTCACTTTTCTGCTTTTTTCTAAATGCTCTCCTTACATTGATGAATATTACTACAGAGCCGACTGTAATAAATTCCTTGGCTTCTTGACAAGAGTGTAGACTGTGTATATTAGAGCAAACCCAGAGTAAATGGCTTGTCTAAAGGCTTTAGTGTCTCTGTGCAACTGGGCATGAGGCTTTCATTAACTTTCTGCTGACAGCCCAAAGAGGTGGCTGAGTAATGTGACATGGATTTCTTTGACTGAGATTTCTACCCTGAGCACAGTGCCACCAGGTGGCCCAATGTTGCAAGTTCAGCAAAGGCCTAAAAGGAGATTTAAATTGTACAGTATTTCTAAATAAGTTTCACTCTAGCCTTTTCAAATACAACTACATACAGTTCAAATGCCATTGAAATATTATGTTTGCTTCTATGGTCACAGTTTAGCAATTTAAATGCAAATTGTCATTTACATTGGAAAACAAGGTGAATAGCTAATATATGGATATAAATAACACATTACAAGTGCCAGTACCATGAACTGACAACAGAAACTGACAACAGATTGCAAAGGGACAAATCACAGTTTTGCCTTGATTTTTGTTTTCTACATCAGTCCATTTCAGGAAGCTTGGTGCTTTGTTTATTTGAAGGTGCTGACAGCTCTGCTGCTGCTGACTAGACCAATATCACTCTACCAGTCAAAGCTCAGCTCTTAAATACAGACTGGCTTGTCTGAAAGAATTAAACTGATTTCATCTTGTCCATCTGAATCAGACCCTGCCGCTGTGCTGAAACTATGAACCTGCAATTTAACAGAACCATTACATTCTAAACTGGAGGTGTGCAGGTTTGTGAAATAAAGTCATAGGTAAATATGTGGCAGTTCTTGCATATTTCCCTCTTCTGTGCTTAATTTCAATCAAAATATAATGTTAAGAAGCCAAAAGATAACTTGTGACTGGGCAGGACTCAATCGCAACCCTAATGTCCTCAGAATCTACCTTAATGCGACAAAAAAAAGTATTTATTTCTAAATATTATAAGTAACACAGTTTTGTTTAATCCAGACAGATGTGTCCCAAATGGATGTGAAGATATATGGGTTATGATTTTTCCTTTCCAAAGGACGGGCTTACAGCCGCCTGATTGTTTTTGCGAGAACCTCAGGTTCTAACGTTAATATCATTGTAACGACTTTGAACCCCCAATGGCAAGCTGATTTGCAGAGCTGCGTTCTCCTTTGACTCCCCTTGCTGCAGAGATGTCCATGAAAAGCTTTAACAGCACCCTGTCATTTGACATGAACGTACTTCAAGGAAGCCCCATTACCAGACAATGGGAAGAGTTAATAAAACATCTTGTTTGATTGATTCTTTTATTTTTTTTCAGGCTCTGTGTACTACATTATAATAAACTACTGAAACACACTTCTGTAAAATGTCTATTAGTAGGCACTTGGTACAAGCATCTATTGAAAAATTCATGACTGTAGAAAGAGCTGCTGACTTTAATGAGATGAAGCAGCTGTCAATAATTCATTTACCCCTCAAGCCCAGCTGCTGATGTTTTTAATGACGGGAGCTGGGGCTGATTGTAATGTACAGACCTGGCGGGAGTCTTTTCATTGGGTTCACAGGTATCTTCTGGTTTTGTATTCCTACAGCTTTGTGCTGGGAGTGTGCTCTGGGGTTTCTCACCTCATTCCCTCGTTTCCTAGATTTAAAAAAAAAAAAAAAAACCTCAATCGGTGTACTTCGCTGGAGTTTTACAAAATAAAACGTATGAATAAATAAATGAAATACTTTTATAGATGATTATTTATACACACATCTGTACTGTAACCGTCTCAGGGATCCCAAGAAGGGAAACCGTCACGGGCAGGGGTGTCCAGTGGTGGCCCTGGAGGGCCATTCCACTCCAGGTTTAACAGGTACAATGATTATAATGACCTGCTTCAGGGTCTGGAATGAGGGTTTCATTCGTTCAATTAAGCTATTTAGAACAAGTGGAAGAGTCTGCTTTGGCCACCCCTGGTCTAGGGATGGTTCATGTCATTGTACTTACTGGCCAGGCACGTAACAAGTCCAGGCAAGTCCAGGCAAACATTTCGCTAGTAGCTGGTGTTGTGTCATTTTTATTTACTTTGTTAATGCATACATTTACTCAGCCCAAATTCCCATTGAGAAGGAGAGCATGGAAATCTGCCATTCCCGGAGTGATAAAATTATATTCCAAACAAATCTTCTTGCTGGAGCGGAGAACTCCCTTGTAATTAGAACCCCCCCCCCCCCCGAAAAATCAATAGCCATCAAAATCATATACTGAATGACTTGAGCATCAGCCTCTTTTACACTGTTAAATTTGCATTGAATTCATTAGTATTGAATGCTAGCTAAGCTATGTAGGTCTTTGCCTACATAGTATCTTGGAAAGAAAAAAGCATACATGACTGAAATGACCATAGAACACTCCAGGTTGCATGTCGTACTATTTTTACTTGATAATTGCAGATACCAATAATATATTAAAACCAGTGTAACCTTAAAACGAGCAAAACTGCCAAGTGGGCCTGCATAGAATCCGATACACGAGGAAGAAATAAGAATGCGTCAATAGAGTTCATTTCTGCAAATGCATCTTACGTTAGTTCTGTCTTACAGGTCCTTGTCGTTTAAGATGCAAGATGTCTCACAAATAGTCATCGAGATACACATCGTTCATTAGCCATTAATAAGGCATTGTTGGGACAGCTTGTAATCAGCAGGCACCGGAAGTGGCTTCTCTTTACAATTAGGAGACACAATCATTCCTAAATCACAGATCATTAAACAGCGCTTCACGGTTTGGTTTTAAGATGAATGGAAATCCCTTTGCATTACCTTATTAATGACTTCTCTCTAATCATTTGTATGAGAGTTTATTAAGCGTGCATATGGAACGTTTAATCTAGAGTATGATCCGATTAGTTTCAATTATTTTCCCTGGGAAGCTGTAGGTTTGGCCCATGGATTAGAGGAAGCAAACTCCCCCAAAAAAAGTTGAATGCTCTTCTGCAGAAAATAACCTTCAAACTCAGATCTAGTCTAGTGCTGAAGATCTTTTTGAAGGGTATAGAGTGGGCACACCGCAGTATACTTCAAAGTAAAAGTCCCAATCCATTTCCATTTAGTGCTAAATTTCTCATTTCTGAAGCCTCATGTGTGTCACCAGCGATTCCAGAAGCTGCACATACATCCTATCCTATTTGATGTTGTTCCAGGTTTGTGCTGGAGAAAACAATTCTATGTATTACTTTGCCCAGCTGAGTAATGCACCTGTCGCTGTAAAGGGATGTCTCAAGCAACAGATTGACTTGTGACAGAAGCGTTGCATTGAGCTGGTGGAATGACTGCATCCACAGCTAACCAAAAGCAAATGTGATTCCTCCTCTGCAAACTGAAAGATTGGGCTTTAGCTCAGTGATACTCAATTCTGTCTCTCAAGATCCAGTCCAGTCCAGGTTTTTACTCCAAGCAGGTAAAATAACTAATTGAACCTGCTTGGAATAAAGACCAGGACTGGAATTGATCTCAAGAGCCAGAATTGAGAACCACTGCTTTAGCTAATGATGTGAGTTACAGTCCAGTTCATGTTTCATATCTCTTGTGACCAAAGATTGGCCTGTTTACTTAATAACTCTGGACACATTTTTAACCACAGATACATTTTGTGTATTTTTCATAAGGTCAGATACATTTCTTGCATGGATCAACAGATCATGGGGGGAAAAAATACACACACACCCCCAAAAGTATTTTCAATAGCCATATTTAAATATGGCATTTAACAAGATAATATGGTTCAAATGTCACTGAATTCCAGTCGTGTTTCTGTGTGCACCTTTAAGATGTCTAGTGCAGTGCCTGCGCTGTGTGTCTCTGCTCTCTCCCTTGTCACTCGTCATTATGAGCTTCTCTTTCCCTTGTTGACAGCAAAATGAATTTGCCCTGGGTCACATCTGATGCATTGCTTCTAAATGAATTTTATCGAGCTCTGAAATCGTTCATGCGTTCCTCTGCTTGTACGTTATGCACATCATTTAAAAGGCGCTTTTGACACGAGAGAAAAGGGGGAGAATTAAATGGAAACATATTGTTCTGAAGGCATACAAATACGAGCTGGTTTTATCCTGCACTGTCAAACTCTATCATGGTAATTGAATATTGTTTTTGAATTCCTTCGAATCAATCAGTGTGCTGTTGTGTGACCAAATACCACTCCCCTCCGTTCTTTGAAAAGGGAAGGCTCTCCCACGCTTCAGGTATATTGATTATTGGTGCTCCCTTTTCACTGGACTTCACACTAAGCTCCAGTTGGTCCAAAATGCAACAGGGTGTAACTCTTTCTATCATTTTATCCAGCATAGCACACTTTACCATTATCTGCAAAAAATACTAACAAATAGTCTTGCATTTGAATACATTTTCCTTTTTAATATCATGCCCCTTATATTTGTCTGTAGTGTTTATTTATTTATGAATAGTCTTGACAGCTGAGACAACCCACTTCTTGAGTGTCCGAAGAGACCAGTATTATTCCATTGAGTACCGCAGTGGCTGACCGGAGTGCCAAAGTGTGCCGACCGCCTTCTCGTTCATTATCTGTCTTTGATTACCTTTCCAAGCAGTCGGAACTACATTGATTAATGAGTCTGCATTTGTTTCCCTCCTGAATAAAAGTCCCTCGAGTTTGTCCTACTCATGATTATGAACCCAGCTAGTTTTTGTGTAGAAAGGGGGAGGCCAGGTTGAAACCGAGGCTCAGGACAGAGATCAACAACTGGCTTGTTGCTCCAGGAGACTTCACTTCTAGTTACTTGGGATTCGAAACAGATGGTACAATTGAAGACTGGAGTTAACGCTCTGAAAACTTGTCCCCGGTGTGTCATGTGACCGGAGTGAAATAGGGGCACGATCCATCAGTGCATGGTGACAGTAAATACATTGCATAAGCAATTTAGGGGGCTGGTTAACTGTTCTGCAAATGATGATTCATAAAGGCTGCTCTATTTAATAGATCCATAGGGTGGAGGTGCCATTAAACACTGTAGTTAATCCTGAGTGAATCTGGCCACTGGGGTTTTCTGCAGTTCAGGGCCAGAGAACCTGTGAACGGAGATGAAGGATCTCCACCAGGGTTTAGCCTCCAGATCTGGGAAAAACATCAGAGTTTTCCTGTGACCTGCATATTTAATGGCCTGGAACTCCGCTGTCAGTTCTGCTCCACTGTCTAGTCGGAAGCTGGAGTGGAGCTGTCTGTGTTTTCCTCGGGATTAGACTGACCGTTTGATATTCTCGAGAGAAGCAGGTTATCAGCGGCGTCTCTCAAGCTAAAACTTTTCACGAATTTGGACACATCCTGGATATCCTGGGCCCCAGAAAGCAAGTATGTCAGTTTCCAAAGATGCGCAGGTTTGAGTTTGAGCAGGGGTGGGCAGTCTGGTCTTAACACTCCTGGTCTTTGTTCCAACCCTGTTGTACATTGTTTAAGTGACTCAATTAAACACCCATCCAGAACCTGAAGTAGTTTATTGTACCTGTTAAACCTAGAGTGGAAGGGCCCTCCAGGACTGTGATTGAGTTAGAGCTTCGTTACTGCTATAACTTCACAGGGACAGTTCACTAATTCACTGCTCTCAATATAAACTTTTCTTGTGTTAGTCAGATAGCTCCAAAATGACGTTGCGCTGTATACATATATACTGTTTTTATGTCTGGCACGTCTTTTTTTTTTAAATCTGAATATTTTTTAATTGTTGCTCTATAAAAAAAAATACCTTCAAATACCAGCTAAGGAACGACTGCATTCCTCAAAGCATCGCCTTTTTTTCTGAAATACAATGATCTGAAATATCAATCAAGATCATTTTGGTTCCAGACTCTCCCATCATACCATCCATCCCTGCTACCTAGTGAAAGGTGAGTTTGATGAATCACCATCATTAAAGCACTCAATGCACTGGCAGCCCCCCCCCCACCTGCCAATTTGTTGAATATGCAGCAATCACTAATGATGTCTCTCTGCAGTTCAAAGGGATCGCAGGCTCCTCTGCTGGGATTAAGTCAACAGACGTTGGAGCCCTGAGAAACTAAAATACAACTGGAGGGCAGAGTCAGCTTTTTATAGAGCCTTCACGATTATCTTATAATAACGGTCCCCAGGGCTCGGCAGTAATCCTTTGTATAATCAGGTGGCAACACAAAGGCTGTGACAACTTTCGAGAATAAAAGAGAATAAAAACAGTGACTGATAATGAAGTACCTCAGCACCTAGCCTTTGCGACTCTGAGATTCAAAGGTCAGCGAGAAGGGGCACAATGCACTGAAAGGGAAATTTCAGGTATTCACCATCGTACTGTAAAGTAACTGCCTAAACCACATACACCTGTGTTGCACTTTTGAATAAATGTGACTGATTATTGTGTTATGCAAATCACTGGTGGGTATCATGTAATATATACAAGATGCATCTCTCTGCTGCAAGTTAGTTTTATTCAGTTATTCTAACTGACTTTAGAGGGCTGATGGTAAGCAGGCAGGTGCTTATGTATATTAAAAAATATATATTCTATGTGCTGAGGAAGTGAATTGTCTCTGACTATTGAAAGCAGTAGAAGATGAGAATAGTGTTATAGGATCTTCAAAATCTGCAACAGCAGCAGGACCATTGTTACACAATGTCTCCACTCCATGTGTTAGTGTTAGTGACCCACATTCACATCAAGATATGAACCTCTGACACAATTTCAAACAGTCAGTTTGAAAAATCTCTCTCTCTGGATCATTTTAGTAACTTTTTTTTTTTTTTTTTTTTACAACACAGTGGTTTGTCTTTCCTGGAAAATGAAAATGAATCTTTGAATGCAATATTTATTTAAAGGCCAAGTATCGCCCCAGAAGTATTCGTAGCTTATAGAGAAGAGCGGTACATTTTATAATTTGATCTCCACATATTTACTTATTCTAACACGCACTCTGTTAACAGGCTTCCTGTAAGGTGTTCACTATCAAATGCTAATGCTACAGTTTGTTTATCAGTATATTAAACACATGTTTTTCTGATCCTCGTTCGTGTACCTTGTGAGTATAAGCATGGTCCAAAAGAACTGAGACAGACGATTGCAGGAAGAACATTTGATCATCAGCACCTCACAAGAAGCGAAATTATTATTGCAGCAAAAAATATACTAAATATAGATATACACAACTTACATTACAAGAAATGCTAACCAGTTAGAAATGTACAGATATATACATTTACAAGGTAGAAAATAATATATTCCTATGGGTGGTTAAAACAATGTTATTAACTCTGTAACCTTTACATTGGGTGCGTTAAAAGCTGAAACAGTTTATCCCCGAAAATGCATTCTTGTAAAGAAACTTGACCTTTAAAACACACATACCAAAGAACTTCAGCCAGATCTCATTGGTTAAAATAGCTAGTCAACCTCATCAGCTGAAATCCTGATAATATGAAACCCTCATAACAATTCAATGAGAAGGTCTGCCTTATAATTAATCATTGTGAGTGGGTTAGACCAATTGAGAAAACACACTGCAAACACAATCTTTCAGAGAAGTTTTGGGTATATCTCTCCATTCTGGGGTTGGTCCAGAGCCCTAATTAACAGAATATTGCAGGTTACTATTTATCAAGTACAGCTATTCTAATTGTATTTATACATACGATTAAACCCGACTTAGACCTTAGCACTGCGCTCATTGAAATGACCCATCACACACGACGAACAGACAGGAGCCAAGGCGTAACACTATCTGACTAATGAGATACAGACCGTCCATTGAGGGATATTAGTGTTATGCATGGCAGCAACATGTTTACTGACTGTCACATAATATTCATTTACGTAAATAGTAAAGCTCTGATTCAGCTGGACATTATGCATGGCCATAAGCACCCCAACATTTTGCACATTCCAATAATTTTTTCAACAGTGTGCATTTTAGTAAGAGAGAAGTTCTGACACTGTTCTTAAAGAGCACCCCACATTTACTGTACTGCATCCAAAATGGGTCTGTCACAATATTTTGACAGATAAGGTAATTATATATATATATGATTTTTTTTTTTTTAAATCAATCTAACAAAAGCAAAATAAAAAATAAAGCTGTTGAAAAGATTTGACTAGAAATCCGATTAATGGGCCTTAATCATTTCTATACACTGAGAAAGCAGTGCTATTTTTTGGAATCTAATATATAAACAGAACGAAAGTCCAAATGCGGTGGTGCCTCCAACCAAAATTCAGTTGCTGCACATTTCAGCCAATACCATTTAAAGTAGTTTCTGTCCTTTTAAATCTGCAACACTCAACAAACGCAATCCGTTTTGCACAGTATATCATTCTTTGGTGCTTGTTCATTACATTCTCTCATTGCTCGTCCTTCAATGCATTGTTCTTTATCAGAAAGCAGACAGTTTACATTCACCACATTCAAATATGGCCTGTTTTTCAGTGCAGACCTTGTAAGCGTGTATCTTTCAAATGCAACTTTTTTTAAAAGCCTCTCTACCTTCCCAAATCCAGATCTGATTGGTGAATGGCCAAGCATAATTGAGAACATAGTATCTCCTGCAGTTTTGGAGAACTCCTTTGTGATGACAGACAAACACAGATGATTCCATTGACTATTCAAGGGACTGGCTATATTTCTAACTATAGTGCCATTGGCAGAACAAGTATGAAGATTGATAATCTGTAGTTTGTCTTCATATAATGTCCATGCTACAAGCTACTGGTCAGAGACAAAGTTCACATGGACACAAGACCAGACAGAGATGACCACGGCTGTATCTATAAAAATGTGAGTGGCTTAAAAACAGGAGCTTGCTGATCGTTAATGCAGTGGCTATATGATCTAGTCTCCCCGGATCCAATTAAAGGACTAATTTGTCTGGTAACACTTTTAATTACAGTTAGTGCTTAATTAGGTATATACAAATGATGTATTGCTCATTAGTAATGCGTTAGCAAAATACGCTTGCCAGCTGTGCCATTTGTTTGTGTTTGCCCTTACTTTCCACGCACTAGAAACACCACTGGAAATTCTGTATCATTTATTTTTGTGTTATTGCTTATAACTACTGACCACAAAATATTAAGATGCAATTAACACAAACCTGTGGAAGGTTATGTGCAGATTGAAAACTTAACTGACCTTTCCTAATGCATTATTAATGGGTAATAAAGACCTATTCAGTTGTGATCACCGATTCTTCTTATGCGGCACATGATCTTAAACGTTAGAAGTTTTCATTGTGTCCATCTGTTTGAATTGCTTTTTCAACACGTGTCCAGAGTTCTTCTTACTATTATTATTATTATTATTATTATTATTATTATTATTATTATTATTATTATTATTATTATTATTATCTTAAGCAGCCCTTGTGAATGTTCATGCAGTTGAGTCCACCAGTGGTGTGGGATGACTTCAGTTCCTCATAAATGGGTTCTAGTTCTGTATATAAATGCAATGCTTCGGGTATGTTTAGATGTAAATCCATGCATGTGCATGTGTATTACAGCAGCTGATGTTCACTGATCATGATTCCATGCGTCCAAAGGCACCGGCTTCTTTCCAGACAAACTAGGTGTGGGACAACAAGGGGGGATGACGACAATAACAGCCGAAGCAAGGCAGCACTGGC
Organism: Acipenser oxyrinchus oxyrinchus; assembly: GCA_030684275.1. NCBI lineage: Eukaryota > Metazoa > Chordata > Actinopteri > Acipenseriformes > Acipenseridae > Acipenser > Acipenser oxyrinchus. Next base: position 25,415,346 of record CM060267.1, on the reverse strand, counting down.
AGGCATCTGCCACACAGCCCATGGCTGCCCATTGGAGTGGGTGTTTGTCTTTGCTGTTCTTGGGGTTGTTGTTCAGTACAGTTGTTTGTAAAGAGGAGAAGTCTGGTTGTTGGCGTTGCTGTTGCTTTCTTCTCAACGCTCCTATTTCATCCCGCTCCTCAGCACCTGATTGGCTGCAATCAGCATGACGCTGATGATGAACGCAATGGCAAAGGCGCCGATCAGGCTCTTCCTCACACACGTCTGCTTGATCTGTTGCGTGGGGCTGGCTGTCAGTGTAAGAGAGAGGGATGCATTAGTCACAAAGTACTGCTGGTGGCTGTCAGATATGACGATAATCAATCAAACGTCCTGACAGTGGTGGGCACACTTCTGCCACACAGCAAACGTACAATGAATATCAATGGACAAATCTAAGGGCGACAAACAAAAGGTTTTAAAAAAACACATCAAATTACTGTCGATATCCACGGGGCATTCGTCAGGGTTTTCTATGTGTCCCTCCTCTTCCGTCATGATGATGTTCTCGATGTCTTTCATGGATAAGTGATCGCAGAAGGTGTCGTAAAGCAGTCTTTTCAGCTCCTCCACTGTTAGTTTCTGCATGTCGCACTGCACAAGAGAGAGGTGGGACAGGCAGACACTGTTTTAGGGTTTCAGTCTGAAAGTGGTGCGGTTCAGATCCACTCAGTCAGCTCTCTCCATCATCTGAATTCTTAAGTAGAAACACCCGACTTGCCACCAGTCTGCTGCCAGGGCAGTTCATACAATAACCACTGTGGGTTGTCTTATGGCCAGTATATTGGTAATCATAATGGTTGCTTTCCTTTGTCTTCATGATGACAATGGATACTCGCTGCAATACATAGATCTTGATTATTAGTTACCTTCCAGAACACCGTGTCAAAGTCAGTCCCATGGAACCTGTCAGGCATTCCTGCTGAAGACAGCTTGGGTCCCAGCAGGGTCACAAACTCATCAAAATCAACCTGCCCGTCCCCTGCAGAACAGCACAAGAAAGCAGAGTGTTTATTGAAGCCAGATCGTGCACATAGGGGTCCATTCACTTGATCTAAGCAGTGGCATAACTCAATACTGCCATTGCTTAAATCACTCAAATAAGGGCAAAATATAACAAACCAACTTCGATAACACTCTTTTTAGTACTTTTTTTAAAGTGGTTTCTAATTTTTAGATTTAAAGAAAGTGCTGAAATTTAGATCCGCTAATATTTGGATTGCACAAACCCCATTGACTGTTTAAAGAAAAAAAAACTTCTGAAAAGGATTACTGATGGTCTCTCCATACAGGCCACGGGAGGTCAGCCCCTTACCGTCCATGTCCAGTCTCTGGATAATGACCTCCAGCTCCACCTCATTGGGCATGTATCCCAGGGACCGCATGGCCATGCCCAGCTCCTGCTTGGAGATGAATCCATTCCCATCCCGATCAAACACCTTAAACGCCTGCCGGATCTCTGTAGGAAACAACTAGATTAAAGATACAAATGATGGTAAAACATGCATTGTTCAGACTTCAGCAATGATAAGTCTGGACCTGTTTACATAGATAAAATAACACCAGCCCATGGAGAGGCACAAACTCTTGTTTCCTTGACCTCGTCTCCTATGGTCTTGGTCTGTGTCCTTTGATGTATGCTTAATATCATCTGCATTTTCTGAATATGTATAAATTCCATTCAAAGCCTTATAAGTAATCATCTCAGCAGATGCTACAATAGAAAATGATAGAGAACACACTTAGTAGGATCTTAATATTAAGATGGTATTTATCTCTCCAACTCAAAATGCCATTTCAGTGTTTCTTCTAAAAAAAACATGTGAGACTTGGACCTTTTTAACCATATTGGAAAAAGTCCAAACTGGAAAAGGTTAATACAAAAATGTAATTAAAAAGGCATTTGAAGCTGGGCAGCCATTTAAAATTGCAGTATAAAGAGCAAATTAGAGACTGCAGTGGAATACATCCCCAGCCATTTAAAGTACTCCTTGAGCCTTGAGCCCAAGACATGCACTTGAAATAACAATAATCATAATGCTAAGTCTAAAATGCAGAGCCTCTTCAAACTGCAAATGGAAAAAATAATGGATTTGAAACGCTTATTACAAGCTATCGAGTGCTAGTGATTGCTCTGGCTTGATTATCATCATTCTTGTATAAATATGTACGGTGCCAGTTTGGGGTTTTCTGTTTTACTTATTGCAAGCCCTTTTTTTATCAAGTTATACTACTTTTACATACTTGAATTCAAAGTGAAACCTGCATAAAATAAAATTCCATTCCCTAAGCATCTAACCTGGGGAGAGAGAAAAAAATGAATTTATTCAATTGGTCTTACTTAAGACCATGTGTGGAGTTATTATGTAAAGATTTTTTTAATTAAGGCAACTTAGCTGCCAATGTATTTTTCAAGTGGTTTTCCGGAGTGTTATGAATACTGTAGCTCGGTGCAGTTCAAATCGAACAGTATCATTTATGAACTGGGGTGATGAAACACACATGCCTCCATGCACCCTATTAAAAGCCAGAAGGAACAGTAGACCATGTGTGCCCATAAGTTGAGTGATGATGTATTTCGATGCCCACACACTCAGGCTGTGCCCACAATCGTCTCCTAGTTTTAGGTAATGGGTACTGCAGGGGAAGGTCTCATTCTTTCTTTATTTTGATAGTGCTCAGCAATCACTGTATGTATTTCTTTGATATGTAAAAAGAATACTTGCATTCCTATTTACATGATTTCATTAATAACATTGTTGCCGAAATGTTTTTTGCCACGTTGTTGAACGTCTTTAAATGTAAAACAAAAATCCATTTGAAAATATCTGCTGCTTTTCTTTCACTTTAGGAATGTCTATGTATCTTTCTGTCTGTCTAGATTTTTAAATGCATGAGCTTAATTACTTCTATCATGGTGTCACAAAATGTGTGCAAGCAACAATTCTGAAATGATCTGTGTCTGTGCACAAATCAGGTACTTAACATGCACACATTTGATAAATATAGACCCTGGAAAAAAAATAAGGACACAAGTTTAGCTGATGACTCAAGTAGAATTCTGCTCAAGTCAAAGGACCCATCTGTGCGACAGTTTCATAATAGCTAATGCAATACATCTCTCCTACTCAGACTCATTGCTAGAAAAAAAACATTTTGCTTCCAAACCAGATAAACAATGAATATAAATTTAGAAATACGGTTTTGATCTGCCAGAGGATCTGTTGAACAACTAAATCAGAATTGACCAGAGAGACAGTGTTAGCCATACTTCTTAAAGTTTATTTCATCTTTGAAAGTGGTTAAAAGGACAAACAGGAAAACAACAAATAGTAAGACCTCTGATATTAATGTGCAATATGTCTACATTTTTAATAGAAATTAAACATATTCCCAATGCATTGCAAAAAAAAAAGATCTATGCATTCATCCAGACATAAAGCAACACTAGTTACGGACTTCTCTCTAAAACACAGTGCTGATAAACAATGACTGGTGTGCTTTATCTGACCAGCACAGGCCTTCCTCATTCAGTTCTTGTTCAATCTCCCCATGGAGCTCTATTGCAGACGTGCCAGACACATAACAATAGGAACTTGTACGGTCTGCAAGCCTTGAAGCATGGCTCTCCAGCCCTGCATTCATTCACACCAAAATCCACAAAACCCACAATAAATCATACTGATGCTACAAAACACAAACAGATCCAGACTGAAGATGGAATTCAGTCAATCAACTGTGCAATATTCTCACGACACAATTTAGACTCAAGTCCAGATAGATGGGACTTAGTTGTTTTATTGCTTTATTCATTTGCTCCTGCATCGCTCGGCCCTTTTTTCTTACTTACACTTATATTCGATCAGCATCATTTGCTGTGATAATAAGAAAGAGTGGCATTGCAGGATGGAAAGGGAATTCAATATTGCAAGCCTGTTCTCCTGAAGTGTAGGAATGCATGTATAATGTGACTGTGGCAGTGTTGAATGCAATGTTGTTCGTTCAGTTTGCTCTCTATGATTCTTGTTTGCATTACCAGGAGTGTCTCTTCCAGGCAAAGATCATGATTTTATAATAATTATTATTATTATTATTATTATTATTATTATTATTATTATTATTATTATTATTATTATTATTAGTGATTATTCCAAGGGGCTTCTGAGGACCTTTTTATCTATACTTCTACTTTCATTAATAACTATAAAACACATCATTAATTATCATTAATCTTGGACCACTTTACCTAGGGTAACATTAGGTAGTCCAAGATCTTTATCATTGGTCAATCCATGAGTAATGTTACTAGTACAAGAGCAATTAAAATATTGTGACAATAACTTAAGGAATAAGTTACACCCAGTTGTACAAAATTGAATTCATTAGGCTGTTATTAAATTGAGAAATTCTAATGGCATCTATAAAGTCCTGGAGCACAACAGCTGGAGTATCACAATGCTATGACCCAATTGGAAATGCAGTACTGGTATGATACTGAATCAGTACTGAGATTCCAGCTGCCACTGAGAGTCACTTGAAATCGGTTTGAACTCAGACCCTGTCACTTCCATCAGCAGCAGATCGAGATCAGATCCATTTAATTTGTCAGCCCCAGTTAGGATTGCAGGCTGCACGACAGTGCTCACAAGCTGTGTCCCTGCAAAGATTTAAGGGTTATAAAATCAAACTGAGTAAGCGCTGGCACAGTGCAGACTGTTGAATCAGGAACGGGCTCTAACTGACAACAATGGGTTAAACACTGCCGCATCATTCTGTGGGTAAGAAGTAACAACATTTAAAATGCAATGCTTTCTTTTTGAGATGATATAGTGACAGCCTAGTATAGGGCTCTATGGGGAACTCGCTGATAGATGAACTATTAAACTTACTGCTACACAGCAGCTGTGTCCTTGTGTGTGCGGCTCAGCCTGGGATAGAATGCAATGATGCACACAGCACCCTCTTTCTGCTCAGCTGTCTTGAACTCATATTCAGCATCTCATATTAAAAGTTTCTTAAAAAATGAAAAGGTGATCATTCTGTTTGAAATCAGGAGATAAAAGTACGACCTGAATATTCTGTGTGTCGCTCAGGCATCATGAGCAGCATATGGATGCAAACTCTCTCTGGATTCATCACACCTTCAGTCAGTGACTCAGAGAGCATACAGCACTTCAGCATATTGCTGTTGCCTTTTAACTAAATTGAAGGTTTGCCTAATAGTACACAACTGACAACAAGCAACCCTGTAGGATGAAAAGTATTTAAGAGCACAGTGGGGATTATAGTTTTAGTCATGGCCCATCTACAAAGTAAATGTATCCTGTCAAAACGCAAACTGGGTTATCCTTTAACAAACCAAATGGATTTCCCTTAATAGCACATTACTCTGTTCATTTGAACACATGTCTTATTCCTCTTCTTCTCTTAGAAATATACTGAGTGGGATCTCGGACTGGGGAAGAAAAGGATTGTAGCTGTGTACCTGTCAGACGTGAAAGCAAGTCTCCCAATTTCCACAGTGTCTTAGTGACTCTGCATCGCCCTGCATCAACCCTGAAACGCTTGTATTTCATCACTGTAGTTACAGGCCCTAGATTGCCAATCATGCCGGGAATCACTTACCATTTCCTAATTCAATCAAATCTATTCACAAAAAGTTTATTTTTCAAAGACTGTTATAAATTAAACCTTTCAAGACTTTAACCCTTACCTCATATGGGGACAGATAAAAAAAACTCTTCTAGTCTTTATATGAGGACATATGGAAGACGCAAATGTATGATGACCTCATATGAGGTAGGAGATAGTGTGCAACCTTTGTTGCATGATGACCTCATATGAGGTAGGAAATAGTGTGCTACCTTTGTTGCATGATGACCTCATAGGATGCAATGTGTGCCCCATATAAAGCAATGAAAAAATTGATTTATATATATATTTTTTATTATTATGTGTCCAAAGCTATTTTCAATAATTCAAGCATGAAAGGGTTGAGAAGCCTATTGCCAAAGTTATTTAATTAGGAAAATCATTTTTCATTAAAGCTTTCATTCTAAATGTATCATGCTTTGTAACTCATCCTTCAGAATGAATTCCAGCACACAATGGCAAAGGTAAAAGGTTTGTGAGTCAGGGGACTCCAGTGTTGAATCAATAAAACAATAAAGGGCTTGAGCAAATTTCTGTCCCCTGGTCTATTTCATCATCACCTTTGGAACTGAATGACTAAACCTGCTATTTCAGCCTCAGGTGATATTTATTAGTTTAAAAGTACAAAATGTATATCCTTGGGTGTCCTGCCTGCCCGGCAGCAGCGATTTAGGATTATTGTCTAGACTGTGTGAATGTTGACTAGGGATTTAAATCACCATGTCTTCAGCATGATGCAGCCAAGAGTGTCTAAGCCTTGCCTTAATACCTGCCTATCAAAGCAAGCACGCCCCGCTCAGCATTCACCACAAAGAGGCTTACATGCTGCCTTGGCTGAAACACTAGCAGCTTGATGTATTGTATTGCGTAGAAAGGATTCCAAGTTTTGGCAGCATCTGTTTTATAGCATATTTTTCAGATGCAACATTATAGCACCTTATCATACCAAAGTATCCTAAAAGCGCTTCATTGATAGATAGAAAACATGTCTGAACCAAAGCTATCCAACAGAAGAAAGGGAGACTAAATATGTCTTTATTTTGGGTGTATCCCTGAAGTGAATTCCACAAAGGGGGTTCATAGTGACTAACTGTTTAGTAAAGAGATAAACAGGGTGTGTGTTGCAGCTTGGATGTTCCAGGAACATCCACACTCCAATAACCTGTCTGGTTTCTGCTCATCACTGCCAAAACCTGGTCTGTGATCTCTGGTAACGACCTCTGTGTTGGGCATTATCACTGGATTCTAGATCAAAGCATCTAACAGGAGCAATGAGGCAGCAGTACTGCTACTTTCCATCATCAGTTTGTTTTGAGCTGCCATTGTAAGTTCCTCCAGTTGCTGAGTTGCACACCCTTGGCTTTGAAGGTGCTCATTGAAAATCACGGTCTAAATATCTCATTAAAGTTGCTCTTCTTTTGGATGATAAAATATTACTGTCTTACAGCCCACCAAGCTCTGTTAGGCTGCAGTTTGAGAGGACCATTCCCACAACGAGAATGACTATCCCTGTACAGTGCATCGATGCTCAGAATAGATTAAGAACTGTCTTTCTTGAAACTTAGATTTGTGTTACTTTTAAGGCTGGCTGTCGTCCTTAATCAAACATAATGCTATATTATCTGTTATTTGCTGTTTTCTATCATTTCTTACAAATTGCCCACACACACATACACCCATGAAATATATATATGGTCAAACAATGCACACAAACACACACTCTGCTGTTGCTGGGATTGAATAGGAAAAGGGCATCCCTCCTAGTCACACAGTGATGTGCTCAAACCATTACCACGCTGCCTCCTGTTCATTTCCAGAGTCACTGAGTTGTTACACAGGTAGCATTTGCTAAAGATTTTACCACAGTGAATACATTCTGCTCAATAGCTTCCATGTGTATCCATATACTGCTGGAAGACAGAGTGGCTAAATTACTCTCTGCTATGCTATAGCAAAGGGTCAGGGGAATACACTAGTGCCTTCTATAAATACCATACAGAGTGGCTGCTTGCATTGCCTCTAATGTGTTATAGAAATGTCCATGGGATTATACGAATTTACTGCAACATAGAAAGAAAACTTTTCCCAATGTGTTTTTTGCTTTTTGACACACATTAAAACAGACTGCAAGAGTTTTCTTCACTTGAATCTATCTGAGCCACGAACCAGGGGACCTTAAGTAAAATCAATTTTGACTTTTAAGTATTGTGTGATAACAACAAGCACACGGTTGTGGTTCATCCTGGGTGAATAATTCCGTAGAAGTTAAGGTGTCGCTCCTCCGAGTGAGGCTACAGAAACCCTGCAGTGTTTACAAGGAACACATTGCTTTACCTTTCTCTGTATCCCCTATTGCAAATATATATTTTGCAACCTTGTTTGGATATTTTTATTCACACATTATGGGTCATTTTACAACTTTTACTCGGGAGCGTTTGCAAGGAGAAAGACATTTCTCCTCTAAGCATCATAGCGTACCCAGATCATGCTCCCTCCTGCAACAAGGAAGTGCACTGATTGAACAGCTGGTATTGTGGGGACTAGCATTGTTGCAGGAGGGAGCACAATCTGGATACACTATAATGCTCAGAGAAGATAAATACTTTCAACTGTTCAAAGCTGCCAAGTAAAAGTAAACATTTTTTTTTGTTGATTTATGTGTGAATATGAAATCTGAAAATAAACAGGAATATGTTGAAATATGTCTCTGTGATACAGACAGGACAGAATACAGCAAGGCAAGGTTTCTTGTAAATACCGCAGGGTAATCTGTCACACCTTAAGTAAAGATCATCTCCTGAATACCAATAGAAATGTGTCTGCACTTGCTTTTCAAATCTAGATCTCAGATGATCAGGGTGCTTGGGGACCCTCGTTCTACAGTCAACCAGAGACCAGGACACATATATATATAGAGAGAGAGAGACACTCCTCAACCCTACTGCTATAACATGCAGATGGTCTACTTTGTACCCCTTGCTGGGAATGCTAAGAGGTGTATTACAGTTTTAAATGGCTTAATGTTTATTCTCTCTTGTCATGTTTTTTTTTATATATATATATATACTTGTATGTACTCTGTCATAGATGTGTAATGAATAACACACAAGGTGGACTCAGAAAGCCAAATTGTATGTACTGTACAAGCTGTGAGATGTCTTCTCTATATCATGGGATTTTATTTAGTGAGACTAAAAGTCTCATCAGTAAGCAGAACGTTTCCATTTAGGTCTGACACTGAACCAGTGTTTAATCTGAGTGCATGCTAATTTCAAGATCATTAACTGGTAAACCTCCACGCTGTCTCCCTCGTTATTTCATCATAGGCATATCAACTTAGATTTGGTGCAAGAAATCTGACTTGCTTCATAAAAACAGATACACTGTGAGACACAGTAGTCTCTGATACAGTCTGAAATGCCTAAGTCACACACAAAGCTGCTGCAGAGACAGAACGTAAAAAAGCTGAGCTTATCGATGATCTTATCACAGTTCTGCGCCTGGGAGCACCACAATCTGGAACCAACGTGGCCATTGTGGTTTCGAAATGGCTTTTAATGCTGCGTTGCTCAAGCTTTAAGCCAGTCTAATGCACTGACTTTTTAGATACCCCAATGAAACTAGCTGCTGTGGGTTTGTAGGATTATCCATGTCTGAAAATTGTTAGATAATGATAATCCTTCAGAGCTACGTAGGTGCACTGCATGGGCAGGATGGAAATAAAAAGGTACATTAAGCAGAAGCCCCATTGCAGGAATTCAAGCAGAACAGCCACTTCCTACCCAAACACATTGGCAAGCTTGAAGTGTCCTGCATGCTGTCACAGGCATGTCATTTATCAATACACTTCTTGCCTCTGGGCACTATCAGGTCCTATAGCCAGAGGCAGGAAATCAAAGACTGGGTATTGCAGTATTAGCAAGCTGGTGCCACAGACAGCAGGGATTCTCATCTCACTGAAAAAGGGGTGACACTTGAATCGGGCACTATGAAGCATACATAATTCCTTCATAAAACTGTTATTCTCCCTGTGCATATTTCTTTACATTGCTTTAAGTATTCAGAACATGCTGTCATGTGTTCTTTATGTTACGAAAAGCATAGAGAAGACAGCTTATTTCTAAAAATGGCGCAAGTGATTTAAAAAGGGGATAATGTCCAAAGACAGGGCTATCGATTTTGCAGTGAAGTTATAACAGTTTAATAGTATTTTAATGTACGTAGTGTCAATTTCAAATAAAGTGCTACATTTTTTTTTGCATACTCTACATAAAACAAATGCAAGCATGTATTGGTAAAATCATGCTCGTAATTCTATTACCATCTTTTACTGGGGGAAAAAAAGAAATCAGCATTTTGTATATGTTCCTAATAATTCCGGTCCCTTTATATGCTGTACTGTACATCCCGGACACTGGAGAAACGTGGTGCTTGAGCAATTTCAGCAATTCATGAGTACATTTCCATAAACAGAACCATTGACTGGAGGCAACATATCATTTCAGAATGACCGGTGATCTGCAATACATTTACATCATGTGTGCTCTACAGAGCATTAAATTAGCAGCTCTTCGTGTCAACTAAGAAACTACTATGATACAGTGCACGGTTGATTATTCAGAGAAAGCGTTTGCGCCTGTGTTCTGTACAGTAAGACCAAAATCTAAAACACAACATAGTGTGCACTAAACCCCACATACTGCGTGCCACAACTCCCGCGCCTGTTTGTCTTTTTATAATGAGGGGGAAAACAAACAAGAGACCGCACGTATGCTTTAGTTATTTGTGTGTTATCAATATCCATTATAACATGGCTAGCAGTGAGTGAGGGCGGGAGGGAAGGAGAGCGACAGCACCGTCAAGAAATCGAGTTTAAAATGATGTATGGACAGGATGTTTATCACCTTCTAGGCTAGGGAACGCTGAGTGGCATGTTATAGCTTTTAATGGCACAAGTTTATACTGCATCCTAAACAGCTACTCCTCCATGTTTCCACCGCCATCTACAGAGAAAACAAGATTACTCTGCTCCTGGGACCTGAGTGTGGGACCAGACAGCCAGTGTCTCAAAACCACAGAGTATTAGCTGCTAGTTAATGAAATCGAGAAATACTCAGCACTGCATGATAAACCAGGCTGGGATGTAGTTTGGGTAATGGTTTTTTATGTATTTATTTTTTTTAAGTGCCCACGGTTAGCGAGTAGGTGTTGTTTTTTTTTTTTTTTTGGGGGGGGGGGGATAAAATAATTTATTTTTAAATGAGTTGTTGGTGTTTAAAAATGTTAAATTGTACAACGATTCTTGCCCCTCTGTCCTCCAATGACAGAGAACAGAAATACTGGTGTAAGAAAAGACGCGCCATTTTCCTTCAGCGCTAACATCAGACCTGTTGATCAGCTGTATCTTGTGTCACACGATGGAGTGTAAGGGTTGTGGTCATAATGAATTGAAATCAAACTACAGAATTACACAGCACACCCATATCATAACTGCGCGTGACTTTGTTAGGAGGCAGTGAGTGTTTGTTATGCTTTTTGCAATGCCGGGGCTCTCTAGTGTAGGTGCTGTCCAGGGTACTGAAATGTGGATGGAACCGCTGCTTGTGGAACTGTACTGTACTCTCATTCCTGTGGCGCTCCACAAAACAAAACAAAAAACTTTGTAATAGGGTTTTACTGTCAGGTACAGTTTGAGTTTATTTTTTCAAACTATTTCAATGTGAGCTGCTAAAAGTGCCGATCATTATTTTTCAAAGGTTTCAAATTATTCCTTGCATAGATGGACTTCTCCCCCATGAAAATAATAGTAATACATGTGTTAATCATAGAAAAGCGGAACCTAGTTTAAAGAGAAATATTTGATCTTGTGAAAGACCCACACACACATTGAATACAGCCTGCCTGTTAAATATGTGTGGACTAACAGTGTGCACTCACGGTTTTATCCGTGGAATACCGATTTATTTCAAGACAGGTACTCAAAGTAGCTGGCCAGTTCTTCATGGTCGAGCGATTGTATTCCACAGATTGCAGGGCTAAAGAGAAGCTTGTGTTATATCATGCATCTGAAGTCGATATTACAGCTCGTATTATTATTATTATTATTATTATTATTATTATTATTATTATTATTATTATTATTATTTATTCATTTATTCATTCATTCATTCATATTGCAGACGCCTTCGTTCCTAGAATCAGGAATCTCTTTTGAGCGTGTGTGGGTTTAGTCAGTTATACCACAGTGCTCCTAATATAACAATAAAACGCTCTTAATGCGTTAGTGAAAATGACCGTGGCACCTGCAATTCTCGGGCATCCGGTTTTTGCATATTACTTTTACATTTTAATCATCCTTACTGTATCCCCACTTTGCATATGATGGTTTGACGATGTGGATGAAAATAAAACTCCCGCACACTTACCTTCTAATTCATCCTCGGGGATATTCACAGGGGTCTTGTACGTGAGTATGTCTGGGATGGTACAGATCCCTCTGTACATTAAAGTGGAGGTCACTGGATGGAGAGGCATTTTGGCGATCCAAAACCAACACCTGTGGCGAGATCTTCATATAGTAATCTATAGTAATCTGGTGGTAGGTCCCTTGAGCTTCGATTCACTTGTTGAAAAGGTGAACGCTGAGCTCTCATAAAGCCATGAGTTAAAAGTAATGTCTTATTGCTGCTTTTGTAGAGATAACAATCACAGTAATTGATCGCTGTGCTTAGTATTGGGAAATGATTACTCACTCCTAAAACATATCCACCTTCCACCTGTATCTAAGTAAAACCAAAGTCTGTGAAATCCCCGTAATAATTGCCAATAACCGAATCTAAAACTTTATGCCACATTCCCCTAACCGTAATTTTTATCAGTGATGTGTAATCTCTGATCGTGAATATTGTAAAAACTTAAACCTAAGCATATAAAAATGAATTATGCATACAAATGACCAGCAAATTTAAATTCCCGATTTGTATTTGAACCTATTGCACCTATCTTGAGTATAATGCAAGTTCCGTTAATGACGAAGGACCCATTACATCTAAACCTGGCTACAGGATTTATCAACAAGACCGTACAGCACAGCACAGCACACACACACACACACACACACACACACACACACACACACACACACACACACACACACACACACACACACACACACACACACACACACACAAATACCTGGACTTTCTGTGAAACTAAACTCGACTCTAGCACCTGAAACTGGTATCGTATTGAAGCATCTTTGTTTGTTTGTTTGTTTGTTTAATTCAAAACACGAACTTTAAATCAAATCAAATTGTTCGAATCCGAAACAGAGACCGTGATAGCTGTAAGCGATTTAGACTGAAATAATCTTCTAACTTTCTCCCTGACCACAAAGCATTTTTTTCTTTTCTTTAGCCAGTTTCCAATTGATCAGAGTGATTCAGTCCAACACAAAGCCGTGCTGGCCATTATTCGTTGAGAGAACGTTGTTTTCTTTGTATTGAGACGCCTCTTTCATTTCACTCCAGGTGAAGTGAAGCCGTTGCTTCTCTGTTGCTTGTTTCAAGCTCTCTGGTTGAGCTCTCGTTTCTGTTCCGCTGCTCCCCTGCTCGCTCTCTTTCTGCTGTGACACGTGTGGTCTCCTCCCTACTACATATTCAGGGAAAACTGGAAGAATGGAAATAAAAATAAATATTTATTCAATCTACATCAGTACAGTATATCTATACAGAATTCTAGCTGTGTTGAATGCGAAATAGTTGCACTGTGACCTGTTTTGAAACTAGCAGTACCGCAATCCTGCTTATTTATTATTATTTGTACTGCATTGTAATTTAAACATTTTAAAGGTAGGGGGTGGGGGGGAGCCTCATGCATTGGACACAAAATTCATTCTCATACTAATGCTATTTGCACATTTGATATGTCATTTGTCTCAATTAATTATGTTATGTCAAGTCCCGTATTTAATATATAGATAGATAGATAGATAGATAGATAGATAGATAGATAGATAGATAGATAGATAGATAGATAGATAGATAGATAGATAGATAATTTTAAACATTAAAAATAAGCACTAAAGTATGTTTCTAATCTGTTGCATACATTGTAGGTTTATTTCTTGAACATTTGGGTTAACAGAGTGAATTGTTCTGTTTTTCTTATTTTACCTATATTAGAAACATACAAATCCCGCTCTTGTTTAGGTTCTTATTCTCATCATTTTACAATTAATTAAATACATGAATAAATAAATAAACAAGAAGTGTGCACTATTTGTGTTAATGGAATACAATGCCAGTACCATCGGTGCACGTTTAACACCTTAAGAAGTAGAGCCTCCGATTACAGACCACCAACACCTGGGCGCTGATACTGCACAACACAGCGATAGATAACTGCGGTACAATAATAGCAAATAACTGAGTAACGACTATCGGTAAGCGAGCGGCATTAGCAGGTATTGTTGCCTTCGTCATTCTCCTTTTAAAGGCTGATGGTAGAAATGTGTTTGACATACAGTACTTCAAAAGGGCTGGAGGTTGCCCTATTGGTGCTCCACTCAAGGAAGCGCCGCTTTCATTGAGTCATATGTCTTGTAGCTATGTTTGTGTTTGATGCACGTACCGCTATCTCCGGTTTCTCAACACTCCTGGAAAGACGCGGCAGGTATTCGCTGTTGCACATTACTGGTTTTGCTGACAGCTTGCTTCGCCTTTGCGAAGTCTCTCCCCTGGGCTTGCAGAGAATTGCATATCAATGCTGCACCTGGGTCTCGAGCCAAAGCAGACAGGTATAAGACGTGAGAGTCTGCGGAATCCACGAGAAGCTGATGCAAACTGTACGCGGAGGCCATTAGCAGACAGGGCGTGGGGGCTCGCCACAACCCGCAATCAGATACCACGACAAAACTTTGCAATATGCATTTTTAAGATCCATTCCACCACCACAATTACAGGGTGCAGATGTCCAGTCAGAGAGAAGTGTGTTTTTAAAAACGCATGCAATAATAACAAAGCATACATCTGTACCAGTGCCTTTCATCGTGAATGATCCCATAGCACGTCACAATACAACGATAACAGTAAGAATACAACACGGCGTGATGGAACCTATCAAAACGCATTACAAATACTTGACCGGTCAAAATCTTTTATTTCACATTGAATTACTTTTAAACAGCCTTTTTGGATATTAGTGTTAGCGCACATGACTGGGCAGGCTTACCCATGTGCTTGCTTGGCCACACGCAGAACACTAACTCATGTATAGATTGTTTCTGATTTTAACAAGCATATCTTTTATTCACCTCTGAATTGTTAGATTTCCACATTGCCCTTATCCTGCAGGGTGGAAATAAAAAGAGGCTTTCAGTCAATTTCACCCCTGATGGGAGGCTGGGACTAAAGAGACGCTCTCCTCCATTCAGGCACTTTAGAGGGGAGAAATCGGCAGGTGGCCCAAGAAGGTCATGGCACTATATATAGTTGCGATTTTCAACCAACATTCATCCTTACTCTGCAGCAGCTTGACCCCTTATGTATAGGGTTGTCCACTTCTTTCATGCTAATACACAGGGGATGGGGGGGGTGGGCGATATTAACATTTTCCAGTGTTTCATTAAATTTGGCAACTGCTCTCCCTATAGAGTTGATTAACTTTTCATTTAGAGCAGAGCGAGAGGGAGAGGGAGAGAGAGAGAGAGAGAGAGAGAGAGAGAGAGAGAGAAAGGGGGGGGGGGGGAGATTGCCTGGCTACTTTATTGGGCTCTATTTGTTGGAATTGCCTATATATATATATATATATATATATATATATATATATATATATATATATATATATATATATATATATATATATATATAGGCAATTGATTTTAAAGTTGATTAGGATACAGACTATTGATAACCTCCTGGCTCTAACTGCTAAACTGAAAGCAGCCAGTCGCATACATTTACTGTTTGCAGGTTCCGAGCGCTGCTCCATGGTTCGCTTTCACTACAGTCTTGCAGATGATCTGATTCGTCAGGTGTCAGGTCCTCAATGTTGTCCATTAGTGATTTGTTGACAGCCGGACTCGCCTGGTTAAAAAAGCTTCACTTTTGACAGCAGCCCTTAAGAGCTACGTAAGGCCTGCCAGTGCATGCCAGATCAAAATCTGAGTCTCTTCCTAAGGTAAGTTTTTATGAAACATTTTCATCCAAATAATCTCAAATAGTACAGTGAAGAGGATACCATTTCCCTTATCTAGTCAACGTGTAATACATACCATTTAAATATGTGTATCGCCTCTGTGTGGCAAGCATAGCATTCTCCACAATGAATATGACATAAAGTTATTTCAGTTCAGAATTGGCACAAAAATGGAACAATTTAAAACAAATGGAAGCACAAACTAGAAGGAAAATACATTTGAAACAATGCAATGGACACAATGCCCAGCTACACTGTTTAAAAAAAATAATAATAAAAAACAACATTACATTATAAATGAGACCGGATTAGATGGAAGTCATAACAATAACAATAACAAGTATACAACTTTTTTTTTTTAATGCTATTCATTTAAGTCGTGGGGTGGATATCGCTTCCACCCAAAAAGGCCACATTGCACCTCATTGCTGATCACCAGGATTTTTACAAAAACAGCAATGAGTTTTTAATAGGCATGTCAAGCCCTGGGGAGTCCTAAGTGTGGCTGCTGATGACAGCTTGTCAACTTATAGTCTGTGGTTTTTGGACTGTGGCCAGTATTACTGTATTATGAACATGTTAAAGTTATTCTGTGAATAAATCTTTTTTTTTTACTAAGTGTATTACTGTGTCGTTGTATAATCTAGTGCTGCTCTCCACCTGAGACTGAGCTTCAGATTTACATTTTTTTGTGTGTTTAATTCTTATCGCTCCTCAGTAGAGCCCTGTGTTGTGCTGCCTGCCTGTCTGTGTGTATGCTAATAACCGTTTGAAGTGCTTGCTGAGTTATTTAGGGATACCCGTTGGAACACTGCTCTGCCACGGAGGAGGTGAAAAGTCTGAATGTGGAGCAAAAACCTCAAAAAGGATTCCAGGTGCATAAACAAACAAAGCCAGCTCCTGGGAGCCTGGAGCTTGTTATTATGCATCACAAGAATGTAATACAGTTTAGAAACTTCCCTTTGAAAATACCGGGGGGGGCTTTTTTTAATGAATTCCCATGTATTTTAATACAGTAGTCATTATACTTTTTTAAACAAAAACTGAAAGTTGTTAGGGTGTGTGTCATTAACATGTAACTAAACCACAGCAAATGGTTAATTGCATTTGAATTAAATATGGATTCATGACACTCTAAATAAAGCCTTACTGATCAGGATAAGTTACATGGCGAAGAGTATACCTGTAAAGTGTAGCCTACATGCTTTTCCCTTTGAACCAAGGCTGTGTTGTGCTTCACGGATAAGGATCGTCAACACATGCTTGCCAGTAGACCCTAAGGATGTTAATTAAGGGTTGGATAATTTGAGCTGATCGCAAACCAGACTCAATTTTCTCTGGTTCACAGACAGGCTCTTCTTCACGACAGGTGCTGTTTAATAAATGAACTTGTGCAATCAGGTTAGCAGCTCTTATTAAATATTCACGAGCGAAAAAATGGGGAATGCAGGTTGAATAATGGCTGTGGAACTTTAGTATGCTTCTCACGTGTTTCCTGGGAGAGTGAGAGCTGAACCAGCTACAACGGACCGCTTTCGCCATCACAACATTGACATTATCTGCATGATGTACGTAGCTTTATCTGAAATTCCAGTTTTGTTCTATTCACAGAGAAAAATGCAATGATTTAAGCAGCAGTTTTGATAGCACACCAAATAAAACAATATCTGTCTTTTGTAGGTATCAAATCCCTTTGCCTTGGAGAATTAGGACCATTGCCAGTGGAATTTTCCCTCAGTCCCTCATCTCTGGGTTTTTAATTCACTGTTTAATCCTTGTTTCATAGCAGACAAGTTGGAGCTGCATCAAAGTGAAGCTGTTCCTCTTGGTAGCTGCTTTCCTCTGCATCTGTCTCTGTTGGGAAACATTGCTGGGGCTGGCAATTCAAATCTGGTAATGACAGTGAAAGTGCAGCTTGGTGCTAATTGGAGGAGAGTGATCACATTGTTCCCAGCACATGGCTTGTATGGCAACTCAAAAGTCAGTCAAGAAAACTTTTCACACTGGAACTGTGGATTGAGTTTTGTGTGGGCCTTCCAGTAGAATGTGATCCGCAGCACTGTGGTCAGTTACTCAGTGCAGGACAATCTGTACAAATCTCACGTGGTTCTACGTCTTACCTTAATGCTCGCCTTTGTCCTGCTGATGAGCGTACACCACCCGGAACACAGATCACAGTCACCCTTGTCTGACTGTGATGTTCAATCATTTTAACTGTCCCAACTACAAATGCAATCATTGAGCAAGATTTTATCCAATTGGGTGTTCAAGGGTTAATGCACTAAGCCAAAACATGTAAGGCTATATCTAGCATGGGATATCCGTTAATTGTTTAACTAAGATTAGAAAGACCTCTGCCATGTCTTTGCAGCTCTTTGGGTACAGAACTGCTGGAGACAGCTCTATTAGTTTGTATTCAGGTCATGCAGTTCAATTTGTACCCATTGGCAACTCACTGACTCATGATTAGTATGGATAATTTGCTATTCCCACATTCTGTACCATTGTTCCTTGCCAAGAAATTCATGCAGAATTACAAGCACTCAAGCAACCCCCTCCTTCACCTCACCTCATTTATTCTATATACGATTTCCAGATCTCAGTGTTAATGACTGAACCAAATGCAGCCTAACAAACTGCACTCAGGACTAGCCATAGTATATACATCACTGCCATCTGCTGGACATTTGATATGTAACAGCGCACTGATGTTTGAAGTTTTCAAATGTATAGAGTTGACATGTTTAGCCTTCAGGTTTCAGGTAGTTGATCATTTGGTAACTTAAACTAGGGGAAATATCAATAATAAATGAAAAAAAGATGTATTCCCAAAGACCTCTGGAGTGTGCATTTTCCATGCACTGTTGAATCTTGCTGATTACACATGCAAATTAGTTTCCTTTGGAAAGAAGCATTGCTCAGTAAAAACCGAACTCTGGAGTTTAGAAGATTGGATTTGTTTTGTAGTTAGGGATTACATAGTGTAGGTTTTTGCAAATTACACATGCAAATAAGGCTAGGGTGTTATGAAAACAGACCGAACGCCAAGATGGGATAAAGGATTGTGAGGCTCTATCTGTCTGTTGCTGCGGCTTGGTGGAATGCAGTCTCAATCAGCAATTCTAAACACCCCCCACCTCTCCTAAATATCTGTAAACCAAGATCCAACAAACCAAATCGGGACCTGCTGATGTGCACGCAATACCCTTGGAGTGGAAGTTTGTGTCTGCTTACTGCCTGACCTCTCACTCTGTATATTCCAAGGCAGCTCTGTCACTTCATGAACGCATGGTTTTCTTATTTTATAGGTGTAAAACAAACCAGAATCTCCACTGTCAAAACCTGCATGATCTCTGTAGCCCAAACCCAAACCATGTCCTCATTAATCTTTAACTTTAGACTCCATCCCTCCGATAGACTTTCCCAATGACATCTGGGTATAACCTATAGGTCGATGTCGTCTGAGATGAGGGTGTGTGTGGCTCAATGCAGAACAGATAACAGTAAAATACAACAGGTCCCCAGGGGCTGTAACCAGAGCAGACCAGGAATGTGTTGCATGTTTATCCTTTCCAGCATATAGTGTAGCCACAATGTAAACTACTTTGCTTTTTTATCAGTTTCTTACATGTAGGGTTTTACATCATGTTAAAGGAGTGATAATACATTTGAACTGTTAAAACCCATGCATCTGTCCAGATGTTCCTCTGGGTGAATAGCATGACAGTAAGACTGTCACACCTGCACCTAACAGCTGGGTTACACAGCTGTGTAGGTGACATTCAAGGACCCAGTGATGAGTGGATGGGGACATACTTGTTAAGGAGTCACTGGTCAGTTAGTAAGCTCTGGGCAATGCAGAACGCTATCGTGAGCAACTTATTAGCATTCTCTGCCAGCCCAGTATGCGCTACCATTTTCTAATGGTTCTTTTCAAGCTGTGATAAAGCCTAGCTGAAATGCATTAATCTGAAAATACGGAACAGAGTTGAAATTCAAGTGTGGCTAATACTGGATATTTGCAATTCCGTCAAGATAAAAGTCAAGCAGGGAGAGAAAAAAGAACTTCAAAGTTTTGGAAATTAGGGTGATGCTGCTCTTTCTTCTTTTCTGTCCAAGTTGATTTCTGTTTACAAACAAGTTAAGTGAAGCAGGTTTGACACATCAAAAGCAGACGGTCTCCAGGCTGTGTCTCTGAGCCGACTGGCTTTTTGTGAGACACGAGAAAGATTTAAAGAGATGCTTTGATGCAATATATCACACCATGCTTTCAAATTCTGTTTATCCTGTCGCCACACTCGTCACTGTATTGTAAATCTTCTTGTTTGCCATAGGAAGATATCTCCAGCATGATCATTTATAATGTTTATTATGTTGTTGATAGTGTGCTGTAGAAGGAACACAGGGGAATACAAGGCAATTCTGTGACACTATTAAACCACATAATTGACTTTATGCATATTTACATTCATGAAGACTCAATTATTTTCTCTTTCTTTTTTTGGCATACTTTTTGAAAGCTTTGTAGCTCAGAAAATTATATATAAATTGCTATGTTTTGTCCGGGGCTGAGTTATCATAACACAAACGAATAATCATCAATAATGAACTTAAATCTGGATTTTACAGTACGGTATGCCAGCTGTGCACCAATAAAATGACTCAATTGAAAATCATATTACTAATGTTTTATTGCACATGGATAAGCAGCATCCTGCAAAGTGAAGAACCAGAGTAGCAAACTGTTTAAAGCTCCCAGCGACACACACAAGCAAACTGTCCCAATATTGTGCTATCTTATATAGATGAAATTAGTCACATGCCCTTACACAGTAAAGCATAGGACAACTCATACAACTCGCTGTCAGCATGACCTGATTGGGAATTAACGGTGAAAAACTGTGGGAGCGCTATACTGTGTAATGTGCCTCTTAGCACACACACACACACACACACACACACACACACACAAGAGAAAGTGATAGAGGAATTGAAATATGGGGTAAATGGGATCCATGAACATTACCACTAGCTCTGTGTTATAAAGGGATGCCTTACAATGAGGGAGCACGCCCCCCCCCCCATTGGCATTTGTCAAGGTGAAGTCTAACCTAACAATAAATCAACTTAGAACCAGAGCTTTGCTGAAAAAGTAAGTAGGGAGATGGAGTTTTTTTTTTTTTTAACTTTATAAGCAACATTGGGTGATTTTGTACAGGCAACCAGCGTTTAATTGAAAATCTGCATTTTCTTTTTTTAATTTGCATTTTATATGAGTAATCGGGTGTAATTCATAAAGCCCTTATCAAGTTGTAAAGAATTTCCTTGCTTGAGAGGTTACCTGATTAATTTAGTCCCTTGGCCAAGGTAATGTGAAGGGCTTGGTACAATATTGCATTTTAGAATGAGATCCACAGGATAAGTAGAATTCCAGAAACATGTTTTTACACAACAAGATTCTTTTACATAGTCTGCTTACATCGTCTATTTAATATAAAAGACTCCCCCCAAGTGCTACCATTAATAGACTGCATAACAGTGCTCTGTCCTGATATTCCTTAAGAATTACCATACCTAAAACCCTGCATTCATGAGGAAGAAATTAATCCCCTACTCTCAAGCCATTTTTAACATAGCTGACTATAATGCACAATCAAACCTGAGCTTCTACTGCAAGGTTTTGTGCAGATTCATCCCATTCTGTTGTTATATTTTTTTAAAGCCGTACATGTGTTTCTACATTTCATCCGCTGGCTTGCACACATAAATTGTCCTCCCATCCATCCAAAGGTGACAGCGATGCTTCACAATTACATTTTCATTGTGCTTATTTGCAAGGGTATCCGATTTCAATTGCCTTGCTTCAGACTGCTCTAAGTAAATTATTCTCAGCTCTCTCAAGTGTAAATCGATTTCTGTATTTTACAAGGGTGTGCTTTATTGTTAATAAAAAGTCCATTGGTTAGGTGCCCCGTGTGACTCTATAAAGTTGACAATAGTCAACAATCTTTCCTGAATTCTACTCCTGCCCCCCAATTTCAACCATACAGCCCTTTATTCAAACTCCTTCCATTCCCTGTGTTAACTAAGAGTGCAGATATACATTTATCAATAGGGGGCACAAGATGTATTTAATTGTATTACTCTAGTTATATACTTATATGTTACTTAAAAATGTTACTAGTGAAAATGTAAGCTCCTAACGAGTGTGTCAGTATAACGAAGGTGTTATTGAGGGTTAGGACTGAAATCAGGTCTGAACCATACCTTAATACTTTCTAGCTCCACAATAATCTGGGGAGAAGCCAGCCCGCTCCATGCCTGCACTCATACTGCTCCCTGTATTTCCCGGCTTCAGTCTGGTGGATCTTAACCTTCATTATGCTGGTGCAGTGGCAAGCATCTGGGACAGACAAAGTTCTAAGCACTCCCACAGCTTCCCAGACTGCCCTGATACAATTACTGAGCGTCTGAGTGCCAACAGAATTTGATTAGATCTGTTGTTAAAATTAAAAAAAGAATGCATTCCACATTTCAGTCCATTCGCTGAATTGGAAATGACACCACTGTCTCTAGTCATTAAAAGTAAAGTCTGCAGTTGTGTTGCATCCCAAATGCTTTTGATATGTTTGTTCTCAGTAAAGGCGATCATTACTCTCTGTGAGTTACTGCATTTCTAATAAGGCTTCAGAAGGAGAAACAGAATATCTCCACATGATGGGTAAACAAAGATATATCACTTGCTGCCTTATCACCTTGAATGTAATCAGATCTTAATAGCTGAGCTGGGTAGAGCTCAAAGGAATTCTCCATTAGGAAGTGGTGTTGGTGTCCCAGTCTGCGACAGCATTCAGCCAATGCTAAGTGGTTTCAAGTGCGAACCAAGTTTTAAAATCCTTACCTCTTATTAGCAATAGCAATATTATTACTAGTCCACCTTTTCTTCTGTTGAAGATTTTTCGGTCCTTTGCTTTATTTTTACTGCAATTAAGGATATATAGTTATTTAAAAAATGTTGCTTCCTGGTTCATTATAACTTCCTGTGCTGTAGGTGTTTCCCTATAGATGCACTCGCTGATCAAACAGAGAGAAAGTTACACTCTATTTTGTTCTCAGCAAGGCCAACTCAATTCCTTTACCTTCAGTCTGCTGATTTAATTCAGATTTAAACAGAGCCCTTGGTAGTTTGAAGTGGCATGTTCAATGTGGAGCATTCAAGTTTCAATCATTCATCATGTTAGGTTTGCAAAAAAGCAATACTCTCCTAATTCAGAGCCTGGCAAATGCCAGCTATTCTTGCAGGAGGTTTTTAGGGAGAATTCAATCTTCCTGGACACAGTAAATGTTAGTGGCAGCTACAGTTTGTGGATATGTAACAATGGACACGTTTACATTTTTCAAACTAATGTTGCATCCAAATATTTTTATTTGATTAAGTTAAAAGATACAGAGATCTATGTTAATGATCTTTACAGTGCCAACAAATAATGGATAACCCCTTCAGTCACTGTGTGTGTAATTGGACCATGTTAAATTGTCCTATCTGTGCATCTATTTAATAATGCATCATGATTTTTTTCAAAGTTTTGGCAGGGCAACCTCTCGAACTCCATGGAGTTTACACAAACTGTTTTAAAACTTCTAAAAATGTAATACAAAAAATGTAACTGAAGGGGAGAAACCGCACCTTTCATGTGCCTTGTTACACTGGATTATTGTTGTTGTTAATGTTAATAGTGCCATTGAACATGGGACCTAATATTGAAGCTCATTCAGTCTTTCCCCACACATACAATACAAAGTGCCCTGTCCATGGTGCTGAATTCTGCCGTTTTCACAGTGGACTCTATTTTACTGGACCTCCCAGAGGCATTTTTAAATTCTGCCACCAAAAACAAGTGTACTTTTTGTCTGTAAAATGCAATTCCAGGGAGATGCCTGAATTATTTATATCTACTTGCCATCATTAGAATATCACCCAATCTTCACACTTTTCAATAGCCGATATACACCATGACATGGGTTGCTATGATATGACCACTCCTGCCCATCTCTGCATCACAGTCTTGGCACCTTCTGTAGAGATCAGCACTTGAATCAATCAATATAATAAATGTTGTAAGCAACACGTCTCTCTGCCCTTGGGCAGCGATGCTTGAAAAATTCTTTCCATTATTCTTCCAATTACTAATCTTTCATCAGCAGCCATGAATCAATGGTACTGTGGCTGTCTGGACTGTGTGATGATGATTATTATAGCCTTGAATGTGCCATCTTGTAATGAAACTACATTAACAGATAGCGTCACATGTTTCTTGTCAACTAGGGGCTGTGTGATTTACAGCTCAAGAACATTTCAAGAAAACAAATCTATAGTCTGTGTGGATCAAAACTGTATGCCTTTAATGGAAGGGGGACATTTCCTTTAACAGCCTCACTGTAGCTGGGAACAGGGAAGTGCATTTAGTGGAGGTCTAAAGTACTGTACATGTAACTTTAAACCCATTTTTGTCAGATCTGTATTGCCGCTGTGTTGCATTGAAGCATATTATTGTATTTGTATATGTCGATTGATGTTTGCGCTACATGGAGTTCTGTGGAGCTGAAAAACAGAGCTTGCACCTGCTACTGCGGTCATTATCATGGTGTTTGTTGTGATGCATGATACTGGCTTCTTCCAATCTCCGTGTATTCTACCACAGACAGACAAAACAGCACTTCTTCTAGAAGGATGCACACAGCTTTGAACTATTGTGTGTTAGTTTCCAGCCCTGGCAAGATGCCTCCGGCATGTACCTATTCAAACCTAGCACACGTTCATCTTGGAGGCAAATACCGAGCATAGATGCTTGTTGTTCCTCACTGTACTTCATTACAGACAAGGGGAACTGGCTAATTAATTTAATTACTTGTTCATTTCAAAGACTTTGTTGCTCAGCACCAATACCAGTGCCAAGTGTATCTCTCCAATAGCTCAAGTCGGCACTTTCCTATGAGATATTGGATTCAGGGCGCCTGCCAATGTGGTGTTATGTGCTGATGTGATTGTGTTGGCAGAGCATGTTCTTATCTTCTACCTTGAAAGCAAATCCAACTGTGGAAATGCACCTTTCAATTTGCACTCCAATCCTTCAATACTGGAACGAAACTGCAATCTTTCTATCTTTCTCTCTCCTTACAAGCTAGCTCATAAACAGCTTCTACATTCTAAACTGATATGTAAGGTACTTTACATTTTATTTTTAAGGCTCAGAGAAGGAAATATAGGGAAAACTCTGCAGCGGGGCAAAAAAATGGCATTCCTAAATGAAAGCAACCATATTGAATCACATTGCTCCCGTGTAAGCAGCCCTGCCTTCGGGTAAAGGAGAGCAAGAGAGAGAGAGAGAGTGAGAGAGACTGAGACAGCCCTGATGCTGTAGAATGCCAGCACGGGTGCCAGACTGACAGATGATACACTTTCCTTTTGGCACTGGCTGATATTTCACTTCTTCAGGTGCTGTCATTTCATTGCTTTGAAATCAGCAGCTACTCAGGGAATTGCATATTAATATTTGCCCAGAGACTTTTTTCTTCAGTACCAGCTGTCAGGAGATGTCCTTAGCTATGAGAGCGTCCTCTGTCTTTTCCCTCTTCCTCTATTGCGTGTTCTTCTGTAGTTGTGGTTGTTGTTGTATTTCTATAGTGAGTTACGAATAGGAGCAGCCTATAGTTTAATAATCTTAGTAACAATACAACATTAATGTGGACAAATGTTTTTTAACAAGTTTCTTCAGCATGAATAATTTCCAAACCATTTTGAGAAAATTGAAAATGCAAAACAAATAGGATTCTGTGCCCCAATTGTCATTTTCCAGTATGTTATTAGAATTGTGCTAAGACCAGCAAAAAGTGCCATTTAATACTTTTTAAGTTATGCAGATTGCAGCTTTTTTGTTTTGCAAACTAACTTTCAGTTCTCATTTAAGAAAAACAAAACAAAACAAGTGATTTTTAATAAATAACAACAATATACAGTCAAACTATTGGCTTCTTTCGGCAGCAACCTGCTGTAGCTCCTTCCTAACCCCTGACTCAAATCAGACCATTGCTGTTAACTACAGTAGGTGTCTGGAACTCCACTGTCTGGAATACTCTGCAATCCGTGTGTATATAGTTAGAAAGAATTCCACCAGAATGTTCTAGAATCAAATTTGCATTCTGTATTCTGTATGCTTTCATTTATGGAACACGCACTAATGCTCAGAGAATGTCAAATTGGCTTGAAAACCTTCTCGCATCCTGGACTCACTTCAGGCTCTCTTCTTGTTGAAGACAGCTGTGTGATCTTTTCATTATTGAAATCATACTCTGCAATGAGATTTACAGTAAAAACTAATTTAGGAGTGGGGTCCCAGGTGACAACATGCATTAACTTACAATCAGCACCTGTAAGATAACATCATATCAACACGATGGAAAAAATAATGAAGCAAAATACAATTAGCATCTGCTTTAAAGGACTAAAACACTCACTGAAAAACTGAAAGTCTGAAATGGTGGAGGCAAAAGCAATAGCATTCTGAAATGATCCATTACAGCGTCAAAACACACTTGGGCTACAAACCTGCTTTGATTCAAGTTTGATTTGCATGCTAGTAACAAGAAGGGTTCAACCCCTTGCCAAGATTCCTCACAAAGCTGTGAAACTGACTGTCATGCAGTCATAACATTCAAGGCAATGAACAGCCTTTTTAATAACATAATTCATTAATGTTTTGTCTAATAGTTTGTTGCTATATTTAACCTATCTATAAACTAATACAAAAAGTAAACGCAACATGATCCCGTTTGCTGAGCATTACTACAGTAACGCGCTTTTAAACACATTTAACCCCAAAATCAACAATCCCAAATTAGGAATCTTATTGTCCTTTGTATTCATTTCTCAATAGGGTTACTATATATTAGAGAGTATGGAGCTTTGAATTACATACCCTTCTTATGATGTTTGCTATCAGCGGTTCTCATTGCATTGCTTTAAATATCTTTTAATTAAAATTATTCTTTTATTTATAGATCCTTTAACACTGTTTCAGTAATCGCAATAACAAGTTGCTCAGAGTGACTGTAAACATTTTTAAACAGGTGTAAAAAAACAAGAAATGAAATTTGTTAACATGTTATTACACTTGCTGTTAACCGTTAATACAATAAAATGAACTTAAAATAAATCAATCAATATCAATCAATCTTTATTTTATATAGCGCCTTTCATAGTGGACCACCATCACAAAGCGCTTTACAAGATAGTGAAACAAAGCGCAACCGTTACCTTTGACCTGCAATCCCCCCCCCACTTTCAGCCAAACGCTCTGAAGTGAGTTAATAAAGCAAACAGACTCTGGTGATGCAGCCACACCAGGGTGAAAGCAATCAAAGGCACAAACAGAGTTTCTGTTAGCTTTTGTGAAAGCCCCTGATTACATTTGCATATCGGATGCAACTCTTTCTGTGTGAAAACTCATTAGTGACCAATAGTTTTGACGCTGGAATAATGTGCTTACTGCCACCACTGAAAGTCAGTAAACAAAGCTTCTACCTCTTTTTAAAATGGTTTTCTCTCTTCTGTCTTTCCCGGTTTTCATTTGCCATTCGCAGTACAGTATTGACACCTGACAAAGGCTAATTTCTGAGATCTACTTTCCCAAATTCAATGAAACTTTGGTATTTAATATTCCAAGTCTTGTGAATGTAGGTTCAGTATATTTTTTCCAGTTATAACGATGGGTACGGAGCCTAAACATACAATACAGAGGCTGGGCCCAGACAGTTTAGGGGACCTAAACTGGTTCATTGTTTGGCGGGCGTGTTTTATCAAGTTTGTTGTTGTTGATGTATTGCTATTCACAGTTCGCAGTTTCTGACCGTGGTCAGTAATGAAGTTCTGTCTTTTCTGCTCACCAGTAGTCTGAGATGTGACGCTGTCTCAGATGAGGAGATGTGCGCACGCTGCAGAGGAAGGGAAGCACCTTGGCCACTTAGTGGAAGGTACTGCTTTATGAAAATGTGCTTAACAGCAGGGAGAATCAGTCCCACAGGATCAAGCACTGCTCTGGAGTATGAGTGACTGACACACTGACAGCTCCCATCCATCCCGGCTTTATACCCTTACACATTCAAATTCATTTGAAATCCACTGTAAGTAAAATCCATCAACACATGTCAGAAAAATCAGTTTCCAAATAGATACCCTCTGCCATCATCCTGTTAACCATAAAGCTTCTTGGTTCTTGGATGTGACACAATGGGGTCTATTCTATTGTTAGAAAAGGTGATCTCATTATTATTATTGTTAATATGGGGCTTAAGCGATTGAATATCAAACTGTAATAATATAAACACAAAAAAACAAAAGGGTCAGAAGTTAAATTGGTTACACTTTACATTAAGTGACACTGGCATGCCATTGTAATATCAATGCAATTACACAGGTGTTTGTGTCGTTACAATGCAACAATGTGTTCAATTAAAACTAGTTGCTAGCATCTTTTGTTATTACACTATACATCCACACAAGGTTGGGCACTTACAATGTAATTACTATGTTAACCACGCATACAATTACAGTGCAACTACAATGTAGATAGAGACACCCAAGAGTTAAATCACACAGGCTGAACAGGTTTAAATGCACTGACTGAGACAACTGCCATTGACCTAATTTTAGAGCTTAATTATAACGGAAATGTGTTTAATCTACAGAACGTTTGGGGGTAGAATAGTACTACAATTATCGTATGGGAATTATAGTATAAGATATGTGATATTAATCGATCAATTGATCAATCTGACACATGCTCAGGTGAAATAACTCTTATTATTATTTTTAATGCTTCATTGTGGTTTGGTTTTTACTTTTTAGGAAATGTATTATTACATTGATAATGTAATAATGTATCCAGCAATGTATCAATGTATCTATTACATTAATAAACCAGGGAATTAACAGTAATTTCGCAGTATTGTTTAGCTTTGTTCTTGCTGGCTTCTTTAATCGTTGTTGAAGACACTTGTGCTTTTGATTCCAGGGTTCCAACCCCAGGCAAATCTCACCTCACGCAGTCCCAGCCCTCTATTAGAACAGCAAAACGGAGGATCTATCTCAAGTGTGTCTAACTCTTATCGCAATTAGCTTTCATTCATCTCTGCATGAATATTCATCCACTCATTCAGCTGGGTCTTTGTGTTGAGACACATTCATTTGCACAAGATAAACAAGGACTGGTGTAATTATGATCAATACTAAAGAACGAGCAGCTGATTCCATTCACGCCACACATGAGTAGATTTTTGTTCACACTGAATTTTTGTTACCTACAGATGTCACCGGCCTGGAAAAATAACTTGAATCGTCCTCACTGTATCTCTAATTGCAATGCTTATATTTAAACAGAATAATCTGACTCATTTTAATTCTTAACAGAAAAGTGAAATAAAAAAAGTGTTCCAGGGTCAACATTGTTGTCGTCTTCAATGATAAGCCACAGATTACTATTTTAATGACAGTGTTTTTGTAATGACCGCTTTCTATCGCTGTCAACTGACTGTTGGTTTAATTAGTAAGAGGAGATAAATGTGATCTCATTATTATTATTGTTACTATACATTGTACATATCAAACCGTAATGATGTAAAACACAAAATACCAAAAAGTCAAAAGTTAAATTGGTTACACTTAAGTTTCGCTAACTACAATATAATTACAATGTAATAACAATATAACAATGCTGTCATAACACTGTAATTACACGCTTGGCTGTTACACTGCAACATGTTTCATTTCAAAATGGAAAACATTGGCAGTTGCTGATGTCTTTTGTAATTACACTATTCTTACACATAAGGTTGTGTATTTACAATGTAATTACTATGTTAACCACACATAGAAATAACTCGAAACTGTTTGATTTTTGTTATTGGATTATTGGAGCTATAGTCCATTTGACTTCTCAGTAACAAAACAACCTCAATACAAATCCTGCTTGATGTACAGTAGATATGATCTGTATTCCCAAAGACTATCATTTAACTGCAAAGGCAGAGTCCTTTAACACAGTCTTCAATGGAGTGACTGACTTTTGCCAGATCACGTCAACTGTGATGGAAAAACTGCGCTCGGTCAAACCAGCTGAGCTACACTCCCCCCTAATCAACCCAACCCACACAACAAGGACAAACTCCACTGAGGGTAATCGAATTGGTCCATTCTCAACTTCCTTAGCATGTGTGGCCGTGCATTTTAATGATCCACATGCGAAGGACCTTGGTAGTTCCCTGTTATTGCAGGCCCAGGGGTGCTTTTCAATTGTAGTTGTTTAAGAAGCTGGTTCCTGCCTGTATGCAACACCAACAGACATGCTTTAATATCCACTGCAGTGGAACTGCGTAGGCATGATTACATTAATAGAGAACACGTCTAGCTCCTATTGGTATTCCACACGTGAAGGCTATCAACAATTCCCACTGCTTTCTTATCAGCATTCACAGGACGTGGAATAACTTATTTTAGCAGACGTTGAATACAACACATTTTCTTGCAAGTCAGGTTTTGTGTAAATATGGTGTAATTAAAAAAAATGCAAGCAATCAAGCGTGTTGTTACGTTGTACTGTAACTACACAACAATTTAGAAACAGTTCATGCAAAATGTTACCAGATTTGCATCTGCGATAGGGACCCTGAATCTCTTGTCATTTCTTTATAATGTCAGCGAGTCAGTGGTTGACTGCAAATCATATAGTTCAGCGATTTACAATCTTCGCACTCGATACCCTTATAAAAGGTTACCATAGCCAAAGCATGTGTAATAAAGTATAGTGAAAGTATGGTACAGCATAGGTGAGCATTGTAAAGAATAGCAAGGTATGGTAAAACATATAAATAAGCATAGCAAACCAGCATAAACTATGGTAAATATACAGTATAACCACAGGAAAAGAATGGTAAAACCATGCAATAATTCTGTGGTACTGTAAACTCTTCTAAGGGTAGTAGCTGCCAGAGTAAATGTGCCTGCTGCCCCCTCTTATGCACCATGTCATTATGCTGCCCCAGCCTTGGTGTCAAGTGGCACTTTATCTCATTTTGAAACCTTTAAGGCAAAGAGCATTGTGAATGCACAAACAAGAGATGCTGTTGTTGTGTCTGCGTCCCACAGTACCAGTGTGCTTCTGAATTCACTAGGTATAGAACCAGGTGGTCTTCAGACAGAGCCAGTAAGCGGCCAGTGAACCAGATCTCACCTCCACCAACAGCGATTGACAGCGACAGTCATTACGGCAGATGGCTCGGCGCAGGGATGCAAAGCTGCCACAGTAAACAGACAACCTCAGGCTAATGATCTGCCTCTGGGCTGATCCCCCCTGTTGTGGCCGTCTCCGCGGTGTAAAAGAAGAGGAGCGCTTGACTTTCTGTGAAAGGTGACCCTCCGCAGACAAGTGTCAGGTTCTGTTGAGCTTAAGGTGGCATCTTTCTGGATCTGTTTTTGTACATGTTAAAAGAAAATGAAAGGAGCTGTTGCTGTTGACCTTTTTTTTCAGACCCCCACAGAAAACTGGCGCAAGCGCGACAGCAGTTTGAAGCAATAGGGATAGCGATGCAGCAGAGACTGCAACATGAGACTTCTCAGAGCAGTAAATGGATCTAACCAGTGAGGAAAATGAAATAGAAAATCAGAGACATTCTGATACATTGGTCAGGTGTGAGGTTTTAATTCTAATTTAATAGCAGCTAATTAAGGCTGTGTAGTGAAGAAAGAGAGAGCCGCTTTCAGAGAGGAAGAGCAGGAAGGGAAAGAAGCGGTCCGCAGGGACCCCTGCGCTTCCTCAAAACATTATTCTTATCAGGGATTCCGCATCTCTTTTTAATTGATCTGATTTTCAGTCTTAAGCCTGCTAATTATTGCTAATGTAGCCTCTGAATAAAATGCAAATTCTCCAGTGTTGCTGGAGCCGTTGCAAAGATATGATGAATAGGGAGATTGTATTTCACTGTATTTAATGTATTATGCATTGTTCCTCACTATCTTGTAAAGGGGTTTGTGATGGCGGTCCACTTTGAAAGGCGCTATGTAAAATAAAGATTGATTGATTGATTGTGGGTGGCACATTATTGATAGAAAAATAATCTGGTTTGTTTATAAGTAGCTTGCTTTGTGAGTGTTGCAATGGTCCCTGTGTGACTGGATCAAAGATCCCTACTAGAAATAAAACTACGCGAATGTAAAATGTTTGAATTCTGCAATTTTATGATCCTGTAGCTATTGCTTTTTTCTTAACATAATGCTGCATTGATTAAATGTTCCCAGTCAAACAGCATCCAAAGCATCAACGTGAGGGAGAAAGAGGGATTTTACTCTTTCAATTACTATAGCAATATGTCCTGCCCTTTTCAAATTTCTGGTTAAAGTAATATGGCAGAGTGGCTATATGTTACATACATATCTGAAATATTCATTTCATTTTACATTGATAGAGAGTGTAATTCGGTCCGCTGTCACTCGGGTTTTGGGATCTGCCCATCATGGATTGCCATTGTCATATTAGACCAAGATGAGTCCCAAGCTAAGCTGTCATGTTACTGACATTTTATGGTCACTCTTTGCAAAAGAAGCTTTGCAGCTACCCTGAACACACACACACAGTTTGACAGGTGGAAAGCAGCTCTAAGGGAGCTGTCATGCTTCATAGCATAGCCCTGAAAGATGCCTTCCCTCAAAGCAGGCTTTAAGAATCTGCCCTGAATAAGAACCTTCTTGTGTTACATTTCGGAACACGGCTGCATCCACCTTCCGGAACACGGTTTTCCAAATCATTATCACATGTTTCTCACCTCAGACAATTTACATCGGAGCGAAGCCTTGATTTAATCACACCTGGTAGCTGTGCTTTGAGTTTGTTGTGCTTTAAAGTGTCAATTTTGTTTGTTTCTTTGTTGTCTTTTTTTTGAGCACATAATATTTAAGGACTTGAACAAATTAAAAGCATGTGGGGCTTACTTGTAATAATAATAAAGAATGTAAGAGTGATTGAATTAAATGCAGGCAGCTTTCTTAAGCAGATAACTTATGATCGACTCGATGAAAACTTCGATGCAAAGCTCCAGGTGATGGAAAGTGCTGTGAAAAAAATCCCCCCAGGAAAGTTTCACTTTATTGAAACACACATTATATTAGCAGGAATACAGGAAACAGTTTACTGACAGGACTTATTGAACATATTCTTAGAGCGTTTAGTATCATTAGTTTAAAAACATGGGTTGGTGGGGGGGGGTCACCCACAGATAGGCATGTGTATAAAAGAGAGCAAACGATCAATGATGTAGTATTAATTGATTGTAATTAAATATTGATTGAGCCACATTCCCTCCGTTAATTGGACACATACATAAATTATTTTATTACAGTAGCTGCAAGCTGTTCAGCCAGTGCTTAAAGACCTGTGATAGTTGCAATACTGCCTATTTCTGTTTGCAATTAGAAGACCAATTGATATTTGCATAGTGTTTGCAGCGCATTCTAGGTGATTCTAGAGCTTAGTGGGGTCTATTTAGAAGACAGGACTTAAATCATTTAAACGATAAATCTAGCAAGAAACAGCTTGGAACAACGCTTCTCTTACACTGGAGTTACACTTGTGGCAGTGTACTTACAATGTGATTAGGATGTCACCGCTCATACAATCACAGGGTTGTTGAAAACACTCGTGTGGTTCATTGCTTACTGCTTGAGGTGTCTGCTTATTAACATTGAGTGATTTTATTTAATGTTAATATTGCAAGATCATTGTGCTTTAACAAGATGGTTGAGAGTCATTGGCGTGTGGAGCAGGGTGTTCTTAAAATGATGCAAACAGTTTAGGGAAGACACGGGGCATTTTGTGGGTGTTTTGATTTTGCTTTTACTCTCAATTCTCTCTGTGAAGTTGATGGAAAATCCCCACAAGCGAGAGCTGATCCCATTAAAATGTATGACCTTTGCTGAGATCGCTCTGAAATCTGAAGGGAGATTCTCTTCTTGCACAGTCCTAGAGGGTAGAAAAATGATAGCGGTGTGCAGCCAGTTATATTAGCTATAACGTCAGCTCTTCCTCTGAGACGACCATCCTTTTCAAATGTTCTTCACTGGCAATACGGCGACACTACAATGGCAATGCAGTAGATCTGTTAATCCACAATGGTAAAAACGATATTAACCAATACACACTGGAAATCAATTACAGTTACAGGCTGCTGCGTTATTAGGACCACATTTTCAATTGCATTGCCATAGCTGAAAAGGCTCTTCTTCTCTAGTGTTTTTTGCGACTAATAAACTGGCAGTGATATTGTACCACAATCATGTGTTTCAAACCTTGTAAGAGCTAAAGAAGATATTAAAACACGTTTTTAGAGGTCATATTATATGTTCCTTAGGCAAGCAATTTTTCACAAGTCTTGGACTTGTAGTCAGAATATTATTATTATTATTATTATTAATTTCTTAGCCGACGCCCTTATCCAGGGCGACTTACAATTGTTACAAGATATCACATTATTTTTTACATACAATTACCTGTTTATACAGTTGGGTTTTTACTGGAGCAATCTAGGTAAAGTACCTTGCTCAAGGATACAGCAGCAGTGTCCCCAACCTGGGATTGAACCCACAACCCTCCGGTCAAGAGTCCAGAGCCCTAACCACTACTCCACACTGCTGCCCCCATCCCATTTAAATCTCCCGTGGCTTAGTCAGCACACTCCATTGTTTGTTTTGCAGCTCTCACTTGGTATAATACAGATTGTGGCTATTGCTGGCCTGATCTGTAACTCCCAGGGCATGTATTAAAGGATTTCAATTTCCCAGCCTGGGGAAAAGGGATGTCAAGCCCTTGTTGTGAATGCTAGACACTTATCTCTGAATTACTGGTAAAGAATGGGGAGCGAATGTAGCTGAGTTTCTTCAGCCGTCCATCAGGCTCACTTCTTAACAATCACTCAGGGTGGCTGGCACACAGCACAGACAGGAGCTCGATGGGCAGAGACACTATCTGCTGGTAATGGGCTGTGAGGAATTTGAATTTAAACCAGAGGGTGAAATTAAAGATAAAAGAAGCAGTACAAACTATGGGATTGAGACATGAAATTCTCTTGTCTTTCGGTAACTGCAATCTCAACTTTAATATTACTCCAGTGGGGTTAATTAGTGCCTCCCTTCAGCCATCTGCTTGCTGTGATTTATTGGCCAGCGAGGAACATTCCTCATTAGGGTTTTTTACAGTCTGTTCCATTCAAAGAGATACTTTAGCTGTGCAAATTGTAATGCCTTGTTTCTTACCTGCTGAATATCTCATTATGTGTGTCCTGCGTGATACCCTGTCACTTTTTAAGATGTTTTAATTATGTTTTCATCATGTACATCTCTTCCGGAGCTCAGCGTTTTCTGACTAGTTGCTGACTTCATAAAAAGTTCCGCCACTTTGCAACTAAGTTCTATTTCCAGTATTTGAGGGTGAATAGTTCCTCTGGGCTCTCTGATTGTAAGAGCCCAACCCTTCACATCCACGATAGCTGCCCGTATTTCTAAGTGTTTTTCCTTGTTTCTGGGGAGTGGGGGTCATGACAAGATGTCTTCTGACAGGTTTTCTCCTCAATTCCCTAGGGACGGGTGGAGCCGTGCTTTTTTTTTCATGTCCAGAAAGGGACTTTTCAACAATGACAAATTCACGAAGGCGGAAAGCCATTTTGTTTCCCATTTTGAAAATGCAGCGTTTGTGCTGATTAGAGTTCTTCCAGAGAATGTCATTAAACGAATGTAATGCATACCTACTGCATGTGCAGTTTATATTCCAGGGATGTGAAGCAGGAGGTGTGCAGAGCCCTGGCTCCTTACACTGTCAATGCACATATGACCTGCTAGACTGAGCCCAACCTTTTCATTATGAAGGCATGACTTGCTGGTGTACTTTATTGAGGAGAGAAGCTGTCTGTTG
Organism: Acipenser oxyrinchus oxyrinchus; assembly: GCA_030684275.1. Classification (NCBI taxonomy): domain Eukaryota; kingdom Metazoa; phylum Chordata; class Actinopteri; order Acipenseriformes; family Acipenseridae; genus Acipenser; species Acipenser oxyrinchus. The sequence goes on along the minus strand of CM060267.1, from coordinate 25,379,470 downwards.
TTTGCATGCAGAATAAAGCTCACTGGACCTGATACTGCACATGAGACGTGACGTTCCGGTGGTCTTCACTACCCTCATTACTGACCACCAGTCTAGACCACATTACCTTAAGACCGCTGGGTAACTCTTCATTCCAGTTCTCTCTAACTACAAGAAGAGTCTTGAGCTCCAGAGCGATGCACCATTGAGCAGCTCAGTAAAACAAACCACTTAAAAACCTGCTCACTTTCACTCAGTAAGAGCAGCCGAGAGATATTACGTGGTTTCCATTTATAATCTGGGAGAATACCGAAGGCACAGAGTCATTAACTATGCACTGCACTGCAACGGATAAAGAATTAGTTTAGCTTATTGAGGTATCTATACATGTTTTAAGCAAATATTGAACCAGTATTGCAGGTATTATAAATGTTGGACCGTTTGTCATAATAGCCTCCAAAAGACTGGCCTTGAGCTTCAGAAATGAATGCAGCTACAGTCACGTCATGCTTACATTGGTGGATATTGCCCAAGCAATCATTCAAGCATTTTATTGTCCATACCAGTTTCCAATTATAATATACTCTTTTAGAAAAATGGATGTGCAATGACTATAGCTTTTTCATCATATCAACAGTGCTTTTAACGATTCATTCTGGATTTACTTATGTTTAGCCAAGCTTACACAACTGAGATAGGGCCATCCCATTTAAACTGTAACACAGACTGCCTGCTTAGATTTATGGTAGGCATGCTTTATAGAAGAAGTTGTATATATAACGCATGCCCTTCAGCCATCACATGCTATTGTCCTCTGCTGCTAAGAGACACTGTTTAGCATTTCAACATGCTTTAATTAAAAGGTAAAGGCACTTTTCATTCAGTACAGTATATTGGCTAATGCCTTCATCAGTGCTATAATAGAAATAGCGAATCGGTTATAATGAAATGTCAAAAAGGCCCAACGTGACACTTGGAATGTTGTGTTTTGAGGACTCCTCATTTATTTGAATTCATTATGATTAGATTATGTGTACATACTCGGACACGCACTATATACATGAGCTATGTTTTCAAAACAGATTTGTTCTCATTAGGCATGGCACCCTCATCTGTTTTAATTTAGCGATGCTGCACTCGGGTGTATGCACATAATGAGCTTTCTTAAGGAACCAAAAAGGCATGACTGATGCTGAGGTCCTAGTTATCGAGCACACCTCGGCACACAGAGAGCTCCAGCAGAGGTGACCTTGAAAATAACCCTGATACACAATAGCGGAGCTGCTGTAGAATGAGACTCAAGGGTTAAACAACCCAGATACACAACAGCGGCGCTGCTGTAGAATGAGACTCAGGGGTTAACTTGTGTTGCAGAGTTGTGCAGTGCTACAGTATGCAGCTTCACATGAGGTAGTGTTAGAAACAGGGGTGTGCAATCACGGTCCTGGAGGGCCATTCCACTCCAGCTTTAACAGGTAAAAGGATAGAATGAATTACTTCAGTGTCTGGCTGGAGGTTTAATTGGTTCAATTAAACAATTTTGAACAAGGTTGGAACAAAGCCCAGGAGTGGAAGGGCAAACTTTGGGCACCCCTGTTCTGAGACCTGTGAGCTGAGATAGGGAGATAGAGAAATAAGACTGAGTTTAAAGAGCTCACGGTGACAGATTGGCTATTATAGACCTCATTCTATAGCTGTCTGCCTTGGGACCAGTAAGCCATAAACCGTGGAATAAACACAACGTTCAGTGTTTACAGACACCTAGCAGAGCAGAAAAGCCACTTCTTCAGGGAACCCCGATTACACTTCTCCAGGGAACCCCTATTACACTTCTCCAGGGAACCCCTATTACACTTCTCCAGGGAACCCCTATTACACTTCTCCACGGAACCCCTATTACACTTCTCCAGGGAACCCCTATTACACTTCTCCAGGGAACCCCTATTACACTTCTCCACGGAACCCCTATTACACTTCTCCAGGGAACCCCTATTACACTTCTTCAGGGAACCCCTATTACATTTCTACAGGGAACCCCTATTACACTTCTACAGGGAACCCCTATTACACTTCTCCAGGGAACCCTTATTACACTTCTCCAGGGAACCCCTATTACATTTCCTATATACAGTTTGTTAAAAAAATAAACAACATTTATTGTGAAAAATAAATCATATATGTGTTTGCTTGAATGGCTCTGAAGATTGGTATATTGTAAAATATATAATGCAGTTATTTATTATTATTATTATTATTATTATTGAAGCCACCTCTATTTGTCATTATTGTACCACGTAGGGGCACTGTTAGCACAAACTTTTTAAAAGGGGTCACAGAAGAATGCTTCAACCTAAATTAAACAGCAGAATTCAGGCAATTATTTTCTTTAGATCAAGCTCTGCACCTGCTAAGCAATTCAGCGTAATTTGGAACAGTGTCATTCCATCATTGGTTTTTAATGAATGCTATATATATATATATATATATATATATATATATATATATATATATATATATATATACACTGTAGAACTATTTATTTTCTAATAGTCACCAGGGTCCACCATGTTGGTATGCTGTGATGTTTTACAATGCAGAACAGCTGCACTTTCTTGTAAGAAAGTGTTTAAACACAGCTGAGGACTTTATTACCACTTGACAGTTAAAGATTATGTTTTAATCTTGAGGCGTACAGTTCTCGTAGGGAAAATATGCAAGGCAGCCTAAACCATACATTAGGCAAGTGCCACATTAATATGATGCATTCATTAAAGCTGGAGGCACCTTGTGACTCCATTCAACAGATGGCAGCTCCAATCCATGTGCGCTTTGGAATGGGGGGCAGTGATGGATCACAGCGGAGTGAGGCACACTCCGTGTATTTTTTGCTCATGACACCTAGTGGATGATTAATAAGGGGATAATGTTTAGAGTGGCTTTTAATTTTTGCAATGGGATCCCAGTACCCTTTTCAGAGCAAAGCAAGCAATAGTAATAGACACTTTAAAACGTTAGTTTGAGGTGGTATTTCAGCTGTTATTATTGACTGGTATTTATACAAGACCAGGTCTCTTGAGGTTTTATTTCCAATTGCTTTTTGAGCTTGTAGTATATTTTGTTGCATTCGCCAAGTGAGGTTCAGTATTCAAAATACATTTCCTATTGTTACTGCACAGAACTTCTTCCCTTAAAAAGCCAATACAAAATAAACAGCTTTCGGAAATGCATCCGTTAAGCTGGATCTCTTAATTGGCAAACTTGAAAACTTGAATAAATTTGCAGCTGGCATCTGCAGTCTATTTGCATAATTCTTCATCTGATCGGCTGCAGTGTTTGCAGGCAGATCTGAAGATTTTTCAGGATTTCAGAAGCATACGCCAGCATGAAATCATATACAAATCATATACAATGTCCAGCAAAGGGTGAGAATGTGGAACAATACTGTTAGGTTATGTGAATACTTGTAACACTGATTCATTCACAAAGCAAAAAATAGAAGAGCTACAATTGGTCATTCAGATTAATTAACCTCTAGCCTTACCGCCCAGGCTTCAGCTCCTTTAGTATAAGTGGAACTCCTTGAGACCTGGTCCATTGCTAGCGGGTTGAGTGATTGACTGACGGACTGAATTGGATTTGAGGATCCTCTCACACCAATGATCCTGGCTGCTTGGATCAATAATTTCTCCAAAGACAAGTTTTGCAATTTACTTGGCAGCGAGACCTCGAGTAATGAAGTTGTTCCATTCTGAAACAGGTCCTCTTTGGAAAAGAACAGACATGATTGTATTTGAAAGGTGTGGGGCCTAACCCAGTCTTGCTTTCCTTCTGTCTGTGGAGGATTCATTTTGAGTTGGTTTTCAATGAATAAATAACAAAGTGAGTGGGTGTTACAATCAAAAGCAACTATTCCTTTGCTTTGGAGAAAAGGGAAAAGGGATTTTTACGTGCTTTTGTAACTCTAAGCAACTGACTCAAGTCTCCATTGCAATATTTTTTTCTAATCAACATAAGAACATACAGCTACCTCAGTTTATTGGCTAGCCTAAACCTTTCTTTGCAGAGCGCTGCATCATTGGACCTTATGTTTCAAACAGTTAAACACGAAATCATAAGGTTTTTAACAGTATGCTGCACGTGTGGTGTTGGTGATAAACTGGAACAATTATCCAAGGCTATTTGTTCATGTTTTCCATATTAAAATTCTTTGGGTTCTTGCTTTTCAGGCAATATTGTTCTGTAACTACTTAAGCAGTGATTTCTGCCCTATGATTTATACCTGACTTGACAGAAGAAACTGTTGACAAGTAAGCAAGTCTTACATTTCTGACAAAACACTTTGAAAAATGCATAGTTTTGTGACTAGCAGGCCCGGCAGAGTACAAGTGAGAAGAAACAATGGAGTGGGATTTAGCATTTGGTAATTAGGCAAGGTAAACTAAAAGCATTAATGAAGGTTCAGGAATAGATTACAGCAGTAGATATAAGAAGTTCCGGTACTTGTTGTCTGTAATAGTATGGATTGGTCTGTGCGCTGTTGGGAGAAGTGAATGAGCCAGGCTGTCAGGTGCAATGAAAATGCAATTGCTCTGGAAGAAGCTACAGTCATATTCTGTCTCCATTTCATTGATTGATGCACACTGAGCAGTTAATAAACTGAGCGCTAGCGCCCCTCTGATTAACGATACAGGCTCAGGGATTGACGGCTGTTGCTGTAAGGGATTGGAGGTGGTGCACATCACCATTTTTGTGGCGAGGCAGGAGCAGAAGTGTCTGTCATCAACGTGCCAACAAAGTCAAGCCAATACTTACCAGAAGCTTGAAACTTTGAAATGTCCCATCAGATTAACTAACTGGGTTTGCATTGTTTACTATTGATTCTTAGGCATTCCACTGCACATTTTTTTGGGGGGGAGGGGTTGATGCATAGTATCAACCTGCTTTAATACTACCATAGAATTAACCTGCGCCATCTACAATCCCTTTAAATGCCATATATATATATATATATATATATATATATATATATATATATATATATATATATATATATATATATATATATATATAGGGCTGTCAATTAATCGCAGTTAAGCCTTTGTTTGAAAGTTTTTACCCAACTATTGTACTTTGGGATGTTTAAACATAATTCTGTCTATGACTATTGCATGGTTATAAACCATCTAATACTTTAACTCTCTATAACATAGTTATTATGCATATATAATATATTTATAAAACAGTAATAAGCAGCACCTTACTATAAAGTGTTACCAGAAAGTACAATCATTTAGAATTTGATTTTTTTATTTTATTTTTTCTTAAAAGAAACATTAGAGACATGTCATTCGAAATTCAGAGACATTTCCATTTATATGCAGGTTGAGCTCTGGGTGACCTGCATTACATTTTTTTGTAGCATTTATTCCTTTCACTTCAAATTGATAGCTGTGTGACAAACGTCACAGGAAGATTTTTTTTTCAAGGCACCAGGTTTAAAAGCTTTCAATTCCCTACAAATCCATGAATAAATAATACTCCTGAGTCATTATCCGCCACTGCTTTGAAAAGTAATCGGAGGGTTTGTTTTACTTGAGCAGCAGCCGAGCGCAGATATTCCCCTTCAAAGCAGAAGGCAAACAACTAAGCATCTGATTATGATCTTGCTTTGAAGGAGTGGGGATTAATAAGCCCATATGTATAGATAGAGGTCATGGAGTGCTGTAGATATTCCAAGAATCAGGACAGACAAATAACCATCGGCCCCCTGAAGTAACACATGGCCATCCTCATGAAAAAACCATTCAATGGACAATCATGGAGTGTTCTCTTTATGTAACAAGTACAGTGGATGAAAAGTTCATTTAAACCTTAAACAAATAGCTGGATTCAGAGAGTTACGGTCCTGTTGTCGTGCCATTGGATTTCAGTGAACGCCAGATCGATTCAAAATGAGATAAAAAATAATATTAATTTTTAAAAAATCAGTATTCATTATTGAACCCGAAAAGGCGCTATATCTGGTTCTCTCTGATCCGGCACGGGTCTGTACTCATGTGAGCTGAAAAGAAAACCCTACATCGCTTCATGGAGCATTTATCCATGGAACATTTATTATCAGGGGTTGCTGCTAGACAGTGTTTAGAAAGGTGGCCAGTTCATTGATAAATATGATCACGTATCATGGCGTGCTCATCATGAACTCAAATTAAAGACATCAAAACATTGGGCGACCTAAAAATACTTCATTAACAGAACTAGTGTTTATAGATGGGATCAAAGCAAGCAGAATTGGCTACTGTTTTTTAATAACCCTAGTAAATTAAGTCAGGAGTGTGAATCCCCACTGAGCACAAATAATTATTCTGCTGATTGAAAGCGCTGCGTTTATAGTTTGTGAATTCAGTATCAGTTTTCATAAGCACTGATACAAATCCTCCAATCTGATTTACCCAATAATTGGTATTTCTATTTATTTAGGCTTTTGAAAACTCTTGCCAAACCAAAGCCCTTGAAAGCTTTATACTCTGATAAATGGACGTTTCAAGAAAAGCACCTCCTTATCAACCTATACTGTGATAGTTTGATATGATGGCCATGCTGTTAAATGTGAGACGCTGACAATCTGTATTTATTCATTCCAATCTTGCTCCCATTACGTTATTGCATTATTCACAGTAGCAGCTAAAGGATTTTAAGTTAACGCAGAGGATTTGTATATGTTTATTCTGAAAGGACTGCAAAAACGGAATCTCATTTCTGAATCATGCGGGTTATCAAAAATTAAATATGGAGATTTTTTGGACGATTCCCTTAAAAATAACAATGTACAGTACCAAGCATTCAATCAAATCACAGTGAAAGCACAGTACAGTAAAGGCACATTTAGTCAGGCTGATAAAACCGCAATACAGGCTTTGTGGAGAGACCTTGGACTCTCAGTACTTCCCTCTCTCTCTGGGGTTTTTGACTCCATGGCCTGGGTTGTGCTTCATGGTTTGATAAGCTGATTTTTTTTTTTCTTTTGGGTTTGCATGACCTCTCCTGTCTGGAATGAGCACTGGTCTTTGAGGCGTTTTCCTTTTGGTGGGTGAATTGAATAATTGGTTTTTAATTGGTTTTTAATGTACTGGGCAATCCAGTATTTTGTTTAAAGAGGCTTAACAGAGTCTTTTTTTAATGATATTCTTTATCGAATAGACAGCATAGTCCTACAAGGGAAGTATTCTAAACTGTCCCTTCTCCCAGAGGACTGTGAAGGGAATCGGACTGCAATAAAAAGATTTACCCTGTAGTTGATTTGTAGCCGCTGTTGACAGAAATAGGTCTTTTTTCCACGGCCTTGTAGTTTTCCATCTCCCTGCTTTGTCAGGCACTTCGGGGCTGAGGGGGAGTGAGAGACCTGGTCCTTAAAACAAGGGCTTCCCTGGGGATGGCGTTAATGCAGCCAGGCAAGAGTTACTCCCACCCCCACACATCCCTCCCTGGCAGGGAGCTCTCAGACAAATGTGTCTATTAGTGTCCTCTGTGGCTTGAAACTCTGACAACTTCATCTCAGTGACTTGGCATTGCAAAAGACCTAGTTCCCTAGGTTTTTTTTTTTTTTTACAAGTTTTTGTACATAAACTTTAAAAGGGTAATTCGGTCCACAGACAGCCTTGTGGAGATGATTGTACTGCCAGAAAGAGGGGTGCCAGATCCTCATCGAGGGCGTGCTGTGCTGTAAGAGGGGTGCCAGATCCTCATCGAGGGCGTGCTGTGCTGTAAGAGGGGTGCCAGATCCTCATCGAGGGCGTGCTGTGCTGTAAGAGGGGTGCCAGCTCCTCATTGAGGGCGTGCTGTGCTGTAAGAGGGGTGCCAGATCCTCATCGAGGGCGTGCTGTGCTGTAAGAGGGGTGCCAGCTCCTCATCGAGGGCGTGTTGTGCTGTAAGATGGGGTCTCCTTCCTGGGAGACGTGGCTCAATATCGCATTTGGTCCTTAATGAGATCTGGTTATTAGTCAGGCCAGTCAGGCTTAACTAGTGTGTGTGAAAAACCAACACTCTCTATCCAGCCAGTCCAAGAAGGGCTTCACAGTTATAGGATAACTTTTCATTAGCTGCTGGTTTTTAAATAGCGACTGGGAGATTGAGACAAAATAAGACCCCAGCCTATTGCAGTGGCTCCATTGGGAAGTGGGTTATCAGAAGGTGAAGGACATACCTGCAGCATGTGCACTTAACCCTGAGATCCCAGAAAGACTCTCTGGGAGACACAGACCTGCTACTAATTAGAGGCTAGTGATTAGTTTACTTTCAGGTCGGTTTCACATCTGCTTCTTGCTTTCAGGTCGGTTTCACATCTGCTTCTTACAGCTTGAGCTGAACAAAATCTTTTTTTTTAAATATTGTTGTTGTCTCAGAGATGAATAAGTTTCCACTCCCAGTAAATCTCTGGTAACATCTCACACCCTGGAGGACCACCCTTCTACTATTCAAGACAATGCAAAAATGTTCTTCAGGCATTAGCCAAAATCTCTTGGGCTTTTATAAACTGTAGTTGGAGGTCAGAGTTCATGCTTGAGTGTTTGGTCGTGGAAGCAGTTGAAGATGATCCTTTAGTGTCCGCTGGGGAGAGGTTTTCAGTTTATCTGTTAAATCCAGAATGCATACAGTTTACTGATTCCCTATGCTTTTCTGAAACTAAATAAACTAAACATTCTTTGACATTTGAAATATTTTCACCAACTGATAGCTGACTACATGCACAAATGTGATTCTGAGTCTTCAAGCGTTACATTGTGCAATGTGGCTTTGAAATGGGTCTGTAGGAAAAATATTTTTGGGCCAAGATCTAAAAATGACCTCAATGAATAAACAAGACAATATTGCAAAGGGGCGCCTTCATATGAACTGTGCAAACTGACATCATCTTGGAAGTAATAATAATCCCAGCAATCCGAGAAATGTACTGACAGGAATGAAGTCTGGAGTAATAGCATTGTTCTGCCCATATGGGCAAGTGAAGCAGGGAGAATAATAGGTAAACAGCAACACAGCCAGAACAGTGAAGAGACTGAGACAGAATGAAAATGTAGTGCTTGCAAACAACAAGACAGCTCTCTACCATGCTACTGAATCGATATTGCTCGAATGAACCTGGAGGGAACCTGGAGGGTAAAACAAATCTAAAGGTAGGATTCTCTCTAAAGCAAAGTCCATATTAGTATTTGTTTTTTCTATTAGCTCTCTTAGTTTTACTCCCAAATACTGATCTCATTGTACAAGCATGAATAAAAAGGTGCCAATTAAGATCTAAGGCCACCAATTACACTTAAAAGGGGGTGGTACAATTTGTTTGCACCCCTAACCCCTAAGCCCGCACAGCCCCAGAAACACAGCAAAACGAAAGTCTAACATTCACTGCATGCACCTTTACATTTTAAGTACCTGTTTGCCTGTGACAAGTGGAGACGCAGGGCCACAAATCAGATGTGATTTCTCCACTCTGGCTTTAGACAGGTAGAGAATTTGGGTCACACATTCTCTCTCATTCAGACCAGACAAATTCCCTTAGCCCTGCGTTGGGGAGATTCACAATTTCAATTACTGTGCTGGAATAAGAATCCTCCAGATGCCTGTGCCTGTGGCTGCTTCGCTAGACACAGTTAAAACAGAGCCAATGTATCACCTCGATCCTAGAAGATTACTTAAAGAGAGATGCTATGAGGGACTATCGACCTGAAATAAACGATTCATGTGAGCATTGTGTATGAATCACCCGATATACTTGTGGCCAAAAGTCTATCGGGTGATTCATACAAAGTTTATTTATAACAAAAAACACCCACAATATTTATTTTTAACTTAAATTTGGCAGGGAAGGGGTTAAAAAATCTCAGCCCTGCCAAATATGTGCAGATTGTGGCCAGGTGCTGATTGATTGATTGATTGATTGATTGCCAATCAGCCCTGGCCACACGGTATATAAGAAGAGCCAGCTGGTTTGAGAGAGTCAAGTTAGGAGAAGGGCTGAGAGCAACAGGTTGTGATCCCTGGCCAAGCACTGAGCTAGCTTTGCTTGGGTGCATTTTTTATTTGTTTAAATCTTGTGTTTGTTTTGTTAATAAAAGTGCACTCTCCTGTCTCTAGCCTCTGCTGTTCCTGCTGCTTGCCTTGACCATCAGCTGCCCTGTCACTATACTAGAGACAGATAGAAAGAGAGAAAGAACAATTAAAGTCATTAGGAAAAGGCATATATAGTGTAACTGTCACCACTGCCACAGAATTATCCATGCCATCATATCGTTTACAACACGCAACATCAATCTGTCGCTCCTAACACTTTATTTCTTTGGTAGTCTTTTAAAATCACGCTACACCGATGCAGCTCTGTGAATTTATATGCAAGGCTCGGCTCTCTTAAGCAATCGAAGCTAGTTTTCACAAACACCTTCTCATTGCTCCCCGCCCGGGATTGCTCTCTGATTCAATGATACTAGAATAAAGCAAGACCGCAATTATAAATGAGAATAATTTTTTTTTTAAAATGAGGCAGCAAGCAGGCAGACAGCTTGAAATGAGATAGTGATGGAAATAAGAAAACAGAGAATGAGAGAGACAGCATGTAACTGGAAAGAAAAGGGAACGTGTAGGGAAAACCAGAAAGAGATTGTATTGTAGCCGATTGTGGAAGCTATACTACTATTGAGTTTGATTGTAACTGGAGTGCACAAAAGAGAGAGGGACTCATAAAACATATCAGAGCATATTTAAAAGTATTAATTGTGCCCTTTGAGATATTTCTGAAAAAAGAATACATGTAATGTTAAACATATTTTAAAAATGATTTATTGTACATATTGCGATCATGAATTTGTGTTGGTAGTGGTTAACTGTTACAGAAAATTCAGTGGGATTTTCCATTGAAACCATAGACATGTTTTTGAAATAGAGTTAAAAAGTGTTTAATCACAATAGAAAGAACCCTTTCACTTCTAGCACTTACCGGTGCTTGTCAGGGAGTTTTATAGTATGTGTCCTGGGAGGAGAGAAGGGATTGAACAAGGAAAACATGCCCAATAATGTATTATTTAACAAGGAGAGGAGAAGAAGGTCCCGCTGTTATCTGAGCGCCCCAGGGATTGAAGAGATGTAAAATAGACGTGCAGTCAGGCCTGTGACAGTCCTGTTGAGGCTCTGTCCCAAACAGATGTTCACCCAAGTTCATTTCCTGGCATGTAAACCGAGTCATGATCAAGGCTACATGTGTTGCAAGGACCGTACAGTCAACAACAGATATTCAGTTTTGTTTTGTTTTTTTAATTTTCTTAGTGATAGTGTTCGATGAACAGTCTGGAGGTGATGTAGCCTAGGGAAGGTGGCTGCTCGTTGCTGTTTATGGGGCTCATCTATGCTCCTCTTTTTAAAACCCCTTCAGCCACTATTTCTTCTTTTGTAGCTGCAGTGGCTTCCTCCAAAACTTGAAATATTCAATTCTAAATCCAATTGGCTAATTAAGGTACCGTGTAAATACAATGCAGGTCAGTGACCGGTATTAGGGTTGTCATTATTCATTCTTCACAGTGTAGTGTTTTTCCTTGCTACCCACAAATAGAACATCTGCAGAAATCTAGAATAAAAACCTGATGAACGTTTCTTTAAAGAGCTTTTTAAATGCAGTCGAGTCTTCAAACCCGAGAAAAAATACCAAGTTAAGGCAGCAGGTACTAGCTGCCGGTTAATCCATCATCCGCAGCAGATAAGGCGGTCTTATCTTAACTCGTTTGGTGGCTGCGGGCCAAGATAATATAAATTGTGATTTAGACTAATGGACGGTCACTGCTGGGAACCTGCTCAATCTGTAAACCTGGTTAACGCGATTCTGCCCTCTCCTTTACATCAGTTTAACACAGAGGGCAGCCTCCCTTCAATACTGATCCACTAATCATAGCGTGTTTTTTGTGTGCGATATGTTAGCAACAGATCTACCCTCTCCTCCTGGCCCACCCACCCACACATCATGGTCTACAATGCTGTGTCCTATGAGTACATGTATTATTGGCCAGGTGGACAGAACTGGACAGTATTCTAGATGAGGTCTAAATAGAGCCGGATATATTCTTCTCATCGCATTGTATTCCATGCTTACGCTAATTTAACCTGACCTTCTGTTTGCCTTTTTATTGTAAAAGTTGTTAATGAAAGCTTTTGAAGACATTTAAAATAGGTCCAATCGGCACCATGTTGTAATTAAACCTGTTGTTGCATTGGTAACTACAAACTCCTTGGTGTTATTGCTGTATTCATTTAAATAATGTAATGAGAAAAAGAAAAAACGAAAAGCTTTGCTGGCTCTAAGGTCAAATGGAAAAAACAAATCATTTTTACTTCCTTGTGACTGGCTCCATTTAAAGAGCATCAAAATGGGTGAGTTTGGGAGGCCATCTAAAGATCTGAAGATCCATTAGGACCATGACTCTGAGGACTCTTTCTGAAGACCATTTTACTCAGCTCTGTTACAGAGGAATTTCACTGCAAGTCTCACTGGATTCAATACTTCAACCCTCTATTCACAGCCTTTCCTTCCAGGTTTCTCAAGAAATTGCTGTCGGTACAAACCATTGCATTTATGGATGACAGAGTGCAGAAAAAGGCTCTCTCCTTCCAGGTGGAGCGTTAGGCTCACACACCCAAACACTCAGCCGTCCCGTGACGGTCTGTCAAGCTAAAAACTTATCATAACTCATGCTATACTTAAATAGAACGTTGCCAGAAAACAGTCAGCCAAACCTTTGATCATTTGGGTGGTGTTTATTCCCACAACAATATTCTCTCTAAAAGTTGAATTAATGGCTGGAGGACTGTGAAAGATTTTTCTATTGCACCTCAACTGAGCCAGAAATAATGCAGATTTTGGAGAACAATAGTTTGGTAAATGTGTCCCTGTAAATCCTGTGTCTATTTGCTAAGTGATTAGTATTCATTGCATTGGTACGGTACCTATCCTAACAGTCTTAGACCAGTAGTGCTAATATTCCATACGTGCCATGCTGACTGCAAGACCCCCAACTGGGGGTTTGCATCTATCTCTAATTACATTGAACTCTATTAAAATGTGGCTGCAGGCTACAGACAGGCTGTGAATCCTCTCTTTCATATAACGGAAGTCAAGGTGGCGTTGCACTGCACTGTAGGAGGTGCAGCACCGTCACAGATCTGGATTCAGTTTTGTACATGTGAACGATTGTCGGCTATTTAAATGGAAGCAGGCCCTTTTGGACGGAAGGGTTTGCAAATACAGTGCTCCTTTATTTCACAGATCCCAAAACGGTTCGATATTTAAAAACAGTGAATTAGTGAAGGTCCTTATCCAGGGAAAGAGAAGACTGTCGACTTGACCCAACAGCTGATGAACCACAGTATTGAACTATTGAATGGTTAAACACTGAGGGTGTACCGCACACAAATCCAGAGCGTTGTTAAATACGTTTTACTTTCACTGTAAGCAAAGAAGTACTTGCGAAAAGCTTTTCAAAAGGTTTTAGTATTTTAGTCACCTCTACTGTTGTAACATTTCTCAAACATCGCTCAGCTGTCAAGAAAAGGCTGGTTAGGTGGCACTCTAACTTGTCTCAATGTTATTCACCTTTTCAAGGCAGCTCGCTCTGCTGGGAGCTCAGACAGCTTCCTACGCGGTGACTTGCTGTGACAGCCTCACACGTTACCCCTTGGCAACAAATAAATAACTACCAAAAAAAAAAAAAAACTAAAACAAAACTTCACTTCAGCAGCTGGGAGTTTACAGAGCTGTCTTGCTTCTTTTCTTCCCAGGATTATAAAATATTTCACTCATAACCCCAAACTTGACATCTCTTCCACAGACATAAAAAATAAGGGTAACCCAGTCGGCTTTGCTTTGTAGATCACATCTCTTATGGTTCATCTACCTTGTCAATTTTTGAACATGTAACACTGTGAACTATTTAACATGCTATTAATGTTGCCGTCTTGATATTATCTTAGTATTAAAGTCCCAGACACCCTATTGTCATTGAGAGACGAGAGGTTGCAAGACCCACTCTCAACTCTGACTTAAAGTTCTGCAACAACTCTTTTGATTCAAATCCAACCAGCAGCCTGCAATTGAATTGAGCCTTTAGACGTGCAAGCTGAAGGACTCCTACCTCCTGTCAGACTTTTCACAGCATGGTTTGAAGAATGGTTTTAAACCGCAAAGCGACAGTTTATAAGGACAAGCAGTACTTTAAAATAATTGTGAGGGCTGCTTTTACTTATTTGAGAAGTACAAAATGTCTATGCTTTTCTCTTCTCCCCCTCGGTGTGCTGCAATGCCTGGGGGTAACCGTACAGCTCTGATTATAAACCCTTTTAGAGGCATGTGGCAGCACAGCATTAGGGACTGAGGAGAGTCAGAAATGATCATACTCAAGTAAATTCATCCGCAGCTTTAATTTGCTTCGGTTGTAATATTTTTAATTTCACGATTAAAAAGGCTGTTGAATGCTTATCTGCAAAAATGCTTCAAAAGGTGTGCTGGACCCAATCCCAAAGAGGCTGCCAGTCAGTATTTGCACAAATCGATCCAGTGGATCCAATAGCAAACAAGCAGTAATTTTCATAGTTGTCATAGAGAGTATTATGCTACATGCATAGCACATATTTAGCAAGTTAATCATTATGAGTTGCATACTTTGTCTCTCAACTTGCTTGATAGTTTCAATAGTCATCTGGGTGAGCGCTTCACTGATCAATTTAGTAACACCCCCATATGCGTGCATGTTAATTTAATAAATTAACTGAATGAAGTGCAACTAATAAAGCCCTAAAAGAGAGCACAATATTCACATTTGTAACACATATTACACCCACGTATTGATCTCCAGTAATCCAATCAAATGTGCTTGTTTAATGAATGCCAAAATAAAAGAAGAGCTGAAAAACAAGGATATGTAACAAAACACAAAATTCAATACCAACATGTATTTATTAATGAAACCACAATGAACACTAAAATTCAATACCAACATGTATTTATTAATGAAACCACAATGAACACTAAAATTCAATACCAACATGTATTTATTAATGAAACCACAATGAACACTAAAATTCAATACCAACATGTATTTATTAATGAAACCACAATGAACACTAAAATTCAATATATAGTCTGGCAGTGTGTTTTCTCTCTTCTCATCAACATCTAAATATATATATATATATATATATAGCTGGTTTAGACCCAGATTGTTTTGCTAGTGAACACAAGATTTGAAAAAGGTTTTACCCAGTATAGTCCAGCCGATAGCATTTCTGTTCCAAACACGGTTGTTCACTTCAATGATTATTGCCCTAGAATCTACATTCTAGTATTTCCTTCATTACAGAGATATCTCAAAATAATTCACTGGCTGTTGCACTTTATTCAAAAAAGCGGTATATTGCATTTAATGAGTGTTTGAAAATGCCCAGGAGTAAAGATAAGTCCATATAATGGTCAAGGGTCAGTAAGATGGGACAAGTGAAGACCAAAATAGACCATATATTGCTTAAATATAGAGCTCACGTTACAAAATTTGATGCAAAGTAGGGCCTTAAACTTAGCAAAACGGAGTCTCGGGATGTAGAATTCAATTGACATGAAAAAAAGAGAACGAGTCAATAGACCAGTTCATTTCTGCTAATATACCCGATGGTAGTTCCATTAAAGGTGAAACAACTTCAATAGTAAATATGTCATTTCTGACCGTTATGTATGGACCACATTTCCATCTTAAAGACCCTTGTTCTTTGACAAGATACTGTCCTGGACTTAATACTGTACCAGTAAGTTATGACTGTCCTCAATGTATTTAATAGCACTGTTCAGGAGCAGATACAAAATCAAATACATAGCATTGTCTAGTGCAGACTTCATGCTTATTGAACCACTGCATCCAAATACTGCATTTTGCACACACAGCTTTACATGCGCCCCTGCTCAAGTTTGAGCACTGACCGGTAAAATCATTAGTGTTTTATTCTTCTTCTAAAAAAACTTTGTGTTTGATACAGGTAACTTCTGGCATATATATTTAAAGCTAATACTCATAAACTCAAGCTTTGCATTCTTAAAAACCACAGTCTTAACAGTTTTGTTTGTTCTTTCTAAGTCAATATGCAAAGAAACTGTGGTGTTAAAAGACCCAGATTGAAAAAAGAATATTCTCTTTTAAAAATCCTCACCTAAAATCTGCCATCCTTTTAAAGACGGGAATTATAGACTGCTATTACCTTTCCTGACGAGATCAAAATGATTACCTGCTATTGCCGCAGAACAGCTAAGAGCTTATATATAGCAGATGCCTTTGCAGTGTAGTGAGGTCAGAAGTCATCCTTGTGGCTTCATGCCTGGTGCAGTAAAGCATGAGAAGTGATGAATATTAATATGATGTGAACACTTGGGTCCTGCGAGTTACTGCAGCTTTTACATGTGCTGTGGAAGTAAACATCATCCCCATGTAAACTTTGGTCTTTTGGTCATCGTGTTGCTCTCCCTCCTTGAGAGTCCCGCTCCATCCTGGTCTGAAGACATCAAAGCCTGTAGGGAGACGGGAATCCCTTTATCCCTTCTACAGCTCTTCAAAGAAGGCAACCCTGGTTTTTGTGCTTTGCAAAGTGAGCTGTAAAAAAAAAAAAAATAGTATAAAAAAAAAAGATCGAATCCTTGCTGAAACACGAAATTCCACCACTCTCTAAACAGTCTAAAATAAACTGCTATTTTTTATTTTATTATTATTTGTTTTTAAAAAGGAGAAAACCACCTGTTAGTGTTATAAAACTAGAAACAAAACATATGGTAACATTCAAGTTCTGCTCTGCACTGCAAAGTAGCATTCCCTGCTTTATATCATTAAATGCATGCAGTCGGGTTTCAGCCTCCATGCCCACCGGAAGGATGCATACCTTCAAAAACTTAAGAAGGTAAAACTTCAAAACGCTTGTCTGCTGTAGTTGACGTAGTTTCTTATACATGTTATCAGAACTCAGAATTGGAACCTACTTTCTCAGTCAGGCTGGCTGGCAGCACACATGCACACCTACAGTATGATTGCTTTTGAAATTCCTGCCTTCGGCTGTACACTGTTAAAGCTACTAGACTTAAATAAATAAATAAATGTGCTTAGAAAGCACCGATGCAAATATGGGGACTTAAAAGACACATGTACTGTTTATTCAGTGATTTCTGTTTTATTTTTTTAAGTCAATTTTTTGGACTTTGAAGGAGTGCCGTGGTGCTAATCAAAAAACATGATTTCTGGGACAGATAGGGATTTGTAGAGCCTGTGTTTACCAATCTTCTTCAATTTCACGCTCGGCAGGACGGTGTATCCGAGACAGGGAGCTAGTAGGGACGTGCCTCGTCACTACCCCGGCTGTGGAGGAGAGGGGGCGGACGGTTGGCTTTTCTCTTGCGAAGGCAATTATCTTGTGTCTGCCTTCATCTTGGCAGCGGTTCTCAAAGGAATCAATAGGGAACAGGAATTCTCTGACCTGCAAATGAGGTTCCAAAGAGTTTTTGCACCACAAAGGTGATCAATTTTCCATCCGCCCTGCTGAAAATCTAATTAGTTGTTAATCACTGGACTGTGTTGTGCCAGCTCCTCTTAGTCTCACATTGATTCTGGAGGCTGGATGGAACAGTTTCGTTTTCATGCCTGCTTTCTTTTTAGGAAGGTTTGGTAGCGAGAGCGCTCTGCAAGCGATTTCAGGCAGCGATATGGGCTGGAAGACGAGAAGCAAAGGTTTCACATGAAGACTCTAGTTAGACGTTACTGTCCACGGTTTCAGTACCAGTCAGTCCTTTTAATGTAGTTAAAGCTGTGAATTATTCAGTGTACAGCAGGCTACACTACAATTAGTGATATCTATACATTTTTAAGGTCTTCAGTATTGTTTCTGTTGTATTCACTGTTCCCCTATACTTGTCTCAGACTGGCTTCCGACCTCTATCTAGTGCCAATACGCTGTGGTGCTGCAATAGACCAAATGAAGCGAACAGTTGAAACAGCTTAAAAGGTCACATCGGATGACTTTCTGAAACAAACCAATTAACAGACAATAGGCAGCGACACAGAATAAAGCCCACAGCTGGTTAGACACATCTGTACTCACTACTGAAGCAACAGAACTCCTGCTTGAAATGTAAACGACCTTCTACAGTAGTTTGTTAATCTCCACCTGTGGTGTACAATTTGTAAATGTAATTCAATATTAAAGGAACAACTTTTGTTTTTGGTTTTGTAAGCTATCGGTTTTGATCACGACAGCAGCTTGTTGTCCAGCAATCATTTGTGACCGCTCAGGTCAGGCTGTCGAAACCTCATTTTCAGTAATTGATAGGCCATGACACCTTTCTCCCTATCCCCGTCCCTGATTGATTCAGGACTGGGTTGAGTAGGTAGTGGAGTAGGATGATTGGCAGATTTAGCTTTGGAAACCAGAGGAATGTGTTGAATGTCAAAGCAGTACTGTAACAAGCAGTAGCTACTTAAAAAAACAACAGCATACATTCAAATAGATTTCAAATGTTCATTGCACAGTACAGTCAGGTTAATACAGTACACACACTCAGTGCAATTACCATGCAATTAGGAGAAATGCAAAAGAATATCTAAGCAGAGCAAACGCTCAAAAAACAGCTGTCCACTTAGTAGAAACATTTAGACAAGAATGTACACAGAGAGTACCTTTCAATACCAAACCAAATGGGCTGTCAAATGCAGACCGGTCTCCTGCCTTGGGACACATGCTACAGTAGGTGAAAAGAACCAAATGGATCAAGATATGTTCACAAGGGCTGCGGGACGACCCAGATTGAACTGGCATTTGTGAATGAAGTCGAGAGGCTACAGAGCTGGTTACTGTGTGACACAAGGCACCATTCAAACCTTCACTCAATCAATCATCCAAGATCCTAACTTGACAGACCGTCCGTCCAATGTTATTTGGTCATTTAAAAATTCTATGTCGTAGACAATTAATGAAATTCTTCACTTCAAATGGTTCCACTCCGGTAAACTTATATTCCGCAGTGTGAACTAGAAAATATATAATGATGTTCTCTTTTCAGACAGGATTCAAATCCCCAGTTTAATTTAACAGGGTCATTTCAGTCTCACATGCAATTGACAGTAACCTTTCATGTATGACTTCACCAGCAGTCTCTTTCTAACTTGGTAGCAGTGCACACTTTTTATATATTAAAATGGAAGCCTACAAAATGTTCAGCAATGGTACAAAAATAGTTCAAAATAAAGCACTGCATGGTGAACCTACAGAAAAGCACGATCTGAAGATGATGATTTCCACTTTTCTCAGTACCACAAGACCGTTTCAGTCTGGACATCGGTTCTACTCCCTTAAATAATCAGGTCAAGATGGATCACATTAATGTGAAAAGGCCTCAAGTGAAGGGAGGTCCAGCGATTGGGAAGTCCCTGCTTGTTGTAATCTTTAAACCAAGTTTGTTAAATTGCATCTGATATTCAGGTGCAACTGCTTCATAACCTTGGC
The DNA here is from genome assembly GCA_030684275.1 of Acipenser oxyrinchus oxyrinchus. Classification (NCBI taxonomy): domain Eukaryota; kingdom Metazoa; phylum Chordata; class Actinopteri; order Acipenseriformes; family Acipenseridae; genus Acipenser; species Acipenser oxyrinchus. The sequence continues at coordinate 25,359,934 of CM060267.1, read as the reverse complement.
CTGCCCATCGGATTTCAGTTTAGTCGAGGCCCCACGGGGCCAACGTGAATGACATTTCCCAGCCAGACGACTCACAACCTACAACAAGCAAGACTTCATATGTGGAGCCTTTATTGTAACCTTGCAGGTTTAATATGGAAAAGGAAATCTTGTGAATATGTTATAAATTATTTATCTTTCCTTCACATTGATTAAATCCATGATGCAGAATCAGTGAATGCTGAAACACTGTATTGAATTTTACTTGAAGGAAGTATTACCAATGTTTAATAAACTCGGTTTGTGAGTCAAATTGTTTCAGATTCTCATTCAATATGTATTTCATTGCCCAATACATTTTTCATCCATCAGGTCCAAAAACTATGACTAATGTGTATCATTGCATTTTCTAACAGGAAATTCATATTAGTTGCCATTTATCATGTGGACACCTAGCACAGCATTGGAATTGGTGAAAGAGAAGCCTGAGTTTATAATTACCTGTGCTGTATACAATCCTAAAGTAACGTACCTTTTTAATGGTGCTCTGCTTACTAGTTCCCCTGTCTGCATTCTCATTGTGCAGGATGTCTAAGGGAGTCTCTCTCTCTTTCAGCTTCAGAGACTCAATCTCCGTTTTCAATTCATTCAGCTGCTCTTGCAGGTTTTTACTCTTTTGCATATACTCCACCCTACAAGGAGAATAACCCGACATTAGGCTGGTGTCAGACACCTCATCAACTACAGTATGTTTTTGTAAATTGTAATCTCTGCATCCCAGCTGCAATGACCAAATTGGTATTTCTGGTAAGTTCAGTCCAGTTAATTTGGAATACAGTATATTTTTCACATTGGATTAAAACTCTGTGTTAAATCAAAACACACACATATAGGTATCTTTACTGAACAGACACAAACACTTTCTTAATTTACTTTAATATTAAAACCTAGAGGTTTAAAATTACTGCCTTAGCACCAAATGATAAAAAAAATTGTACCCAAATTTATCTTGGATCCAAGTCTTACTGGCCAGTCACTTTTATTAAACATGCATTGGCAAAACCAGAAACTTACTTCTCCTTCTCGATCTCCATGGACAGACGTTTCATGTCAGTATCTTTGAAATCGAAAGTGAGATTGTCGCTGCTCAAGTTAAAGCTGGGGATATCAGTGGGCAGGACATTTGCATTGGAATTTGTTGTCTGAAAATAAAAACGCAGCAGTTAATAAAGCCCTCCCCGCTGGACTAGAACAGGTATATATATAAAGGCTGTCCCGGGGGGCTGTGCTTACCGTGTACGCAGACTTGCTGGTGATCTCCAGCAGCTTGTGTTTCGCCCTGCGTTCAGACTCTCGAGCCTCCTGCAAGTCCTGCTTCAGATGCTCTGCCTCTTTGGCCCTGAAGAAGAAAGAAAAAGAAAAAAAAAACAAGCGAGATAAAAACTGCTCAAGTTGACCACGTTGCGTGGACAGGCTTGCTGAATCTGTGGTGGATGATCATAAACACTACGTGACGGAGACAAGGGATCCTGGGTAGGTGTGCTTGCAACAGTAGAGCTGTGTAACTCATGCACCTCACATGGTGTCTGGGGTTTGCAAACCTAATTGTTCCCCACGTGAGGATAACCATGACTAGTGCTCCTAAACAGCGCCTGACAATCATAAATGCTGCAATACTGACGTATTGGGAAGAGAACTAAAGTCATCACAGTCTAAGTACTCTCTTTTCTCAGTCTCTGCTTTTACGACACTTAAGAAATCTGTATTTGAATGTAATTTGATTTAGACAAATTATGCTAGTATAATTGTAAAGCTTGTTTCAAGATGTTTTCAACCAAAAACTGGCACACAAGGTCGAGGAGCCCTCCTTGGTTCTCTTGTGCTGCAAACAGAGGAAAGCAAACAAGTGTTTGGGCAGATTCCCTAAATCAACGCCCTGATTGATGAGCCAGCGTGTATTGTGATAAAGCGCAGTGTGATGGTGTTCGTGAGGCCCCCACACACCTCCTCTCAGACTCCTCTGCCATCTTGAGCGCCAGCATCTCTGCCTCCAACACCTTCTGCTCCATCAGCCTCTTCTCCTGCTCGCTGCGGATGGACGTCACTTTGATCCGCTGCATTTCCTGCTCTGCCTCGGCTGCTTTCTGCGCCAGCAGCTTGGCTTCCTCTTCCGCAATCTGGGCTTTCTCATGCAGCAGTTCTGCCGTCTCCTCTGACCTCAGCTAAAGTGGGAACAAAAAACACAGCGACTTAATGCAGCTCATGAGGATGAACTAAACATAGACAATGAATAAATAAATATGGATGAATAAATAACTGTTTTTTTCACCAATTGATTTACCTTACTTATAGTCCACCTGTAGCTGTCAAGATGCTTTTAATTGCAGTGAAAGCCTTCAACTAAAGTGTGACCCAAGGAACACAAAGCTTGCTATCAGACAAGAGCGTTAGTTCCCTACGGAGTACTCCATACAAAACTAATCCGCAGTAGTCTATATAATAAATGAATAAATAACTAAAGCAGCTCACCAGGGCCTCATTGGCCATCTGAGCCTCGTCCTGCAGCTGGTGCAGCCTCCTCTCCAGCTCGTCCCGCGCTCGCTCCGCCTCCTCTCTCAGCTGCTTCTCCCGGGCCAGCCTCTGACGCTCCATCTGGGCAGGCAGAAGAAATGCTGAGCACTGCGCTGCACACAGATGCTCAAAGACAGGAATGCTTTGCCCAGTGTTCTGATGGAACATGCCTTGAAAAGCATTTAGAGTACACTGAATACTCAACACCAAGGCCGATTGCCCGTAATCAATCTGTTGAATTTGATTTGGTGTGGTGTGGAGATCGGACCAATGTACAGTTAGTACATTTTCTATGTTAAAAGCTAAAAGCACTTTTCATTTTGTTTTTGGAACTTCTTACCATAACAAGATGACTTATACCGATAGCTTTTGCGTTCAATAGTATAAAATAACTATGACACAGTGGCTGCCATCTCCTCTCTCACTCTCCCCCAGTACCTGCTTCCTTGCCTTCTCCTCCCTGGCTTGAGACTTCATCTGCTGGACTTCCAGCGAGTCCACTCTCCTCCTCCTCATGAACAGGTCATGATTCCCGATGCACAGCTGAAGAATCTGCAAGAACAAAAGGTGCAGCGTGTATGAAAGAGACCTTTCCATTTAAACCCCAGTTGGGTCAATTTCAACCTGCTATCAGTTGCTAATAACACCAAGTACCTAGTGATGCAATGCAGTTATTTAGTTACTGGCCCTTCCCTGTTTCACCCAAAGCTCTGCTATAAAACCCAGCAGAACAGCTTACTCTCTACAGTTTTTAAACACTGATAGATTACACTGGCTGTTGCATTTCTACTTTGATTGTATTGGTATTGAGAAAAGCCTTTCTTCTCTGTTAAACGCAGAGATGCACTCACATCTTAATTCAGGTTTATAACACTTGGCTCTTAAATCATATTGATCGGCCTGGGCTTTGAAAACACCAGGCTGAGTGCATCACTGATTTTCTGTAACTAAGTGGAAGAAACATACCCTTTGTTTTCATTTGATATTATTGAATGAACACAGCTTGTGAGCTTGCCTCTGTAACTTTAAGAAAACGTTACAGCTCAGAACTATTTGGAAGACAATGAAACCGTTGTGTGGAACCAAAAACCTTAGGGGGAATTCCACAAATCAATAAAAATAATATGACGCTCACTCAGAATCTAGACTCGCTTGATCAAAAAAAAAAAAAAAAAAAAAAAACCAAGATGAACACAGAGACTAAAATATTAAGAAAAGCCTAGTGAAATACCAGACCGTGATTCCCCCTGGGTTCTGCTTGCACACATGTTTTAAAAGCACAAGTATAAAAAGCGACATTCCTCCTGGGGGGCAGACAGCGAGACAGTGAGTCATGGCAGTAGATTGGGAAATGGGATATTCAAGCACACCTTTGCACAACATTGTCATCCAGGTTTGCTAGTTGTATTAAATAATTAATTAAAAAAGACCTGGAAGAAGATTAAACTGGTAATCTGAGGTATAGGTGGACCTACAGGACTGGAATTGTGCACCCCTGGGTTACGTGCACCGCGCGCCCCCGCGTTACGTGCGCCGCGCGCCCCTGCGTTACGTGCGCCGTGCGCCCCTGCGTTACATGAATGCACTTACCAGCTTATTGACCCTTAACTTTGAAGAATTAAACTTGAACACGTCAATCTTTTTGTCCAAGGGCTTTATTGCAAACTGAAAAACAGAAAATGAAGAATACAAATCAGTTTAAAACTTGTACCAGGACACAGGCAAATGACATGTGGCTTTTCCTCAACTGTGGCAGAACATGGTTATTACCTCTTTGTCGCTGTAGGAAATGTTGCGGATTTCGTTCCACGGGAAGGAGATTTTCGGAGTGAGTTTGTTCTGAGGATCGTAAATATGAAGTCCCATAGCATCCACCCCCAGCAGCAAATTGGTTCCCTTTTTGTTCTGTGTAAAACAAACCGGACAGGGATGAGTTATGAAAGAGGGTAATGTAATTCTGCACCACGCGATTGTGTGTTGTGCTTAAATTAATTCATGACAAATTTTCACAGGCATGTTATTACAAAGAATCGACACAGGCACAAACACTAATGCCAAGCAATACCTTCAATACAATGCAAGATCTCAAACTGATAACCAATTACTAGCTACTCACACAACTTCATGTTGAAATTATTATTTTAATTAAGAAAATCGGACAAATGGGATTATCATAGCAATTTGCAGAGATGCGGCCTGCCATCTGGACACTGGTCAATTGCTTAAGGGGTCATCCAACAGTAACATAACTACACAAAGCATGCAGAAGGGAGGCACAGGTGTGGAGACATGCATGACGAAGCACCACCATGGCCATCATATTCATCTCCTCTGGGATGAACTGGACAGCAATGGCTTCCAAACCTCGTGGCGACACACTGGCAGATCAGCTGCTGTTCAGCTGGTCAGCCGGGAGCTATTTTTAAAATAAGACTGCCAGCACCATGCAGGAGTTTGTATCCAAAACAGACTGCATAGTGAACATGCATGCAAGGGAAATGCCATTTTCAGCTTTTATTGAACATGTTTAGCTTTTTATTATAATATCATCGTATCAGATCAGTCTTAACTGAGACGAGTCTTACCCTAATGAAAAAGTAGTTCACGCCGTACATCTCAAGATCCTGTGCTATCTTCAAATACTCCATCTCTGCCTCATCCCTGCAGAAAAATGAATTCATTAATAACAACACTAATAATAACACGAACACACTACACAATATTGTTTTTCACGATTTGTCCAATTTTTAAATCAACATATCCCTAGCTGGGAGAAGTGGGATATACAGAACCTTATATTCTGTGCATCACATTTAATCACATTTAATCTAGTCTATAAATCAGAACCTCAATCTGCTAGCTGCACAGCTAGGATATGTCTCTATCTCTTACTTAACACTCAGACCAGTTCTGCTATCATCTTCTGAGCTGAATTTGTGTGTTTTTAAAGGTTCCTTTAGGCAGTTTTCATTACTGAATTCACCAACAGCCCCCGTTTTGAAATTGTCTTTTTTAATTTGTTGACTCTAAAACACTTAAATTAGACCGACTCTGCTGATTTTCCCTTGGTCCTGCAGGCTCTCATTATTGACCGTTCTATATTCGATTACCTAGCAGAGTCTCAATATGGAAATTAATTTAGAACTTTAAACACTCAAATCATAAGAAATAAATACTAATAAGATATGCAATGGGACCAAAAAAAGGAACTCTCTTTCGTGTTACAATGTATACTATTATACTGGAATCACGGACTCCCAGTCTGGTCTTGCTATAGGTTGTCACTAGGACTGCAGGACTGTATAACAAACCTTGTTCTCCCTCTGTGTTCTGCATACCAGGCAGCAATTCTTTCCTCCCACATCTCAGGTGTCATCTGGTACAGGTTTATCACCTTGAGGGGATCGTAAAGGACACATGTATTTATTAGATTCATTTATTTGAAAGTGTCTAGCCAGGATAGGCTCTTGAGTTGCAACTAGTTTCCGGGAGAGCCCCAGATACATCAAACAAACACTCCGCTATACATCTTACATACACAATAAACAGCAAAGAAAAACAGCTTGCAACAACGGCAGCAGCAACCATAATCAATAACAGGGTCAATTAACAGAAGATCCTGAGTTTCTGTGGGCTCAGCCTCATTAGGTAAAGCATTCCATAGGCTGGCAAATGCAAATGCATGCGTTCCAAAACCGGATTTAAAAACCGAGGGACTGTAAACGCAAAGCAACTCTCTGATCTTGAGGAATATGTTGCAGACATAAAACCGGAAAGATATTGTGGAGAATGCCCATTTAAAACAGTTACATTTTAAAAACATCTTTTCTGTGCTCAAGGGAGCCGTCTTAGATAAAAAAAAAGACTATAATGTAAATATCATGTGCTTGAATTGGGTTTGCAAGTTGACCAGCCTTGGTGACATGATTTATAACTGGTTCAAATACCTGGGATCTGAATAATACCAATACCACTGTTTATTCTAGTGCTCTCTGTTCCAGAGTACAAACCCTGACTACAAAACACTGCAACTTAATTCCAACAGTTTTTATATCTTTACTGATGGAAATCTTGTAAACGCTTCACTGTTTATACAGCTAGCTCTTTGCTGTAGACCTGCCACTGATGTACCGCAAACTCCAATCTGAGGTTTTTCATTTGCTAACCCTGTCTGTCTCAAAGAAATAACCTACCCCCACTCTCTCTCAAGCTCTCGCTCTGTTACATTATTGTGTGAAGAGATTTATAAAGAACAGATTCATTGGGATGCAACACCTCATTTTCAAGGATGTCCAGGGATGAAAAAAAAACAAGACTGGGGGTTTAGATCTTTGACAAATAGAAAATAAAATATCCCAAAGGGCATTCACAGAGCATTTAGGAGAGCCTTGTTATTTTGAGTACAATTGCCCTTTAAGAGCTGAATATTTCATGCTGTTGTTTTTATTAGGGTTAGGTTTTATAAAATAATGGGGGTAAATGAACCGCAGGTAGCTAGCTGTCCTGGAGACACGGACTGCTCACCCTCTTCGGAAGCAGTTCTTCTTGAGCCAGAAACCCAGGCTTGTGCGCACCGGGGTCATAATCTCCATACTGAAAAACAAGGGAACAATGTTAGAGCAAGATTCTTAACTCCAAAAGGGGTCTGTTAATACCCCTCAAAAACACCACCTGAAGAGACTGTAAAGGGGTGCTGGTCTAAATAAGAGGGAGGTCTTCAGGAGCAGCGAGTGTATTATATTATTATATTATGAAATGAATTGTTATTTGTAGAATGCATTCCTTGAAAGAAGAAAACCAATTGCACAAGTAATTAAGAAAGCATTACATAAGCACTAGTTCAGAGGGTCTCATAAGCCTGCTAAACAAATCCAACAATGAAAATGAATACAGCCTTCCTCCCATCATGGAAGCAGCCTAGGACACGTTTAAGTACATATTAAAATCCTGAGGCTCCAAATAATAGCGTCATTAAATCTTGCTGTCGGGGGGGCTTTATAATACGATCAATCACTCCCAACATGATGAAAGTGTGCTCAGAATCTCTGCATCAGAAGAGAGAGCGACACTTAGTGTGGGAGACCCGCTAGGGCATGAACCACAGCTCAAAGTGCTACCAACATCTAAAAAAATAAGAGATGAAAACGTAAGGCATCAACAACGGCAAATAATGACAACCGAAAACCCTGTCTTAATGTTAAATTAAAATGCAGTCAATGTAAAACTATAAAATTGTGTGAATTAAACAGCCACACATGAACCCTTTCAGTCCTAAATTATGGATTGTAACTCTTGGTTCGCACTCCTTTGAGTTGGGCTGCTTGTATGGAGAATGTAAACACCACGTAACTTGACAACAAACTCATCTTGAGAAACAGCTCAAAGGAAACACTCCAGCTTTGACATTACAGTTAGGTTTTCTTTGTGATTTTGTCCTTGAGTGTAGCAAAGCCTGTTGGCTTAGAATAGCCTTTGTATTACTGGGAGCATGATCTGGCATAAGGAATGGGGTTTAAGAATTTGTTTGTCATTTGGAATCAGCAGTTGCAGCACATGAAGCTACATGCATGTAAACACAATGAACTGTTTTTCCAATATAACACTGAACTTAACCAGGATCATCCAGCATCTGCCATAACTATTAAAACACTCAATAGTGATCAATTTAGAAATACTGAAAAGAAACAAATTCAATGACACACGTTTCGACTACAAGTCTTTGTCAATGTCTACTGTGTCTACTTTTTGTTTTTTTTAGAATACATACAGTTGTGCATGTTTTGTGTTCATGTTTATTTAAAAGCACATTCTAGCTTTGTTTGGGTATATTTTATTATTTTTTTAAAGGTTTAATCAGCATGTAATCAATGGTTCTGATTTAATCGAGACTTCTGGTGGGACACGTGTCCAGTTTCTCTCTAAATCCTAAAGCACTTTCCAAATGAACAGTAATTAAGAAACGATTAACTGAAAGCGATTCAGCACGAAGTCCGAATGCATTATTAAACTTCATTTGGTATCCAATTAGGGATTGCAGTGCAGATTTTTGTTCAGTAGCCAAAAATCTTTTTGTGCTACTGCTGAACCCCAGCACTTCTGGTAGACTTGCATACTACGAAACGAATCCCTTTATTGATCAGTCATGACATGAAATTAAAATGTATATATTTGTGCAGAATTAATAAAAAAAAAAATCTTAACTTGATAAACCTCTAAGATGGATCAACTAAGCTATGGCGATTTAACTGCAATGGCGGCATTGCTCAGAAAGTGTTGAATAAAGCAGTCCTTGTTACACAGCCTTAACGAGATCTCCCACGTATTACGATGCACCTCACGCTTGCACGCATGCCAGCGAGTCTTCTCGTGCTGTTCTGCACCAGCAGGGCGCACAGTCCTTTAGCAGAGTCTTTCAGGGCAGCTGTTGTGCGTCAGCTTGATGCAGTGCAAGGTGACAGCGCTGAAACCTCCCCGAGAGCCCCTCCGCATGCAAACCAGCTTCCTGCTCTCCGCACACTGACACACGCAGCCCTGCCTTGAGCTGCAACAACTTCTGACTCACTTTGTGGGATGACAAAGCTTTCCTGGAGGAAAAACACTTCATTTCAATGTCAGATACCAAAAACCTGCTCTGTAATCACCATTCTATATGCATCAGGTCAGGTAAAAATCTCTCTATTATTTCTGCACCGTTGGGCTATGACTGGCCAGCCAAGAGTTTGAGGCAAGATTTATCTTTGGAACAACTTAACAGAAATGGAGGTTACTGCCTGGAATCTTGTGTTCAAGAATCAGTTTTATGCCACGAATGAAAAATGACCAAATAACTTTGCTGAAGTTCGGCTTCCTTAATGTATTGTGTTATTTTAGAAAAGACTATTTTTAAATACTCTGTAGTGCTCTTCCACGTTGTCCAATCACCCAAGTACAGCGTCAGAAGCAGATTTAGATTGAAACGGTAAATTGGCCAAAAAAAATCAAGGAATTTGACAATTACAAATAGAGCTACAAATCCAGCAATCCATTCTGAATGTTTCCAAAACCATCACATCGAAGTCAGACACAGGTTCGATCAATTGCAATTAGGCTTAGAAACTTTGAGCCAGAGTAGACTTTATACAGTATCAGAAGATTATTGTCGAAAACTGTTTACACTGTAGCTAAAGTCCACTTGTATAAAAGGAGCATTTGAGCAGTCATCAGAAGCAGGGTTTGAATGCATGCTTGTTCATACCTTTGCCTGCACAGCGTAGGAAGCCAGAAGGACTGAAGCTTCAGGTGGGCAATAGATTTCTTCATCCAAAATCTCCTTCTTCACCTGAAAAGGAGTTAAGAATGTTAGGCTTGCCTTGTGCCTGCTTGGGACACTCTGGTCTGATGAAAATATGAGAACACTAAAGTCTTTCTTCGCAACATATTTTCAATGTTGAGTTTTAAGTCCAGTTACAGACAGCACATTTCTGAAACTACAGTACAAGGCAAACAGCGGGAGATGTTTGTATTTCAAGTGAAGCTTGGACATCATTGAAGTAAGTGATTTTCCAAACTTTCCTCCTTTCATTCAAAAAACACCTCTCTTATTCTTAGTGGAATCAATGCCCTCCCATCGGGTACTATTGACTTTCATCAGAGCTACAGAGCAGCACCCTGACTGTCAAGTTTAAAAAGGCTTCTTTGTTCCCATAGTAGCCACTAATATTGTTCTTTAAAACTGGTATTAGGAATACATGGTAGTGTTTCAAAGGCAATGTAGTTTTAATAAAATCAAGATGTTAAATCTCAGTTTACCCTGTGTAAAGAAATACAAGTCAACAAATAACATTATAAAAGAAATGCCATCAAACAATCATTTCAGTGCTTCGCCAAAGGCAGAAAACACAGCCAGTGTTCAGCAGCAGAGATCTCCTATTTAATGTTTGATTTTTGTTTTTATTATAACAGAGTTTAGGGCTAAAAGCATCAGACTGTTTGTGAAAGACAGCACAAGGACAGGGGGTAAGGAAGGCTGGGGGGGGGATCAGTACATTCCGTTTAACATACCAAAGCTTCCATCAAATATTCCTTTCAACAGACTATCGATTTAAGGTACATTCTTAAATGAGAATTTTTTTTTTTTTTTTTTTTTTAAATAAAAAAGAGATAAATTTCTTCACCTTAAATCAGTCAGTGCCCCAAAATTAAGGGATGACTTTCAGGCTGTTTATTAGCTCCTGGACCCACAGTCCATCGAACCACGCTCTGTGATACTGTGATTGTGAATAGCAAAGAATCTCATTGTAAGCTTTTTTTTTTCATTATTATTCTTTAAGTGCAGACTTGGAAATTGATTTGAATTGAAAGAGAATAGCAAAACAATGTGTTGTTTCTTATGAAATCCGAGAGCCACAGTCTAATGATTTCTGCATATATACGATTACTGTACTGATTTGGAGTTCATTAACCATGATGTGTCTGAAATCTGTAAACACTTGACTGCTTGCTTTTTTACTTTTCTTAATTTAATAAAAAAGCCTTTTGCATGTAGATGCTTGGTGCTTAGTGGCTCCGAGCCTGTAAAACTCTGTTATGAATGAGTTCAGTACTTCAGATTATAAAATACTATCCAATGCCAAGCAAGACCCTGATCAGCTCTACTGTCAAACTGCCTCATGGAAGGTAGCCCAAGATCAGTGGTAATTGATCAAAGATAATTGTGCAAACCGACCAAAGATTACATTGGGATACTCTCTAGAACAACGAGGGCACATCTTGATCACATTGCCAATATCGTCACAGAGATTCTGCCTCTTTAATAACAGTTTCTGCATTTTGATTGCACAAACTCACTGCTTTTGGATTAAAAAGCCGCCAGGAAGATCTCAGCTTGTGAAACGTATCTGTTCTTGATCAACTAAATTGGTTGCCATTATCTGCGAAGCGGTCTGCTGTTGCATTAAGAGGAAATCAACTTCCTATTTCATGAACTGATTGCATTTAATGAAACTTCAGATGTACCAATCACTGCACATTACAAACACAAAGAACAAAAGAGAATTGGATTTATTTACTGGAGAAGGGCTGGGGTTGACAAATACCTCCCATAGACGTTTGAAAACTGGTGATGTTGTTAAAAACCCATCTGGATTTTACTGGAGTTTTTAATGAACTACATTACTTTTCATAGGAGATCATTCCTGGATTAAACGCTTTGAAAATATGACCCATTACATCTAATGCTCTGTAATTTCACCAAGACCTGAATCCTGTACTCGCATTGACCTTCACTACCTAAATTGAAAAAAACACAAAAAGAAAGACAAGGAGACTGGTAATGGCAACAGTTGTATTAATCTGCTGTCCCTCACAGCTTAATTAATTGATCCTTCCAGTTTAATAAACCTCAGCATCACTTTCTAATAAGACCTGACCCCTTCAAGCACAACCTAGCTGTTGATCAACCCAGCAATTCCCAGGAGCGCTGGTGTGTGCGAGAGTGTGAATGCATTATATATAGCTTCTGCTTCACTGCACTCCATCAGAGTGTAAGAGATTATTGATCAGCCTCATCCAGGGCATAAACCTGTATCGAAAAGCTAAATAGAAAGAAAGAAAGAAATCAACAGGTTTCATAATTCAGTGGGCCGAGACAGATGTATACTACTGGTGTCCATCACATACATTTCACTTACTGTATCAGCTTCACTAACTTGTACTCAAGGTGTAATGAAGGCACTTGTTTTTGTGTGAGTTTTAAGTAAATGTAAGCGCCATGTTGCATTTTGAAGGAAGGCACATTTTCTAAGAGGGATAAAAAAACAATTCAAAGGTAACTAGCAAAAACTATTGAGCTGCAGTACAGAGCAGCTGATTACTTCTGAATACTTTCTTGTCACTTTCATTCTGGTAATTCTATTCTTTTCCTCTGTGAAAAATTGCCTTTGCTTGAAAAAAAAGGAGTCAACAATGTATATAAATTGAGCACATAACACACACATAGAGGACTTCATTTTCTGTTTAGAATACTATCTTTGGGCGCACTTATATCATGTACAGAGATTTTCCTTAAATACCAAAAACAGGGCGACGAAACTTACAGGAAGGTTCCGATCAAAGTCTTATTTACCACGTTTCACTGCAACGTGTCAACATTTCCCTCAGCAAGCCTGCCCCCTGCTGGAGAAACATCTATACTACCCAAACAAGCTTCCAGAGGTTTGCTGAGGTTTTAACAGTGTGCTACAGAGATGCTGAGGGTGCTACAGAAGTGTACCAAGTCGTCAAACACACACACACACAACACATGTTGGTCTACCATCAACACAGCCCTCTGATTTTGTTAAAAGTTTTGACAGTTTCCATCCTGCTACATCAGAACAGCAAGGCTCTCTTAGCACTAAGTCTTGGACTACTAAAATATTAGTAATTCCAGGATTGCTGGTAATCAGGGTCTGTGAAACCGGTCCTAAAGGTTTAAGCTTGGGAAGTTATTTCTTGTTGGTATCAGATTCCTAGGTTTCCAGTCAGCATTAAACCAAGGAAAACGACATTCTCGATAAGAAATTCTGCACCTTTATATCACATTTGTTTTATAAGGTAACACATTTGCATTCCACTATTCTGGCCGTCATCACAGCACTGTATTCGATGGGCTGGGAATCCTGACAGCAAGCGCACACGTGGAAATGGCAGCTCTTCCTCTGATAGTTTCCTTAGTTAGCCCAACACACAAACCTTGCTTCTAGTACAAATTAAGGGCAGGGCAAGTGGGAATAGGATACAAAGGTATACAGCCACGACTCTGGAAATAATCTTGTTTGATCTGTCATCTGCCTGCTGGTTTTCTTTTGTGCTCGGGGGCATTTGAAACCTCTGAGCATTGTGGTGTAAAAACACCGAGTGGATAGGATCTGTCACACGGCTTCAGCTTTGCTAACCAACAAGCTCGATGGGAGCGTGACCAGGGACAGGGGAAGGAAACGCCAACTCATTTTTATATAGAAACAGGAAGACACCCCAGACCCTTATAATACAACCTCAAATCGGGGGCCCGCTACCATGAGCCAAAATCACAGTTTCAACTAGTGCCTTCCTCAGGGTGCACCTCATCCACCAAGTCAGGGCTCCAAGCACAAGATATAGGATGTAGATTTCCTGTGGGTGTGTCCTGCCAGTCACAGAATTCCCACCCCACACACCTGCAGGAAGAAGAGGTGCTGTGTGATGTCCTGTACAAGCTCCTCCTCTGCGTTTTCCGGGTAGAATTTGGCCAGGAAATTGAAGGTGATCGGCTCTTCTTTAGATACATCGTGATCCAAGACCTTCAGAAAATGAATAAATAAACACATTCATCAAATGAAGTACAAACAGTCGTTCAGTTAAACCTGAGGTGTACTCCACAGTTCACAGCAGAAACAGAACATGGATTTCATCCACAAGTCTGTGTAGCTGATGGTGGTCTGCTGTTAAAACAATCATGGAATTTAATGGGAGCAATCAAATGTGAGTTTTATGGAGAAATAAAATCTGAAAGGAAAGAGGTTATACAAAAAAAAATAGATTTCATCCCATATTTCTAGCCATTTTTAACAGATTAATAAAGCACCAAATAAAAAAACCTAAGCACCAGTTCTGGACAACTTTGCTGGACAAACTGCTCCACCTGCTTACACGCCTCTTCCAAAACCTGAGCCCCCTGCTAGTGTCTTCCATCCCATCAGCTTCCACCTTTCTATTCACATTACTAGAATCTGGGCTGGACTTACCTTCTTGTCCATTTTGAGCCAGGCGACAGTGTCCTTTATATTGTACTGAAGTCCAAAGAACCAGGACTCCCTGAGCCCCACGGTCCTACACACCAGGTCAAACAAGTCCTTCCCTTTCCATTTGACCTATATAGACAAACACGAGGGCAAAGGTCAGCCATGTGCTTAATGAAGTTGGACGCTTACTGTACATAGCGATTATTGTGTAAACGTCAATTATTTTCTTGCTTTTTCAAGTGCTGCCTAATATATCTAGATTAACTGAAGCACCACTCTCACTCTCACCCCTCCCCTCAAAAACATATGAAAGATTACATTTCTCATCACATGGGTTCAAGTAATGCTTGGGACGAGCTCCAACGAACATCAGAAACTTTTTTTAGTAACCCTCATTATAGTTAATACTATAATCATGCAAATCCTTTCAGCAAAGCATCCGATGATAACACGAGACGACCCCTGCCTGAATGATGTGTGTGCTGTGAAATGAAATACTGGATCTCTGGGTGCTGGATATGCAGGATTTGTAAGACTCTTCATCTCCGACAGATTTATTATCTCCACATTTTTTTTTTTTATCAAGAGCGTGGCCCGATGAATAATGTATAAAGCGATTTTTTGACAGGAACTTGTAGGACTAATTTCCTGGGAGCAGGGAAGATATGTGCATGACAAGGGTGTGCTTTAGCAAGCAGAGATTGCCAGAAATTGCTGAATAGGTAGCAAAGCACAATGTTTTTTTTGATTTTCACTTTAAAAACTGCTAGGACTTGCAAGAAGGTTCAAATATATGTATATAAGGAGTTGGTTAACACTTAAAGAAGTTCTTAATGTGAATTGATCCACACACAAAAAACACAGACACCATCAATATATATATATATTGTGTAAATATAAAGTTTCATAAAGAAATAACTCCTTGTCAAGGGGGGTAAAGGGACTGTGCTCTTTGTGTTTAACTCTTTCAGCACAAAGTAACTAATAGCAGAAAGTGTATTCTAGTGAAAAATAAATACAAAGAGAGCATAGATGGAGAAGGGCATACAGAAGGTAAGTTTACTGGGCTGCTGCTTCATTCCTAGTCCTGCACACACAGGTCTGCAGTGTTAAAAGAGTTCACTTCTCAACAATATCTCTGTGTGGAGGGATCACGGTAGAGAAAGACTCAGAGAGTCTCTCCAAATCAATTCCCACACCCCTGCCATGACTCTGATGTGCAATGGGGGGGCGGGGGTCACAGCTGGAATACTGACAGTGTTCCAGGTTCAGATCTCAAAAGGACAGGGTTCTGAAATATAAAATCAAAGCAAAGGTCACGGTACAGCCAGTACCAGGGCCATTCGCCTGCCTCATTCCTCTTGGTATATTCTGTACAAGTTCAGATCAACAAGCCTAGCTAACTGATTGCAACGGGATCCTATAATGCCATATGCAGACAATTAATAAAGAAATAATACATGCAATAATACATGCAATGCTTGAATCAGGGCTGAGCAGAACTTTCCAATGCAGAAAGAGTCATTTGACAAATACAAACCTACTCAATAAACTCTGTTCTCATTTATTTTAGTATTTTCTGGCGATTCTTTTGAACCCGTGCTGATGTGGAATGGCCATCACAAGGACCGGGTATTAAAATAATACACTAAATGGATCAAAGTGCTCGTTCAAACTTTTTTTTCCGCCAGTCGGATTTAATAAAAGGCATCACACGTTTCAAATCCATCTGTTTAGTGTTAAATTAAAAAGCATTCCTCAGCCATGAGCAACTCATTTCCTGTTATCCTGAATCTGAGAAAAGCAGAAGAGATGACTCGCTTTGTTGGCCGTTTAGCTTTTTAATATTCAGTTTACTTTAAGTCCCACACACTGGCTCCTCAGATTTTACAGAGGAGGCGCGGGTGAAAAGTCTGAGGCTATCCTGATTCAATACTGCCAGAAAGTGCAGTTTTAATAAACATTTTTGACACTGATAGGTTTCAGGTTTTAGGATGTTTCATTGTTTTGGGGTTTGTAAATAGTGTATTATTAAAGATTAAAATTGCTTACATTATTTTTTTCAAGTTGTTGGGGTTTTTTTACCTTTTCATTATTATTATTATTATTATTATTATTATTATTATTATTATTATTATTTATTTCTTAGCAGACGCCCTTATCCAGGGCAACTTACAATTGTTACAAGATATCACATTATTTTTTACATACAATTACCCATTTATACAGTTGGGTTTTTACTGGAGCAATCTAGGTAAAGTACCTTGCTCAAGGGTACAGCAGCAGTGTCCCCCACCTGGGACTGAACCCACGACCCTCCGGTCAAGAGTCCAGCGCCCTAACCACTACTCCACCCTGCTACCTTTTCATGTTTTCAAATCCTCCTTAGTGATTCGTATTGCAGGAACTCACAGATTCCTTTTTTTTTTTTTGTAGAAGTCTGTATTAAGGAGCTCGAGAGCTGCTTTTCACTTCTAGTTGCCGTCACAGACACATGCAAAGCAGGCTTGATGATCCAACGCTTCTTTCTATCAGCAGGCGCCAGCGCCATCTAGTGCACAACTGTGTATTACCAGGGAAACTAAATGAAAACTTGTTTCCAAAGTGGCACTGGATCTCACTTCTATAGACACTTTGGCTGATCTAGCCTGTGGTGCATATATTTACAGCAAGCAACTACAGCTTAAAACCAGCTCCTGAACGCAGATATAGGAACTATAAAACTTATCAAATAACAAAAAACACAATATTTGAGTCACTGCAATTCAAACCACTGAATAACTGCTGACAATAGAAAATGCTAAGGAAGAGAAGAAAACTACAGTTTAGTGGCATGCTGTTTATTATTATTATTACCTTCTGAATGTATTATGGCTTATTTTGAAGGCACTGAAAGACTTTTAGTGGAAATGTTTGTCATTTTTTTTTTTTTTTCTATATTCAGCACTCTTGAGTGTTTCACAGTTGTGGATGAAGCAAACACAGGCTAGACCAGTCAAAAGTGTCTATGACACTCCTACTCTGGTCACTAGATAGGGATGACACTTACAAACAAAGACACTGGCTGATCCAGCCTGTGAAATAGGCTCTATATGTACTTTATAATACTGTCACCTGTAACTGAAGCACGTCTTCTGAACTCCACAGCATCTTAAAAACACACAACTAATAACTGCATCAAGAACTACAGTACTGTGTCTATTCAAAAAGCAAAGGCATACAGTACCATACTGGCCCACCCTTGCCCAAGTTTTAAAAATAAAGCTTTTTACACCTCTGCTGTGCAAATAAAAACATTTTACTTACAGCACTATAAATCATTAAATGGTGTGCTTCTGTCAATATTAATAATGGTTAAGATTAAGGTTAGGTATTGCATTTTTTTGGTTTCCCCAATAATAATTGTTAATAATGAAAGGTTAGGGTTGGCGGGGCTACGATTAGGGTCATTAAATTAACTCATATTAGGCGTTAACATCAGTGGTGAATCGGTCAGTGGTTCTGGCAGTTCCAAGCTGTTCTGGGGTCATATTTGCACAGATTGGAACGCTCGCCAGCCAATGAGACAGCTCCCTTTGCTCTTGCCCGGTTAATAGGCTGGAACACTGGAATATATCCCGGCCAGCAGCACGCTTGTGTGCTCACCTCACAGCTGAACTCCATCTCTGCATCCATCGTGACGATCCTCACGCTGAAGCTTTTGGTCTGCTTCCTCTTCAGGGAGCTTAGACCCATCCTGGACGCTAGGGCACGTGCCATGGTCAAACAAATTTAAAAAAAAAAAAAAAAAAAAGCTGGAATTTATACTAAAAAGTTAGAAATTCCGCCTCTAAAGCACATCAAAAGGTTGGTCGTCAAGCTCCGTTTTATTTAGGGTAAAAAAATAAGCATGCCAATGCTCCGAGACAAATCGAAAGAGTTCAAGTCTCTATGGCAACAGAAAGAAGTTTCACAGCGAGAGAGAGAGGTCCGGGTGCTGCTGATGATGATGATGATGATGATGATGAATGGCACAGTGTGTTTTTGAGTTCCATTTAGCCGATTTTCTTGTACAAGAGATCATTCAGCACTTTATTAAAAATCAATTTGTTAAAATCACCATTCGTTAATGCATTCTTCTCACCAAAGAATATACAGCAGACGCCCGGGTCCGTATACAGAATTCATATCTGTTATTAAGCCTCGTTTAAAATCGCCTTTGCTGTCATTCTCTTAGTTAACAGCACTTAATCCCTTCTCGGTGCATGTTTCGTGCTTCTTAAATCTCGTTGTAAATATACGAAGTGGTGATGTGTTATTTTCACAGCGGGTTTGTTGTGGTAATGACGACAGCTGTGCAGCTACGTAGCGTCTTCCTTCGACTCCTGCCGGCTGCAGCGAAAACCCACAAAAAAAACGCGGTTTCGATTCTGCACTGTGAAAAGTAAGCAAAGTCCGTTACACAGCTATGAAGCAACCTCACGTCTCGTAACCAAAACGCATAGCAGCTGGTTTAAATCCGCGTATTGTCCGTGTAATTCATTCCACTTCACGCAACATGCTGTGTTGATGCGTCCCCCCCCCCCAGCAGTTTGTCTTTTGTTTTTGTATTTCATTCCATCGCAGTTCTGAAACAAAACAACTACCTTCTATTCATTTTCTATAACCCATAAAAAATATACTTTTAAAAAAAATAATAATAAAACGACTCCTGAGTTACAAAAATTAAAAACCAAACCGCAACAAAACTTGTGCAAACTGAGACTAACATGCCTGCCGTGGAGAAGGCCATAAACCCGCCCATCTAACTGCGATTGGACCACTTTGAAGGGTTCTGTCAAAAGAAAGCCCAGCCATTGGTGGATCAAAGTGGTTAATTATTCAGTAGTTAAACCTTGAAATATTATTGTTAGAGTAAACATCAATCATTTCCAAACGGCTCCGCCCATTCTATGCCAACCAGCCACATAAACCCGGCTCCTAACTGTGTCAGGAAGCTTTGTAGACGCGTACCAACGCAGGATTAAAAATAAATTTAAAAAAAAAAATACATTTCAGCCCGTGAAATTAGAGTTTTGTTTTTTTTTAGCAGCCTTTTTTTATTTTTTAAATAACAATAAATAACATTCGGTTATACTTCCCTAATTGCATATTTATTTATTTATTTATTTATTTTTAACATGCACACATCTGAAAAATCCTACACATTTATAGACGGTCCCTTGAAGCCGCGCTGTCTTGCTTAACACAGATAACAGCATTCAATGGAGTGCGCCTGCTGCATGATGTCATCGAGCTCAGGGAAGATGGCTGCGTTGTGTGGCGGAGATGGGTGCTGGGGATTTACTGGGGAGATTTCTGATGCACAAGGGAAGAAACTGACCGATCTGCCGGCAGAGTTACTCGAGTTCATCCTGTGCTCCCCTGTTCTGAGTTACCTTGACATAGCCAGCGTCTCTTGCAGCTGTAAGCGTCTGCATGATGTCTGTCATGGCAGGGGGAAGGTCTGGGAACACCAGTATAAACTCAGGTACTGGTTTTTAAAACCGAAATCAACGCTTTGATTCGTTCTGTTCGGGTGTAACTAAACGAGGTCGACTATAAGCATGTACTCCCGAAGTTAGACCCATTTCAACGTGTGCGATAACGTGTCGTTACAATAATGCTTGATAACAATGCAGCTGTCAAACTTTGATCGCCCAGCAAACAAGCACGCGAGGTTTTTTTGTTGTTGACATTTCTCCTGATGCATCAAAAATATATCATTTTGGTCCATTCGCATTTTTGGTAAGGTTCAGACACTTTTCAGAATGATTATTGACTATTACAGAAATCAACGGACAGGCTACATCTGTGTGTTATTTTATGACCTTGAGTGTTTTGCGAATGTTCGTGTCTAATATCTGTCATAATTTTGTTATTCCTTTCTGCGGCGAAAATAGTCTACTTAAGGGAGCCCTGAATTCTGATCCCAATGCCATAATAATACTGTTGCCAGTGCAGTAGCTTGTTAGATGTATTAGATTATGTAAAAAGGAAAACCCTGCTTGATTACAAAGCCATGCAATCTGCTATTACTGTATCATCTGTAGTGGTAATGCAAATATGAACTGCATGTTACAGTTGCCGCTGTATTCACATTTCCATACACTGCTAGGAGGCTGAATCATAGACATGTTTATTTCTGCTGTAATTCTTGGCAACTGGCATTGATTGCTGTTGGTATTTTATTTTATTTATTTATTTTGTCTTCTATCGCATTCTGGAAGTACGGTTTTACATTTTCCTGCCAGTGGTCATTTAAATGCTTAAGCTCATGCATCTATATATATACAATTATCACTGAGCGATGTATCACTCGCTGCAGGGATGCAGCAAGCAGATGCAGATATGAAAGTAGGATACGCCCTGAAGGATTGCTGTGTTGGTATTAACAGTTGCATAGAAGTTTTTACTGTCTTCATATTTAGACACACTTGAACCATGCCTCTTATTGATGTCACAATCTGCTTGCTAATACCTAATCATGTTATGTGTTGTAATTCAAACTCCCTCTATGGTCTGCAGTAGTTTATTTATACCATTATGAAATATTTGCATACAAAAATACAATTGAACATCCAAAGGATTAGCCACAGTGTATAGGTAACAAACTCGGGTGTGTCTTGTTAAACTCATAGTAAAACCAGGAATGGATCAAACTGCTATGCAACGGGAGTCCTATTGCCATCCCTGCAGCCTTAAGGGTAACAGGAACTGCCTGGTTTGATTCCGTAATCAGTCACGCCAGCGTAGTGAGAGAAAATGGGATCATTCTAAACAGTTTTAGGCTAGATCTTCAGATTTATACAAGTTAATGCTGCACAGGCTGTAGCCACTTTTGCAAATTGTGTGACTTAAATAAAAAATAAAAAAACATGCACAAAATATTAACAGGTGTATTATTGTTTTCAATTATCATTGATATACCTGTATGCCAAAACAGTTGATTGCCATCAAAATCTGAAACATACAAAATACTTCTCCCAATAGAGTGGTCACTACAGAGGCATACCGTTGGTCTTTAATACAGTATTGGCAAGTGAAAAGAACAAATTGAAATAGTGCAGATTCCATAAACTTTATTTTAGTGCTAGCTATACTCTTTGACCGCCCCACATGAATCCCACAGAACCCGCTTGACCCCTGACCTGTCTTGTTAGATGGCCCAGGTTGCTGAAGTACTATCGGCAGCTGGAGTGCTGTGATTGGCTGAAGGAGTTCCAAACACGCCAATCCGTGGGACTGCAGATCCGAAAAACCATCGAGTCATTTTCCAAGCGCTTCTTTGTGGAAGTTGTAAGTTTTCTGTCTGATTTCTGTGCTTTTTTATGCATTGCGCACAGCTCTGCACCCAGTCCTGGGATTCAGAACTACCTTCAAAGTTTGTATTTTTAAATGACCAGGAGTTTAATGTTGAATGCTTTTTCCTCACTTATAGCTGCTCCCGTTAGTAAATCCACAGAGTCTTAGTCATGCTGCAATGATAATTGTGATCAGGTCACAGTGGATTTATCAGGGGTCTGATTGTTCAAACTCCTGGCACCTTGTCATTTCAGTAATCCAACTAAACAAGGAAAGTTCTTAAACCCAGGACGGGCTACAGGGCTAGTGTGAGTTTCAAGCCCTGATAATTTAAACATCTCATTGAGGATCAGGAAAGGATGTGTGAGGATGGTTAAGACAATGTCTTGTGGGTGAAACAGGGCAGTGGGTTTTGTTTGAGTGTCTGGGTAGAGACGCGCGGAGCTTGCCCTGCAGAACTAATCCAGTGATCTGTGACACAGCCTTGCGTTGGCCAGGTTCTGGGGGACAGCTTCAAGGAGCTCGAGTCCCTGGGAGCCCCCGAGCACTTCTGTGAGGATGAGCTGATCTCCATCCTGAACTCCGACAAGAGGTGAGCGCTCAGCCCTTCCTTCAGCACCCTCACACCCCACTGCTGTAACCCCCATGCTGGAGATGGGAGCATGCTTTTTCTACAGCATGCTGTGAAGAATAGTGCCACATTTCATCCAGAACTAAAACAGTACTCAGTACTGAAACTTAATCATAAATTCAATGACATATTTCTAGACTCTTTTTCAATGTCTCCTCATTATAGTCATAGCCTGTTTGTAATAAGTGATGGTTTTTCGTTTTGTAGTCACAGGACCCAATTTTGATTATTGTAAATGATGGCATATCTAAATATTACCTTTCCTGGCATTTCAATACACAAATAGGGGCACAATCGAATTATCCAAATGCCATTTGAGGGCACACAAAGAAAGACCAGTGATGTACAATCCTAATAGTGATTTAAAAGCAGGGATGTGAGGAAAAGGTCTGGCTTCGATCATGTCTCTCTCTCTCTCTCTCTCTCTCTCTCTCTCTCTTTCTGGCCTTCAGGAAAAGCTTGACGCTCAAGTACTATGCAAAGAAAATTCTTTACTTCCTCCGACAACAGAACGTCCTGAAGAGCCTGAAGGGCTTCCTAGGGAGATCCCCAGACCAGCATTCCCCCCTGGAGGGTAGGTCTGGTCTGGTCTGGAGAGGGAGAGGACTTTAGCCCTAAAGAAGAGTGAGAAAGGGTGGAATTTTCCTGTGCGGTTTAAAACCAAACACACAGCAGGTC
The DNA here is from genome assembly GCA_030684275.1 of Acipenser oxyrinchus oxyrinchus. Classification (NCBI taxonomy): domain Eukaryota; kingdom Metazoa; phylum Chordata; class Actinopteri; order Acipenseriformes; family Acipenseridae; genus Acipenser; species Acipenser oxyrinchus. The sequence goes on along the minus strand of CM060267.1, from coordinate 25,337,014 downwards.
TTGGACACCCAGTATGGTAAGTGGTGCAGGTCTTGGACACCCAGTATGGTAAATGGTGCTTCTGTCTTCTTTCAGGGGCTGTCCTGATAGACCAGTACTGTAACCCGCTGGCAGAAATCTCCCTAGAGAGCATCTCGACCCAGCTGGAGGAGATTACTGCCAAGATCAAGAAGACCCTGCAGATGAGAAACCCAACACACCCCAGCTTGAGAGAGGCAGGTGAGGATCTGTCTACCCTGATCCATGGTTACATTTGGAAGAGCCTTTATAAAAGTTTACTATAGCATAGCATAGTGAAAGCATGGTAAAGTGTAAGTAAGCATTATAAACCTCAGAGAGCTATGGTAAATAGATAGTTTAACCATGGAAAAATCACACAAAACTTGCAACCATGCAAATTTATAATGTATTGCAATAGGAATGGAAATATGACTCGTATTGCATAGCAGTTTCACCCATTCCAGGTTTTACTACGTGCTTGATTAGCCACAGTGTATAGGCAACAAGCTCAGTTGTATCTCGTTAAACTCACAGTAAAACCAGGAATGGATCAAACTGCTATGAACAGGAGCCTCATTTCCATCCCTGTGTAAGTAGCTAGTTCCCCATTGTCTGAGTCTGTCTCGCTGGTCTGTGTTCAGATGAGGATCTGGAGGACCTGGTCCTGCAGAGGCAGGTTGTGTGTGCTCTGAACAGCGTCCTGTATGAGCAGCTGCAGTACAAAGGAAACGAGAGCGACTACTACAACCCTCTCAACTCCTACCTGCACCAGGTGAGTCCACCCGCCTGGCCGCTTTTGGTGGGCATGGTGCTCATTTTGCTTTGGCTTGGTCCTCGACTATAAGCATTAGGTAGCTCTTAATTCCAGAGTCGTGGAGGTTAGGCTGTCAGTTCAGCGTTTTCGATAGGAAATTCTAATGGCTCATTCCACGTTCAGTGTGTTTCAGTTTGGAGCACACCCTCCTGCATTGTAAACACTTGGTGTAACACATATTTTTAAAGTTATAGAGCCAAACGCTTCTTAAGGAGTGATTTCCAGAGTCCGTAATGTTGCTGTAACCTAACGTGGAATGGGTCTCATTCATTATATACCTCCACACCTATGTCTATAATTCCAGTGGAACATGCTGTCCTGAGCCTAACAGAGATCTTCCTCTCTCCCAGGTGCTGACCCGGCGCACAGGTATTCCCATCAGCCTGTCTGTACTCTACCTGACCCTGGCAAAGAAGCTGGGGGTGAAACTGGAGCCAGTGAACTTCCCCAACCACTTCCTGCTGCGCTGGTGCCAACGAAGCGAGCGGTAAGGGAAACCGGGCACAGAGCCGTCTTTACAGTGGGCTGAGCAGTCTGCTTTCCAAAGTGGACAAATACATGCAGAAACGATGTCCCAGTTTCAATAATCCTCAACGGGTGTAAATGTGGGGTTTCTGCTAAAGAGACGCTTATTTTAGCCAGTGAAGTAGTTTTCAAATGCTGCATTATTCTCCTTCTTCCTCTTCTATTTTTGTCTCCAGGAGTTCGGATATCTATGATTACGTTTACATTGACGCCTTCGGGAAAGGCAAGCAGCTGACGGCGAAGGAATGCGAGTACCTGATTGGCCACCAGGTGACGTCGGACTATTACAGCGCGGTCAGCACCGAGGAGATGCTGCTGAGGATGGTGGGAAACCTCCTCAATATCGGCAAGCGAGGGTGAGTGAGGGTCACAGAAAAGATTCGGGGGAACGAGGCTAGGTGGCGTCGTCGCCTAATACCCTGGAGGTCTGGGTTCTAGGTTTTACCAGCTCAACCTAGAACACAGTGTACAGTGAACGATATCGCTACCCCACCACAAGAGAGACATACTGTCGGACTGAAGGCTCCGTCTCTGGTCTATGAAATATGCAGTTACAGCACTAACCCATTCCTGCACACTCAGAGTACACTGCAAGTAACAGCATCCACTAACATCGTTTTGCTATTTATCCATCTGTCCTGAAGATTATGAAACATTAGATATGGTGGTTCCCTCCTGAACCCCTGGCCACCTCCCCTGTGCTGTGCTCTCCCGCAGAGAAGGCAGTGAGAAGTCCTACCAGCTGCTGAGGGACTCGCTGGATCTCTACCTCACCATCAACCCTGATAACGTCCAGTACCTGCTGCTGCAGGCCAGGCTGTACTTCCACCTGGGGATCTGGCCTGAGAAGGTAAGCCTGCTCCAGGTACGTATCGGTGAGGTGAAGCTGGCTTGCTGGGTGAGGGCAGGTGAGCGATGTTATGTTGTTCCTCTCCCCCAGGTCCTGGACATTCTCCAGCACATCCAGGCCCTGGACCCGTCTCAGCACGGCGCTGTGGGCTACCTGGTGCAGCACACCCTGGAGCACATCCAGCACAAGAGCCACCCGGCTGAGCCTGAGGTCAAGAGAAGAAGTGACAAGGAGAACCGGGAGGTGCAGTACTCCACGGGGCTCATCATGAGACACAAACGGTGTGTGTGCATGTGTGTGTGTGTGTGTGCGCGTGCGTGCGTGCGTGTGCGTGTGTGTGTGCGGTCATCAATTAGAAACTTGGTCTTCAAGGTCCTACAAATACCTCCACTGTTTGTTATCTGCACGTGCTCCATTGAGAGGGGTATGAACCGTACTGAAATGTTGGGCAGCTGGCTCTTTTGAGCAAAAAAATCTGACGTGGGTAATCAGAGGGGCCTCTCTTGGTAGATGGTCTTACAGTAAATGTGTTATATTACACACACACTGGAACCACGGTAAGTAACCATTTTTGAAGATTAGTCACTGTGGGTATCTTCTCATAAGTTTATAAAATACAGTACACCAATAAGCAAAACAAGTAGTATATACATTTGCCTAAGCAGTCACTTAACTGAGCAAAACCCCAATTCAGTTTAAAATGTTTAGTATAAATTTAGCCGTCATTCTCGCCTGGTTAGGTATCTGTGGTCCTGTGTGCTGTTTACCTGCTGCAGGCATCCTGAGTCTCCCGCTGCTCTCCTCCCCAGGTCTGGTTATAACTGTGTGGTTTACGGCTGGGATGCCAAGTGCACCATGGGTCTGGAGTGGATTACCACCATGAGGGTTCACCAGCTGCCAAACGGACCCAACCAGCCCTTCTACAGCGTGCTGGTCCCAGACGGCACCTCCCGATACGCGGCACAGGGTGAGAGTGCGTTCCTCTGTACCACTCTTTATAGCATACAGGATAGGAGACCCTGATGGTGATGTGATACAGGCATCTGAAATCTCTTTCTTTGTATATATATATACACATATACAGTACTGTGCAAAAGTTTTAGGCAGGTGTGAAAAAATGTTGTAAAGTAAGAATGCTTTCAAAAGTAGACATTTTAATAGATTATATTTATCAATTAACTAAATGCAAAGTGAGTGAACAGAAGAAAAATCTAAATCAAATCCATATTTGGTGTGACCACCCTTTGCCTTCAAAACAGCATCAAGCATCAATTCTTCTAGGTACACTTGCACACAGTTTTTGAAGGAACTCGGCAGGTAGGTTGGCCCAAACATCTTGGAGAACTAACCACAGTTCTTCTGTGGATTTAGGCAGCCTCAGTTGCTTCTCTCTCTTCATGTAATCCCAGACAGACTCGATGATGTTGAGATCAGGGCTCTGTGGGGCCATACCATCACTTCCAGGACTCCTTGTTCTTCTTTACGCTGAAGATAGTTCTTAATGACTTTCGCTGTATGTTTTGGGTCGTTGTCATGCTGCAGAATAAATTTGGGGCCAATCAGATGCCTCCCTGATGGTATTGCATGATGGATAAGTATCTGCCTGTACTTCTCAGCATTGAGGAGACCATTAATTCTGACCAAATCCCCAACTCCATTTGCAGAAATGCAGCCCCAAACTTGCAAGGAACCTCCGCCATGCTTCACTGTTGCCTGCAGACACTCATTCGTGTACCGCTCTCCAGCCCTTCGGCGAACAAACTGCCTTCTGCTTCAGCCAAATATTTCAAATTTTGACTCATCAGTCCAGAGCACCTGCTGCCATTTTTCTGCACCCCAGTTCCTGTGTTTTCGTGCATAGTTGAGTCGCTTGGCCTTGTTTCCACGTCGGAGGTATGGCTTTTTGGCCGCAAGTCTTCCATGAAGGCCACTTCTGACCAGACTTCTCCGGACAGTAGATGGGTGTACCAGGGTCCCACTGTTTTCTGCCAGTTCTGAGCTGATGGCACTGCTGGACATCTTCCGATTGCGAAGGGAAGTAAGCATGATGTGTCTTTCATCTGCTGCAGTAAGTTTCCTTGGCCGACCACTGTGTCTACGGTCCTCAACGTTGCCCGTTTCTTTGTGCTTCTTCAAAGAGCTTGGACAGCACATCTGGAAACCCCTGTCTGCCTTGAAATTTCTGCCTGGGAGAGACCTTGCTGATGCAGTATAACTACCTTGTGTCTTGTTGCTGTGCTCAGTCTTGCCATGGTGTATGACCTTTGACAGTAAACTGTCTTCAGCAACCTCACCTTGTTAGCTGAGTTTGGCTGTTCCTCACCCAGTTTTATTCCTCCTACACAGCTGTTTCTGTTTCAGTTAATGATTGTGTTTCAACCTACATATTGAATTGATGATCATTAGCACCTGTTTGGTATAATTGTTTAATCATACACCTGACTATATGCCTACAAAATCCCTGACTTTGTGCAAGTGTACCTAGAAGAATTGATGCTATTTTGAAGGCAAAGGGTTGTCACACCAAATATGGATTTGATTTAGATTTTTCTTCTGTTCACTCACTTTGCATTTAGTTAATTGATAAATATAATCTATTAACATGTCTATTTTTGAAAGCATTCTTACTTTACAGCATTTTTTCACACCTGCCTAAAACTTTTGCACAGTACTGTATATAGAGCCACTTTCAAACTCTGTATCAGTCTATCTATCTGTTTCTACCATGCTATCTGAAGACAGAAGCCAAAATATAGCTAATTATTAAAAGTGAGTTTTCAGTTTATCAATTACTTTCCTTCTTCATTTTATATTTATATATATCATTCCTTTTTATTTCATTTTTTTTTTTAATCTGCAGGATTAAGATAATTACATAGTGCTCTTCTGTTTCAGTACTGCTTCCACAGTAAAGCCTGATGCCTCCCTTCTCTTCTGTTACTATCGGACATTCACTCTTTCATTTCTTCTCTCCTAGACAACCTGGAGCTTCACCCCTCGCCGCTGGAAATCTCCCATCCCGAGGTGGGACGCTACTTTTCCGAATTCAGGGACTCCCACTACACGGCTAACGAGCAACTGCAGATCTGCTACCCCGAGGACTTGGCTCACACCACCAGGATAAGACAGGAGCTCTACAGCACCCTGTCCACCAGCTCTGAGCAGGAGGGACCAGCAGAGCCACAGATGCACCCTGCAGTGAAGAGTCAGAGCTGCTGACTCATGCTGCTCAGCTAGCCAAGACTGACGCAACTTGCCAACGACTCAGTGCCAAGAACCATTTTTATGTTGTAACCACATGACCACCTCCCCCCTTTACCCTGTTCATGGAACGGTTTTGATAAAGTTACCTCGGCAAGTCCTTCTCCTGTACCTGCACTTATGAAAAGACACTTAATTTTTTTCTTTCTCCTTTGATGTTGGAGGTGATTTGTTTCTCTTTAATCGGCAATTAAAACCTGCAGTAAATACAAAGGAGGCTGTTGAGTACTGTTTGCATGTTTCTCAAATAATGCAAAGGTCAGTTTTTCAGCAGGTAATGTATCATTGCTATTATGAACTAAAAAGCTTCGTAAAATAAGTTTGTTAATATTTTATAACTAAAGACTGCCTGTTAATAACGTAACCCCAGCACTGTCTGAGTAAAGTATTTGAAAGTCTTATCTAAAACAATATTTAAAAGGTTGTTTTATTGGTTATTATATGATATGTTATACTATGAAATAAAGTTACCACTAGGTGGCACGAGAAGGCACTAAAGTAGATTAAATATTGCAAAAAAAACACATAAATCGTAGCAGATACATTCTATGGGGTAGCGGATTCATGTAATGTTTTTTTTATCCAACAATAGAAATGAATGCAAAATAAATACTCTGGAGTTTTCAGCATTTTAGGGCAGGGATAAAATCCCTGTTTACAAGGAAATAGTTAAACTGCCTGTCTGTCTGCCTCTAGTTGTTTACAGCAGACTATCATAAACAAGTACTGTAGCTATAGTTGCATAGGTTCAAATGTTATTGTGCTGACCTGCTAGGTGTTGAAATAGGCTAAACATGCTGGGGTGGAACCAGAGGGAGGAACGGCTCACGACAGATTGAATACCCGTAATTACCATCCTGGGGAAATGATGTGCTTGTCAATCAGCACTGAAGGCAAGTAGGTGCAGTGTTTTATTAATCCAGACTGGCAAACCGTGGCGTACACCTCCTGCCATATGTAACACAGCCATCCTTTCCAGGCACATTGCTTTGCATTGTACTGCTCTGTCCTGTTGCAAGAAGCAGAGCGGCACTCACTGCATGTCTTTTAAATTCTTCATTTTCATTTTTGTTCCAACAAAGGTAATTATTCGTTTGTATGTAATGAATGGGTGATCATTACAATTCGTCCATTCGTTTCTTCTTAAAGGAAAAGAGTCAGCATTACAATGAAACAAGTTGTTTTTCAATAGAATTCTCCTAGGGGATCACGCTTACAGTAGCCCACTAAAGCTTCTAAAATCTGACAATATCAGAAAGTCATGTGACTTACATGGGGAATATGCATGTACTCTATACTGGATTCAGTTAAACTATGACGTCATCATAGTATAGCCAGATGATTCTTATAGTATTATATATATCTGTGGTCCATGATGCCTGGTAATACAGCATGTCAGGTCTTTGCCCAGTTTCAGTAGTTCTTTTTATCGGACTTGTTTGCATTAGTAGTAGTAGCATACAAACTACAAAGCCCATACTGTTTCCAAACAAGAGAGCGCTTTAGGGCCCTGGGGAAGCCGTCCTAAATAATTCAAGCCTCCTCCAGTACTGAAACTACAAGAGAGGGGAAGCGAGGTTCAGCTCCTGCAAAACGTACTGTATAGTACCATCGCACTGAAGTAAAGTGCTCTCCGACGATAGCTCTTTAAATGGTTTTATAACTCCGCAAAATAAACGCAGGTGGCATTATTTTCAATTATTCAAGAGCAATCAAACTAACAAACAATAACAAATATTTCTGAAGACGTTTGCTGTATAGGTAGTGATGGGAGCGTTTCACTCTAGAGCCGATGACAATTACATACGCCACCTCGCCAAGAAGACGGGCTGTAAGTACAACACATATATTATTGTTCATTTTTAATTTCTATCCTTTATCTGACCTCCTATTTACTTTGCTAGTGTATTGTTTCCACCGACTTCACAGCAGTAAATCTTTCTTTGACTATGAATAAGTACAGTAACATACATTAAGCGCGCCTCCAATGTACCTCATTTATTGGAGAGATGGTTAAAAAAAAAAAAAAAAGATTTGAATATCTGAAAGTCTTCCTTCGGTATATTTGGTTTCACTTTTGTAGTGTTCCTACAAGTACCGAATCATAATTTCAATATTCCACTTTTATATGTAGGATTGAACAATAACAGAATAAAACAGCAATACAGCCAGGCACCAGCACTCTAAGTAACTGCAGTGTCCCACAGCAATGTTCGTTTTACAGTAGCATTAAAACAGTTGGCAAATCTTGATAGAATTTCCTAATAGATTTCTGGAAGTTGCCTCCGGGTGTAGTTGCAATTAGAGAAGTACAGAGTTTGGGGGAAGAAGAAAACACGATTTGAAACACCTGCCATATCACTGTCAATAGCGTGTGGAGTGACCACGGACAGCACAGTTGTAGTATTGCCTCTGGTTCCTTACGGAAAGTTGGCATAGAAAATTCTCCTTGGCATTCGTACAGACCTTCATTTCCTTGTGCATTTGGTGCCTGTAATCAGCCCTCGATCAAATATGAGGGATTTCATTTGCATAACAAAGGGTTCAGTCTTGTGAAGATGGTCTCCTTTTATGTAGCACCATTTCAGATCCACTTACTAATTCGTTTGCTCTTTACCTTCAGTCTCACAAGCATTCAGGGGATCAGGGGAATGGAAGATTGGGTTTCTCTTTGGAATAGGGTGTAAAAAGTGGAGAATCAGCTTCAACCACATTCTTTTTGCACATATTTCAAAGAGGAAGTTCTGAATACAGCAGCATCCTATCACTGTAAAGGAAGCACCAGTGGTTAATGCTGCCGGTAAAGACAAGACCAGGAAAGTCAGCAAACAAATACGTACCTGGTGCGAGCCTTGAAGTTCTTTAAAGTGATGTGCAACTGGAAGTGCAAGTATTCTATATATATATATATATAGATATAGATATATATATACATATACAGTACTGTGCAAAAGTTTTAGGCAGGTGTGAAAAAAATGCTGTAAAGTAAGAATGCTTTCAAATATAGACATGTTAATAGATTATATTTATCAATTAACTAAATGCAAAGTGAGTGAACAGAAGAAAAATCTAAATCAAATCCATATTTGGTGTGACCACCCTTTGCCTTCAAAACAGGATCAATTCTTCTAGGTACACTTGCACAAAGTCAGGGATTTTGTAGGCATATAGTCAGGTGTATGATTAAACAATTATACCAAACAGGTGCTAATGATCATCAATTCAATATGTAGGTTGAAACACAATCATTAACTGAAACAGAAACAGCTGTGTAGGAGGAATAAAACTGGGTGAGGAACAGCCAAACTCAGCTAACAAGGTGAGGTTGCTGAAGACAGTTTACTGTCAAAAGTCATACACCATGGCAAGACTGAGCACAGCAACAAGACACAAGGTAGTTATACTGCATCAGCAAGGTCTCTCCCAGGCAGTAATTTCAAGGCAGACAGGGGTTTCCAGATGTGCTGTCCAAGCTCTTTTGAAGAAGCACAAAGAAACGGGCAATGTTGAGGACCGTAGACGCAGTGGTCGGCCAAGGAAACTTACTGCAGCAGATGAAAGACACATCATGCTTATTTCCCTTCGCAATCGGAAGATGTCCAGCAGTGCCATCAGCTCAGAACTGGCAGAAAACAGTGGGACCCTGGTACACCCATCTACTGTCCAGAGAAGTCTGGTCAGAAGTGGCCTTCATGGAAGACTTGCGGCCAGAAAGCCATACCTCCGGCGTGGAAACAAGGCCAAGCGACTCAACTATGCACGAAAACACAGGAACTGGGGTGCAGAAAAATGGCAGCAGGTGCTCTGGACTGATGAGTCAAAATTTGAAATATTTGGCTGTAGCAGAAGGCAGTTTGTTCACTGAAGGGCTGGAGAGCGCATACCGAATGAGTGTCTGCAGGCAACAGTGAAGCATGGTGGAGGTTCCTTGCAAGTTTGGGGCTGCATTTCTGCAAATGGAGTTGGGGATTTGGTCAGAATTAATGGTCTCCTCAATGCTGAGAAGTACAGGCAGATACTTATCCATCATGCAATACCATCAGGGAGGCATCTGATTGGCCCCAAATTTATTCTGCAGCATGACAACGACCCCAAACATACAGCGAAAGTCATTAAGTACTATCTTCAGCGTAAAGAAGAACAAGGAGTCCTGGAAGTGATGGTATGCCCCCCACAGAGCCCCGATCTCAACATCATTGAGTCTGTCTGGGATTACATGAAGAGAGAGAAGCAACTGAGGCTGCCTAAATCCACAGAAGAACTGTGGTTAGTTCTCCTACCTACCTGCCGAGTTCCTTCAAAAACTGTGTGCAAGTGTACCTAGAAGAATTGATGCTGTTTTGAAGGCAAAGGGTGGTCACACCAAATATTGATTTGATGTAGATTTTTCTTCTGTTCACTCACTTTGCATTTTGTTAATTGATAAATATAATCTATTAACATGTCTATTTTGAAAGCATTCTTACTTTACAGCATTTTTTCACACCTGCCTAAAATTTTATACATATATATATATATATGTACATATACATGTATACTATATATATATATATATGTATATGCAATCATGCAAAGCCAGTGTGAATGCATGCATACAGTCCTTTGCTTTAAAGTAAGATAACTATGTGAACATACCCCGGGCAGTAAAGGGTTAAGCTGGTATAATAATCATAAACCCATTAGCACACTTTGTAAATAGTGTAAATAAAAAAAAAAACGTTCTGCCTAAAACCTCAAACGAGTGCCACAGGTTGTTTGTGTTGCAGCAGTGTGGAGTAGTGGTTAGGGCTCTGGACACTTGACCGGAGGGTCGTGGGTTCGGTCCCAGGTGGGGGACACTGCTGCTGTACTCTTGAGCAAGGTACTTTACCTAGATTGTTCCAGTAAAAACCCAACTGTATAAATGGGTAATTGTATGTAAAAATAATGTGTAAAGAATAATGTAATTGTATGTAAAAAATAATGTGACATCTTGTAACAATTGTAAGTCGCCCTGGTTAAGGGCGTCTGCTAAGAAATAAATAATATTTATGAGCTTGTCAAAAATCTGAAGGGATCGTCATCAGACCACTTTTCTCGTCAGCTGCAAATCTGATTTCTTAATGGATAGGCTTAGCTCGCAGTCCTGCTGATGATGCGCAATTAGCTGGCTGTTCTTCCTTCAGCACTGTGCTGGAATCTTAACGAGATAATGGGCATGTCAAGGTCCAATCCTTGACTCCCTGTAACGTACCAAATCACTCTCTGCACAGTCAAACCCTCTGTGTTCCCAAAACACCTGCAGTGTGCCGCAATCATGTTCACAGTAAAAGAGAATTCCTTGATGTCTGTTTGCAACCTCATCATATAGCATTCTGTACACCTCTGCTTTATCTAATATGTTGACAGTCCTGTTTGTTTACATACCCCAATGGGACAGCTTAGCTCTGTAGTTGTAATGTCTCCGTCCCCCATCCCTATCCCCGTCCCCAGTCCCCACCCAACTTTAAAGCTCCTTGTAAAATATCACCCTGAGATTCTAACGTTAATTAAACAATGGGTTTATATTCACCTATCGCGCTTCAAATAACTTGTGATTACGTCATACCACACAAACCTTACTATACTGTGGAATGGTGCAGTACAGACATGGTGGTGTACACATCGCACTCTTCCACCTCCTCATTCAAAACAGACAGACTTATTTGACTGTGATTCCCCGGTGGTGTTCTGACTATTTGCATTTACTGGAAAAAAAACATCATAGGAGAAAACATGACAATGACTCCCATATTTTTTATAAAGGAACCTGATTGTAATGTCAGACTAAGTAACAGCGATTTAAAAGTTTACTACGTTTAACTGCAGTTTACTATGACGTTACCATAATCCAATAAACTGTGCAAATCCAAAGTGACTTCCCTTTAAAGGACTTCTTCTCAAGTAAAAATACACACACGTGTGCTGTAGCAAGAACGCTCCTCGGTTATGATTATCTCAGTAACGTTTTAGAAACAGTACTTAGAGCTACAGTTTGACTTGGCTTTTAACTGATTCAATCTTCTCTAAGTGCAATCAAATAGTTATTGTTGCTGCTGCCCCCACATGCTCAGACCCTCGCCTGTGTCTTCAATAAAGAAGTCCTGTTGTTTTCTTTGCATTGGTTTATCTTACAAGACACCAGTAAAGTAAAAAGATGACATAGCAAGCTACTACCACTTCACTTTCTGTTGTACCTGATGCTGATATGAAAATGCAGGTACAAATCAAGAGCTACGAAACAAGGGTACATTATAAATGATGGATGTGCTTCCACCTTTACAAGTGGTCTTCAAACACCTCAGTCAGTGGAAGCCAATTTCAATTAAAACGTACAACATCATTCGATATGCATTCATCCTTCCCAGTAATCTGATATAGGCAGGGAAGTTATTAAAAAAAAACATCACACCTTTCTTTGGTGTCACTCCACAATAACAGTAAACAGATGCCAAGCCAAACCCGTGCCAAGAGGCGCGCAATCCGTGGGGTGATATTTAATCCCAGCCCTGTGATTAATAGGCGCCTAACCCATATTGTTTGATCACACACTAATTACAAATGCGGAGTGCTAGTGGTTTAAGAGTGGGAGTACTGTAAAGATTAGTAAAGTTTCCAGTAATACCAGAATGCAATGTTTTTGAGATGAAATCTTAACTGATTGAAAGCTGCAAACGACAGGGCTGCTTAATTCCCTGCAGCATTACTGCAACAAGACACACTCAAACTGCATCCTTCAGCGATGTACGCACTCATTCTATAAGCAGCAATATCTTGGGTGGCAGAGCTTTCTTTCTGCTACTTAAGTTTGACAGGTGCCTGTTTTACTCTACATGGAAAACCTTCTTGATTGAACAAGCTTCCAACAATCAGCCTTTTTCTTTATGTTTCCTCTTCCAAAATGCTTAGAGGTGTTTGGAATGACCACAAAAAAGCAGGGTGGGGTTTGAATCATAGCTTACATGTTGCTGTTCTACAGCAGGGCCCAGGGTTTTAAAAAACAAACTACGAACACACAGTACAGTATATAATTAGGAAAAATACAATATGAGCAAAAAGGACCTTACCGTATATGGTTTAAATGGTGGGAGCGGTAAGTCATTTAGCAGAGGTAATTGAACACCCCAGTTATTATAAAATTATTATTATTATTATTATTTGTTTATTTAGCAGACGCCTTTATCCAAGGCGACTTACAGAGGCTAGGGTGTGTGAACTATGCATCAGCTGCACAGTCACTTACAATTATGTCTCACCCGAAAGACAGAGCACAAGGAGGTTAAGTGACTTGCTCAGGGTCACACAATGAGTCAGTGGCCGAGGTGGGATTTGAACCGGGGACCTCCAGGTTACAAGCCCTTTGCTTTAACCACTGATTTTAAATTCAATTCTTTCTTGTGCTTGCTGTATTTTCTAAAGGGCAGCGGGAACGTGTGTGTGTTGTATTTTATTAATGGAACAATGTCAGTGCAAAATGCCCCTCACAGAAACAATGCCACACCACAATGTAGGGGTCTCTTATAGAGCACCACTTAGGCTGAAGTATTTTCTGAATGTAAGTTTATGTGTCTCGTCGGATTCCATGCCTTTGAACTCAATGGAGGCAAAGCAGACACAAACCATCTTTTGGCTCCGACTCACTTATAGATCAAAAGGTTTCACAATGGTATGACTCAGATGATCATGAAACGAAAGGAGACCCTGTTTTTCCTCTGCAGCGTTCGTTCACAAACTCTGTTCATTGGTTTTAATTCGCAGTCTCGGTGGAGCAAGTGGAGATTCTGCACAGAAGATTTAAGCAGCTGAGCAGGGACGAGGACACTCTCCAGTACGTTTTCTCCTTCGGATTTGTGAATGTTAAGTGTGTGGAGAGCTTGGTATTGAGGTGTGGGGTTCTCAACACCTTGTAAAGGCACACTGTAGCTGCGCAGAACTGATAAGAAACTGCTCTGAAAAAGTTTCACTTTCCTGCAAGTTACTTCTTTCTAGATGTATACATTTTTATTACTGTCAGAAAACTAGGGAAACACTTTGAAATAATGACCGCAAATTCATAATGAATTCCAGCCGAATACCACGGGAGTTCTGAATTCAAAATGAATTACATTAGAATTTAGAAACGGTGCCAATTTTGCAATTTGAAATGACACACCTACTGTGATTAACCTGCTTGGTTTGATGCCTTCACACCTCAATCACTTTTTACCTGGCAGACGAGAGCACCTTTACGGTATACCTGATCTGGAGTGCAACCCCATCCGAACCCAAATCGTCGCTGCTTTCTTTGACAAACGGTGAGTTCAGCTGCTGTGTAACTGGGAGATGTATCCCATCCTCTTCCCTTAAACTAATCATAAAATAATTCATTACATTGATTATTTTTGTGCCAAAACCTGTTTCTGGAAAGGCAAGTACAGATCTGTTTCATCTTCCTGGTATTTCTTTATAAACATGAGGCATTCAGGCTCCCACAGTCAGTATCAGCCTTTATTTATTCAGTGGGTGGAAGGTTTGGTACTGGTACTGACATTTGTTTAGTTAAACAGGAAAGCCATGGCTGTTAATTCATAGACTTGCAGTGCTTTCAAGAAGGGAGGGAGTTGTCCGTTCAATAAGTGAAAAACCAGGTGAAATGATAAGCCAGTGAATAACCTGGAGTGTGGTCTCTGCAGGAACTTCGATAAGGATTCCCCGCAGGGCACTGTGCAGGAGATCGGCTTCGAGCAGTTCCTGACCGTCATGTCACACTTCAGACCGCTGAAGCTCCGCATGACCGAGGAACAGAGGGAGCAACTGAGAATGGAGAAACTGCAGTGTAAGGAATAATGTTGGGGCCAGAATATCATCACACAGTAATATCACCGCTGTATAAGCAGCGGTCACTGCTTAACCAATGCAAACACCTTTAGGAATTGAAATGCTGTGCAATTAAAGAGGATTCTAGTTTCTGCTTCCTTTTGTCTCTCCACAGTCCTCTTTAACATGTACGACTTGGACAACGACGGAAAGATCAGCCTGGAAGAATACAGACACGTACGATTCCATCTGATAAAGTACCTGACGAGGTTTCCTCATTTGCACGTCCCTGGGTTCAGATACAAATTCACTCATTGATTTATCTGGGGGAAATCATACGAATAACACAGCCTGGTTTTCAAGGATGTGCTTATCGTTAGGGGTGTGACAATAGACTGATTTCACGAAGCGATGTGTATTGCGATATGCAGGTCTCGGTGCGATAGGTACCGCGATACGCAGGTCACAGTTCGATATGTATCACGACGTGCAGGACGCGATGCGATATGTATCACGGTATGCAGCTTGCGATGCGATGTGTATCGCGATATGCAGGTTGCGATGTGATATGTATTGCGATCTGCAGGTCACGATACAAATGATACACACCTCTATTGCTTTTACCTATATAGCATGTAAAGAAAGTAACATTATACCCCTACCAATGGTGTGTTTCAGACACTTCATTTGCATTCAGAACTGGAGCTATCCCGAGCATGCTAATCCTAGCTGGGAAGTTGGTTTATGTGCTGCAGAAATATGCAAACTTTTCTTGTGTGGTACTCTTGCTCTGTCTGCTGCTTTGACAGAGTTGTGACAGGTTCACTGGTGAAACGTGGTAGAAGAAAAGCATCTCTGACCTTGTGCTGTACTGGCACAGTAGCTGCTTTACTGTGTGCATTGCCAATGTCAAGTTCTGTTTATATACCCAGCCACCCACCTACTGTAAATGATTCATTCTTTAGAAATCTAGCTCCAGATCCAGTAAGTGATATGGCTGCAGCACAGGGTTTGTCTGTTACTGTGCGGTATAATGTTTATCAGCTCTCACCCATCTGTCTTGTGTTTTGTAGGTTGTTTATGAGCTCTTGTCCCAAAACCCCCAAATAGGAAATGAATCTGCAGCCATTGCAGACGCTGCTATGTTAGAAGCTGCAAGAATCTGCATGGGACAAATGGTAGAGTACCTTCTGTGTTACCTTTCAAAAGTTTGGGGTCACTTAGAAATTTCCTTGTTTTTGAAAGAAAAGCACATTTTTTGTCCATTAAAATAACATCAAATTGATCAGAAATACAGTGTAGACATTGTTAATGTTGTAAATGACTATTGTAGCTGGAAACGGCTGATTTGTAATGGAATATCTACATAGGCGTACAGAGGCCCATTATCAGCAACCATCAGTCCTGTGTTCCAATGGCACGTTGTGTTTGCTAATCCAAGTTTATCATTTTAAAAGGCTAATTGATCATTAGAAAACCCTTTTGCAATTATGTTAGCACAGCTGAAAACTGTTGTGCTGATTAAAGAAGCAATAAAACTGGCCTTCTTTAGACTAGTTGAGTATCTGGAGCATCAGCAATTGTGGGTTCGATTACAGGCTCAAAATGGCCAGAAACAAAGAACTTTCTTCTGAAACTCGTCAGTCTATTCTTGTTCTGAGAAATGAAGGCTATTCCATGCGAGAAATTGCCAAGAAACTGAAGATCTCGTACAACGCTGTGTACTACTCCCTTCACAGAACAGCGCAAACTGGCTCTAACCAGAATAGAAAGAGGAGTGGGAGGCCCCAGTGCACAACTGAGCAAGAGGACAAATACATTAGAGTGTCTAGTTTGAGAAACAGATGCCTCACAGGTCCTCAACTGGCAGCTTCATTAAATAGTACCCGCAAAACACCAGTCTCAACGTCAACAGTGAAGAGGCGACTCCGGGATGCTGGCCTTCTAGGCAGAGTTGCAAAGAAAAAGCCATACCTCAGACTGGCCAATAAAAAGAAAAGATTAAGATGGGCAAAAGAACACAGACACTGAACAGAGGAAGATTGGAAAAAAGTGTTATGGACAGACGAATCTAAGTTTGAGGTGTTCGGATCACAAAGAAGAACATTCGTGAGACGCAGACCAAATGAAAAGATGCCGGAGGAGTGCTTGACGCCATCTGTCAAGCATGGTGGAGGCAATGTGATGGTCTGGGAGTGCTTTGGTGGTGGTAAAGTGGGAGATTTGTACAGGGTAAAAGGGATCTTGAAGAAGGAAGGCTATCACTCCATTTTGCAACGCCATGCCATACCCTGTGGACGGCGCTTGATTGGAGCCAATTTCCTCCTACAACAGGACAATGACCCAAAGCACAGCTCCAAACTATGCAAGAACTATTTAGGGAAGAAGCAGTCAGCTGGTATTCTGTCTATAATGGAGTGGCCAGCACAGTCACCGGATCTCAACCCTATTGAGCTGTTGTGGAAGCAGCTTGACCGTATGGTACGTAAGAAGTGCCCATCAAGCCAATCCAACTTGTGGAGGTGCTTCAGGAAGCATGGGGTGAAATCTTTTCAGATTACCTCAACAAATTGACAACTAGAATGCCAAAGGTCTGCAAGGCTGTAATTGCTGCAAATGGAGGATTCTTTGACGAAAGCAAAGTTTGAAGGACACAATTATTATTTCAATTAAAAATCATTATTTCTAACCTTGTCAATGACTATATTTCCTATTCATTTTGCTACATTTCCTATTCAAACTCATTTCATGTATGTTTTCATGGAAAACAAGGAAATTTCTAAGTGACCCCAAACTTTTGAACGGTAGTGTATATATATAAATAATTATCATTATCAACATGCAGTACTCATCAGAACTTTATTTTTGTACAATATCACAGCTACTCATTTAAAGCCACTCTATTTTATACAAGTGGTTGTGAATTACCCAATCAATAGGTGTGCTTACATTGTGAAAATCACACAAGAGCCACCTAACCAGGGTAGCAGTGTAAGTATATCATCATTATTCTAAGCTTATGAATATCAAACAATGTCCCTTTAGTGTACAGGTGTTAATCATTGTGTAAGTCAGGTAATGGAATATTTTATTTGTAAATCTCTCTGTCCCCCCCTTTAGGAGCCAGACGAAGTCTATGAAGGAATTACCTTTCAGGACTTTCTAAAGGTTTGTTATTCACTCTTCGGTTCTCAGGGTATTTAACTGAATTGCAACATAGAGAGCTCGGGTTTCAGAAATGAGAACCTATTTGTCAAAATGAATGGATTAAATCCTTGACTAAAGCTGATTAAAAATAAATCTTGCTCTGTGCAGCAGATTTAATTAGGCAATATTTAATGATAGAACCCTTCTACAAAAAATGGTTCCTCTCATACTTCAACATACAAAAAAAAAACTTTCATACTGTATGCACTGTACAAGACAAAGTGCCCTCCTCCACGTTGTAAACAGCCACATTAGCAGCTGCCATTAGATCACTCTGGTATAGCCCATGGAGTTTCATGTATCATGAAGCGGAAGGTAGCGCATCACAGCACAGTTTACAGTGTGGAGTGATAGTGAAGCGGAAGGTACCGCAGCACAGCAAAGTTTACAGTGTGGAGTGATAGTGAAGCGGAAGGTGCCGCAGCACAGCACAGTTTACAGTGTGGAGTGATAGTGAAGCGGAAGGTAGCACAGCACAGCACAGTTTACAGTGTGGAGTGATAGTGAAGCGGAAGGTGCCGCAGCACAGCACAGTTTACAGTGTGGAGTGATAGTGAAGCGGAAGGTACCGCAGCACAGCACAGTTTACAGTGTGGAGTAATAGTGAAGCGGAAGGTGCCGCAGCACAGCACAGTTTACAGTGTGGAGTGATAGTGAAGCGGAAGGTAGCGCATCACAGCACAGTTTACAGTGTGGAGTGATAGTGAAGCGGAAGGTAGCACAGCACAGTTTACAGTGTGGAGTGATAGTGAAGCGGAAGGTACCGCAGCACAGCACAGTTTACAGTGTGGAGTGATAGTGAAGCGGAAGGTACCGCAGCACAGCACAGTTTACAGTGTGGAGTAATAGTGAAGCGGAAGGTGCCGCAGCACAGCACAGTTTACAGTGTGGAGTGATAGTGAAGCGGAAGGTAGCGCATCACAGCACAGTTTACAGTGTGGAGTGATAGTGAAGCGGAAGGTAGCACAGCACAGCACAGTTTACAGTGTGGAGTGATAGTGAAGCGGAAGGTGCCGCAGCACAGCACAGTTTACAGTGTGGAGTGATAGTGAAGCGGAAGGTGCCGCAGCACAGCACAGTTTACAGTGTGGAGTGATAGTGAAGCGGAAGGTGCCGCAGCACAGCACAGTTTACAGTGTGGAGTGATAGTGAAGCGGAAGGTGCCGCAGCACAGCACAGTTTACAGTGTGGAGTGATAGTGAAGCGGAAGGTAGCGCAGCACAGCACAGTTTACAGTGTGGAGTGATAGTGAAGCGGAAGGTGCGCAGCACAGCACAGTTTACAGTGTGGAGTGATAGTGAAGCGGAAGGTGCCGCAGCACAGCACAGTTTACAGTGTGGAGTGATAGTGAAGCGGAAGGTGCCGCAGCACAGCACAGTTTACAGTGTGGAGTGATAGTGAAGCGGAAGGTGCCGCAGCACAGCACAGTTTACAGTGTGGAGTGATAGTGAAGCGGAAGGTGCCGCAGCACAGCACAGTTTACAGTGTGGAGTGATAGTGAAGCGGAAGGTGCCGCAGCACAGCACAGTTTACAGTGTGGAGTGATAGTGAAGCGGAAGGTGCCGCAGCACAGCACAGTTTACAGTGTGGAGTGATAGTGAAGCGGAAGGTGCCGCAGCACAGCACAGTTTACAGTGTGGAGTGATAGTGAAGCGGAAGGTGCCGCAGCACAGCACAGTTTACAGTGTGGAGTGATAGTGAAGCGGAAGGTAGCGCAGCACAGCACAGTTTACAGTGTGGAGTGATAGTGAAGCGGAAGGTGCCGCAGCACAGCACAGTTTACAGTGTGGAGTGATAGTGAAGCGGAAGGTAGCGCAGCACAGCACAGTTTACAGTGTGGAGTGATAGTGAAGCGGAAGGTGCCGCAGCACAGCACAGTTTACAGTGTGGAGTGATAGTGAAGCGGAAGGTGCCGCAGCACAGCACAGTTTACAGTGTGGAGTGATAGTGAAGCGGAAGGTGCCGCAGCACAGCACAGTTTACAGTGTGGAGTGATAGTGAAGCGGAAGGTGCCGCAGCACAGCACAGTTTACAGTGTGGAGTGATAGTGAAGCGGAAGGTGCCGCAGCACAGCACAGTTTACAGTGTGGAGTGATAGTGAAGCGGAAGGTAGCGCAGCACAGCACAGTTTACAGTGTGGAGTGATAGTGAAGCGGAAGGTGCCGCAGCACAGCACAGTTTACAGTGTGGAGTGATAGTGAAGCGGAAGGTGCCGCAGCACAGCACAGTTTACAGTGTGGAGTGATAGTGAAGCGGAAGGTAGCGCAGCACAGCAGAGTTTACAGTGTGGAGTGATAGTGAAGCGGAAGGTAGCGCAGCACAGCACAGTTTACAGTGTGGAGTGATAGTGAAGCGGAAGGTGCCGCAGCACAGCACAGTTTACAGGGCACTAGATAAATCTGTCTTCTTTCTTTAGATGTGGACTGGCATCGACATTGAGACCAAGATGCATGTTCGCTTTTTAAAAATGGACAACACCACCCTGTGCAAATGATGAACACGATGAACCTTCAAATTGGAAGTGCATTGGGGGTAATCTACAGGGACATGAATGTGTCTGTCTGCTTTGTTCTTGAAGACTATGGGCTGATGGTGTTGATCAAGGGTACAGCAGTATTGTTCCCTTAGGTTCTTAATGTAATGGGTCATTGCTGTTGAATTGCATGTTTGTATTTGTACTGTACTGCAGGGCAAACCAAAGCCTGTCAAATTCAATAGGGGCGCTGTCTCCCTCAGGTAACTGCAGGCTTTGATAAGCTTTCTACTAGCAATTAGCACACTGCCACACAGGCTTTTCCTGCGCAGTACTCTACTTCCTTTGTGAAAAATCTCAGTCTGCATCAACAAGTTCTTTTTGTCTGGAGTAAATCCAACAAACGCTTTTGAGAGCTGCGGCATGGAATTCCTTGCAAGGTTGGGAAAGGGCACACAAAGCACTTCAAAGAGAGATTCTGGGAAAAAGTGAACCATATGCGAGTAGAAACAGCCGAGTGTTCTCCCACCCCTTCACTCCAAAAATACCTTGTTCCCACGCTACGCCTGCAGTAGAACTGTCTCAAAAGCATTACTTGGTGGCCTCTTGAACATGGATTAACCGTGTAGCTCCCCGAAGCAGGACGACAGTTTAAAATCAGATGCTATGAACATCTATTCCCACAGATGCAATGTAATTGAAAATGTCGACAGGACAAGATAACTTGCCTGTTCTGATTTATCACTACTCCCCTGAATTGCCAGGGACCCACTGAAAACGGATGCAGTAAAGTGAACACATCTCTTCTCTTACTTCTTGTAGCAGTCAGTCAACTTAATCATTCCCTAGGCTACACTGACCTCTAGTGGCTCAATACAAGAACAGGAACTGCCATTGGGTAACTTGCTTTCGGTTTACACTTTTACCTTGCTATAAGGAAATCAGCTTGCTTTCCACTGATCAAACCTTACGGGACTTGTTTTCTGACACAGTCAATGTTTCTCTTAACACTCTTTAATATCTAATTTTTTTGTATTTATTTTTTTAACTTGAATGTACAGAATCAACTGAGAGAGAGAGAGAGAGAGAGAGAGAGAGAGAGAGAGAGAGAGAGAGAGAGAGAGAGAGAGAGAGAGAGAGAGAGAGAGAGAGAGAGAGAGAGAGAGAGGTCATAGTTAGGGCCCTGCGTTTTTCACTTGTTTATTTGAACCTGTAATTTAGTCCTACAGCCCTAAGATGTCGATATAACCTCCACAGTAATCCACGTAATGAGCAATCATCACTTTAACCATTTGAATTGCTAATCCCATTACTACAAAGTCTGTATTATCAGATTAATACACAGAACACTGTAGATGGCTACTGACATTCATTTAACCCGTACATCCCTGTGAATACATAGAACAGGAATTTAAAAAGCTGTTTTTTTCTATATTAGTTCTAGGTTTTAATTTACCAGTACACTTTTACGCCAATCACTACGTTAAAAAAATGATTACATTTTTTTTTGGATATCTGGATCTCACGGGCACACATATATTTCGTCAACAGAAGAGAAGATATTGTTGTTGTTGTTTTTTTATAGATTTCCCATTTCTAGCACTGATCCCTGAACATTATAGGTACTATAACCATTTACTGGAATCTGGGCATTTGATTGATTATGTAACATATGTAAGCGGTATTTATTTATTTTTTCTTTGTTTTGTTCTTTGAATATAATAAAAAATAAAAAAAAGCTGTGCATAAGAAGCCCATAAGAGTTACTTATGTTTTATAAAATCCACTCTCCGTTCTTGTCATTATACTTTGCTGTTAAACTCCAGCATGGTCAGTTTGTTAACCCGGTCTTCTTTCATGGATTGACGTTGCTCTGTGAAAATGTGTCCATATGAAGAAACGCTTCTTTCAGTATCCACAGAATTGGTAACAACTAACAAATATATTTGAGCCTTTCTTGCTAAATTGGGAAATCGTTCTTCTGCTTTAGGGGGTGTTTTCTAATTATTCAGAATTGTATGGGTTGCGCACTCAGCCATAGAGATGACAAATCCTGCCCTACATGAAGGCATGAAAGGCAGTTCAACTGGACTCGAGACAATGAGATGCATGTAATCTAAACCATAAAACATCTGGAGGCTTCCTTTAATCCCAAAAGGGCTGCTGCAGTAAAAATACACATAAATAGGAAAGGCACTGCTCTGTATAAAAGTAGTATGTGCAAGTATACCTGTTCAGAATGCATGATGTACGTACAGTAATATACTGAAATATACCACAGCTGAACACTTGAGCAGTGTATCAAATGACTTGGGGCTATATTTTCAAAGCGTTTACATCAGTCTTTCATTAACTAGAACCAGGTAACTCAAGTACCATGATGCATGACAATTGATAGGAATAAACATTAAAGCTGCTTGCTTCTCAGTTTGATATCATTTACATGGCATTTTCTCCTTTCAAAACCGCTTTGAACATACTGCCCAAAGTGTTTCATCATTATTTAAACAGGTTGTGTACTGTCAATATTATAAAAAGAAAAAGAAAATACAGGTATTAGCTACAGCCAAACTATAACACAACCTGTGTCTATAGTGACCCTTCTTCCTGCACATCACAGATTTCTCTTTTTCTTTTTAAATGCATACCTGCAATTTGAATCGAGCGCAACACACTCGCTGGCTTTTCAACCGTGCAGGTATCTGATCCAATAGCACATATAAAAATATAGCAATGATGTGGTTTTGGTTTTTTTTTAGGTGTTACAAGAACAATAGCTAGTTGGGAATGCAGAACAACGTCTTAAAATTAAATATTTTTAAAACAATGAGATCAATTTAAAATAAAATGCTCCTTCTGAAGGAAAATCGTTCACGCTCTGTTTCAGTTGTCTTTGCAGGATGCCAGGCTCGTCTCACACAGGCTGAGTGAGCTATCTAGAGCCTCACTGCCCCGGACGGGTTTGGTTTCTGTACGCACTCTGGGGATGTCACAGTGCTGAGCCAGGCTCTGCCAGGAGCTTGTCATACGGCACTGCTAGCCCGATGTTGTAGTTGTAGCCAGTGGACTCTGTGTAGCTCGACTTGCAGATGGGAAGGACATGATCGGAGGCTGACGTGTCCACCGAGAAGTCATACATGAAGATCACGCCTCTGTGCCTGCAAGCACACAATACATGGGAGCGTCGGTTACAAAGAATCAACTCCCAACCTCCACTGAACAGCATGCTTCTTTAATATGTGCAATAGACCTAGTGATTATGAACATGTACGTATGCAATTCACTTCTACCTGACTTTGTCACTCTTAGTATTGAGGTCTGCTGGACCCAGTGCTTATTCATTTTTAATCCGAGATACGGATTCCATGCGGGCAACCCCATAGGAAGGTTAACAGCGATGCACTGGACGTGGGCAGCGAACGTGATAAACAGGCAATGGAAGCGAAGCAGCAGGCCTCACCTGCGGTGCGCAGTCAGGTCATCGTCAGTGATGCACGCTCCTCTGGGAGTTTTCTCATCTGGGATGTTGGCCGTCACCAGTGTGTGTGTGTTGAAGCGGGCGTGACGGACAGGGTGCCTTTTACAGGTAAAACAAGAACACTCTGAGCTGGTGGTATCCAGGCAATCTCATATATTATATCAGCTTTCTCCTGGTCCACTTGAGTGCCATTTATTCAATGCTCAGTGAACAATGCTGACCTTGCTTTATAAAAAGGCCATTATCAAAGAGGGTTATAGTTATAAACTGTTTGGGATTTGAATTGCCATCAAACACAAAGCAGAACTAATTATTTTACACAGATGATCCATAAGACAAAACTGGCATTGTGCCATTAAACTGATGGAATGAGCTTCTTATACAGGCCAGACTCCAGCCGCTGATCCACACAGGTAAATAAAGATCAAAGACCAATACAATGACTGTTAACTCAACTGTACAACGTTTACACTCGGAACATTCCAAAACTATTTATTTCACAACTACTGTCTTCTGAGAACGAACCTGGTCTGGTCACTGGGGAGCGCATTCCAGAAGGGAAACGATACAAGCACCTGGCAATGCATTGAAAAGCAAGCTCACCTGTTATGCATCTCCCAAAGCTTAGCTCCCATTCTCATCTCCCAGAGGCAGAGCAGCCCCTCCTCCCCCCCGCTCACTATCTTCCAGTCGTCGGTCTGCACGGCAGACACACCCAGATGATGGGCGTACAAAGACACCACGGACTTCCCTGTCCTCAGATCGAACACTCGCACCCTAGAGGGAAAGCAAAAACACCAGCCTTAACTAAACATACTGCATGAAAAACATTGTGTGCATCATAGTGATCTGAATCCAGCGGAATATTGCCATTATTTACTCCATGCTCTTTCCAATGTCCAATAATAATGCTGAGATATACATTGAGAAGTCTGTGGATCACAACGTAGCTGGAAACCTCGGCTATTGCATTTAATTGGCTAAACACTGGAAAAGAAATTACATTGTGGTAATACTGTTCACATCTTATATAATTAGTACCTATAATAATACTGCAAAAATGTTTCTAATCCATAAATATAACAACCCGAGCATAAAGGCACACTAGAAATCACACATACAAAGGATGCGTCTTTATAGAGAAACACATGACTACTTCAGATTTCAATTACTGTTGAACCAGCATCCTTCAGTGCACAGCATGTAAAAAACACAATTTAAAAAGCAGTTTGGAGAATAAATGGAGTCTCGCCAAACTAGCCACAAACGCTCACTATATTTCATCCGTCTGTGCTCATTAATTTTATTCGGGAATCAACAATGTGCAGCTGAACTCCCACTCCGCACGGCCGCTATCCAAAGTTTCTCAAATGTAATTCTCAGGCGTGTTGGGAGCACAAGAGGAGACAGACAATAGCCCTGAAGTGGCTCTGAAAGAGGAGGGCTGCATCTGTTAGCAGGACAATATTAATCCTTACCAGCCCAGTGCTCTTCTCAGGAATCAAGGAGGCTGCATGGCTTGGCCATCCAGTCTGCAAGCTAAGCTTAACTCTTCTAACAGGATTCAGGGTTCATTATGCAGGCAAACAACAACAAAATAAATATAACTGATAGTTTGGACATGGTATGCTGTGTTAGCATCCATTCATTGCACACAGTTATCATAGTTAACCATTTGGTACTCTTTAAAAGTGGTGCCATAATTGACATTTTTCATCCAATGATAAGTAACTTTACAGAAAATAACTCTCTTTAGAAGCTCTGTAAAATTGGGACAAGGGAAAGAAAGGCATTAGGCTCTGGCCTTTGTCCACACTAATGCAATACCGAACGATTCCTTCAATTTCCTTTTTCTTTTTTGGCTAGAAAACCTTGTGAACTGGCCAGACAGACTGGCCAGGTCTGCCTCCAGAACACTGCACACACACAATCCCATCAGCATAATGGTTAAGCAAATCTCATTTTTTGGCCATGGTCGTGAGGTGGGGTGGGTGGGGGGGCGTCCATTAGTTTTGGACCACCGCTGTGCGAGGGACACATGGCTTCAGGCATTGGCTGTCTAACTTAAGATGTGAAAAATGCAGATAAAATCATGACAGGAGTTTCATTTCAAGGGCAAGCCAAGACTTTTTTTTCTGTTGTTGTTCAGCCAGCCACACATCGTGCTGCTGAGCTTTCCTTTGTTTTTAATCCATCCCATGCTGCAGATGTTGGCTGAGTAAGTGACTTAGTTGTTGGGCCACAGAGCACGGGTTCCAGAGCACTTTGTCCCTGAACAGATGTCCATGAGAGATAATCAACTACCCACAAAGTTAAAGTTTTCTGGGGGGGGGTTTCCTTAATAATCGGGACTTACCGCCTGTCCTTGTTACCAGACACCAGGAGGTTGGGGGGGCTGTCCTTCAGGTTCACGCAGGTAAAATCTCCAGCCGAATTCCCCAGATCCACCACTGTCTGGCCAGTTTGTAAGCAGTACACCTGGATCTGCAGGACCAAATACATTCTCAGGGCTTATCATATAAGACACATCTTGTGCATGTACAACGCTATGCATTATCCCTCTCCAAAGACCAAAGGGTGAGATTTTGAGATGCGTTACTAAAAAGGAACAGGTTCTAGAACTCAGGATCCTGAGAAATATAGTTCAACACTCTTCATTTTCCCAGAGATCCAGGCAACCACTAAGGGAACTCATCTAGAACTTGAAACACCAAACTTAGCTGATGAAACGCTTATCTAAATGTATTACGGATTTCTTTAGTTCTACTAACTATGGAGGGACAGCAAGCAATGGCTCAGTTCAAGCAGCACAGATCTGTATTTGTTGTCTACAGGTGTATCTGGACAGACAGATACAAACAGATACAACAGCAATGAATCTTGAGACACTGCCAGGCACTGAAAGAGGTTCAAATTCCAAGGTCTCTAAACGAGTGAATAATTTATGCCATTACAAATCCCCAAAGCTCCAGAGCCTCCAGAGCTACACTGAGTTAAAAGCCTGCTGAGAATTACTATCACATTATCCACCTGAGCACTGAGGCTCTGCAACCCCTGAAAATCATTTCAAATCCTCTTTACTGTATTCATTCATTTACGATACTGCACCTTCCTTGATCAGAAAGCTTGTCTTTAGTACCTGACTGTTCGAGAAGGGCATTTGGATTAAATTTACTCACTTTCATCAATTTCAAAACTATGAATCTGCTTTTGTATTTCAACCTAAATTCAAGTGTTCTGTTTTGCTCAGTGAAGTTATTATTGTTCACATAAAGACACGCAAATGTGATTTTATTCTGTTCTTCAGCGGTGATTCTGTATTCCTGGGAATTACAGAAATGACGCAACATTGAAAAAAAAGTATTTCATCCACTTAGAAGACATACCAGCTGATTCTAAAATATACATTAGAATATATTTGAAAATCTGTTCTGTTAAGATACCCTTATAGTACTTAAGCATATTTGGTGCATCATTTGTGGACCACACTGTGAATGATTTTATTTATATATATATATATATATATATATATATATATATATATATATATATATATATATATATATATATATATATATATATATATATATATATATATATATATATATATAAAGCGCAGGTTAATTTTCTGCTCTCATAGGTGTGAACACTGGGAGACAGGAAAGCAAACACAGATGAATAATTCATATCCCAGTAAAAGACAAAAAAAAAGAACCAGTTTAATTTTGTCTGATGCAAGCTTTGAAAGTCTGCCAGGTGTTTCATCTCCTGCGTTGCCGCCAGACATGCTTAATTGTGTGAGGCTTCACAGGAGCCAAATTTCTAACAGGAGTTACAGCCTGATTCACTGAACACACAAACTTTCCTCTCTGTCTGAGCAGCATCACAGGCAGCAGCCGACAGCTGAAAACACAGGCTGTGTGGGTTTTACAAGAAGACTGCTTTTCATTTATTTCATGATTTCTATATACAGTGTGTTCCAGAAGCCAGGAATCTTAAGTCATAAAGGTTCATTTTTGTCGTCTCTCTTTCTTTCAGGTGTGCAGTGTCTTTAAGCAAAGAGGAAAGCATTCAGATGCTTTTCATGTGTTGTGCACACAGTCAGCGCAGTGTGGCCGTCCGAGTTAACAGCGAACAACCTAAATCGGCATAATATATGATCTTGCCTTTGATGCTTGACTATTTATATATCTTTTTGCGAGTTCTGTCTAATTCTCAATTACAGTTTCCCCTGGTATTGCTCCAGCAGTCATGTTTTATTAGTAGTTTGTGTCATGTTATATTAATTATTTGATATTAAACAGAAGAATCTCTTCACCCTCCTGGTTTCTGTACTCCGAAGTCCTTTTCATTCACAGAGAAACCCACAAACAGGTGTTTTTTCACTGGTGGACAGCAGTGTAAACCCACTGTCCTAACACAGTTTTTACCCCCTGGTTTGCACTTTCTGAAATCCCAGTAAATAAAGTTAATCAAGTCATACTTTTGTGGAGCTTAGACACCTGCGCTTCTCACCTCTACTGTTCGGCTGAACAAGATCAGGTGTAGCTAAACTCACAGGAAGGCTGGAGTGAGAGAGAGATAGAGAGACAGAATTCCATCCCTGCTGCAGTGGTGGGCAGGTCCTTATAAGCTGGACTTGACCATGAAGCACTAGGCTCTTGGACTTTTTAAATCACCAGGCTTGAATGCATCTCAGCATGACCTCATTCCCTCCATCCTTTACCAAACTTACTTTGTGAAAGCCCCTTCTCATTTGCATGCAAAAGTGTAAGTATACTGCGGCAGTGATGTCACTTGCTGAGCCCCTGCCAAAGCATTGTCTAATGCCAGCTGGATCTCTTCAGTCCTATCGATGTGATTAGAAGCCATGCGTGTGTCCTGCTTAGAGATGACTCTCGAGCGGCACACGCAGACCACAGTGAGCTCTCCTTTTATTACTGCTGATTGAAAGGTAACATCACAGCCAGTTTCACTGAGCAGCTATCATTGCAACATCCAAGTACAGCATTAATCCAATGAGCGTTAGGCCCCAATGCATATGAAATTCAGCAAATGGATGCGCCTTACTTTTTTCTTTATTCGTCTTAATTTTGCCGAGTTATAGCAATTGTGATTAGAAGTCGTTTTCCTTTTTTTTTTTTTTTGGCGCTTTTCTTTAACCAAATGTCCAGTTTCAGAGATGGCCCGTTCTCACCTTATTGCCAGCGTTCATGGTCCACCCATGGCTCTTGACCCCCACAGCTGCCAGCGAGGACGAGGTGTCCAGACAAGTGACAGGATGTCCATAGACACAGTGGAGGACGCCGTGTTCCTGCCCGGGCCGCAGGAGGTAGACAGTGTCGGCAGCAGCAGCCACAGCCAAGAGACCCCCGTCTGTCTGGGGGAGCAGCTGTACAAACTCAACCTGCCAGGGCACACAGCTCTATTAGCAAGTTATCAAACATGAAGAGGGATTCTCCTAACTATAAAACAGTTTGAGCAGGGAATTTCATTGATTTCCCTAGAAAATTCTGACTTTAAAATAAGACAGCAAATCTAAAGTACACTTACTGGCTTCTGAAGTTCGCACTGGGATGCTGTCTCCCAGTAGCCCTTGTCAGTCGGGCGCTCCACGCGCACTTGGGTGCCGGAGGCTGTTGCCACAATGGCGCCCTCTGCCCCCAGGGCAAGGCCCTGCACCCTCTGCAGGTGCTGGTAATGATGGACAGGCTCTCGACCAGCCTCGGTGCTCCACACATCCACGATGCCTGAGAAAACAGCACAGGGAATCACGATTACATGCATGCACTGTAACACGTCGGTCTCAAAAATACATGCACACTTTGAGACGCAAACGGATCGATTAATCCAAAGTAATTCTGATGGGTTACCAGTAATTTGTTTAGTTTAAAAATAAATAAAAGCACCTATTTGGGGGATCGAGGGCAGCATAATAAAGACCCATAATGATTCTAAACATCACTAAACAGCATAGAAATTATTAAAATGCCACTTTAGTCCTACTTACTCTGTTAAAGTACTAACCCGTGTCTTCAAGTACAGATAAACAAAAAGGCTGAGCTATGCGACTAATTTACAAGAACGAACTACACTGAAAGACAGTGCGACTGAGGATGAAGCTGCTTTTGGGACCAGTTAGAGGGAAGAGAAAGTCGTTACACACTAGCAGCTGAGCTTACAGCTTTGCTATCAATATTTAATGTGCTTTCCCACTGCGGTGGAACTGTTGACATAAAGCACCTCTGTTTTGCGTCCCCATTGGGTAGAAAATAAAACGCCTTTGCCCTGACGATCAGTAAGCAGTGCATTACAGCAGCACTTCTCCATAACTCACAGGAGAAGAATCATAAAGATGATGCTTCTTACTTAATCCCTGCAAGGGAGGGTCTCTCTGTTTCAGTACGGACAGTCAACACTGTTGAAGAATGCCACTTTTCACAAGAATGCTGATGTACTGGAATGCTTGTCACTTTCATTTCACTCTGATGTCAGCTAAGCCATCTTCCTCCACAGCCTAAAAGCATTCTGTCTGCCTCCCCATTGGGTGCCTCCTTTCACTCGCCAGCGCACTTCTCTGACAATCAGAGCTCAGTGGTTACGCAGATGTCCGTAAGTGCAGTTTAATTTCCATCACAAAGAACTCTGCAGTACAAAATGGCCCAGTTGGGAAACTGACAACTGGAAAGAATAAGTGGCCAAACGCAGTTAATGGCAATTACACTAATTACTCAAAAGATAAATTATTATCTGGATTAGTTAAGTCTACCGTGGTTAAGGATGGATGACATAATCGGCGCACGGCACTAAAGTGATTTGCTGTTTAAGTGACAAGAAACAGCTCCTGTAATTATACACAATATGTAACACCCATTTTTTTTTTTTTTTTTTAAAGCAACACATCAATGGAGTACTTTCGGTAGCTGTTTTCAGTAGAATGTTTTATATATTCTGCGGGCAGATTCAAACCTCAGTGCACATTAAGCTACTTTCAGAGGACTAAAACAACAAGGCTACATCTGTTTTAATTGTAGAAATATGCACTCAAGGGGCCCCACCTGTCCCACAGCATTGTATCACTCAATTTTCCATAACAATGCACAAAAGCACACAAGTATAAGCGCCTGTAGTTTTTGTAGGCTGGCCTGGCCATTATTTGGATATGTTTTCCCTGTGCAAAGCTTACCATCCTCATAGGCTGCGACGGCCACAGCTCCATTCACCCTGACGTGGGTGACATGTGGCCGCAGCACAGCCTCAACAGCAATGTGGCTCGGCTGCAGATAGGAGGCGCTAGAATCCCAGTCCAGAGTGTCCCACAGGCGGACATCGCCGGACGTGTACCTAAAGAAAGGAAACTGCCTAATATTAGTGACGTGTGTGTAATACTTATATTACATACACACACATTCAGCAGCTTGTGCACCCAGGTATATGGAGGGAAGGAGAGACAGATTCATCAAGACAGCAACACTGTTTAAATGACTGAAACAATCAACAGCTCCCTTGGAGAGCCGGGCTGACACAGAGTATCTGTCAAACGGCTTGTTTCACAGATCTGATCAGCAGGTAGCCTTCGGTCGTCCAAGATTAGTGCTGTGCGTGTGAAATCAGCAGGGAAAGGGCTGCCAGCTGATCCCACTACATTACCATAGAGTAAAGACACAAGACCCAAGATGTTGACGGCCCTCCTGGAGTCTGCTTGCAAGCTCTATTGAAGGCGCTTGCCTCTACCCGAGACGCAGGTGTTGGGCACAATAGGACTGTGACTAGTGTTTTGTTTTGTTTTTTTATAAGCAAGCCACCCCTGCTGTGATCACCAACAGCAGCTTAGTCACGAGCAACAGGAGACTTATACAAAATAATTAAAAATAAATAAATAAATAAAAAAGAAATACAAACAATACTGGGTAGGAAATGGAAGAGAGCAGTGAGGTAATCCAGCGCCCGTGTGTGTGTGTGTGTGTGTGTGTGTGTGTGTGTGTGTTCAAAAGGGCTGTGTGTAAAAGCTTTCACTAGGCTTGCACAGCAGCTGAGGCCCTCACAGTGGGCCTGTAACCGCCCCTGTGCCAGATACATACGGCTCACAAGGACGTCTACTGGAGGCAGTTCAGGGTAAATGGAGAGGGTAGGGGGCAGGGCTGCCAGCTGATCCCAGCGGTGTACCACAAGGATGCGCCAACGTGGAAGAAAAGTAAGAAACACAAGTGACTGGCACAGTTATTTAAGGCAGCTATCTGTTGGTCGAATAGTCAAACTAGAATGTCACACGCTGCTGCACTGTGCATTTGGGAATCTCTCTTGTACACTCAGGCCGGAGCGTAGATTTCACTTATTGATCTGCTTTTTTTTTTTTTTTTTTTTAACACCTTCCTTTTCAAAGTGAATTTTTTGTGCATTTCGGTATAAGGCTGGGCAGCATGCACACACACACACCCCTCGCTAATAAGCCTCCTGTTTGCAGTCTGATATAGGAGAAGTGCGTGTCATTAAAGTTTGATAGTGGTTACGACGCTCATTCACAAGGTCAGGTCTTAAAGCTCCCAGCAATTTGGGGAGAGGGTTGTTACAGTTACCTCACTGCCGATCGATGTTTGGTATAACAACATGCTGAAGGTTTTTTTTCCAGGGGTATGTATCACTTTTAACAGCCACAGGGCCAGTGCGCTCATTAGGGGAATTATCAGGGTTCCTGCTACTCTCATGACTTATTGCATTTTCAGACAGTAGCAGGAGTTTAGTTCTGTGTTCATTAGGCTATCAGATACAAAAACTGGCAATTGATTTTAATAAGCTAAATTAAATATAATGGCTGATACATTTACAGTATTCCCCATTGACGTTGCTTTTTGTTTTTTTAAATCAACGTTCGCTTGTAGATACCTGAACAGCATGCACTGCCTCTGGTGGCCAAAAATATTAAGCATAGTTCTGTTCATGGGGAATGAAAATGTTTTCAATAAAAAAAAAATACCAATGCAGAAGCAACATGTGTATATCAATTATAATACATGCAAAACTGTTCCAAAGAGCTCCTGCAAGTGGTCTCCTTACCCAGCTATGACAAGTCCGTTGCTAGAGCTGGCATCACACAGCACCTTCCCCAGTTCATACTGCAGCTGCCTCACCTCCCCAACCCGGTTCTGCAAGGCACACAGACAAGACTTTTAATTCAAGAATACCAACAGCTACACTCATCTATTGAAACACATCAGCTTGGCGTGCACTGTAATTTAAAATAAGTGAATCCTGTACCTTCCAGTTGGATCGAAGCGTGTCCTGCATCTGCCTGCAGTCTCGCAGTGTGCCCTTCCAGCAGGGGGAGTCAGAGACACTTGCCCCAGCCAGGTGCCCCTCCTTCAGGCACAGCCTGTACCACAGCACCTCATCTTCAGCAAGGACCTTCCATACCTTACTCACCTGCAACAGACAAAGCAAACAAACAGCAGGACATACATCAGGCCTCATAGCACTTCTTTGGTACCATCATTCCAGAAGAGATTCCCAAAGTAGCACAGTCTTGACAACCATGCAAGATGCAACAACTAATCAATTATTGATCATCACGCCTTTTACTGATTTATTAGTTGTCATTTTTGGAGCCTTACATATATAATACATTGCTAGCACATGCATGCTTTCAATTGTAGAAGGCGGCTATTAGGGCTATTGTGAAGAGTCGACACATTTTCTTGGTTTTGAATAAAAGTGTTCTCAAAGCACGGATTACTGTCCGTTATTACCTGATATCTGATATTCGATTTGCAAATTGGTTGCTGACTGCACCGACTGTATAAGATCATGCCACCTGCCCCATGCTTGACTGCATGAAATAATCAGCAAAGCACAGTTTTACAGGAACATGCCTTGCAAGCTGGATAACAACGCATTAGTCTGTGCGTTAGAGCCGAAATAACTTCCATACTATGAATTTGGAACAGAAAGAACGGAAACGCTTCTTTAGGTCTGTGTTTTCCAATAACATTACATACAGAACGTGATTAAACGCAAAAGCACACATCCATGTTTATAAGCAGCTCTCAGGCTGGTGCAGCCCTTGAATTGTAAAGCCTGTTAAAACGCTGCTTACCTGGGCACACCTTCCCAGCTCTCTCCTGTCCAGGTACTGGAATATCTTCAGTGCCAGCTCATAGGGCAACTCAACATCAAAGAAGGGAATTTCATTGATTTCATTCTGAAGGGGGGACAAAGAACGCCATTCAATCCCAGGGGGTCAGGGATTGTACATGCCGTGGCATTAAATACAGAAACAACAACATGTAAATGATCATTACCAAGTCCTGTATTAACTGATCTACCAAGGTTTCTTTTTTGTGAACTTTGCACAGGGGTTGTTGCTGAAGTTGGTGGACAGGACGAGGAGTTGACAGCCCTGCCAGATTTTCAGCGTGTCTTTTCTTCCTCGCTGACCTCTCCACCTCGATCCTGTCCCGCAGAGGACTAGTTCTGCCTTCGAGCAAGCTCTCTGCTATTGAAATATATTCGGGCTGCTCCTCAGAACCGACCTGCTGGTTATGACAAGTCCTTAAACTGGTCCCACTCTGTGATTTCTCGCTTAACCGGGGCGTTTCGCTTGCTGCTTTTAGATTAGAGGAGCCGCGCTGTACATCGGATTCAGAACCCGAACCCGAACCCGAACCCGAAAACGAGCTCCCACCGCGGTTTAATCGGAGCCGACAACTGCAGCCTGAACCAGCGTCCTCGTTCAGATGTGCTGGTCCGCTTGCAATGCTGTTGCCCGGGGCACCGCATTTACAAACCAAACTCTGTTTACTGTTATCACTGAATCCCGATCCACCGATCCTGTTCGTCTGTTCAGCGTTGATGGTAACTGACCCCGTTTCCTGGAACAACTTTTCAGCATATTTGTTGTCGCTGACTGAGCTCTGATGAGACGTCCCTTGTAAGGCACTAGAATGTGCACCGCTGCTTTCCTGATGTCCCTCTCTGTTTTGAAACGTGTCTGTGTTTCTTGAGTCCCCAGTTGGTTTATCTAGCGTCCCGTCTGAAGTTTTAGGGTTCCTGTTGTGATTCTCTGCATCTCTCCCTGCCTGCGAATTCCTCTCTCTCTCTCGGACCTCTTTCTTCCAGCGCTCCCTGAACTCCTGCAGATCCATTGATTTCCACTCCCAGCAAAACGACTTTATGAAACACGAATCAGAAGATTATTCTCGTGTGTCATCCGTGCACCACTAACCCGGTCTGTGCTGTGCAGCTTCTTGTTGACAGTCCTTGCAATACAAACATTCCGACAGGAAAAGAACGTTTCGCAGCTAAGGTTCCGCTTTCAAGAGGTCCTGGTAGACAAAATAAAAAACGAAAACGCGTAGAAACCCTTATAAGCCAAAATGTGTATGTGTGTATATAGATAGATAGATAGATAGATAGATAGATAGATAGATAGATAGATAGATAGATAGATAGAATAAGAAAAGTAACTGATATACTGAAAACTCACTATTTTAATAATCATAAATATAAAAACAGTGAGTTTTCAGTAAGTATTTCTAGTGATTGATGAGTATCCTTGAATATAGAGCTGTTTGCTGTTTTTTAATCATATATATATATATATATATATATATATATATATATATATATATATATATATATATATATATATATATATATATATATATATATATATATATATATCAATTAGTCATTTAGCAGGCGGTTTTATCCAAAGCGACTTACATACTAGGGGGTGAGCTATGCATCAACAACTGAAGCTGCAGAGTACTTACAATAGGACCTCGGTTTTACGTCTCATCTGAAAGACGATATATATGTGTGTGTGTGTGTGTGTGTGTGTGTGTGTGTGTGTGTGTGTGTGTGTGTATGTGTGTGTGTGTGTGTGTGTGTGTGTGTGTGTGTGTTATAATGGTTATAATTATCAAAAACAGATAAATGTATACATTTGGTAGAGGTATAGTCAATGCTCTCATACTAATTTATATTACTGTAGATTCGCACCTTTTATATAATAGAACATAGCAAATAGAACAATGTGGAGATAGGAATCATGTGAACTTATAATATTCTCTATAAGCCTTTATTATGCAATGTGTGGCATATTACTATTATGTATATGTATTCTCTTCTTACAAATACAATATTTGTGTTTATACAAATATACATTAAGAGACCCAGTGATACACCGCATTCACTTTGTGTATGCTGGTTCAGTGCGTTGCATAACTTCTTACAGCTTCAGTAGTGACGGCTCGCAATTAAACTGTAATTCGCACCTGTTTCACAGTGACAGCGATTCTTAAAGGAGCGACGAGCACGCGAGGAGTTAATGATTACCTTTCTCTTTTGGGAAAAGATGATGTAAACCTCCTCATCATGTGACACTTTAATAAATAACAGAGCCGTGAGAAACAAAACACACTAAAGATTTGATCTCTGAGGCTAAAGGGACTGCTTTTCAACGAGGGAAGACGATATAATAAAAAAAACACACACATGTGTTGCCACCCGGTGAACGTGACCCAGCCAGCTGTGTCCCAGTGCAGCAGCGCCCCGGGAACAGAGCCCTGCTCTGGGACTCAGCTCCTCGGCACCCGCCTGAGACGGATCGGGGACCAGCTGGAGAAAAGCAGAGAAAACAGACACAGCGCATCGTATAAAACCGCTTTGAAAAACAGTGAAAGCTTAATCCGAGGTTTTTACACGGTGTGCACGGTCATCCAGATCACCGCTATGGTGATGCTGATCAGAAAGCGCTATCTGTAGAAGGTTATCCATGGAGCGTGGGTCTCTGCAACACCCGGGAAACCAGCAACAGGTAAGCAGCAGCAGGTGAGGTAATCTGGTATCACGCACGCCATCCGAGAGCCGCCGTCAAGGGAACTAACGGGATTCGTCATCGAAGGGGAAAACAAACACTTTCTAGAATTTTAAAGGTTGCGTGTAATTCTCTTTTTAGTTGCTTAACTGTAATGCCGTAAAGAAATATATAACATTTTTCTTAAAATCATTTGAAGTAAACGTAATTTTTGTTTTAGTTTTTTGGCTACTTCAAGGAAAAAAAACGCAGAGAGATTTATAGACGTTTCCCTTTCATTAAAAAAAATAATAATAATAAAAAGATTTTGCAAATGTTGCACTCTAGGATAGCCTACTAACGTTTCTACACCTGTCGGTTAGCAATATATATATATATATATATATATATATATATATATATATATATATATATATATATATATATATATATATATATATATATATAATACACACACACACACACACACACACACACAAACGTATTGTGGTGGTGTCACAGACTCCATTAGTCTTGGATTGTCTTAAATAACATGAAGTGGTCCAAGATTAGCGCTAAGCGGGGTCTGTGAAACATGAGCAGTATTTTAAAATGATTTGATGCAATGTCTGAGTTTTAACATTTTGTTAATACGTTGTTTTTTCCCCCTATCAAAAAATGTTTATAATGAATTACT
Source organism: Acipenser oxyrinchus oxyrinchus (assembly GCA_030684275.1). Lineage (NCBI taxonomy): Eukaryota > Metazoa > Chordata > Actinopteri > Acipenseriformes > Acipenseridae > Acipenser > Acipenser oxyrinchus. The sequence goes on along the minus strand of CM060267.1, from coordinate 25,300,102 downwards.
GTAAAAGAGCGGCACATTGTAAACTGGAACATAAGTCAGCGAGACCTCAAATGTAATCCATCTTATCCCTGTTTCATTCATGAATTAGATGCGTGGTACTGTATTACTATTCTGTAAATATGAAACTTGTCAAATTGGAGATGTATGTTAAACTGTATCATATGAGTTACCATGAGTAGAAAACATTTTTATTAAAAAAAAATATTAAACAAAAAATATTTAAAAATATATTTAAACATTTTAAAAATGACCGTTTTAGTGTTTCATAGAACTGAACTTCTACTTGACAGTAAACCTCTGAGCGCCTCTATTTGAACCCGCTGACCAAGAAGTCTTTCGGGTTTGTGTTTTGCTAGATGATGTCTTTGTGGTGCTAATCGAGATCGTCAAAGGAACGGGTGCGATTTCCATGGAGCGGGCTTGAGAAGAAGAACAGAGGAAAGGAAAAACACAGGAAGATTTGCACTGGAAAACCTGGAAAACAAAACGCTCACATGATGCCAGCAAAGCAACAAAAAAAAAGACTTTGATAAGTACATGACTGACTGACTGGAGCTCTCTCTCTCTCTCTATCTAATAATTTCCTCTGACTTTTGCGCACGTCTGGTACAGGAGCTGTCTTAAAGAATCTGGACACAGACAGACAGACACCAAACAATGTGCCCCTCAGTCCCGGGACCCCTCTTGTTCAACAGGCAGTGTGCTGTAAACGGGAACCTGGAGTATATCAACATTATCCAGCTGCCCTAACTAATATTACAATATTGCAAAAAATATATAAATAAATAGAATGGATGTCCCTTGGCAGCGACGCGTAAGAATCCACCAGTATGCAATACACAGGCTACGAGCATAGTGGACTTGAAATATTTGAAATGCATCTGTTATCATATAATTTGTTATAACTGTTAGATTCTCTCCACAAAAAAAATCCCCAAACCCAAACCCAAACCCCACCTGGTGGAAGCAATGCTAACTTGCCATGTATACTGCAGCCTGTTGGTTTTTTTTCAGCAGTTGAACAGAATTAAACCTGTTTATTTAAACGGAGTTTGTTTTACACTCGTATTTCAAAGGTATCACCTGTTTCCATTAGAGTATCACCTACAGCAGGACACAAGAACATTATATCACGACGGGATCTTGAAACACCCTGGCGGGCATGCTGGAAAAGGGAGGAAAGGGGAAACTATACCAAAAACCGAGGACGACTCTTTACAACGTAACTTGGATCATAATGCGCAAGTCTGGTGCTGGAGACACTACAGTACTGTGCGATGTCATACAGGTGTACAGTACTGTGCGATGTCATACAGGTGCACAGTGCTGTGTGATGTCATACAGGTGTACAGTACTGTGCGATGTCACACAGGTGTACAGTACTGTGCGATGTCACGCAGGTGTACAGTACTGTGTGATGTCAACCAGGTGTACAGTACTGTGTGATGTCATACAGGTGTACAGTACTGTGCGATGTCACACAGGTGTACAGTACTGTGCGATGTCATACAGGTGTACAGTACTGTGCTATGTCACACAGGTGTACAGTACTGTGCGATGTCACACAGGTGTACAGTACTGTGCGATGTCATACAGGTGTACAGTACTGTGTGATGTCATACAGGTGTACAGTACTGTGCGATGTCATACAGGTGTACAGTATTGTGCGATGTCATACAGGTGTACAGTATTGTGCGATGTCATACAGGTGTACAGTACTGTGCGATGTCACACAGGTGTACAGTACTGTGCGATGTCATACAGGTGTACAGTACTGTGCTATGTCACACAGGTGTACAGTACTGTGCGATGTCACACAGGTGTACAGTACTGTGCGATGTCACACAGGTGTACAGTACTGTGCGATGTCACACAGGTGTACAGTACTGTGCGATGTCACACAGGTGTACAGTACTGTGCGATGTCACACAGGTGTACAGTACTGTGCGATGTCACACAGGTGTACAGTATTGTGCGATGTCACACAGGTGTACAGTATTGTGCGATGTCACACAGGTGTACAGTATTGTGCGATGTCATACAGGTGTACAGTACTGTGCGTTGTCACACAGGTGTACAGTATTGTGCGATGTCATACAGGTGTATGGGCAGAGGGAGAAAGAGATTGGAGTTACAGCATGTTCCTACTGTTTACGTAAGCTATTAATGTTTTTCAATCGTTATTTATTGTTATTACTGTAAAACTGCTTAAAAGTGCTTTTTAAAATGTTTTTTTCCCCTCACTTGAGATGTTATCGGAGATATTTATAATTATTCTGTGAAAGTCTTTTTGTACAAATCCGGAAAATAAAGTTATTTTCCCCCACGTTATGCGCTATATTTGAATTTACATTCTGGACTGGTGTATTGAGATTGTTACTGTTTCAGTCTATGCGTGTCCTGGTTTACTTTTTGCACGCCAATGAAGTGCGTTCTCCTGCTTTGATGGTGAGCACACAGCGCTGTTATCACATTATAGAATGCAAGGCACTCATAAAGCAAAGAAGAATGGGCCAGCCTGCGTAAAGCAATTTACGTTCATTCGTTTTGGATCCCTTGAAACATTCCAGAGCGCTTGTACTTCTACTGCATCGGCACAAGGGGGCAGCAATTCACACTGGGCTTAAAATACTAAAGCTTCAAACCAAAAACTGAACAAGAAAAGAGAATTGCAGTTCATTATATATAAATAAAATAATCCGCAAACAGCAGCTGGAACCCCTATACAAGTCTATACGCTTACAAATGGGCTTTGTCGCACATAACACACTGCAATTAGCATTAGTTAGAAACACCAAACTACAAAACAAAAATACAGACCAGCCAACCAGTTGATTAAAAAAAAAGTTTATTTTACAGTCATAATACGTAAAAGCACACACAAGCAAAGAAAACAGTTTGATTCCCAATGTCCACATGTTTACACTTAATCCTACAGCAGCTGTGTTAAGAGGCAGCTAAAACAAGATGCTGCATACATTATAATGGTGGAGCAGAACACAGAGCAGTTAACAGCAGTTTGACATCAGAGACACAACAGAGACTGCAGCATGAGAGCCCATAACCAGCAATGCTACTAGAAATCAAAGCATTTGAATGAAGGTTCATGGTACAGAAGCTTCAGTGTACAGCAGCACATCACATGGAGTTTGCTTTGATTTTCCTCTCAGAGCTCTGCTAATGCCCCACAAGCCTGACCAGAAGGATCGCCATGGCGTCAGTCTTCAGGACCCCTGACTAACATGTGTGTGATAATGATCGGTCAGAGTCTGAAAAAAGCATTGGAAGGCTGCACTATGTATCTGGTCATGATTTCTATTCCATGAGAGTAGCTGTTGATTGACTTCATGCTAGTATTGCACTCGGCTTTCTCCCTGATAAAATTAGACAGTAGTGGTGGCGACCAACCAAGATGTAGCTTCACTATAATAGACAAGCCTTCAGTGCTTTTCCCTCGCCAGGTCACATGGATTTCCTATTGGCCCGGTGTTGATGGCTGAAGTGTAATGCTGGCTCCAGGGATCATCCGCAGCGTGGCCTCCCTAGCGCCTCAGCATGGCAACCATCTGGAAGGGGCTGGGTGGGGCACTTCGCAGGGGTCGTCAGGGGTCTGTATGAGAGCGCACACTGTAGGATTTCCCGTCCCTGCATAACTGTCCCGTTCCTAGTAGACCTGGAAGTGTGCCGAGGTGGTGCCGTCCTTCCAGTAGCGCAGGGTCTCGATGACAGCCGAGCGACACAACGGACAGGTCCTCTCACAGTCAAACCACAGGCACACGCACTCGTCACAGAACACGTGCTGGATCACAGCCAGGCAAGCGGGGGAAAGACAAGGGAACGTTGCCGTTAAATAACACATTACTGCAGTATTAACAGGATTTGTTCTTTGGCATTATATACTGGAGTCCGTTTTGTTGTACCGATTCAAACAGGATTATTTATGCAGTAGTTAGACACTTGAATAGAAAAATAAACCTGGAGTGGAATAGCCCTCTAGGACTGTGATTGGACACCCCTGCCATAAAGAAATCCCAAAGGTGAACCTCTAAAGCACTCTAAAATGAAACAAACATAATGCAGCAGACTCCTGCACTTCTACAAACTTCTGGAGGTGTTGTCTCAGTCTGCACACCCCCACTCCCTCTGCTCTAGATTATTCCAGTGCCTGCTGCACCTGTTCACTGCAAGCTGTTTGCCCCCTAGCAGCTTCAGTACCAGGTGAGCGAGCGTCGTCCCTACCTGGCACATCAGGATCACAGGATCCCTGAACTCCGCCTGGCAGATCGCACACACATCCCCCGCCTCACTGCACTGCTGGCTGCTGGCACGCACACCGCAGCTCTGTCAGGAAACACAGCACACAATGCAGGCTGATCTTTCTTGGCAAACCCCAAAAACATGAAACATGAGTATGAAGTTGATGGGTAAAGCTACAGTAAGTTTAAAATGCAAGAAAGCGTATTGCTTGAACGTGGCTTACATTTCTAGCTAGGAAACGAGGTACAGTATACCTGCTACAGCAGTCTTACCTGAGAAATGCACAGCATCTTCATAGCTTTTCTTAATGCTCCTACGCGGCCACATACATCAAAGGACTACAGCGAGAAGAAACAAGAGTTGCTCAAAACTGAAAACATACCAGGACACCATTAGCACACTGCACTACAGAACACAATCTTCACCCTACAGCGTGTTCTTAATAAATACATGAAACTACAAAACTGCTTGCCCCACACACAGTTAAAGAAAAGGGCTTGTAACCAGGAGGTCCCCGGTTCAAATCCCACCTCAGCCACTGACTCATTGTGTGACCCTGAGCAAGTCACTTAACCTCCTTGTGCTCTGTCTTTCGGGTGACACGTAATTGCAAGTGACTCTGCAGCTGATGCATAGTTCACACACCCTAGTCTCTTTAAGTCGCCTTGAATAAAGGCGTCTGCTAAATAAACAAATAATAATAACACAGTTGCACTCTGGGATACAAATGACAGCCAACTGCCCTAGGACTTCCATACTGTGCCCAGCTGATCACAGTGAGTCTGTCTTGGTGGTGCACCTCCTTGATTTCACAGTACAGGATCCATCTCGTGTACTGTACATGGGGCTTACAGAATATACAGTAAAGTACATGAAGTAGCCCTTACCTTGCTCAAGCTGTACAGTATGAGAAGCACCCCCCCGAGAAGGTAGCTGTTCGAGGGGTCTTCTCCCACGATGTACTTGTACCACAGCTGGATTGGAACCAGCGCCCGAAACAGCTGGCTCAGCTCCTCGATCACCAGGTAAAACTTACCCTGGAAAACAGACACAGCAACACCACTATCATTTACACACGTGCATGGCTATCTTCCAGCTCTTCATTGGGGACGGGGGCTTGCTAACCTGTTGCCCACTGTCTCGGAAGCTGTGACCTTGACAATGGGCAGCTGAATCTGAATTGAGCTGACCGCTTGACACAACGTTAGCATACTTAAACTCTGTGTAAAGTGTAGGTAAAGATGGATATTGACTTTGCTGATGATTGATTCTCTGCAGGGGGCCCTGCGGCTCGCTCAGCCAAATGGCTTGGTGCAATTTACCTGACAGGGATTAATCACCTTCCCCAGAGTCATGCCGACAATGAGACAGGGGTGCAGACCTCGAGAAGGCGGCAATTTATCTTCCTATTGTCCCCTGAGCAGCCATTCTGATTTCATCGTTGATTTTTAAGGCCAATGCTGGACTTGCGCCAAAAGGGGCGTCCGGGGTGTGGACGGCTGAGCTCGAACAGAAGCTTTCTTGATTGCTATCCCATGCCTAGACCCAGGTCCCATTAAATGTATTGCATATGCTGGAGAAGCTTCCCCTGGGGAAACTGCTGTAAACTTCCTGTTCCTTGTACTGCTTCCAACTGTACATGCTTTAAAGGGTGAAGGAGAGCTGGTATTCATCCAGCTACCGAAGAGCTGCAGGGAGCTGCAATCGCCTTTACCCTTGTGGTTTGAATCATCAGTTAAGTTCTTGTGGTCCAACCGTAAAAAAAAAAAAAAACTGCCAGGCTATGAGTTCACAATCTGAAAGGCAGCCATCTGAGATGGTTTCAGCATGCAGTCTCCAATTGGACGACGGTGTGTGTGTGTGTGTGTGTGTGCTCCAGTTGACAGCAGGACTGAAGCAGGCTGTCCTAATTGCTTTAAACTCCAGTGTCTTTCCCTTGAAGCAGTGACTTCACCCACCTCTCGAGGGAAATGAGATCAGCAGCACCAACAGCCCTCTGCGCGTGTGTGTGTCTCTGTGTGTGTGTGTGTGTGTGTGTGTGTGTGTCTCTGTGTGTGTGTCAATGTCAGTGTGTGTGTGTCTGTATGTCAGTGTGTGTCTGTGTGTGTGTGTGTCTGTATGTGTGTGTCAGTGTCAGTGTTTGTGTCAGTGTGTGTGTATGTCAGTGTGTGTGTCTGTGTCAGTGTCAGTGTATGTGTGTCTGGGTTTGTTTATCATACATACGGAATCCTCAATGATCTTGCTTTAACAGGCAACAGTGATGAATGCGTGTGGACAGAATGGATTCTATTGAACACTGTAGATGATTGACAGGGCAATTAGCCCAGTGCAGGGAAAATGTGTGTTTGTGGCAGGGAGAGAGAGTTAAAATCTCCCTACCAAACTAAACTGTTAATTATTTTGTTGTTTAATTATCACCCGCACCTGGTAATTATTGTAAATTAGTGCCAGGTGAAGAAGCCAGCTTGATACTGTGCTCAAGCGTATAGAAAGAAAGCTACTGTGTACGGCCTTTTTGTGTGGTTTGTTTAGAAAACTGTTTTTGTTTTGGTAGATTTTGTTTTAACAGGTAAACAGCTTAGCTGTCCTGTTTGAGTTCGGTTCCTGTTTATGTTCAGTTAGGTCTCAAAAAGGAGCTCAGTGTTTATTTTGCTTTTGTAAATAAAAGCTCGTGTCGGGTCACTGGTTTTTAATGGGGCAACGAACCCGAGAGTTGCAGTGTGGTTTACATTATGTAAATACTTCCACCATTTAAATATTAAATTAGGACCAAACCTTTACTTTTCCAGGCAAAAATACATAGCTGTTCAGAACAATTGAATAGACCCCCCCACCCGATATGCCCTCCAGAGTGAACAGATTCCTTACCCGGGATTTGAAAGCCAGGAGAACTCGAGGCAAGACGAGGACAACGCACTTCAGACTCATCGTGAAGTACTTGAGCACGAAATCAGTGATCCCCACAACCCACATCAAATCAAAGAAATCCACATCAGCAAGATTGGGCTTCACAAAGACCAGGCTAGGAGGGAAGGAAACAGACAGCGTTGCTCTTCAGGGGAGTAGATTTGGGAGCTGTAGTTTTACCATGTGTTTCACTGGGAGGATGCACAAAAAGGTACTTAACAGCATGCGATACAAGAGCTAATGTAAAATAAGCATGTGCGGTGTTACTGTTTACCTTACATGCACAGCAATCCAAGAAAACACAAATGATAAAAAGCATTACAAATACATGAATTACTTTTAACAAATGAATGAATACCGTAAAATAATTACATAGATAAAAAAAATAATATATAAATAAATACAAAAATACTCACATGGCTAGACAAGTAGAACAGATGCAAAAGTAACCTAAGGAAAATGAAAACAAACAATGCCAAAAAATACTCATGCTAAATTAAAAATAAAACACAGACATGATGCAAGAGGAGAACGAAGAAACGTTTTTGGCAATTTACAGTTGTTTTTCCTGGTTAGTTCTTTCTAGCTTTTCAAAGATAAATTAATTTTTTTAAAAAGTGAGTATGACCCAAATGAGACAGCATACAATATACTTAAAAAATGACAGACTTCAACTACAGACCACTTGGTGAAGACTAAAATGGCTCTTAAACTAATGAAAAGAAGGAAAACATAATCCATTTATTTATTTTCCTGTCAACAATAAGCTAGAGTGGTATTAAATCATCACCAATCTGAACATCCATTAATCTCAGTTTGTATCAGTATTGCCAGCTTGGACTTTGCCCTGACTTTATAATGCAATGAAGTCTCGCAAGCCACCAGTATTAATGTGTCTGGGGCAGCACTGAGCTCAATGCTATTTCAGTCATCCTCTCTGGTGATCTACCTGTTGTATAGCTCCTCAGAGCTGAAGGTGTAATACAGATAAAAGGTGTTCCCAGCAAGGAAAGCCACGATCCAGAACGAGACCAACACAGATCTCTTTTCCTGTAATGGAGAGAAGAAAACAAACTTCCAATTATGAGCACAAGACTCACCAGTCAACAGTGAGGGTGACCCAGACCTTAATTAAGAGACACATAGACTACACCTCTCTGTGAGCATGGGACTCGCATTCACAATATATACTTGCCCTTAAGGAGACCTGGTGCTTGAGCGTTGAATTTGCGCAGGCAAACGTGCTGGCCATCCCAATACACACCGCAATACCTGTGAACAAAGGGCCAGAGGGTGTTCAGACAACACGTTACATTACCGAGGCATACATGATAACAGCTGCCTGCTGTGGTTGAAGCTCACCCAGTTTGTGCTGGAAGCAGAGCTTGACCAGGAGGATGAGGATGAAGGGAAGGCCCTTCTGGAGCCAGGAGATGACGGCTCGGAGCTCGGACAGGGCTGGGGCAGGCGTGGACGGGTCCTCCGGTCCGTCCTCCCCGTTTCCCTGGCGATCTGGGGCGGCAGCGTGCAGTAGGGAGGAGCGGTGAGGGGGCGGCTGGTGGAAGTGATGCTGTGGCTGGTGTGGCAGGTAGGGGGCACTGTCTGCCCGGTGAGGGCCCTCCTCTCTGGAGGAAGAGGTCATCTGGATGTAGACCGGAGGGGACCCCATGACCAGACCGGCTGCCTGGAAGGAAGCGGCCGACACGTTTCCTGAGGGGAGGCCCACCAGGCCGGAGAAGAGCTGCTGTGTGGAGGGGGATTCTGGCTTGAGACCTTCGAAAACACCTTCATCCAGGCTGGTTTCTGAGCCCACCATCTGGCTCCTCGTCCTAAATCAGAGGGCCACACTACTAGAAATACAGCTACTTATCACAATAAGAACAACAATTCCAATTGGACACACCTCTTGATTATCCTCAATGTGCTACACGTGGGTGCATTGGAGGATTCCCTTTGTAAAAGGGTACTGCAATCTTAGAAAGGTGAGTCGCACCTGCTGTCTACAAAAGGAAGTACAAGTGCAGTATTTAAATGATACCAGTAGGACAGACAAGCCAGAAATGTGTGTACAGTACTGTACCTCTCAGGGGGCACGCCATCAGCGTTGCTACTGTGTTTCCTCAGCATGGTCTGTAAGGTCAAGCAGCAGGAGTTACTGGTGTATATACACACAGACATAGTGTTTAATCTGTCATGCACAAAATCACAACACATTGTTTGGACAAATGAACTGTCTTGCTGTACATGGGGGGTTGGCAGCACAAAGGAGATTCTGGCCCATCCCAGAATGGGTTGGCTGAAGCATCTGAGGATATATATATATAGTAATACATATTATTAAATAACATTGTAAACTAATGTCAAGCATTCTGAACAACTATACAATGGGTTGTGTATACATACATTATTCTAGAATTAGTTCGTCACAATGCAAAATACAATAATAACACCAACAACTGTTCTATCTAGCAGTCCACGATAAATAATGTCGGGTGAGTCGACTGTGGTAGATATATTAAAATTACAAAAACAATTACCTTAATTATTTTTCTCAAACAGAAGTAGCTATATCTCTGCATTATTCAAATATTTCACCGCATTCCACAATAATGTCACAGCTAGCACCACCGTGCATCCAGACGAGAGATTGTGCCTGGTTGTAATATTAATACGAATAAGTGCAATTCAAAAAGATATACGCAGTGGAAACGAGGAATATGCCGTTCATTGTCTTCCCTATTCTATACCTGACCTATGTTATCGCTAGGTCCAAATATCCCCGCAGACTTACAGGATGATGATACTGCTGATGCTGCTGCAGCTTCTCACGTGATCAATGCCTTTCTTCCCGCAGTGCTGGTCTGTCAGAAAGCTGCAATCGACACAGCCAATCAGCAGTGAGAAGCAGGACAACCGGATAGGCAAGCAACCAATCAGTGTCTGACTCTGAGTGGGACTAATTCCGGGTTGGATACAGTATGTTTTTTTGTTTTCAATGGGAAGGCGATTGTTGACAAGGGAAATCTTGAAAACAGCGTTCTTTTAGGAGAACAAAAAGAACGAGTAATGTTTGACGATTGATTTTATTTTCTTGTAGCAATTCGTTTTTTCTCCTAAAAAACTAGACTGTTTTGTTTCAAAACAAATACGGGGTATAATATTAATATGGCATGTTTATTGTAAAGCGATGCGGTGGAAATCGTAAATAATTAAAGCGTCGGCTTTTAATACGGTACAGTGAGTTAGCGTTATAAAAACAACTGGTCAGAAAATATACTCTTAGTCTTACACAGTAGACGTGGGTTGCTTGAATACTGCATGAAGTTCTGATCAATTCATTATGGTTAATTGTAAAGATTGCAATTCGTTCTGTAAATAGTGGAAGAACTCATTTAAATTAGTAATATTATTATTAATAGTAAAGCAGTTAGTGCTGTTTAGGAAGCCCCCGGCCTGTCAAGCTGCAGAACGGCTCCATGGTGTTGCGCAAGCTCCTCAGGAAGCGTTGGGTTCTCGGGGTCGTTTTCGGACTGTCCCTCATTTACTTCCTGGCCAGCACCCTCAAGCAGGCAAGTGGATTGATTACCTGTTACACAAAATGGCTATTCGTACACCTCGCGCCGGATAGGCATTGGTTCAACTGCAGCATATGCCCCCTTGTTTAGCAAGAAGAAAAACAGTCAAAGGATGTGTTCCTTGTATGAAATGTATAGCTGGATATCGATTCTCATCGGTCATGAAGTCCAATATAAAAACGTGTCATGCAGAAGTATTTTTAAAGTTTAATGTTCATAGAAGGCGTAACTGATCAGTTAAATATTGTACATGAGAGCTGGCCAGCAGTGCTGTGGTGCCCAACTGAAAAAGGGGTTCCTTTGTAACCTCTTGCAAGAGGTAGTTGGATATGAAACACAGACAGCTGCACCCTAAAACTACTGGCCGAATCTGTGCTTTATAGTTTAAAAATACATGAATATATTACTCCAGCAGTGTGGAGTAGTGGTTAGGGCTCTGGACTCTTGACCGGAGGGTCGTGGGTTCAATCCCCGGTGGAGGACGCTGCTGTACCCTTGAGCAAGGTACTTTACCTAGATTGAGCCAGTAAAAACCCAACTGTATAAATAGATAATTGTATGTAAAAAAAAATAATGTGATATCTTGTAACAATTGTAAGTCACCCTGGATAAGGGCATCTGCTAAGAAATAAATAATAATTGTTTAGCCAACTCCTTCATGACCATTATGGTACCAGTTTCATTTTGTTGTATTCAAAAGGCTGTGCCCGTGCTTGGTATGGTACTGCTCACAATTTGAAGTCTTCTGCCTTTAATGTCTACAGGAAAGCAACGCAGGCTGTGTGTTTCCACAGCAGCAGAGGTCACAGAACGGCCTCCTTCTCTTAGGTTGTAGTATTACGTTGTGGCATGATGTGTCAGCCTGAGTACAGAACCCTGTTTTTTGTGATTTCTGGCAGGAAGAGAGGACTGTACGTGACCGGGCCCTTCTGCAAGCCAGGGACCCCGACCACCGCATTGACTGGAAAGTGCACTTTAACTTGGGAAACAGCAGCCGTCAAATCAACCGATGTAGGAACTCCATCCAGGGCAAGGTTCTCCTCACAGACGAGCTGGGTAAGAATAGCAGCTGTGAGAAAATTAGGGTTCCGAGCCAGAAGGGTGTGAGCCCCGCTTGCGATGAAGCTGAAGGTGCATTCCATTGCCTCTTCATGCGAGCATTAGAGAAGAGGTTTTTAATTTCATGTGACATCTGTTGCCTTGACCCACCACCTTCTGATTCCTTTTGCAAGCCTCTGCCAGACCTCTGGAGACAGGGCTGGATTTGCAGACGCGGAATCTCACTAATCTTGGGGTAGCCAGTAGTCCAAGATCAAGGCTAATCGGAGTGTGAAACCAGCCATGAGCGTCCTGTGAAAACAATCTTGTGTCTGTTTAATCTGTGTGTTGCTGGTCTTCAGGTTTTGTCTGTCAGCGGGAGGATCTGCTGGTGAACGGCTGCTGTAATGTCAATAACCCCAGCACCAGCCAGTACCTCTGCAAGAGCTGCTTGTCCAATGGCTGCTGCGGTGTGTATGAGTATTGCGTTTCCTGCTGCCTGCAGCCAGACAAGGTACTGAAGCATTTGGAGTTCCACTGTTAAATTGACAAAAGATGCAATGGAAATGTTATTGTGTGCATTGAAGTAAGGGAAAGAGGCAGAAGCCCTTGATGGATAATTCTGATTGTCGTTAGGGAGATCTTTAAAAGATGTATTCCTCAGGATGGTTGAAGAGCTGTTAGCTATTTTGAGTTTGTCAATTGTGTTGCGTTGCCTTGGTGCTTATTTTTCTCTTTTGAATCCCCCTTCAGCAACAGCTTCTGGAGCGCTTCCTGAATCGAGCAGCAGAAGGCTTTCAGAATCTCTTCACAGCTGTCAAGGACCATTTTGAATTGTGTCTGGCCAAGTGTAGGACCTCCTCCCAGGTATGCATCTGCTTCTGTAATACTTCATACACATAAGCCACAAGTCTGTATTCTGAACAGGAACCTATTTTCAGATGACCAAACTGTATTTAAAGATGACCTCTCTATTTAAAACAATAAATAAATAAAAGCTGTTGAGAAATGGTGCACAGATCTGTACTGAATACAATTGCTTCGATTGTAAAGTTTAACTTCATAAGGCTTTATATTTTCCCAACAGAGTGTTCAGCATGAGAATACCTACAGAGATCCCATGGCCAAGTACTGCTATGGGGAAAATCCACCAGAACTGCTCCCAATTTAATTCTGAAGTCTTCTGTGTTGAATCAAGGATGGAAAATGTACGTGTACACGCACAAGGTGTGGGAACTGGTAAAGAAAAGTACCAAGTGGGAAAACACCATCTCGTCCTCATTTCTTAAATAGCTGTGGCTCATCCAGGCAGTATTAACCTGTCCACATGGATCCTGAACAATTGCAGCTGGCTTTTCCTGCTTGCTGTTACACTGTCAAAGGTGGGGACTGTACTGTGCATACCCACGTCAAGCAAAATAAATATCTCAACTTCAGTAGTACTGCAGCAAAGTGTCTGGTAGACCACCCACTCAACGTAGGGTTCAGAATGTTCCTTCAGAACCTTTTGTTCTAAAAAATTTTTTTTTTTTTTTTTTAAAAATCCGAGGTCAGGGAGTTCATTAGTGGAGGCATCCATGCATACTGCATGTCACACTTGAGAGTTTTTTAGATTTCTAATGAACAGCTTTCCCAATTGTCATGAGACAGAAATCCAGAGGATGTGGGTGTTTTCGGTTCACAGTAAGGCCTTTTGGACGACTGCCCGATGCAAAGTAATGAAAGAAAAATGTTACAGTTCCCAATTTCATTTTGCCCAAGCCATTCATTTTCTTTGATGCTCATTAATTTGTTGTCTCGTTAGGGGAAGACAATGGACTTGACATCTCTGCACTGGGGAGCATGTCCCATTCAGAGCGCTCCCACAACACAGCCCTTGTGTCTGCTGCTTGTATGTGATGCTTCTCTGCTAAATAGGAAGATTTTATTTGGGTCTTGGAAAAGTTTGGCATTGGCAAGGGAAATAATACAAAAGCAATTCATCTTCTTGACTGCAAAAAAAAATCTGCATTTTAATTACAAATTAATATAATGCAGATCATATGTGTATGTGGTGTTGTTTTGTTTCTGATAATTTGATTAATGGCTTTTATAAAGAGTTTTTTTAATCAGAGAGAAAACTTTCAGCATGTGTGTAGCTGTGTTTTCAGCCTGCATCAAATTGCATATAAAGTAAATCAGGGTATTAAAAGTACAGCAAGGCAACTCATTTATGTATGCGTTGCTGAAGTGAGCAAAGCGAGATCGACTCAAGAAATGAATCTGTAACTTTAAGCACAAGATCGTCAGTAATACTAAAATAAACTTACCACAGTTTAACTGTGTTCCTTTTAATACTACTATTTTGGAGAGGGTTTAGTCCCTTTGCACTTCCAGTCCCTGGCTTCTATAAGAGATTGTCTGCTAAGGTCATGTCTCTCTTCTTGGGTGAGCCACTGCAACAGCCTTACTAAGATTGAAACAATACACATATCTCAATGTTCTAGCAGTGATTGAAACAATACACATATCTCAATGTTCTAGCAGTGATTGAAACAATACACATATCTCAATGTTCTAGCAGTGAACCACAAGATGTCAGCAAAGCTGCCTTTGAAAGTCCAGAACGGTTCAGAGATCAAACCGAAGTGTTTTTTTATTATTATTATTATTAAGGTGAGCAGATGTAGATATACTGAATAGAAAGAAAGAAAGCTCCAAGCACAGTGTAGTTTTTATTTTTTGTTGAGGTTGTGAACCTAGATTTATTTGTTTAAACCTTTGGTGTAAACAGTTGTTCACTGTTTATACTATCTGGTATATTTTTTCAGTGATAAGGTAGACTTCGCTTTGTAGTTTATACTGATCTTTATATTTTGTTTTAACAGTATTTCGTTCATTTTAACATACAGTACTGAATTACTGTGGTGCACAATGGATTAAACAATTAAAAAATGCACGACCCCCCTAAAATAGCGCATTTTCATTTTAAACGTTTTTTAAAACACTATGGGGTGTTTCTTTTATCATTGAAACATTTCACAACCTTACATTTGGTTATAGTGCATATCACCAAAGACTTAATTAACTTAAAGTATGTACTGCACATACTGTGGCATGCCGACGTTTTCTATAAAGCAGTCATGAAGTTTAAACCTGTAGACGCTCCTTCGGTGAGTATCTAGGTCACAGAGAGCACCTTTATGTGTGTTTTCTGGCTTGTGAGAAGGGGCTGCTTGGTTTTATTATTATATTAGAATGTGGGTTGAAATGTTACATCAAAGGCAGTTTTGACAGGGAATTCACAGAAACTGTAATCAAATATGACAAGACCGGCATGGCCAGGATACTAACAGACTGAAGCTCGGTTCTTGTGGTGTGTGAAAACCCCAAAGAAATGGAATAACCCCGAGGCAGGAGAGTGACACACAGGCTGAGAGAGAGAGAGAGAGAGAGAGAGAGAGAGAGAGAGAGAGAGAGAAGGGTGGGGGGGGGCGGCTACTTTTTCTAAAACCGCAAGGAGATGAAAAGCTTATTTACTCAGAAAGCCGTGCACCTTACCTGAAACAGAAGGGGGTTTCCTGAAAACTGAAAGAAAAACACAAGAAAAACATCATCTGTTTGTTCTGTTTATTGAAAACATTTAATTAGAACCTATTTACGGTAATGAAACTGAAGAGAAATTAGCAAGGAAGGAGAGGTGAAAAACTCCCCCGTACACCCACTGCTGTGTGTAATTATTCTGCAGTGAGCGCACGTCTACTAGTCAGATAGGATGGGGGGAGAGTGGGGGGGTCTCCCTGAGGTGGAAGAACAGTGAAATCTCGCACTCCTCTCCCACAGCAAGCCCTGTTGATTGTCATCTTTCCTTTCCTTCCCCATGCTGACAAAGCTCCCTTTGACCCATTTTTAGCCCTCGCCCTAAAAGAACCCTGTGTGAGAAGTAAGTTCCAGGTTTGTGACCTTATGATAGTCAAGAGCAATTAAAATATATATATTTCAGGTAAAAATAACCTCGAGCTTTCCATTTATGCAAAGTATATGACCACAGGGTTATACTAGGATTGATTAATACAGAAACAATAAATTATATATATATATATATATATATATATATATATATATATATATATATATATATATATAGAGGGGAAACCTTGACGATCTGTTGTCAAATTTCAGTACTGATTTTACGATACAAAAAAAATTATTTTGCAAACACCCTCCTGGGCCTAATTATGAACTTGGTTGTTGCTGATCAATTTGTAAACCTCTACAATAAGTGAAGCATTCATACTTTCCATAATTCATAATAATCACATTATTTCAAACTCTGCAGAAAAGTTGGTTTACTGGTCTGCTGTTTTGAGTGGAGTTACACAGCAATAGCGGCCTGCAGTTCTGGGTTCTCTACCCTGTGCTTCACTTCAGGTCTGCAGAGTTGAAATGATAACTGAATAAAAGATATCCCACCACAAGGATGGTTTAATGCACCGTGCTGAACTATTTAAGGAACTTTATAAGGAGCCTGAGAACTTAGATGAGTATTACTGAACATATCAACTGGTAACACTGTTTCTGAATATGAAAGAATCACAGAATGTATGCTGCCATTCAGGGTGAAGGGTGGATTGAGCTTATTCTTCTCTCAAAAGCTGGTTGATTCTCATTGAAAGTCCGCATACTCAAGCATGCAAGTGGTTTTTGTGGTTCGTAAATACAGCAGCACACCTTTAGGTGCAACACGTTTCTCAACGAGGACACTTTCACTTCAGCAGCGCTTCACGCCTTGCAGCTGCAGTGAGTTGACAGTAGGCACCAGGGTGTGTAAAAGCCCTTGTGTTCTGTATGCCCCTTTACGCTGTAACGGGTTGCTTTTTACAATGTGTTTTTTTGTTGTTGTTTGAAACCTGTACAGCAATCTGTTCTGCAGTGCATTCAGATTATGTGTATACGGTTTTGTATCGCTGAAATCTATATGCCGTTGTATTTAATGTTTCCTAATTCTTAATGCAGCTGTTAGATATAACATAATGGTAACCTTTATAGAAACAAACGTCTGAACACACGCAAGCTGTTCTTTCGGTTTGTTTTTCATACTTTTTTTGAGCTACCTGATAAGTCCGGATAATTCCTTTCATATGCCTAATCAATGTGTCGGCTTTGATTTGAAATTGTACCTTACAGTACACCCTTGTTACTTTGTTACCTGACTTGCACATCAAAATGTGTCTGGTGGGAGGAATATTTAGCAGCCACTTGGTGGCCTTGCTTGAATCCTGCAAACCAAGGACAATTGACTGCAGATACAAAAACAAGAGGCTACAAATACAGTAAGCAGCCTGTTTTTTTGCTTTCCAGAGACTAATTGCTGAGTAACAAACAGACATGAAGTGATTTCAGCACCCAGGGGGCGGCTCAACAGTTGATAGCAAACACACATTTTAATGCAACTACTGTGAATGCAATATTTAGACACATATTTCTCTGTCGTAAATAAGATGGCATCCTGAAAGCAATTTGTCTTTCCCCAGCATTGCCGACCTGCATATTTGAGTATACTAGCATGTAAAAAGTCAAAGCGATGCATCATAGAATTGGTATTCACTGCCGTCTGAAGTCAATTCAGATTTTCTCTCTCCAACATTACGCATCTCTGTTGGATATCTGGATTGAGATTAGAGCATTTGAAGCTTGTCACACTTTCATTTAGGAGCTGGCATTGCAAAAAAAAGATATGGCAAAACTAGATTAGCATTATCTAGACTTGAGGGTAGCTTATAAGTAACAATTCTAACGCCTGCCTTTCTCTACACCTCCTGTGACAGACGTGGGGTGAGGAGGCAGTAGTGTTCTACTTGTTATTACACTGTTCATTTATTTCCTTCTTTCTTTATTATATCTGTATCTGGATTATGAAAGAATATTTAAACTTGAGAAATCCATGTATGTGTTTCCTAACACTATTCATTTTTGTTGGCAGCTGAACTGAGGCAGTGCCTCTCATCAGGGTCACAAGTCAGTCAGTGGCTGAGAGATGATTCCAGCATTTGTGTTCCTAACCACTGTGACACAGCCGCCTCAGTTTCTTAGTAAACTCTTTGATGAACCGTCTGCAAAGTGGTATTTCCATAGAACTTACAATAAAATGTGGTGGGATGAATGACGCAATATTAGATGTGTAATAGTGGCTATATATAATGCTATATGTACCTGTGCAGCATCATGGGAAATATATCTTTTTTTTTTATAATAAAGCTGTCCTACTATTTTTTCTTGGCAGTTGCAACATTATGACTGCTCCCCTTGTTGTGCATTGAATATCATTTCTTCCTTGCTTGTTTTATTGGCATATTTCAAATGCAAAGATTTAGATTTGCTTTTCAGTTGCTTCATGGTATCAACCCACTTCCTGTGCTCTTGGTCAATTCTACTCTTGCTTCACCATTTGATCGATTTTACAGCACAGGATGTCAGTAGGTGCCAGGAAGCAGCAGCAGGATATTGGGGTTTTTTATATTTAAATTAATACTGGACTTGAAGAACCTTGAATGAAAGTTAAAAAAAAAGACTTGCATCACAATAAAAGAGGAGCCAGTGATAAGTAATAATTAGTGATGTTTTATATATAGTCTTTATATAAAAATATTGCCATTGTGGTAGTGCTGTTTCCTCCTGAACAGTCAGAATTAACCCAGAAAAGTCATAGACCTTTTTTGTGGTGTTTCTGTAAGTTTTGCCTTTGGTGAAAAATCATCAATCTGTTATGATTTCATCAGCAGCTATTTCAAAGTGGCTTTAAAACAAACGAGGCCTCCAAGCAAGCTAATCTTTTCATTTTGAAACAGTTTAACTTCTAGATGAAAAAGCATATTAAAATTAGCATTGTCTTTAGACAAGTGGGAAGTCTTCAAAGTATATAAAACTAATTCTAATGTTCTGTCTTTCTACTAAACCTACTATGTCAGATGTGAGCTAAGGAGGGGAGGGCGTAGCGGATTTGTTGAGTTGGGCGTGGGCAATAATTTCACCCTCAGTAAAAGCGTTGCCAAAAAAAAAAAAATAATCCCTTCTTTATTTAGTGGGTTTCAAACCAAAGAAAAACAACTTTAGAGAGAAATCAATTAATAATCTACCGATAATTCTGGTTTTGGGTGGAGGTGTTAGTGGAAGTGTGAGTAATATCAGACAGTGGGAGACGGTTCATGCTGTATCGCTTTTAATACTAGCTTATTCAGGTAAGCTGTTTTGAGATGCGACTTGAAACTTTGTGATTTGAGTCTGCACCATGTTTGTCTTTGATTCCGACACCCACTGATGCTCACCCTTCTCTCTGCACAAAAAAACAATTAGACATTAAATCAATTAATCATGGAAAACAAGATCCCAATATAATTTAAAAAACATGCTAACTTAAAAAAAAAATGTTTTATTTATAAAGTACAAAACTATTACAAAATATATTTTGTTTTTAAATAACATTTTACAAATAATACTTTTTGGAACATTTCAACAGAGAATTTCATTTTATATTTCAGTAAAAAAAAGAAGCTTCTGTCTCATAATTCAGAACAAAAATAAAACAGGCCCACTCACTAAGGTTCAGTGCGAGAGTTTCATTTTACAGTACAGTTACTTTGTTTTCTTTTTCCTTTTCGATCAGTGCATCTTTGTTCACATGGTCTTGACTACAGGATAGCTTAAAATGTTTTACATTTATAGTCTAAAAATACATTTAGTCAGAATCATACATTGCAAAAAAACTTTAATAAAAAAAAAATCCATATTCAGTTATTATAAATAAATAATAAATTAATAAATAACTCATATAAAAAAAAATATATATTTCAGATGCCTGCATCGGTCACAACAGTGCTTCAATACTAACTCAAGCAACTTCAAATACTATTGTCTGGGTTTCACAAACCCTGATTACCTAAATTAGCATTAGATAGATGGTTCAAGATTAGTGCTAACCAAGGTATGTGAAACAAGCCGTTTATGTTCTATTTAGGGTAATCATAAAACCACACGCACTGCTTTTGGCATATTTTGTGTGTGTGTGTGTGTGTGTTTTGCATCCCACAGAGTTTCAAATCTGTACGATCACAGACCCCAGTTCAAATGCGGTGCTTGCTGAGGTCCTTCGGAGATGAGGTCCGGTCTGAAAAACAACGCAGACTTGCTGAGCACCGAACAGCTCCACTGCTTCTGACGGAATACCCCTGAGGGACGGTTGAGCTGTGGCACTTCCACTGTGACTGGCGTGTTGTGGCGCTCGCACATCATGCAAGCCACGTTGGAAGCCAGGCTTGCTATTTGACTGGCCACACCCTCCAGTTCACTGTGGAATGTTTTGCAGTTTGGGTTGAACTCCCGCTGCTCTCTGGTGATCTCCCTCAGGCTGGCATGGATGAAGGCCAGGACCTTCTGGATTTGGATCAGCCTTTCGCTCTCAACCACTCCATGGGGGAGGAACCTGTCCCCGAGGCTGGTGCAGATATCTTCATTCATGCCTTGAACATTATTGGACAGCTGGAAAGCAAGATGTAACGTCTGTTAGAAGAGGAGAGCTTGCAGCAAGGATTTGAGGTGCAGCTCCTCAATGCACTGAATGTACAGTGTTGTTATATTGGAGTTTTGTGATTCTGATCCTATCTCTGTTTACTGTTTTGTGTTTAAAAGGCTGGTCTGTGCTTCGCTATATTATCTGTTGAAACTGAGCTAGACACTATTTAAGGGATGTCTTTTACAGTGTACTGCACATTCGCTTAGTCTGTCTTTTCTTTCATGCTTCATCATTGCAGCATATTTTCCGCTCTTGATTAGCCAACACATTCCAAGGTCGTTGGACAGGTCGCACTCCCCAAACTTGACAACACTGAATTAGTTCATGAGGGGCCACCTGAAGTCAAAACCCAGGAACATTACAAATTACTTGACAGACTGTGCAAATCTAACTGGGATCAAATAATTAACTGTTTTTTCACACCCCAGGGATATCCGACGTCAAACATTATTCCACTCTGTTGTTTTCCAGCTGCCTTTAATTCTGATTAGAAAATGCTGCGCCATCAGGCAGTAATACTCATATGACTTTGGCTTGGGAGAACTAATGCACAAACAGAACATATTCCCAGACACTTGGCGCTGTGTGATTAATCACCACCTGGTCGATAATACAGTGGCCTCAACACATGACACAGTGAGGGAGGGGATAAAATTCCCTAGTGACACTTCTTAATACAGCAGAGCAAGAACTGACTGCTGAGGAGCATTAGCTTGGAGTGTACGAGTTGGGAGTATGAAACATGGGTTAATGGTTGTCTCTAAAGTGCCTCTGAACTATTTCACACAGCAGTGGTCCCGACCGCAGCACCCTGAACGCCCCCCATATTACAAGCAAGCATTTACACTCAACAGAATAGCCATGCACCAAATAAGAGGGAGAAAGAGACTCACATAGGATGCTAGCAGGCTCTTCATGAGGTCTCTCAGTAATATCACAGCGTTCCTGCTGTTCTGTAGAGACTTGTGGCAGAGGATGTCAGTGTTGTTGTAGCTGCAGCTGTGTGGTGCCACAGGCTTTGTATAAGCTGTTGATGCCATCATGCACGCGACTAGCAGCATGCCCAAGATCCCTGAAAAAGCAACACACATGTGAGAAGCAATTCCAGCCTTCCGGTTCAAAGGGACTAAACTGGATGACTACAGTGCTTAGGAAAGAGGCGAGATGATTGAGTTAAATGATTGTTCTAAATGTACAGTATTATTATTTATTTCTTAGCAGACGCCCTTATCCAGGGCGACTTACAATTGTTACAAGATATCACATTATCTTTTACATTCAATTACCCATTTATACAGTTGGGTTTTTACTGGAGCAATCTAGGTAAAGTACCTTGCTCAAGGGTACAGCAGCAGTGTCCCCCACCTGGGATTGAACCCACAACCTTCCAGTCAAGAGTCCAGAGCCCTAACCACTACTCCACACTGCTGCACTGCTGTATGGCTTAGGTGTTATTTCTTTATCATCTCTCTCCCTGAGGACAATGTGAAGATGCAATCCTGTGAAATGATGCATCAAAAGAAATACTACTGTACTGAAACAAATATATATATACAAAAGACTGCTTACCTAAGATTTGAATGATTTACTTTTACTGGTGCTTAATGTGTCTTTTCAATCAGAGTTACAGGTTTAAAAAGAGTCCTATGGATACTTGCAATAAAATTTAAAAAAAAAACTCAGCCCTGAATTATGAAAACTGACCCTGCTGAATCTGACTCGTGTACAAATAGTAACTTACATCAATCAAGCCACCACCGACAATTAAACAAAAAGCACAGAGAGATCGGATTACCTGTTGTCGACCCCATCAAGAATAACCCAAGCCTATCTCCTTTAGAGGTGAGCTGCCAAAAGTTAACAACCTTTTAAGAGCAGCGGTTTCATCTCCCTTTATATAGTCATCTTTATTGAGTCATTTGTGTTTTTTAAATGCCAATGGAAAAGTATACAGCTGGAGTTTTTTTTTTTTTTTTCTTTCAATTACTTCTCAGAAAGCGGTTCACCACAACTGATAAGAAAATGCCATTCATGGAATTCTGAAGGCCGGTAGATGGCAGTCCATCCTGCTATAGACATGTCACGACATGCAGGGAGGCAAGACCATTTAAATCGAAAACAGCGGCACTGTCACCCTTCTACTAATAAAAATGACTTTGCGACCTTACTGCCCTGTATTACTGTACAATAGTTAGCATTGAAAAGTAAAACCTTACAGGGCAACACAACTAGCATATAGCCATTGCTTATTTTTATAGCCAACAGTATAAAATATAATAATAATACATTTTTAAAAAAATAACATTCCTTACCTAATGGGAGGGGCCAGCTTGCGTGGATGAACACAAATCCTTGAAAAGGGGCTCCGTGTGGCTGATGTAAGGCAGGTAGGCGGAAAAGGCATGGGGCAAATTAGCACTTGCAGTCGCTTCAGTAATAACGGATTGTAAGTCACTCTTTGACAAGGCGCTCTCATCCAAAAAAAAAAAAGTTATCAAATAAATGAAAGGCTTACAGACTGCCACGATTTACGCGATAAAGCCAGCGTCTTGATCCAACTTTCAATTTTTGTCAATGAGAGTAATGACAGGTGACGTACTTTTCCTTGGAGTGACGTGTTAAGAATTTTCAAGCGATAGAAGATATCTGCCAGGTACGCTAGCAAAGCAAGCCATTTAGCATCTACAAGCTTTTCGGCCACCGGAGAATTGTTGCCGATGTTGTGTAATATTCTGCATCCCCTGCTCATTGTACTATATGTAATCAAGTGTTTTTAATTAGTAAAAACATTGTACCGTAATAATGCAAATATAGACTAACCCTCACCCTTAACCTAACCTTAACATTAGAAAACGTGTTCAAAGTGCGGAAGAGGAATCGCCAGACCACCTGATTGCATATGGTTCAATAAGCAGGGGATGCAGAATATTATACACAACGCCAGAATGAAATATTCTCACTTCCTCCCTGAGCTCAATCAAACGACTGCGCACCTTGCCCCGCGACACAGCCAGGAAACTTCCGTGTGGTAAAGTCGCTGACGATGCTCTGCTCCCATCTCATCACTCAAAACTCCAAACAGGAGCGCTTTTGTTGGAGGAGACTCGATAAAGCTGACAATGCGAACAGCTTCGTACCCTTGTTGCAGGGCAGCATCTGAGCAGCACCTGACACATCAGCCGTTTCATCCAATTGAATAGCAAAAACAAAAATAATCTGCTTTACCTTGACCATCACTTGCTCCTACAGGTCAATACCAGCCATACTGTGAATACGCCTGGCAACAGTGTCAGACATTAGACAGGGGAAGTCAATCAAGGTGGATGGCAGCACTTTGAACCATCATAATCAAAACCACCTGCTTGGCGCAAGATGGAAAAAAATGACAGTATTACAGACCCGCCGAACGGCTACGGTACCATCGCATTGCAATGGGGTTTTCACATGCAGTCCTTGCTGGGATCCTTGGGACAGCAGATGCTACTTGGTTCTTACAGATCAGTCGAGATGGGTGCGCCTGTATAAACCACAGCATGCTTGCCTGATGGGCTGTCTGTGAAAGATGGATTACAGCTTGTGCTTGCAAGGTTACAAACACCCTCTGTATTTTTTTTTGGCTTCTCAATGGTTATGGTGAATTAATATAGCACAGGATGAATAAAGTTGAGCGAACATGAGTAAACTCTGGAGTTACACATCACATCCTCCATTTCAACACCTCTGGTTTTGTCCGTTTTGGGTTTGACATCAGTACACACGTACATACAGTAAAATAAGATGACGAAACTTACCACAAAGCTGCATCATGTCTTTCCAAAGCTCCAAAATGAGAGCATCCAGGAGATGGACTGATTCATTCCAGGATGTCATGAAGTCTCGTTTTTACCTGTGACTTCATCACATTTCCAACAAAAGTGTATCAAATGTATTTGCAAATATATAATATTACATACTCTGTCCAAATTTCTCAAATCATCAATATAATCTGGAAAACAAAACATTTAAACCCAAATAGATTTGATTTGATTTATTTTGTGGTGACCGTGCAGCATTTCAAACGTTATCTTCTTATTTCTGATATAGTTTCATTCTTCTTGCTTTCATTCAGTTGCAGTTTTAATGCTGCTATTACCTGATTACCAATAATTAAAAACAAAACCCTAACTGTATTTCCTCAGTTCTTGTAACTGCTACAGTATGAGTCAGACATCTAAATTAGTCAGAGGCTAGTTTATCTTTAATACTACAACTGTATTTCATAGTACATTTATCTGAGACCCAAGCATGTTTTTTAAAAGGTTAAACACTGGCTAATGACCAAATAGAAGAGGAGGACTGTTCATCCTAGAGTTAGGAAATGAGACACTGAGACCCTAGTGCTCTCTACAAATGATCTTTAGAAGAGGCTAGTGGTGTGGCTTCAATTCACAAGCTTACATCAAGAGGCCATTCCTTAATGCAAAGTTCTACTAGAAATTATACTGTAGCAAGACTAAAAATGTTTTAACTGTGTCATTGTAGATATACATTGTTGCTGTAAACCATACTGTATTTAAATACTGTTTTTGCACTGTTATCTTGTATTGTGTGGTCCAGTGGTTAAAGAAATGGGCTTGTAACCAGGAGGTCCCCGGTTCAAATCCCACCTCAGCCACTGACTCATTGTGTGACCCCGAGCAAGTCATTTAACCTCCTTGTGCTCCATCTTTCGGGTGAGATGTAGTTGTAAGTGACTCTGCAGCTGATGCATAGTTCACACACCCTAGTCTCTGTAAGTCGCCTTAGATAAAGGCGTCTGCTAAATAAACAAATAATAATAATAAATAATAATTGCCCTGTAACACCTGTAAGTCGCCTTGGATAAATGCATCTGCCAAATAAACAAATAGTAATAATAGGAACTAGAAAATGCTCATTCATATGAGGAAATATAAGCACTGTTAGATCACTGAAGTTCTGGTTAAAAAGAAGCCATACCACTTTAGCATTAATACATTAATACTTTCCTACATGAGTACCATTGAGTCATACGGACTGTCAGCCATGCTGTTGCCATTCTTTACAAGGGATTAAGGATTGAAAACAGAAACATGTATCAAAACGAAAATATACATATATTTATTACAAATAAATAAAAGACGTGGAGTACAAAAATATGCATAAATAACATACGATTTAAATAGAAACATAAAAATGACATTCATGTACCGGTGCAGTAACAGCAATGGAAATTGGCATTAAACTTGCAGTGGTCATAGAGCCCTACTGGCTAATACACACTGTGGCCTGGGTTCAAACTATAAAGTATAGATATTAGTGCCTGGAGCAGGGTGCTCAAAAGAAAAGGCATGTGTAATACAGTACGTAAGCCGCAGAACGAAATCTCTCAATAAGAATCTTATTTTCCAGGAGTCGATGGGTTTGCATGTTCATACAGTGTGTCTATGAAGTCACCTGGCCTCCTCACGGGGGTCACTATGGTGGAGATGCTGTATTCTGACATTATTTAATGCTACCCCAAGGATGAACCTCCTCACGACCACCAGAAGAGTGGTTAGTGCAGTAAAGACCTGCGTCTCCCAGCCTCAGATGCAGCACGCTGCAGTAGAATGTTGTCTAATTGTGGTGCCTGATCTTGCAAGGTTTCACTACCCACAGCAGCAACAAAATGTAACCAGTCAATGCATTGTAATAAAACAAATCTCTGCATTTCCTTTTGTAAACATGGCCTAGCCAATATGGCTGATATTTTAGAAATGAATGACCTAAAACTGAAGTCCCCCATCCTTACATTCAGTACAGTGATTTACATCACCAGATTCATGGACTATCTGCAATTCAAAACACATCCAGAACATTGCTGTAACTGTTAACGAGTGTGGCAAGCTGAACTGGTATTCGGCACCACCTTGTTATTTTAAATGGATTCTTGCTATGCTTATCGCTTGACGTTGAGAAACAGCTATCTTTCAGCTTGCCATCAAATCAGTGCATTTGACTTACTGGTTTACACACTCCTATACTTGGCCAGAATCATACACTATATAAATATTTCAAAATAAATACATAAATTACGTTACATAAATAAACTTATGTTGCTAACAGTGCTGATAAGGCAGCCATTTCTGTCCAGTTTGCTTTGGTCCAACTAGGAGGGTTCACAGGGAACCTCATAATGGCGAGGAGACACTAGAGCCTTCAACCTAACCTCAACACTTTCTTCTGTATCCTCTGAATCCCCTTTCCTCTTGTTGCCGATCTTCTGGAGATAACATAGTTTAATCCGCTCACCACCTGCTTGAGGAATTCGGAATATTTTCTTAAGACCGTGCAGCCGACCATCTTCTGCCTAAAGACGCCCCTTCCAGATGAAGAGCTGGTGATGGAGATCTCTGGAGGAACTTCTTCCAGCAGGCATTTTATGTTGCCAGCGAGGTTCTGGATGCGGTTGTGGGTGTCCGTCAGCTTTTTGTGCAGAGGGTCAGACGGGGGAGACACCAGATCAAGCTGCTGCCGGCGCAGGGTTTGAAAATGCCCATCCAGGTGTCTGAGGGTGACGTAGATGCTACGGAGCATTTCGTTAGGCTTCATGTCTGTGACCTGGCCTTCTGGGAAGCCCTCCACCGGTTCCTTGCATAAAGAGGTCGTTTGGGGGAACCCCTCTCCTTGCTTGGACATCTGGAAATAAAACAAATAAAAAATAAATTAAAACATGCTAAATGTTTTAGTGTTTGATGGATGCTAACAGTGCAATGTTGGCACTCCCTTCCACACCTATGCCTTGACAGTGGTAGCTAACCGGTTTAAAAGTGTTGATTGCTTCATATGTTCAAAGCTATACTGTACGTTTACTACTTCATAAGCATGTGAGTCATTGCGATAAACAGGATAAATATTAGTCTCTCATGACTGAGGTGTGCTAATCAGTTACACAATTGTACAGACCCAAGCAGATGCTAGTTTTTAAAGTGCTTACGTAGGTTTTCAGGAGATCCTCTGATTGATTCTGCAAGAAGTTGGCTAATTTCCTGCTCTGTATGACAGCAGCGGTTCCACACAGCTTGGCTGTGCTTAGTCTTGCAACATGGGACATGACAAGTATGTACATCAGTGCTGAAAGAGAGATACAAAGGAGTTGATTAAAAACTAGCCATTTCAAAAAGAAAACTAGCTATGTCTCAGTTTTGTATGTGTGTAATTGGGTAATAGCTTTGGAGACGTCCCATTATAGCTGCATGCTTTGTACCCACATAAAAACAAGACCTAGTCCTGGCTTTAGAGCAATAGCAATTTCTAGTGTGTTAAGTAATACATGCTCATTAGTTAACAGGAAGAATGTTTACGGTAACAATAACAGACTAGGATTATTACTGGCGCCCAGACATATTAACAGACAAGATCCTATGACAAATTAGTCACACTTCCTACAGTCGTAGAATAAACTACACAGTGGTGGTAAAATATTTCAGTTTGCTCAGGAGGACAGGATCTCCCAGGGCTTCTATTGAACATCTTCAGAAAGGAACAGGGTACTACAGCACCCTGCCTACCTGACAATAGACATACATAGTTAGTCCATGAGCCATGATTATAAGTGCTGCTGAGCCATACTCGTCCACAGACAACCTCTTATTGTGAAGACCCCATGGATATACAAGGGTGGTCTTTTAGTTTCTAGTAATCATTATGTCACCCATGACCAAGTCTCCTCTGGTTATCCAAACCCCCTTGAGAATAACAGCAGATTTCAATTTCAAAGAAGCACATGGCGCACATCCAGCATGGCTCTCACATCACAGAGAGAGGAGCAGCAATGAAGCCCTGTGTATGACACAGGATCTACTACCATACACTCAGACTCGTCGCTGAATCAATCAGCCTGTCTCACTCTGGGCTCCTGTCCACTGACATTGTGGGTCATTGATAACAATCAAAAATGAAAGTTATTAAGAACAATTACCTGATGTGGCTGGTATCACATGCAAGAGGAGGAACATGCTAGCAGAAGGAACGAAGGAACCGAGAGCTGTGCTGTCCGTGAGCGCGCGTGTCTGTGTGTAGTGTTGAGCACACTGTGCAACAGTTATTAAGATCAGTGGGGAGAGTGACAAGGTACTTTTGAGGAAGGCTGACAAAACCAGGCGACCGCAATGAGATAAAATCAGCGCGAGGAAGTGACGCTGGGGCTACCTCCTTATAGGGCAAAAGTTCTTAGAAATCAGCAAACAACTGTATATTTCACAAATATCTGTGCACTGTAGTTGAAGGCTATAGTGAATAGTTATTCTCTGTCATATACTGTTGTAGACGTCACTGAAGGAGTTTGAAATCTAAAACAAGATATTATTATAATGTGACACAGACTTTGGACTTAAACATTTTTTATTAAAGGAGATTTAATTACCTGAATGCATTCCATGTTCCTTTGTAACCAATGATGTTGCTCGCATGTATAAGGCTTGCACCCAGAGGATTGTGAGAAGTGTTAATTCATGCATAAGTGCATGCTTAATTATACAAGTGATTAACATCATTTGTTACAAAGAAACATGGAATGAATACCACTAATAAAATCTGCATTAATTAACAAGGGCTGAATTCAAAATGAATGACTTCAGAACTCAGAGGAAGTGCAGAAGATATGCAGGTGGGATTCCTGTGGGATTCAGTTGGAATGCATTATGAATTTGCGGCCATTATTTTAAAGTGTCGCCAACGATTTGATCAACGCACACTGCGCCCCGTCTGAATTTCATTGGAGCATTTTATAACGCTGGGGAGTCGCCCTGGAGTTCACCGCCTATGGGCAGCTATCCTGGGATCAAGCTGCCTTCTTTGACTGGGCCCATCCACTCTCCGATTGGGCAGGTCAGCCACGAACCTGAAAATGCATTGCTTTAAATGGGAGGCTTGTCTTAATTGGAGTTGCAGCAACACCATTTGTATCCCTCAGCGATGGGCTTTTAACACTATCCCTACTCAACACACAAATGCACATCGAAATGAAATGTTTAGTACTGTATATGCACAAGCTTTGCCCTGCCACAGGCATGCACACTGCGTAGGTTTTTGCCTGTTTGACAGAATATCATTATCGATGACCTTGATAGAGTCAGGTTATGACCGGTTTTAAGCAGTTTTGCAAGATATTCTGATGACTTGCAGTGAAGTATTCTGGGCATTTTCTTTAGTGACACTGCAGATGAATAGATAACTCATATCACTGTTTACCACAATATTTTCTACACTAGTTATAAGCTGGCTTAGCCTTGGGAGGTTATAAGACACGGTTTCTCCAGGTTCTATTCTAGAGTGCTGCCCTTATAAAGCTGTAGCTGGGATCCACAGTCCATTGTACTTGTGTTCCATCTTATAACAACACTGAAAGTGCTAGTAGGATGCCACATTGGAGTCACTGCCAATGCCACCTTATAAGTGGCTCTGCAGTATAAAGGACCAGCTTGTAAAGGTGGAGCCATGCATCTCCGTTTACCAGATACACAAAGCTAGGTGGCATTTTTAAAATGTAACACACTCCTTAAAGACTAATGGGGACAAACTGCTACACTATTCTGTACTATAGGAAATCCAATAAGATTCAGCAACAATGACTTTGTATTATTATTTATTTATTTAGCAGACGCCTTTATCCAAGGCGACTTACAGAGACTAGGGTGTGTGAACTATGCATCAGCTGCAGAGTCACTTACAATTACGTCTCACCCGAAAGACGAAGCACAAGGAGGTTAAGTGACTTGCTCAGGGTCACACAATGAGTCAGTGGCTGAGGTGGGATTTGAACCAGGGACCTCCTGGTTACAAGCCCCTTTTCTTTAACCACTGGACCACACAGCCTCCTATTTCTGATAGGGTTTATAATTAAGTAATGTTGTACCTCATATGAATATAATGACTGTAAATGTGCTGATGTTACTAACTACAAATGTCAGGAGTCCACCTTATGATCTCTGTCACGTACGTATTGCAAGTGTTTGGTGAGACAGCTGGTAAAAGTGTTTAGAGGAAGAGAGAGCAGTTTCGCCCTTTTTTATTTCAAAACCAGACAGAAGGGAAACGTTGCACTTGGTTACAGCTTGAGGTCATAGACAAGAATGATTATTTTCCTGTTGAGTGAGTTTCATGGGGACGGGGGTTCCCCTTTGGGGAGAGTTTGTCAGTCTCAAACACATCTTTGCATTCATTATCCTGTTCATATACTGCATGCAGTGTACACTTAGGCAGGGCTGGCCAAAGCTGGCTCTTCCACTCCTGGTCTTTGTTCCAACCCTGTTCTAAATTGTTTAATTGAACCTCCATCCAGTCCCTGCATTAGCTCATTCTATCCCTGTTAAACCTGGAGTGGCATGCCCTCCAGGATCGTGATTGGATACCCCTGCACAAGGCAGTTTCTTCTTATCTAGAAGTTTTGCTGTGGCAGCCTCAGAGTAAAAACCAGGCACTGGTGGTGTGGATGGCTCAGAAAGGCATCACTTCCTTTAGAGTCCTCTAAACCAACAGCAGTGCACTGTGTGTGGAGGCACTGCCCTTCAACAGGCAAGCTGGGCTGATGAGACACATCAGGGCCTGTGAATATGTTGGCCTTACTCATTCAGACACAGGGCTCGATGGTCAAAGCTATTTACTCCAAATTGACATCAGTACAGGGACAAAACACCAAAGAACAGTCTAATATATAGATATTTATTTTTTTAAAGCCAATTTAAGAGTACTATGTACCAGCCCCAGCATTAAATGTCAGTTGTTTTTTTCTGGTTTGGTTACTTTCCAAGGGGTGTTTTATCTTTCTCAGAAAAAGACTGCTAACGACGATTAGGAGTGAATCGCTGTGAGAATCGAGCTTGGAGAGCGTTTAACTCAATGGAAGCGCTTGAGATAGCCTCACTCCTCACTGGAAGCGCTTGAGATAGCCTCACTCCTCACTGGAAGCGCTTGAGATAGCCTCACTCCTCACTGGAAGCGCTTGAGATAGTCTCACTCCTCACTGGAAGCGCTTGAGATAGCCTCACTCCTCACTGGAAGCGCTTGAGATAGCCTCACTCCTCACTGGAAGCGCTTGAGATAGTCTCACTCCTCACTGGAAGCGCTTGAGATAGCCTCACTCCTCACTGGAAGCGCTTGAGATAGCCTCACTCCTCACTGGAAGCGCGTGAGATAGCCTCACTCCTCACTGGAAGCGCTTGAGATAGCCTCACTCCTCACTGGAAGGCAGTTCAAAGTGGCTGAAAAGACTTCTTTCCCCGAGCACATGCGACTGTTGTGCTGTGATGGGTTTGTCTCAAGTCTTTTATTGCTCAGTCAGTTTCTAAAAATAGCAGTGGCATCCCTAAAGAGGTTCCTGTTTCTCAGAGGGAGAAATTGATAGTGACTAAAGCAACACAGTGAGGTCTTACTGGTCTGTGGTAGGAGGTGACGGGTGAGGATGAGAAGGAGTGGCTCAGATTAGTTGAATTTTTCCTCCTTTCTTAGATATGCTATGACTGAGGATATGATTTTGGTACAGTAAAAAATATCTAAAGAATCCCAGGACAGTAAAAATAAACAATTTTAGCTCTTACTAAGGATACGATTATATTCCGGTGGTCACAAATAGTGACGTTTTTGTAGGTTTGCGTAGTATAACTTTTATAACAGTTATTAAGGTTTAAAAAAAAAAGCCATTGTGTGTGTTACGCTAAACTAACAGCATTTTTGCAACTTCTAATATGAAATAAAAACACATCCTTACCTTCCCATGCCTTTTGTTTTAACCCTTTGCTGATCCTTTGATTGTATATAGATGTGATGGATGAATACAAACTACAAAGAAATGCATCTCTGCTTCGTGTAATTATTCATAACACAATGGACATAGGGGCCACTCTGTGGTATGCTTTGGGGCCCAACTGCTGTCTGCAACAATGTACTAAATACAATGAACCAGAAGCACTTTGTCAGACAGAATTGTTCTTGGAAACTACAGACTGATGCCAAACATTGTGGTTACATTTGAAAATGTCAAGAGAGATTTTTTTACCTGACAGTAAGATGACTTGACAGGATGTTGGATGCGATGTGCTGCAGCAATGGACAGATCGTATCTGTACTAGTACAGTGATAACTAAGCAGCAAAAACCACTGCATCAACAGCCATCGCTCGTACAAGGCTCAAGGTTCAAACTCCCAGCCCCGTACTGAACAGTGAGATCAGCTTTTAAGATAATTACCCCTGGACTCGCTTATG
This sequence comes from Acipenser oxyrinchus oxyrinchus, assembly GCA_030684275.1. Lineage (NCBI taxonomy): Eukaryota > Metazoa > Chordata > Actinopteri > Acipenseriformes > Acipenseridae > Acipenser > Acipenser oxyrinchus. The sequence goes on along the minus strand of CM060267.1, from coordinate 25,267,536 downwards.
ATTCCACAAGGTGTCTTCACAGTGGTTTTGTGCAAACAGTTCAGAGAAGTTGGCAAAGGTGTTCAGGATGAGAGCTCTGGGGTTTGTGTTCAATCTGGACATTGTGTTGCATCGACGTTTTGCAACAAACCTTGTCTAACTGGTTTGGGGTATAACTTTTCTAGGTGAAGAGGGCTAACTAACAAACAGCGAACTACTCTTGTCTTCACACTGCACCGCTGTGCCGTGACTCGGCTCTTTCGCACAGATCATGATGGCTTACTTTATTTCAGGGGTATTTTGTTCAGCTGCTTAATGTTCCAAACTTTTGAAAAGCAGCTGACACTGCAGAGAGCAGCACACCTGCCGAGAGGATTTCATTAGGGGAATTCAAATAGCCACAAGTACGAACCAAGGTGCTGACGGTTTACCTGAGAATGCAAATGCTCTGGCATTGCCCGCAGTTCATGGTACTTTCCAGTGAAGCGAGCGAATGTCGCTTCAGACAGGCTGCTCAGAGTTCAGACGCAGTCTTGTGGTTCCTAGAACTCACCAGGCTAACCCATTATCACCAATCCAGACCGCTTCGACAAACTTGAGGTCTCCCAGATAAGTCTATTATAAATTCAAATGAAAGAAACCGTCCCTTTCACAGGAAAAAGCATGAGACTCTTCATTGAAATCAGTTCAGAGTGACAGTAAAAAGAAAGCTAAGCCAGCCCTGCCGTTGAGAGACGAAGCTTCACTATCTGCTGCTTACATGCCATTTCCTATGCTGTGACAATCAGGAAGCTGGCAGGAACTAGCCAACCCGAACACGGTTTCTCATGAAGGGCGTTTAGTCAGACGGAATTAGGAAGTGGGGCTCTGTCCTCATGAAAATGGGTCAATGACCACCACACTAGATTAAGAAAGAAACAGACGGAAATGATACCTCAAGTAATTAAAAAGGAAGGAAAATAACTGAAATATGAGGGAAGTAACCTACACCTTCAAACAGTCATATTTTCCTGATCTCATTTCTGTCCCTTGCCTAATGCATGCACAGGTATTTTAATGGTTTCCGAAGCACTAGAGAATGCGAGTAGGAATTTCAAACCGGCTTGGGGACCGCAGCACCTCAACGAGACGTGGCACCACCTTTTAAAGATTCAAGAACCATAGTTTAATGTAACTTTCACCAGCATGTTTAACACAGACATTGGCTATTGCTTCCCACCAGACGCCTTCACGTTCCTGGGTCTGTAGTTACCTTACAGACACGTCCGCTGCTCTGCTTATCAAGGCTTAATGATGCCCTGGGTTCTGTATTTAACCCAGTAAGTACCAAATTACATTAATTTGATCCATTCTAAATAAAAATGCTACCATTCTAAGTGTGTTCCAGTCTTTCCAAAGTGTAAAGAGACAGGTATATTTAGAACACAGCGTCCTATTTCAAGGACAGTCAAGTTATCAGACCAGTGCAATTTCACGTAGGCTATGAAGCGCAACACATAGAAAATTGAGCTTTATCATCACTGTAGGTAAAAAACACCAAGAAACGTATCGTTTTTAGATTTCAGTTTCTAATTTTATAGTGACGCGTCATAAAAGCATATTTGCAGAATGAATAGTTACATTTAAACTTAACTGTTGTGGTAAACAAAATGCGAGTAATTTATTACCAACAAATAGATAGAGAACTCAAATGAGGACAATGGCATTTAATGGGTTAAAGCTTCCAGTGGAAACATGAAGCAGCAAAGTTTGGAGACCAACGTCACCCGACATGACTTAAATGTCTGACTCTCAGAAAAACTGAAATAGCTTTTTCAATGTACAGACATACTCCATTAGGGGGGGGGAGGACACAAACACACACTCTGGTGGTACTCGCAGACTCGCTTCATCAACAGGAAGCAGGCGCAAGAGGCTCCTTTGACGACAGTTGCTGCTCAATGGAATTCTATCTATTTTATGAACGCTCTTCTTATCACTTCATTTGCAAATGCACATCCACGTGATGCTTCCACTGCATGCGATGAGTCACCACACTCCTGATCTATCAGCTTTGACTTACTTTCCTTTTTCAAAAGGAAAAACAAAAAAAACTTTACAAAAAGATAAGAGAAACCACTACGAAGGTTCATTTAAAGGACCCTGCGTATTTACGGAAAAACTTTATTTCATGTGGAACAAAACGACTTCTTTAATTGATATGCACTTGCCGACTGTCATTAAACAGCAGGGATGGAAATAAGACTCCTGTTGCATAGCAGTTTCACCACTTCCAGGTTTTAATAGAAGCTTGATTAGCCACAGTGTAGAGGTAACAAGCTCAGGTGTGTCCTATTAATACTCATAGTTCAATCAGGAATGGATCAGACTGCTATGCAATGGGAGCCTTATGTACATCCCTGAACAGTCGGCTTGTTTTCCGTACGTGTGTTGAGTATGGTAGCTTCCAGCTCCAATAAATGTTTCCAGTGTCAAGCACTGCTCATTATGGTTTTGAATAACAAGCCACTGAAAGAGGCTCTAGCTAAAACTTTAAAAACTTTTTTTTAAAAATAGGTCTTATCTATGTATTTACTTTGAGTTTTACTAACTGTCCTCTCAATGTGATTTTTCAAGAAATGTGCCATTGCATATCAAATTACATACAATGATGCCACACACACACACAACAAATATAGCAACGATTATTTTAGTAGTTTTGACGATAAACCTGTTGCACACACAGGTGTGAGAAGCACTTCACTCAGCACTCACTAGAGGGCACCATTGAGCTTAATGGCACCTGCTCACAGATTCAGCCCAAGGAAAAAGTGTCAGGGAATGTACAGTTTAAAAGAGTCTATCAAAATCAGACACTTCAAGGATTCATAATTTAAACAAAAAATATTAAAATGTAAAACTGGATCTTCGTAATAAACTCAACATTCTTTAATGAACAAAGCAGCACCTTTACAAACATTGTACATAATAGTTTTGTTATTGTACAAAAATCTGCAATTATACAAACATAAACAAATATGACACCTCTGCAGTGGATCTGAAACCCTAAAACACACTGGGTAGATATTGCTGTGCTGTTCAGCAGAAACTCATACAGAGAGCAGCTTCTAACAAACGACCCATTCCAACGCTGTACCCACACATCGACCAGGCTTTTCAGTGCAGTTATGATCCTTCAGGGGCGTCTCAATGTGGACCACTGCTCCTCAGAACTGCTGATGGAAGACTGAGAATTGAATCTCAAATTACAAATACTACGCTATCTATATAGTTATAAAATACAAATAATGCTTGCCATGGGTCAGTATTAGTCACTAAGTTTAAGCAATACAACCTCATTAGGAACTCCTTAAGTGTGGAGTTTGAGCCGTGGCTAGAGAAGCAAAAACATGTGAATATCTGTGGTCAGCATCGTGAGACTTCAGAAGAATACATTTCAAATCAAGTGTCATTGTACATACAATCAAGTAGGCACAATAAACGTGGCCCACAAGACCACGATAAAGTATAAAAATTAGTACAAAAGACTAATTCGCATCACCTCTGCCAGCTGTGGGGAAACAAGGTTTGCCACCATTAGCTGTGGGGAAAAAAAAAAAAGTGTCAATTCAGAAACCAGCTACTGCTTTGGGACAAAATAAAGTGCGTCGAATTGTGATATTCCAACCACAACTTTGAACTCGCCATCCTGAACTCGGTGCAAGGCAGCTTTAGGAGAAATGTTTGTCGACTTCACACGGTTTCCTCTAGTCTCTATTTCTTTTTCCAGATTCTCTGGGACAGCCCAGTGGAAAGGAAGCTCTCTCCCCGTTTCCATGTGGGTTCTGCTTATCTGCGCAGCTGGAATTTCTGGGTTCCGCCTTATTTCAGCACCAATAAAACACACACTGGGGTTGGATTAAAGCACAGCAGCTTTTTTTTTTGGTTCGTCGCTAATATTTACATCCTGCCATTAAACATCCTGCCCAGTGCATCCCCACGATGTAACCAGATCCAATTTCCATCTCATTAAAAGAAAGGAAGACCACACCAGTGACCCAATGCAAAAAGGCTTGTGACCACCTTTCAACGTGGAAAGGGTTGACCACGTTAGTGTTCGCTCCTCCTCCAAGGCAGGGCTGAAGGCTTGCGGCAAAAGGTTAATAATTATATTAGCTCTGCAGTGCAACCCCAGCCCCCCAGGAGGCGCTCTCTCAGTCTCGCTCGGTGTGTGTGGGAGCTGGTCAGCTCACAACCTCCAGTCTCTGCTGCTGTAGCATGGCGATCACACTGCCGATATCCTCCTCAGGAACCTGCCAGGGGGCAAAGCAGAGTGGGAGCTCAGGGAACAGGTTGAAAAACAGACATGTGTGCGTTTGGTGCATTTTAAGAGATGCAAGGGGCTGTGTTTTCAATACCACTCTGTAATGCCTTCTACTTTTCTTTAAATTAAACATTTCTTTTTCAGAAGCGAAGAGATCTGGGTTACTTCAAAGTGTGCTGTTCTTGCAAAATGAACAGATGTTTATCTCCTTAGAAAAAGCGAATTAAGAAGAGGAGGGGGGCGTGGAAAGGATGAAAAGATAAAAATATGAGGGGCTGGGCTGTGGAAAATGATGACAGTGCAACAGGATGCAATTGTGCTACTCCTAATGCCAATAATCATTAAAATGCTAAACACTTAAAAAAAAAAAAACAGTTTTATATGCAATTGAGCTGTTAGACAGGCAGTGTCCTAGAGGGTAGTGGTTCTACTACAATATGTATGGGAATGAGGATATTCAGTCCATCAAGGCTCGTCTCTTGTTAGCACACCAGTCTCCCTTAGTGGGGGAACACATTTAAAAAGCAGACTCTAGTCTTTTTTTTTTTTTTTAAATGTTCCCAGTGTTTTAGATCCTACAGCTATGGCCAAAAGTTTTCATCACCTAGAATTTCTGGATTGAGATGATAATGAAAAGAATTTAGATCTTTTAATTGAACATCATGTAATAAAAATGAGATCACAAAAGTCTACCTAATAGTACAGTATTTCATGTTCGATTTTGACATGTCACATTTTTCAATGGGTCAGTTTTTTCATGAAGTATATGGAGAATACAAAGCGGTATGTAATTCAATATGTTACCGTAACATTATTTCAGCAGGTTTCATTCGACTTTATGAAGCAAAATGAGTTCATTCTATAGGGGGGGTCTATTCCATCCATTTCTAACTTTGTCTATTCACGGTTCCTGCAGGACTCCAGATCTACAGCACTGGAGAACCTCATGGAACAGGGAGGCACATGACTGGCGGTAAAAATACCCAGATTGCCATGCCATGTAAAGCTGTATGTTACAAAACATGGTTTTACAATAAATGCAGTATTGCACAGTGATGATTATACAGACACACACGTCACTGGTTTGGCTGGTGTGCTTTGAGTCAGTTACACAGGAAACATTCTTCTGATCTTACGTCACACATAGAGAAACAGTTCTGACCGAAAGAGGCGATGTGGGCTGACTCTGCAATCCAGACACAGCTTTGGTGTTCAATATGTGACCTACACTGCCATCTAGTGCCATAAAACTGAACACACACGTCAAGACTACTTCACAATAGAAATGTTATCAACAGTCCTCCTGCGTTACTCACAAAACTGGTTTTACTACTAATTTAGTTTTCCACTTGTGTTTCCCTGTGTAGCCTAGCCTGCCAGACTAGGATGGTTACTTATTCTTGAACTAAACTGTGTCGTTTTAGAAATGATAACACCAGGCTTTAATTAAAGCGACCTGGATTTCAATACCGGTTACAGTATAACAATATTACAGTGGCAGTGATAGAAAGGAGTGAAGAGACAATCTTACCAATGCGTGGTCGAAGCTAAAGGTGCTGATGTAATAGGCAGAAATGTCTGCCTCTGCCAGCGGCTGGGAGATCTGAGCAACAATCCCACACTCGTCTGAGCACAGCGAGGGGAAGGGAAGAGAAGCAAGTTAATGACATAAGAACACTCCCAGCGTCTGTTTTATGCAGACGCTGTAGTTTCCTCCCACAGCATGTCTGCGGCATATGAAATCACCCATGCAAAATGTCATCAGATTCAAATGAGCAGTAAATCAAGTACAGACCACAACAGCACAGACGATGAGCTGTAAGTAGCATGACCTGCAGACCCTTGTAACAGATGTCCAAAATCAGCTGCTTTTTTTTTTTTTTTTTTTTTTTTTACATCAAAACATGGTACAATATGCAACACTTCTCATTGTCAGAGATCTTGTAATTATTGGGATCCGTACATTTCATACCTGTGATGGCTGATAAGACATAAGTGAAGATATGTTACCGGGACGTCCCAGAGAAGTTGCACTCACCGAAGCCTAGCGGCTGTCCTCCAATGCGCACCATTCTCCAGAGCTCACCAGAGGAACTGGTAAACAAGAGATTGGTCGGAAACCTGCACGCGATACAAGAGCACAGCTTAGAATTTCCAGCAGCATCTGCCGCCTACAACACAGAAATGTCTTCATGTGCGTAGAAAACAGGGACCGTACAAGTTATTTAACATCTGATTACAGCACACAGTGCTGTGTGCGTTGCAAGTAGTCCTGGAAGAGACAGTTCTAGTGATGCACCACTAGAGGGGGTTCTAGTTGTGGAGTGTTTACACATTTAAGAAGTTTGTTGTGAACTATTTGTTATTTCCTGTAAAATGTAGAACAAAAAAATATTTCGCAATTTTCTGTTTTGCTTCTTCAAATTTGCTAATGTTATTTCTCACTTTCTACGTCACTTCTATTTCCCCCCCCCAGGATGTTCGCATGCACAGGAAACATTTCTAATAAGTATTCGCAGCCCTACTCACCGTCTTTGAGTTTCGGTATCCATGACGATGGAGATGTAGCCATCAATCAGAGAAAAGGAGAAGAACTTGATACAGTCCAGCCCCTGAGTGGGAGGGGCCTCGTCCTTCACAGAGCTGTCATGACAGGGAGAAGAACCAGAGGACTCAACACACAAACAAAACGGGACAGGTCTGCCCAAGTCAAATAAATTGCTCCGCAATATGACTCCGCTCTCGAAACGGGCAGATTCGAAAACGTCACATACAGCGAGAAAAGGGACCCTACAAAGGGGGTTGCTAACGGGTGCCATCTTAGAAATGTTATAGTTTGATTTTTGTGTTTAAAACTTTACTTATTAATGATTTGGCATAGATTTCTCATCTCCATCTGGAATCTAAACTGGGGGGGGGGGGCACGGCCCCCTGAGCCCCCCCCTTGGCGCCGGCGCTGGGCAGGACTCACCTGTTAGAGTAGAACAGCACGTCGATGAGGGTGGTGGCTATTGCAGGCAGGGTGTCTGGGTCCAGACTCATCACACAGAACTGGTTCTGTGGGCTCAGGACCGGGTGCACAGTCAGCTTCACTGCTGAGAAGAAAGACTTCAGTCAAACAGGAAATAAAAAGCGCTGCACTCAATCAGTAATGATACAGTAACCGGGAGGCGACAGCAAGGCGATGCATTTTAAAATATTGCCTGTCCCTCCTTCAAAGATTAAAAGGTTGAATGCAGTCATCCAGAGAGGCACAGAGCTCTGCCGTCCATTGCACAGCAGTGGGAGTGATTCCAGGTTATTACCACCGACTCGAGTCTGCGATCCCTACACTTTAATTCAGTCCAGCATGGCTCAAAGTCTAATTTCCAGCCCTGCTTCAGTTTGTCCTCGGGGCTCCTCACCTTCCTTCCCGTTCTTGTGGAAGCCGTTCTGCATGTCCTTGCTGTGCACTGGGATGGGCTCGCCCTCTTCCTCCCGGTAAATCTTGAACTCCTCCTCCAGAGTGTGGATGACCACAGGGAGGTCCTTCTCTCGGACCTGAAGGAAACAACACAGTCACTCAGCAGTCTCCCCATCTATACACCTTGCTGCTGCCAGCATAGGAGGGGATCCATACACTGAGGGGCGGCACACTCACAGAGTCACTCCTGTTGGGGTTTTGTGGCGTTAATCTAGAATTGATCGTTGTTTTCATTGACAAACTTCAGTGTCTCAAAATGTACACATGCTTGTGGAATGCTGTCCATCAGGTGAACAAAAGAAACAAGCTTGTTTGAAATTGCAATAATCTCATCTTCCTTTACAATTTTTTTTTGCAAACAATAAAATTGAAAAAAAAAGTGAAATACACATTTTGAGAGGCTTACTACTTGTGTGACGATAGCAGCCATTTCTAAATCAATGTGCAGATGATATCACAGATTTTTGCATTGCAACAGAACCTTCTTTTCTTTAAAACTATCTGCAGCTAGCGAGACTTTCTACCTAATCTGAGCTTTTGCTTTACGAGGAGAATTCCAAAGCGCCTCGTTATGGAAACACTTCCTGCACACCATTAATGGCTTGAGCCAGGAAAATAATTTTAAAGGCCACCAACTAAATTAACTAAACAGATCTGTGCATTATCTTAATGCCCCTCTACTCTTCAGAGGACCTCCGCTCATCTCCATCCTTTACCGTTCAGATACTGCGAACTGTATATTTTTGCTGATCATTTTTGTTTCTTTCTGCAAATAGTGCTGCTGTGGAAAGTGTTTGTCACAGCATGCTAATAAGACCTGAGAGAGAGAGAGAGAGAGCGAGAGCGAGAGCGAGAGAGAGAGAAACCACAAGGAGGTGGGGCTATCTCACAATACACACACAAATGGTGGAGAGCAGATCAGTCGGTTTGACAGAGTAAACCGCAAGAACAAAACAAAAGAGTGAGAAGCAGGGGGTCCAGCTGAACAGCTTTGTAAAGACAAAACTAGCGGCAAGGAGAGCAAAGAAAGAGGGAAAGTCTAAATACCTGCAGACTGTAGAAATATGTTTGATGCTCTTCCTAATAATTGTTCATCGCAAATTAAAAAAAATGACTTTTGGAAAACAAATACAAATAACAGAGCTATAAAGGTTTAACCATCTGGGATTGTGGTGTGGTGTGGTGTGTCCACAGCTGCTGTCAGGGTAGCATGGTTAGCACCGCTTAGCACCCAGAGGGTTACCAGACCAGGGATGGCGATAAGACTCCTATTGCATAGTAGTTTCACCCATTCCAGGTTTTAATACAAGCGTGATTAACCACAGTGTATAGATAACAAGCTCAGGAGTGTCTTAAACTCCTAGATTCATTTGTTTGTATTGGTTGTGCTCATTTGAATTTTTTTTATTATTAATCAAAGGTTACATAAGAGCAAAACCAGGATTGGATCAATCTGCTATGTAATGGGAGGCTTATTTCCATCCCTGCAGAACTAGAGAAAGAGGAGAATACACATGAGTGAGAGACAGAGAGATGCAGGTCTAACCAGGATGAAGTCAGTCTGGTAGGTGGACAGCATGAAGACCGAGACGTGCTGCTCTGCCAGCGGAGCGATGACGGACTTGGCTATCTTGGTGACCCCCACGGCCTGGGAGCTGCTGGAGGCGTTGCCGTTGGAGACCACATTGAGTGGCAGCCAGGTGGCGCCTTCCACCTGCAGGTGTTCCGACGAGGGCAGCTCTGCAGAGACAGACAGGAGAGACTGGGAATAAGAGCAGGATCCGACAGACACACACAGAGAGACAGAGAGAGAGAGAGAGAGAGAGAGAGAGAGAGAGAGAGAGAGAGAGACACACACACACACACACAGAGAGAGAGAGAGAGAGAGAGAGAGAGAGAGAGAGAGAGACACACACACAGAGCAATCCCGAAATCTGGCAAACATCCTGAACTATTAAACACTTCTTCAGCTAAACTTTGCCCGCTTGTATTTTACTGTAATTTAGAAATCAGACCAAAGTAGCACCTCCCATTTCCACTGCAGCTCAGTTTCACCTTCATTTGTTTCCTTATGCAAAAAAAAAACAAGACGTTTTATACCCACCACCCCTCTCCCATACATTGAGTAAACAGTCACAGCTTGTCTTGCTCCTGACTGTTGTTCTGCATGCGTGCGCCCTCTAGTGGTGTAAAACAGAAATAGCAGTCTGGTCTTAAACACATAAACAGAGATCAGGCAGCGAGGTTTAAAGCAGGAGGGTGGCGTTAAATCAAGCTTCTCAATCTGGGGGATTCAGGTATTTTGCACCCTCCTAGTCAATCCTCAGCCTCTCTCGGTGTGCCACAGCAGCCACCTGCTCCCCTGCAAACCCGCTCAGCTGTCACTCAGGTCAGGGGGCAGCTCAGGGTCACTGGAAACTCGATCTGATCTGTGAGCATTCTGATGGTGTTCATTCAGCCTCTGCAAAAGGGTCAAGTTTGAGTTTACGTTCTAAAAGCAGTCTCAACATCACAGATGTTCAAACCGTGTGCGTGTGTGTCAGTGTCTGTGTGTCAGTGTGTGCGTGTGTCAGTGTGTGCCTGCGCGCATGCAAGCTTGCTGTTTTGTAAAGCAATACTGCAGCACAGGATTGAGCAACAGTTTTGGTAGCCGAAGGGCTGGGAGGCAGTGAAAAATGTTTTGGAGATATTATATAACATTTTACAGGTCGGTTTTGTTGTTTAAAAATCACTACAAAGCAGATTTAAAACAAAAACAAGTATGATTATTTTCAAGACCACAAAACAGGCAAGAGAATACCAAAGAGAAGGGCTTGTAATATAAATGGCATCCAATATTTTCTCCTGGGCATGTCATTATTATTATTTACTTCTTAGCAGATGCCCTTATCCAGGGCAACTTACAATTTACAAGATATCACATTATTGTTACATACAATTACATTATTTTTTTTTACATACAATTACCCATTTATACAGCTGGGTTATGTTCCCACATGTCTGGTCATGTGCACATTTCGAAGAGCACATTAAAATAAAGCATGCATTGTCTCAACCACTGTATTCATTTACAACATCCATCAGCAATGAATGGGAAGATAAATGTGTTACATCATACGCAAAAGCACACTTAAAACTTACTGAAAAGGAAAAACACAAGTGCACTCAGCACTAAAGAAACTCACACAGCAATTACTGAGGTATGACGTCTGTTTATATAGAAACTAAACAGAGAACTGCACCCTTAGCAGCTTCACTGTAAATCTATTCAATAGACAATGACTCCCGGGCCTGGCGTCAGCAGATTACTATTCAAAAGCCAGTTTTGTGGTTGAATATCATGTAGAAGACTTTCTGGTTACTGTTGTTTGCCAGTCGTCGTCCCCCAACAACATCTACAGTTACCCCAGATACAAGCTGGCATCACAGGTCAACACAAAGGTGATTTATGGAGGTCTCGAGCAGCTATTTCTGTATCCGTGTGCCTGAAGAGACTCTCTAGATTTTACAGTAATATTTGCATCCCCATTGGAGTTCAGTGAGCAGCCCTTCATTGACATGGTGACGGAAGATGTGCGTTCTCCTTTCACTGCAGGTTTTAGAAGGGTTTGATTAGTAGGCGATTCACACTGGGTGTGTGGAAATGAACAGCTTCCTAATTTGGGGAATATTTTACGGACCCCCGTGCCCAAAATGAACTGTTTTGTATTGGATAAGTGAAAGCCTGAAACAAAGAATCTCAGAGAGAGTTTGTGTGCAGAGCCCACCCAGGAGAATGCTCCTGCATGTCCCTACACGGGGTTAACATCACACGTGCAAATCAGCCCAGTGAAATCGAGTGTTAGACTCCATCGCTACAACAAAATGACTTGGAGGAAGAAGTGGAAACGGTTTATTGATTAGACTGGCACGGTTACATACACTAGCTTTGAAGACCTCAAAAGCCTTCTGCTGTAAGTGCACTTCGAAAATCTGTTTAGAACATTGGACACAATATGGTTTTTAATCAAGATGAATTATTTAGTATTTTTCATATCAAAAGTACCCTACTTGACTGGACCGTGCTTTTGAAATTTGACAGCAAAGGGTCTGTCCCATTAATAATTTAATGAATGAGGGTTACAAAAATAAGCCTGTTAGTTTAAAATAGCAGTCCATTCGTTTTCTTTTATTATTATTATTATTATTATTATTATTATTATTATTATTATATCAGTAGGAAATTCTTACATAACTACACAGGAAAAAAAAAATCTAGTACTTTACCTTTAAATCCTTCCTCGTCCAACACCACTGTGTAATTGTCTGGGGTCTCAGTCAGGCTGAAGAATTTACACCTAAAAAACACAGGGAGAGTTTACTGTGGCTCTCAGCACCATGGGGACAGGGATTCAGGCCCTGGGGTAGCTCGTGAATACTGTACAGACTGGGCCTCTGCAGTGAGATGGTACAGTACTGTACATCAACAGCATTTAATGGTCAGGGGGAAGGCTTACTGAATTTCTGGGACACCTTCCTCAAAACCGGGGCGATCCAGGGGAAACAGGGACACAGATGAGAACCCTGCTGTCAACAACTCACAGTCTGCGAAATATCCAGGACTTTTTTTTATTTTAATAAAATTGTCAGGGCACTGAGGCCATTGCAATCAAACCAATCAGGGCAACAGGATTAAAGTTGTTTAGAACATGTTTTGATGACAGTTGGCCCTGGAGGTAATTACCAACCCTGGTAAGGTTCAGATTACAGTTTGGCCACAGAATATAAACACGTGTACAGAGCATGGCTCCTCTTTGAGCTGGGATTCAAGCCCCTCATCTATTTTAAAAAGGTAATGTTCTTGATGAACCAGGACATGCAAATCAAACTGCTGCAGAGGTTCAATCAAGAGACGCTAATCAATGCTTATTATTGATTCCCACCTGACTAAACAGATCCATAAATGGCTCGGTCTCAATTTTCCTGCCATTAAAAAAGGACTTTGATTTCGAAGAGCTAAAATAAAGAACTATACCTCTCTGCTCAGTGGGGATTCAAAACCCCAGCCCCAGCGTTTACAAAAAGGGTCATTTCAGGCCGAAGTATCCCTACGTGCTCCTTTATTTTGAGCAACAGTCCTACTGAAAACACTCCTTCAACACGGCTGAATCGTGGAGGCGCTGCCAGCAACAGCAGCAGCTCATAGAAACGCCAGAACAGACCAGTTAAAGAAAGCCATAGGAGAAAACAGCAGGTCTCGGTGGATCTTCTGCAAGGTGTGTTTCTGCTGCACAGCGGTTACTGGGTGTGTGTTTCTGCTGCAGCTCTTACTCAGCATAAAGGGCCCCGTTTAATTTCCTCACAGGGAGATGAACAATCGCTCCCTCCGAATCGCTAACTCAGCAAGCCCTCGTCCTTTCTGCCCTGCCACTTCCTGTTGCCCTCTGACCCCACTTGGAACTGTATTTCCTAACAGTAGGGCTTCCTGTCAGAGGGAGCTCAGTGGAGCTGATTTCCTGTTTGTCTTGGATTAAAAAAAGATGCACTTGGTTGTGTAGGAAAAAAAAAACACACATATTTTCCTTCATTTTACTTCATTTGTATTCCTATCCTGAGTACTGTGTGTTTCATTTCTCATGTGTAACTGGGTCAGACCGTTCTCTGGGGTAGAGAATAATATCCCACTAGTCTCCCTCTGTTCTGTGCTGGCTGAGGCACACTCTTTCAGCATGTTGTTTTACAAAAGCAGCCTCTCTTGGTGGTTGTGACTTGAATCAATGATACTGCTAAGCTTTAGCCTCCCGCTCTCTCCCTCACTCACTTCAGTCATGGGAGAGTTGTGAAGACAACTAGCCAACTCTGCAGTAAATGGGTTTTCATTTTTTTATTTTAAAAAAGACAATTTGATTGGGGTTTTACCTAAACTAATTAATACAGTAACCAGACACCTAACTAAAAGAACTAAAACAGAGTTTTTTGGTTTTGTTCCAGAAGCATGGATGAATGATCGAGCCAGCCAGCACGCCAGGGAATCTGCGGCTCAGCACAAACGAACAAGGGGGAAGGTCAAGGGCGCCAGTCTCCCAGGCTCATTAGGGAGAGACACTTCCTACACTGTGTCCACACAGGCTAGTATCAAGATTCCCATTGTTCCAGGATCAGAGGCTGCATCGTTCCAGCTGGCCTTCGTTCTGCAACAAACTGCGCACTAAATCTGCCATGCACATCCCCGTCACCTTCACCAAACTCAGGAGGTGAGGGGGGACATTGTACTGTATGCACTAAATCTGCCATGCACATCCCCGTCACCTTCACCAAACTCAGGAGGTGAGGGGGGACATTGTACTGTATGCACTAAATCTGCCACGCACATCCCCGTCACCTTCACCAAACTCAGGAGGTGAGGGGGGGGTCACCATACTGTACGCTTGAACCCAAAGTTTCATAACGTCCTGCATTACTGTGGTGGCAACAGACGCTGAAGTCTCTGATCGGACAGGTTATCAGTGGCAAACGGGATGGGGGTAATGAGGACACACGGGCAGCACAGTACAGTAGCTCCTGACTCAGCGACAACCGAGTAAGAGCAATGATATAAAAAAGGCAGCCACAGAGAGCGTAGGTACTCCACAGAGATGAGAGATGAGCGGGCAGGGAAGGGTCTAGTGGAGCTGCAGTGAAGGTGGCTCAGAGCCAGTGCTGGAGTCATCAGTATTCCATGGTGCTGTTTCCACTACACAGCAGCTCTTCCTGCGCACAGACATGTGGGAGGATGCCACCACTGTGACAAACGGGGCTGCTTCTAACAAAGCTGTGGAGCCATAAACATGTTGTTGAACTACATGATCTGCCTGCAGGAGCACAGTAACGAAGCACCTCCACACAGCCGTCACACAAAAACACCTGTGTACCTGACTGGTCTTTTCCCTGACTGTCAAGTATTTGCACCACAGGAATGTTTTTAATCGTCATGCAATCGGTGCTTGGGCTGCACACATTCGGTCCCTGTGGGTCTCCCTATGCACTGCTCAGTAAGTCGCCCATGCTCTCCGAGGATGGACCTGGAACAAGCACTTAGCTGGTTGGGAGACAGATTGAAATACCACAGGGATCGGAGGCTTCCCAGTAGTAGATAGGTGTTAGGAGTGTTCAGCAGGGGGCCATTCAACACTGTATATTATAAATACATAACAGAGGATTTCCAGGGAATTACTAAACATTGCCACACAAGCAGCCATCAGACTTCTGCCAGTTTAGCTGTGCTCTCTCTCTCCCGCACACAGTACTACGCGCCATGCTGTGACAGCTGCATGGTAAACCTGCAGTTTAACTAGTTCACATGACTTTAACACATCAAATGTTTGTGAACTTGGGAGACACGCAAATTAAAACGCGTCTAGAGTCCAATTCACACAAGCAGGTTTTTTTTTTTTTTTGGCCTCCGAAATGTTTACTGGGAATGCGTTCTGCTGACGCGAGTTTTATTTAGGGCATGTGTTAAAAATTAACTTTAGGAGTTTCATTGAAAGTACATGTAGCGCTTTCCAAGTCAAACGCCTCAAAGCACTTTGCTGAGCATGTGAAGCGCAGTACAAGGTGCAATATGAAATGTAGTCCTTGCATGCTTTTTTTTTTTTTTTTTTTTTTTTGCAACACCAAATCTACCAATCCAGGCTTTGCAAAGTAAACGAATGTCTGGTATATTAAAAAAAAAAACATTTTGTATCCCTTGTCACGTGACCATGAAGTGAAAAACTTAGTAAATCATTTAAAACCGAGACCCTCGAATATCAACAGCGCCTTTCACTTTTTCTTGTATTATAGACATTTCTTCGCGGATGCTATAGAGGCCCAGTTCACTCACTGACAGTTTGGTCAGTGATGATGGGTTGAAGTAACATATTTATTTAGGCGCAACGCAGTTGCAACCTACTTTTTGAAATCGCAATCGCAGATTTGGGTAAAAAAAAAAAAATAGCAAGTGTTTAACTTGCGACCTGAATAAATCCACACCGACGAATGCTTACCTCGTTCTGTTCCGGAGAAACATGAGTTTGATCAGCGAGTGGGTGAAATTCACCAGACCGTCCTTGCAGATGCTAGTCACTCTCAGTCTATGATCCAAAATGTGCAAATCCATATCTTTGAATTGTGTTTTTTAAAAAAAAAAAATAATAAAATAAAACCAGCGCGACTTAAAAAAAATATATATATATATAATTTTAAAAAATCCCAACGACAAACACAGTTCCGATCCCCAGGAAATTTTGGATGAAAACTGTGAATCATGTATTTGCATGCCGCTTCGGATAGCGCTCTGAGCCTCGCAGCAGGCTGCTCCACAGAAGGGGCATTTAAATGAAGACGGACCTGAAGTTGTTTCCGCCCTCCTCTGTTCTTAAAGAGACAGGGTTTTTTTTTTTAATGTATAAAAACAAATACGCATGCATTCGTAAATGAATAACTTAATGAACACATAAACATCGTTTTTATATTTATTGTTAATGACTGTGTACTTATTATAATCAACATACTTATTATAATAATAATAATACTCGATAGATAGATATGTCCACATCTGATTGTGATGTCAGTGCATTCCATGCATATGACGTTTACATTAGACGCTGCGACGGGTTCTCATAGAAAATGGATATTAAAATATCGTACAGACCAATCCGATCCTGTGCTTGCGGTGTGCACATAGTGTTTGATCAATTTGTGTTGCTGATATTTTCAAAAACGTATTCAAATTCCAGTAAATGTACACTGTTGGCTGATAGTGTTAAAAATGTGTGGTTATATGAGCCGATTTGCCCATCCTTACCTGTGACTAATATTCACAGGTAAGGATGGGAAGATGTATAGGTCTGATGTACGTGTTTGGAGATTAGCGTCCCGTTAATACAAGGACATGTACATCTGAAGGCTTTTCACAGACCAAGTAAACACGACCCGTATACTGTGGTAAATGACGGCTGCTGAACTCACCACTAGGGGTCACTGTTAACCCGAGGTCTGGAAGTCAACATAACAGTTCAATAACAACTGCATACAGAACCTGCAAACAAACACAGCCAGTACTAAAGTTACATCTGGAAACGCCTGACTGGCCTACCTGTTATATTAGCTAATAATGGCGTTTAGCTGCACTGACATTTAGTGGTTAAAACTTTCAGAGCACCTAACTCTCCATCTTCGGAGGGCTGTTTCAGTCGCCCCACAGTGGAGGGAGGCATTTAGATTAGGGGGGAATCAAAGTGCATATAAACCCAGATGCACGCACCATTGCTTGAAAATAACTTGATTTATTACTGAACAGTTTCCCTTGAATGTCATGAGTCTGAGAGTGGCACCAAGCCGTTAACATGAAGCACATTATTTCAACTCGTTCCCAGATATTTTCAGGAGTCATCACAGACCTGTATCAGAAATCACAAAGGACCTCTGTGTAAATCAGACTCACACACTGACTGATTAACTCCACATTTCCTCTCCTAAGAGTAATGACCTGTAATGCTGATAAGCTGCCAGCTTGGCCAGTAGAGTGTCTCACAACTGATTGAAGGTTAGCTACTTTTGTAACTATGTAACTGCTGCACTTTACCCCTGTAACCACTGAAACACAAAACGCTGGGCTGTGCTCTACAGAATACAGACCTCACACACACACGTCCATCTTCAGAGATCTGTTTGACCTGGCAGCTCTCCAAAGGGGAGAGGTGGTGAGACAATGAGCCAGGAAGCTGAAATGATCACAGAGTCGGGCTGCCTTGCATCATTTCTCCGTACTGGTTCTGTGCTCAAGCTTGGCTGGGCTGGCAAAGACTTGTTGCTCTAAAAACACTATTCAAAATCTTATCAATTATATCTCTAAAAAAAAAAAATGTCTCGGAATGTGATTGGTGTTTTTACACCAACAGTAAGGAAAGTTTATATAAAATCTACAAGAGGCAAAGCCCAGAGTAAATTACAGCCTTTCACACAAGTGATATTATTATTATTATTATTATTATTATTATTATTATTATTATTATTATTATTATTATTATTATTTATTTCTTAGCAGATGCCCTTACCCAGTGCGACTTAGTCGTAAACAAAAAATACATTTCAAGAATCACAGTACAAGTATTAAAACAATTAAGAGCAAGATAAAAATACAATGACTTCAGTTCTAGTAAGTACAAGTATATGACAAAATACGATTCAATAACGGAGAAGATAACAGTGTCAGTGATAGTTACATCAGGATACGATTAAATGCAAAATACTACAGATTGAATAACACTTGTGGCAGATTACAGTACAGTACTCTGTAAAGTACAGGATTAAATGCAGTAAAATAGGGAGCAGAAAAGTGCAAGTAAAGCACATTAAGGAAGAGTGATAAAGTGTCCAGAGGGAAAAGAGAAGTTCTACAGGTGCTGTCTGAAGAGGTGAGTCTTGAGGAGGCGCCGGAAGGTGGTCAGGGACTGGGCAGTCCTGACATCTGTAGGAAGGTCATTCCACCACTGCGGGGCGAGGGTGGAGAAGGAGCGGGCTCTGGAGGCAGGGGAGCGTAGAGGAGATACAGCCAGTCTTCTAGTGCAGACAATCTGTTTTATCTGAGCCAACACAGAGAATCTGAGATGAGCAGCTACCTGTGGCATTTCACCAAGTCTTTAAAACATACACCCATGTGGTAGTTGTAAGTGAACTTGAAAAACCAAACGGTTGTGTTTGGTTAGAATTACACAGTGGAATGTGTGGAGCCGGTCTGGGGGCGGGGTTTGTGTTTGATTACAATGACACAGTGGAATGTGTGGAGCCGGTCTGGGGGCGGGGTTTGTGTTTGATTACAATGACACAGTGGAATGTGTGGAGCCGGTCTGGGGGCGGGGTTTGTGTTTGATTACAATGACACAGTGGAATGTGTGGAGCCGGTCTGGGGGCGGGGTTTGTGTTTGATTACAATGACACAGTGGAATGTGTGGAGCCGGTCTGGGGGCGGGGTTTGCTGTTGTTACTGCAGAGGGGAGTTCTTCAGAGGGATCATGATTCTAGATTCCATGCTCCGAATCAGGGGCACTACAGGACAAGAGAGAAAGAAAAATAAATAATACAAAATGTATATTTTCAAACAGTACATTTCACAAAGTTTTAACCCAAAAGTTATTTAAGAGTCAGTTTTTCCTTAACCAAGGAAGGCACTCTGAGACAGAGAATGGAAAGGTTTCCGGTCACAGTGAGACAGTATGGAGAGTGAGGGAGCATCTGTGTCATTACCTGTATAGTACACATTTTCATCCCAGCCGGGTTTCAGCCAAGCAGAATTTCTTGTCTCTGCTCTAGACTGCAAATCTTTGTAGGCTGAAAAAAAACATGAAATTATCAATATAAAAACTAGCACAGTGTATTATCATAATGTAAACTCTTCATGAGTTTTGACAATGGCGTAACCCTTACACAAGTTTACCACAGTATTTCTGCACTGTACTTTCTGCAGTTTTCCCCCATGCTTTTCCCATGGTTATACTCTGCATTTCCCATAGCGTACCCTGGTTTGCCATGTTTATTAATATGCTTTACCAGACCTCGCTATTCTTTACAATGCTTTCACTCTGCTTTATTGCACTTTGCTATGCTTTTATAAGGGACTGCACTGAAAGGAGAGTTCAGTTCGCTCACCCCAGAGATGATGAACCAGGTAGAGATCTCCTATCTGGGTAAAGAAACCGCCCACCGCCTCCTCGTTCTCCTGCCGATGCTGGATCGCCCGAGCCCTGTCGAAAGCGGAAGAATATTCAACATCCAACACTCCCACTAGAGCTGCACAAACCCATTATTCCATTATTCACACTGAGCTCTCCACAGAATCGCGGTCCTGACCATTCATTTACCATTCAAAAGTGAAGCGAGGGAATTGCTCTGCAATGTTTTCTTTCACCCACCCCTGCTGTACAGCTACCTGATACTGACACTTACCAGTTGTTCCCCCACTCAATCATGGTGCCTGGCTGGAAAACAAATACAGAATAGCATGAAACATGACGAGATATAGACACCAGGGTGGACCCTAAAGCAGTAGCACTGGTAACACCGACATCGAGCAATGCTGGCACAGAGGACACAAACGAGAACATGGCTTTCAGGTATTTATCTGCAATCTGTTTAAATTGCAGACTCAGACTCCTGTGCGAGCGAGCTCTTGAAAGCTAGCCTCTGGCATGTGATTTCTTTTTTTAAGAAGATAAACAAAATATCGACAGGGCTTTTTTCTTAACAGAAGTAAGTACATTTAGCTGAAACAAACCTTGAATTCACCCATGCAAACAAAAAAAACATGCATCCCCAATAGCCTGTTGTAAGGGAAATGACGTCTCTTATATACTGGTTATTTTCACACACCTATAATGAAACTTGACAGAGAGAATCATAGAATACAGCTGTGCATCAGCTAAGAAGACAACATCTCAAGTGATGCATTTAGTTGATAGCTGGTCCTCTGACATGCCTCGTGCTGCACCTCCTCCCTGCACATGTTATATGAGCGGCTCTACCTTCAGTCTGTAGGTGCGGAGCTCGTAGATATTGGGCCCCGCCCTGGGCAGAGGCTCGTTCCAGAAACTGAACTCCAGGAGCAGCTGGTTTCTGCGTGAGATCAGCATCTTACTCCTCTCCTTCCGAAACTCTGTGTACTCCTGAGAGAGACACAGAGAGACAGACAGACAAGCAGGCAGAGAGAGAGAGAGAGAGAGAGACAGACACAGACAAGCCGGCAGAGAGAGAGAGAGAGAGAGAGACAGACAGGCAGGCAGACAGACAGGCAGGCAGAGACAGACAGACAGGCAGACAGACAGAGACAGACAGACAGACAGACAGAGAGAGACAGACAGACAGACAGACAGAGAGAGACAGACAGACAGACAGGCAGAGACAGAGAGAGAGACAGACAGACAGACAGAGACAGACAGACAGACAGAGAGAGAGACAGACAGACAGACAGACAGAGAGAGACAGACAGACAGACAGGCAGAGACAGAGAGAGAGACAGACAGACAGACAGAGAGAGACAGACAGACAGACAGAGAGCAGTTAAGTCAGCTGCTGGTGAAGATGACGCCAATGCTATGTAACTGATTCATGCTGGACCGGGCTCATGAAGGTAATAAGCTCTATGTAAACTTGCTGGAGGATGTAATACAAGGCCTACATATTCCTCATGCACATGTAAGCTGTTGCCAGGACCATTTTGGCTTGAAGGACAGTAATAAATTACAGCTCAGGTTTTGGCTTGAAGGTCAGTAATAAATTACAGCTCAGGTTTTGTTCCTAATATTGCCCTTTCAGTCTTATTTAGCAAGAGCAAAGTATTTTAAAACAAATCGCAATAGCACATCTAAACTGGCAGAATCGCAAACTATGCTAGAGAAGTTCCTGGCCAGATCTTTGAAACAGAGAACCACTAACCCTCAAGCTCCTCAAACCAACCAGAAGGAGGTCTGACTGATGCTTCAGTGAACACAGCTCTCCCTGTTTAGTACCTTATTGTCCCGAAGCATGTTTAAAGACTTGGTCAAGGCTGGGTAACCCCCAGAGTATCGCCACAGGTGCACTGCAACAACAAAACAACAGGGGTCACTATCGCGCCATCCAAACTCAAGGGAACCCCAATAAAAGTTCCCACAGTAGAAGCATAGCAAAGTGTGATAAAGGGTTGAGAAAGCTTTATCTGCAAATCCGCAAAATTACTGTGGGGAACTTTTATAAGACACTAATGAGGTGAAAAAATATTATAATTAAACAATGCCATATTATTATTATTATTATTATTATTATTATTATTATTATTATTATTATTATTTTAAATCATGGAGTTTCTAGAGCATGTATAGCCTATATTGCTATGATTTCAGGACAGTGCTCTTGCCTGCCCCCTACAGCTGAGTTTGTGAAGTGTGCTCACCGGCCTGGTCTTGTTCCCCATACCAGGTGTTCCAGCTGCCCACAATCTCACAGGGATAGTCCTGGTCACTGTGCAGCCTGCTCTGAACCTCCGCCCTGCAACCACAAGCACAGCGCAGGCTAGTCAAGGGAAATATTACATTGAGATTGTGACCCTGGGCTTGTTTCACTTCACATCCTGGTGATGGTACACTACAAAGTGTAAGGTTTTATATACATTGTAATAATGGTAAAGAGCTGAGATTTTTCAGTGCTTAATGCAAGTTTTTTTCGAACTTTTGCCTAGCGATGCTCTGACCTTGTAGATCGTAGCCCCAGCTACACCCACGTCTGAGAATCACGATAAGTAACTGGCATTTCATAACTCAGTATGTCCATATACCCAGTTCCTTCGAAATTGACTCCCATATGTTATCTTTCATCTCTGTATCTTTGTAATTGCGTTGACCTTTGTCGTAAAGCTCTGGGTATTTCTGCAGAGCAAGTATGATTTTTCCACCGTTATTTTGGAAATGGCTTCATTGACCTGGTGGAGCGCGTGCATTGAAGCTGTTCTCTGATTGCTCAATGCCCTTGCTGACGCGCGACAAATTGCAAAAAATAAGATTCAATCCTATTTATTTCACATCGCTCCAGTGCCACCCTGGTGCCACTCCTGCGTCACCTGTGGTGTGAAAGATACTTATCAAAAGTACAGGTTCTATTCATTCTGTCACATCGCTGCACAGTTTCGCTTGCCGCATCTGGTGGGTAGCAGCCTTAAAACTGGTTCTAAAACCACTTACTTCTGCTGAAAGTGACCCGCTATAACTTCAGGTAAGCGTCATGAAACGCCTACTATCACACCTCCTGTGAAGGGGGCCAGCTCTGTTCATTGGTGAAAGCAGAGCATTTCCACTCCCTCTAGGTGGAGCTCTACTCTCAGTGGGCAGGCGTTTGGCAGGTATATTAATGCTGGTAACAGGTATTCTGTTGCTCTGGCTCCACCTGCAGAGACCTGTACGTTTGCTTGCAGTGCTGTTGCGATTGCGTCCTGTGCTGTCTTTAGGATTTGCTTTGTTCCTGAATAAAACTCTTTTGATTGAAGTTACCTGAAGAAGACTGGCTGATTATTTTTAAGAAGACGACGAACCTTACAAAAGTGTCTGGAATCAGACTGGTTACTTACGATAAGCTGTTGTATTCTTGCAGGCACTCTGGCTTCACATTATGAACTGAAAGAGTAAAGGACAGCATCAGGCTTGCACAATATAACCCTACACAAAACCACAAGCACATAATCACAAGCCCACACCCTGCCTGTCTGCTTTATGACACACAGCCCCAGCTACGCCCGCAGGTCAACAGGGGCATTGTCATTAAGTTTGAACCATAGCTTATCAAATAGAAGAAAAAAAAACAGGTTACATAACTAGCAAGAGACAGCAAGGTTTTGTGAACTGCCTGGAGCACAAGTCTGCTGTGTACATATGGTGGAGGTGAACTGGAAATATCATTATCCCCATGCCAGAGCCCTAACCACTGTACAAAACGCCTCTCATCTGTCCTCTTCACATTTTCACTTACAAATAAGCAGGTGGCAAACGCAGAGGGGGCTCCTGTCTGTGCAGCGAGGTGCTCTCTACTCACACTGTACTGAAATCCCATTAGAATCAAAGAGTAATCTATAAAGCTGTGGCACAGGCAGAGGGGGCTCCTGTCTGTGCAGCGAGGTGCTCTCTACTCACACTGTATCTTGTAGAGGTTGCTGCTCTCTTTCTTTGACAGCAGGTTGGAGTGGGCATCTTTTCTGGGATCCACCTTGTGCACAAACAGAGACTGGAGCCAGCCCTTCTTCCTCTCACTGGCACAACCTCTGCTGGCATCAGAACACACAACGCTGGTTGATCTTTGCAGTCAAAATACAGATTTTTTTTTATTAGCAGAACAACAGAACTGCATGTTGTATTGCAATGGACTTGACTTCAATACTTACAGTTATTGTGTCACTTTGATTGTGAAATACTGTGTTCTCAGTATAGGCAAATTGGGTATGCAAAATAAATGAAATGCTTGCGTGTACAGTACAGACGAGATCACTACAGCACTGTGGAAGCGCCCGTTCAAATCCGGTACGTTATGCTGTTTTCTGACTTTTACATCTTTTTTTATTGAATGGATCCTATTTTCCAGTCTCTTACATTGTTTTTAATGTCATTTATCATATTTTTTTCCAGCATTAAGAAAATAGTATGCCAATATTTATCATATGCAATACATTGGGGTCTTGTATTTTTTTTTTTTTTCAACTTTGCGGTGGACTTCTCATTCTGTCTTGCTCGTTGTGAATTGTTTTTTTCTTTTAAAATAAATTGATTCCAGTTTAAGTTTGCAAAAAAAGAATGTGTAAGTAATGGTAAATGTACCTCTGTTTAACACCCATGAGATCGCAATTCATTGCACCTGTACCAAAATTTGACAGCGTACCACTTTCTGACATTACACAGGTCATGTTTTGGTACGTGTACCACATTCTGACGATGTACCACTTTCTAACACTAACGCATACGTGTTTCCATTACGTTAACAAACTTCTGTGATCAAATAATAATAATAATAATAATAATAATAATAATAATAATAATAATAATAATAATAATATCTGAAAAAAGCAATCGATTAATCCGATTTGAATAACTACCAATCCTCACCAGAGAAAACTTTGCCATTCAGACTCACCGGCTCGTAGACTCTTGCAGCAACATTCTTTACGGTTTGCGGGTTCTAGTTTGTGTGTCTATTCTGAAAACCTGCACACACCATAATCGGTTTTGTCTTAAATTTAAGGGTCTGCATCACGCACCTCTGCACGTTTAGTTACAAAGTTGAACGGTAAGTATTGTAAGCAATAGATTAGATCATATTTACTATTTGTTCATTTCAAAATAGATTTAAAAAAAAGAGCATGTATTGTCTTAGAATAAATTAACCTACGTATTTACCTGCTGTAGATCGCTGATCCTAATCTATACCTGCACAGCAATAACTGCTGGGATTTCGATATCTTTACAGACCACGTCGCCGCTGCCATCTTGCAGACCATAAACGAGAATCTTCCTTTTATAGCCTTTAATTTCTGTGTTTATTTTTTGTAAAGCAGCGTTCCTTGTGTATTTTCAGATGGCCACTATAGCCCTATGTTTAGTTTCTGCTCAAAGGTTAGTCACGCTTTGGTGACGCGATCCTTGCAATAATAACAAGCGACAGCATTAGCTTTCCGCACAGCTAAGACTCCACGCTGTGCACTATTGCTTATGCCAAGGCATTCACTACTGCTGCTTAAAAACACTATTAATGCACTTCAATAAGGGCTGGATAGTTACAGGGTGTGATCATTTTATTATTTAATCTACAGTCAGTTACTAGTATTACACAGGAAAATTGCATCATTCATAAATAATTCAGTGTTAAAACACTTTCAAAGAGCCACACACACGCACACACTGACGCACACTGACTCACACACACACACAGGGTGACAGTTTATATTTTATTGGGTATTGTTAACAACCAACATGTTATCCATAATCAGTCTACAATGGGTATAAATCAATATATTGATTCTAAATAACTGACGTTTATAATGTACAACCATTCCACTTTCTTAAAACCAGCTACAGCTTTGTACACTCTTAATTAATTAAAACAGATGTATCTACAATTTTGGTAGGTGTCATACACAGTAAATATGAGACAAGATTGCATATTTTTAACCAGTTGTTTGGGGTCTCATATTTACCCAGGACAACACTAGAACAAATCTAGATAAAACACAACATACATTTGATTTGGTGCACCACTGCATGTTACACATAGAATAAAAAAAAAAATGACACAAAGCTCAATTTTACACACACACACACACAGCACACAGTGTACATGGGAGCGTTCTACAGATTACTGCTAATATACTACAGTAATGACAAAGCATGTATACACAAGACAGGACAAAATGAATATACACAGGTGTAATAAACTTCAAATGATAAAAACAGACTGCAGTTAAATCAAGCGATGTAGCTGTCAGTATAGCCTCTTGGATTGAGGGGGGCGGGATCCTTTCAGAAAAAGGATCCTGTTAGCACAACTAAATAATTCCAATGCACGGTTACAGCACGGGTATGTTATCTTTTGTACTGTGGCTTGCACAGGTTCATTGGAAACCGTGCCAAATACAGGGTCCAAATATCTAGACTGCAGGACCCTCATCAAAAAGCTAGAACGCATGAGCGTAAAGAATGTTGTGTTTTTATGAATAACATATATCTTGATATTGAGGAAACTCTTCTGGACTGTTGTTTCATGATTATTAAACTTTATTGGATTCATTCAAATAACCCATGAGTTAAAACCTTGGGGCCAGTAAGCACCTGAGTGCAGTGTTGTTATCTAAGCTCTTCTCAAACTCCTCTCTATTCACAGGAACAAGGAAAAGATTAAAATAACACATTCAGGGAGCTTGTCAGTGCTGATCCTGCTTGGCTTCCTGGCAACTCAGAATTAATGGACGAACAGGAGACCCAGCGATTGGAAATTTCCTTCCAATCACTGTGTTTCTCGAGTCACGCGACTGTGGGATAACCCCAGGATTTCAGCAACCTGGGAATCCCACAGACAGGCACAGCATGACCCAGCTATTACCAGCTGCTCATACAAACCTGTTGATTTTATAACATCCACTTCCTATAAATTATTAGTGTGGTTACTTCACATCCCATAATTTGACACGAGCAGTGAATAACACAGCATGCAAGGTAAGATTAATTACATGCCTTTGTGTAGCAAAGCACTGTAGGGTGAATATGTATACCAGGCCTTGTTGCTAGCAATCTGAAAGTTAAATACAGGAATGACACTTTAGTCATGCACATTTGTGGCTGATGAAGCCAGCAGGCATGGCATGGCATGGAAAGCTGCACACTGGTGTGAGTTGATAAAAGTTAGTAAGCAGATGTTTGTGAGAGTTATATGACCAATGCATACAGTTAATATAAAGACACTGTACTAATTAAAAGAGAAATGTGTTCTTGGAAGCAATTTCCATTTGGAATAGTATTGGGTCCCAATACTGCCTGATTCAGTTCCACATTACACTAATGCCATGAGGTTACAGGTGCTGTAATACCTAACACTGCCCTTGGTAATCCCCTGGATGGGACCCACCTCAGGCTCAGTGTTACCCGTGGAAGTGTCTCTCTGCTCCCCTCACTTGTGCTGTGCATTAGCAGTGGAACTCTAGCTGGCCGATGTGTAAAGGTGAAAATGAGATTAAAGTCGTGCAGGAAATGAAGACCATGCAGTTAACGAGCGGCAGCGTGATCTGATCTCTGCAGTGCCAGCAGGTGTCCAGCAGTGTTAATCTCCATGCACAATGTGCGGGCAAGTCTTCAGTTATGTCTAGAGAGGAGCCGGGCACGCTGTGTACTGTTAGTCACTCATCAGTAATTTGTTAAGTTCACTGGAAGAAAAAAAGCAAAAAAAATATATAAATACAGTATCAACTTCTTTATGGCAAACATCTCACTTATCACACTTAAAATCATATAAACATACCACACTTTGAACGCCATGCACATCTATTCACTCTCTAGGTTGGCACACATGTCTTTCTATCAGCTTTGATATGTAATACTGCGACGGTTCACAGCAGTGCGCTTCGTGGGTATGTCAGGGTGCACGGATTCAGAGGTCTTTATTTCTACACCACAGTATAATGATGTACCTCAGCTTATAACCACTGTACCTGAGATCAATCTCGCCATTCTTGGCCTTGTCCAGGGTATCCATTAGCTGCTGCAGTTCCCCCTTGGATGAAGGGATTCCAGCACCCTGTAGCAACGGCAACAAAACTGAACACAAGCTTGTGTGCGAGAAGCAGGCAACCGTTTTTCAGCTGTTCGAATGGAACTATAAAGCAATACGCGTAACGCTCTCTACCTTCCCCAGCCCCCTAATTAGATACAAGACTGTCTTCACGTGTCACAGAACCCACTGCAGTATTTACAAGAAACACATTACTTTTGCTGTATCCTGTGCTGTCCATATCGCAGCAATCTTTTTTTTATCAACATATTCCTGATAGTTTTGATATTCACACATCATGGGTAAACATACTGAGGAATTACTTTTTTTCAACTTTACTCGGGAACATTCGCCAGGAGAAAAAAAAAAAAAATCTTCTAAACGTCGCTGTGTATCCAGTTCACGCTCCCTCCTGCAACAGTGCTGCCACTCTGATTGAAATGGGTGGAACAGAAAAGCAGCGCTGTTGCAGAGGGGAGCGTGATCTGGATACACTGTCATGAGACTTTTTTTTTTTTCTTCTCCTGGCAAACACTCCCGAGTCCATGTTGAGAAATGCATTGCCCAGCTGGTTTACAAACAGCTTGTGCTTTGAGTGAAGGAACCACTGAGCTGCACTCACAGTGCCTGTGAGCAGGCAGTCTCATCCCATAACTGTACACAACTCGCAGACAGGCCTGTCTGATTCACTGACCACGAGTCCTTGCTCAAACTCGCTCCGAGTGACCACTGCACTCTTGTCCTCATCCACACGTTCGAAGAAATCCACCAGATTCAAGCTGTTCTGCTTCATGTGCTGCTTCAGCTTGTGTAAGGGGCCTGACAGCTGTGTGGGGGAGTGCAAGGTGTAAGAAAGTCAAAATGTTCAGAATATCAGCCTTTGGTCATGAACGTGGTATTATTTGCAGATGCCATTGTAACAGTTTACCATTGTTTAACATGCTTTCCACATGCTTATACTTTTTTTTTATAATGGATAGCCAGTGGTTTATCATGCTTTTAAAATGCTTTGCTAAACTTTTTCTTGTATTATAAGTACCAGGCGATTCACTTTAGGAAACTACTTTTTCTTTATAGAATATCTTCTAAGTCTATCCGTCTAGCAGTAATAATGTTTTTTTTTTTATTATTATTATTATTAATGTGTGATATAGTGCCATCTAGTAGCAGGGCTTAGAAAATACCGAGCACAGCTTCGGACCCAGCATTCTGTATTCATTGCAATGCAGTGCATGAAGTGTATACAGAGCACTTTGTCTTCAGGACTGACGTGTGTCTACTCACCCACTAGGGTTATAACTTTTAGTAAGACCGTTCAAAAGATTTCCCCACAATGTAGTACGTGTTTCAGGTAATGGAGGAACGGCTGTACAAAAGAAAACAGCCCCAACGCTAATATCATACAGAGTAGAGAGATGCTTTCATAGGACACGTGTGGTACAAACGATGACGCTTTCTGTGGGGTGGGAATTGGAAGAATCCAATCAAACCACTTACTTTGACTTTTGTTTTTCTCAACTTGTCTGCGTTGCCTCCGTGTATAACCTTCAGATTAGGGAACATCTCTTTGACTGAGGTGTGCAAGTCATCAAAGTCCTTGTTCACAGTGATGTCCTGAAAATGGGGTTTAGTTAAAGAGGTACGCTGCGTGTGAAACACACTTAATAAAGCTGATTCTGTGAGAGACAACCTAATCTGACATTAGGATTATGATTATATATCTGAGAGGAAGGAGTGGCTGCTTGTTGAGCATGCATTACATTTCAATAGAATACTACTTACAGAGAAATCCAAGAACTCAATAGCAGACTCTGGGTTTCCTTGCATGGATTTAATTATCCCATAACAACCAGCGCTCTGCATTGGATTTCGAGAGAACTGGATGAAAAAAAGGGAAATTAGACAGTTAGTAAATAAAAACCTTGTGTGACGATCTGAAGTCATTGATTTCTTTATTCAGTCAAACCAGCACAAGGAAGACGACTCCCCTGCCTAAGCCAGTTTATTGATGGACGGTGTTTTTCAATTAGTTTTTATTAGTATAAATCACTCAAATCGAACAGTGAAGTCGATATAGTTTATCAACATGTCTTTTATTACATTCATATTCTGAAATGAGTGGCGGTTGTATATTCTTTTTTAATTCACAGTAACATACAGGCATTCAAAACATCAACAACTACTTACATTCAGAGTCTTTAAGGTCTTATTTTCCTTAAGGCCCATGGCAAACCTCACAGCTCCCTCTGGTGGAATCCTGTTGTTACTGTTGAATTTAATAATTAGAGACCCCAATAAAAACCTTTGTTTCAGAAACAGAGCGAGCAGGAAGGACCAACTTAACGTTTGTCCTTTTGAGGGCCAAGTGTGGCCATGTGTATAAAGGAGGTGCTGCCTGGGAGATAGCTACTCACATCAGCCTAGGGCTACAGGAGAGTGGATGTTTGTGTGCACTTTGTCCTGGGCACTGAGGTAACAAACAGCCTGGGTTAAAGATTGTGAAACTCCTGAACCCACAGTCAGTACATTTGTTTATCTTGTGTTGTTGTCTGAAAAAGTACACCAGCCAATGCAGAACCAAACTCCTTGTGTTCGTCTGCCTGGTCATCGGACAACCTGTCACGGCAGGTAATTAGAATAAACTAAACCCACAATGATTTTACATATCGTAAAAGTTTACCCTGGTCAGTTTACAGACTCATTTTTAAGTCTGCCATGCTACACTTTGCTATGCTTTTAGCACAGTTTAGTGCCGTCTGAGGGCCAGGCTGGGTTGTAGGCAAGCAGCAGGAGTTACCTGACGTTGAGATGCTCAAGCACGTTGTTCACTTTCAGAGCTTCTCCAAGGGCAGCAGCTCCAGTCTTTCCAAACCCATTATATGACAAATCCACCACCCGAAGGAATATGTTTGCCTAGTCCAAAAAAAAAAAAAGGCATGCATCAAAAGGCAATGAATATTGGCAGGAAGCAACTCTAGGTAATGGAGAGGAGAGAATGTGTGGCCTTTTGTGTCACGGAAGGGAGCTGTCATAGCATGTCTGTACCAGAACAGGTTTCATTGCTATGCATACTCACTTCCTCCCTTCATGGATTACTCATGGACATGCAAAAAAAAAAAAAACAGGTTTCTTCATGTGAAGCCAAGTTGTTGCAGTTAGAGCACATTTTCACACAACTGAGAGTGGGTGTGAGAGCGAATTACGGGATGAAAAACCATTCGGTAAAAACAGTGTTACCCCAAGGCCTTTTGCTATAGGTATGGATCCCATTTCACGAAAGCAGTTCCAGCTCAGGTTGAGCTCCTTCATCCCAGTGTTTTCAGCAATGGCATTGCCCAAGACATCCCCTGTAAACAAAAAAGACCTGTTAATACCGGTAGACAAGTTTACCGTGCCTCTGCTGTGCATTTACCACAGGTTACGATGGTTTTCATGAGCAATCTTTACCGTGCCTCTCTGCGCTTCATTGCGTGTGTTCATGCTTTACCAAACTTGATTTGCTTTTTGTTTCATTTTGAAAAGGTACACTCAGAAAAACAGCAATCCCTTCAATTGTATAAACAGAGACATTTTTCATGATAACTTGCCCTCTATTCACAAAGCTGCAATCGGTCAGACCAGGTCCATGTGTATTGTTATTCATGCACTGTTTTTTTTTTGTGAGCTTTAGTTTATCTTTCATTTGAAAAAGTCAGCCAGCCAGTCATAATGATTTCCTTTAGACACAGGGCTTGCAGATTGCGTAGGTTCTCCTGCTCCACTGTGCATTAATGCAATGAGCAGTCACACAGAAAGGATATGTGAAATTGAAAAGATCACACACAAAAGAATAAGCCACAAACCACGACATGCAATACACCATCCACCAGGTGCTGGTAATAGAACTGAATCATTAGATATGTATACACGTTCATCCATCAATCACTAAATGCACCTGTGGACAGTTCATAGCATTGTATTGCTTTTCATATAATTGGGTTGCATTTTTCTATGACCTAAATACATGCTTGGGTCTGGTTCTTAAATGTAAATGGCTGAGCCTCAGTTTGGTTAAAATAAACTTGCAGAACATATCCCCTAGGATCTGAAATGTCCATAAATAGGAAAGCCATTAAAGAAAGCTTGTACAATATAACCACAGTCCCATTACACGGCTGAAAAGTCTATTAAATTCCTGCTTCTCTGTGTGTTGCTTTACACCTCAGCAGTTACAAGCCAACGTTCACATTCTGACAACTGATATAGATGTTCTGAAGTTACATTCATTCAATTAAATAACAAAGCTATGCCATTTACATCCAACGCCGTTCCATTCCATTCTAAAAATGCTGTAAAGAGATCAAGAGGATTGCTCTGAAGGACCTGCAAGGTGACAGCTGTATGAAGACCCCACAGCAGCTGCCTGGCTGTACCTGCTCCCTCTCCCATCAGGTTGTGGCTCAAGTCTATGGACTGCACTTTGTGGTTGCTCATGAAAGCCTCAGCCAGGGGTGTGGCAGCATGGTCATCAAAGTCATTCCCGCACAGGTTAATATTCACCAGGGTAACGTTCTCCTTCAGCATGGCGGAAACAGCCTGGGCACCTGCTAATCCCAGCTTGTTGTCTGACAAGTCTATTCCTGCAAATAGTGTAAAGCGTATGGGAGGGTTAGCGTTTAGAAAATGACCAGGAGTGAAAAGGTTGTGCTGCTGTACTGCCCCCCCCCTGAGGCTGACCTTAGAAATGCAAACCATCGAAGAAGCGGAGAAAGATTCTCATCGAAACGTTGGTTGGGACCAACACTTCAGCACAGTTATTACATAAGTCGGGGATATTTGGAAAATCCTGTGCCTCTGTCTTTCCATACGGCACATTTACATTGCTGTGAAGCTTATATTCTTTACCATGAGGTATTGACAGTTTTAAAGTCTTGGGATATATTTATTTATACATGTACTGACAATGGATGTAGGTCACAGGATATTCATTTTTTTGTGAGACCTACAACTCTATTGTAATATTGAAAGCTTTGGTGGGGAATGTATGTTAATAATATACATGTATATGTTTTAATAATGAACACAGTACAGATGGAAAAACAAATGCCTCAAAATAAAACACAGGGACCCCAATCACTGATTCCTTTCTACATGAGCTGGAGCATCAGCTAACAAAAAGAAAAAGAGTCTGGTAAACAAACCTGTGATGAAGCAGTTCTCTTTCAGCATCTCTGCAATGGCCACTCCACCTCCTCCTTCAAGCCAATTATCACTCAGATTCAAGTTCAGAACGGAGGTATTGGTTACCAAGGGGACGGAAAGAGCTTTGGCACCCTGGAATGGGAAAAGAACAACAGAAAAACTGTTACCATTTACAGCTTTTTTTATGCATTTGGTGCAGAGAGGGCTTAACCCACACCAGCATACTGAAAGAGAAGCATGTAATGCAATGGTGGCAATGTTACAGACCAGGACTTGCACAAGCACAGCAGCTTCGATCCGTTACGGCTCATTAACCCTTTCAGTCCTGAACTACTGGTGTCGAATCTTAACACGATTACAGGAAGCAGACATACGTGTGGGTGGTACTGCCTACGAAGATGCCTCAGCCATCTGATGGCTGCAGTATACACTACACCAGACTGGGACCGAGGAGTCCTGTGAGGTTCCAGCGGGATTTCCGACGGCATCTGTTAACATACGGCTTGACCTTGAGGTCCCGCCAGGACTGAAAGGGTTAAATTGCACGGAAAAATGATGAGACTGCACCTGTGGCCCCAGTCCATGATGCATCAGGTTGAGCTCTTGGTCGTGCATGTGGCGCAGGAAGTATGACGCTGGAACCACGCCGAAGATTTTACAGGCTTCTTCATACAGCGTCTTTTCTGTGGGATAGCGGGGCTGCTTTGCATCTTGAGCGGACACAAAAACGACAGGTTTGATTCAAACATCATGACGCGTTAATCATCTATAGCGGTGTACCCTCATAAGCTGGGCTGCTGGACACATGTGCCCCTGACCACCCAAAGTGCAGCAGCCGGCATTCTCTCCAGGTAAACTCAGGGTGACCACATGGCTCCATGTTCACCGGGACAGTGTGGGACCGTTCAGGCTTTTCAACTCACATCGCAGTGCATTCTGGTACCTTTTACCTGTCTCGGGTACCTTTCACTGGTCCCTAACCTTTAAGAGAGGCAGGACTACACTTACCAGAATGCATTGCGATGTACGTTAACTGTCCCAGTGAACACGGAATTCACTTTAATCAGCCTACAAACCTGAAGCAGTTGGTATGGCAATAGGAAAGCGTCTAATTTTAAATGTTTGGGGGGGACGATTGGGGCTGAGTACAGTATTACCCCGATGTCTCCCCATAGATTTTGTACCAATAAATATGTCTCTCAACAATGTTTTTTTTTTATTATTTAAAAAATTTCCTACACAAACAAATGCAAACAAAGTAAAACAAGCCTGCCGGGTTCAGTCTGCTGCTGTTCTCCTACCATCTATTTCCAGGTCGGTGTCCCATTCTTCTTCCTGGTTTGTGGCTTCCTCCTCGGAGCTCTCTCTCGACTCGGCCCCCTGGGGGTCTTCCCCTTCCTGCTCAGCAGATGAGTCCTCCTCTGCCTCTTCTTTCGGACATGCGGACGTCCTCTCTGTTGGCGAATGGGCTTTGTCAGATCTGGAAACCGTCTAAAGAAAAAACGGACAGGTGTTAGCTAGGCTGGTTGTGAGCCTGTAAACAATTTACATTATTAATTTAAAAAAAAAAAAAAAAAATTCTAACTCCACAGTAATAGACAGACACCATGTTTCTTACTGAATATCAGCATGTCATAAATAAAATACAAACAAAAACATTCTCTTGGCATGCTGAAGCTTTACTAAATATGTGTTTAAGTGTGGGGCTTTTGTTTAACACATTTTGAAAACTACACTAAACTCTTACACCCGTTCATAAAGCCGCTGAGCAGTCTGGAGGAGGGAACCCACTTACAGGACCCACCTTGGTATCTGTGCTCCCTCGGCTAAACACTTTCCAGGGTCTGCTGGCTATTCCTCCCAGCTGGTGGCTCCCACTCTGTGAACTCTCCTGCTCCAGCTCTGCCTCTCTCACCTCCTGCACTGAGGGCAATGCAGATTCTTTCAGCTGCTTCTTACTGATAACCATGGTGTCCAGAAAGACTCTGAACAGCTTGACGAGTAAAGCTGATAAAAAAAAAAATAATAATAATAATAAATAATAAAATAGCTATCAAACTTGTGTGATAACAACAGCCCTACAAACACTATATTTCAATAACTACTTAATTAAAGGGCAAAAACACACTCTCTATCAGTAAAGTAATGTCAAGTAATTGAATACTTACAGTTAGAAACACAAGCTGCAGGTACCTGACAACTTTACAGAAAGGAAATCTCTGCAGAAGTTTGCAGTCAAACTTGTCAACCTACCTTAACATTGGGGCAGAACCTCGGCTGAGGAGTGATTGGCACGGTTGCTGACGAATGGCAGAGCAGAATGCGGCGCGATGAACAGAAAGGCCTCCAATCGCAAGTGGAGGGTTGCGCAATGGCTATGTTCAGG
Organism: Acipenser oxyrinchus oxyrinchus; assembly: GCA_030684275.1. Lineage (NCBI taxonomy): Eukaryota > Metazoa > Chordata > Actinopteri > Acipenseriformes > Acipenseridae > Acipenser > Acipenser oxyrinchus. Next base: position 25,232,457 of record CM060267.1, on the reverse strand, counting down.
TTTGGATGCTTCAATCAGTTGCTAGGTTGCCATGGTGTTGTGGTAACGCTGCAGGTGGCTCCCGCGGGACTTTTTGTTTTGTGAAATGTAGGCCTATTGATTTATTTTGATACGTTTATAGATTTATACTCACAGGAGAACTTGCTGCCTTTAATAATTGCACGCAGAATACAAACTAATTGACTTGCTTCTGTGTAAGGATGACCCGACGAGACGTTTCAGTTTTTCATTAAACGTACCAGGGGTCCCGACATTTTTCTCAAAATCCCGGTTTTCGGGCACTATGTAGTGCAATACATTTGGTCAAAATAACTTAAACAACCGTTTCCTGTGTATCGTAGTTTATAGTACGGTAATTTGGTAGCTGTTCAGTGTCAAAACGTAAATGTATTTTTATCAGAATTAATAATAGTAATTTATTATTATTATTATTATTATTATTATTATTATTATTATTATTATTATTATTAATAATAATAAACTCAATATAAAAGTAGCAATACGTATATAACACACTATGGCTAGTTAAACTAATTAGTCACAAATTATACGCCCGGGAGTGTAGTGAAATTAGCTAGCTGCTTAAAAAAAAAAAGATAATACTAAGAATGAGACGGCTATGGCTATTTAAATAACCATTAAACAACCTAGATTTAAATGGTTGAATTAGTCTTATCAATTATTTAACAATGTTTCCCGGTTTTGAGCTTTGGTCACCCTATGCTTCTGTCTTGTTGCACTGTTTAAAACTACAAGCAGAAAATACAAGTGTACAACAACAAAAAAGACTTTACCATAATATTTCCTATTGGGGAAAAAAAAAAAATGTCTTTAGTACTTTTAAATCCATGAACACTTATATGTGAATAGTCTTTAGGGCAGAAGCCTGTCTTTGAAAGCTTACTGTCTGTTTGTTTTGCCCCCTATATGTGGTTGTGTAAAGCCAGTCTATTATCATGGAATCATTGGCGTTTCTTGTTTTCTATGTGGAATGAGGGATTGCAAGTCTAGGGGAGGTGCGTGTAGCAGCGTGCCCCAAATAAAAGCTACATTTCTTACAGGGAAAAATCAACTGTTAGTGTTTCAAAACTAGTAAGCTGATTGCCATGTGCCACTTCCTCTGACTCTTCACAGACCAGCTCTGGTGTAGTTACTGCCAGTAGAGGATATGCAGACCTACGCTATTCCTGATTTATTTTTTATAATGATTTGCAGGAGATATTTCATATTTTCAACATGGATGTAAGGTTAAAAATATGTTTGGGACCGTATGGAACATTTCACTTTAACATTCTGTTTTTCAAAAGCAGGGAAAATCTACTGTAATAGCTAGTAGTTTTTTTTTTTTTAACTTCTGCAAAACATCTGTACTAGTTCCTTCTCTGATTCGCACAAAGACTAAACAACAGAACCAAAGAACACTGGAAAAGCAATTGAAAAGACACTCAGGGATTTAAAAAAAATAATAAATAAATAACCACCCTTGCTGAGAAAACGTTGATCAGGGTTTTTAGACAGAGAGATGTTTTATTAAGTAAAATGCTAAATATTTGAAATATACATATAATGGCACACATGTTCAAGGTTGGTAAAATACACAGCAAAGACACAAGGAGTAGGCTCTTTATAGCAGCTGCAGCATAAGGAACACAGGTATCCCCTCCAATGTATAGACAAGAGGTAAAGCACAGGTGCAGTAGAGTTACAATGTTAGATTGGTACAGCGTGAGTAAGTGTTTGTAGTAGTGTATTATTTCACACCACCATGCATTCATATTCACATGTTCTCTTCTTTTCCAGTCTCAAGGATTCAGAAATGCGTTCGAGGACAAATACAAGTAAAGGTAACTAGAAGTACATCTGTAAAAAGATTTCCATTATTTATGAATTTTTACATTGTAGAGTGTAAACAGTTTTCATTCCATTTAAAAATAATAGTAAAAATGATCAGGAGAATAAGTTAGAATAAATAGCATTTTTAACAAACATTTTTAAAACATTTTAATTTTTAATTTAGTAGTCAGCAATTTTTTTTTTTTTTTTGTGGTATTTTGTCCCAATTTATAATATCCAATTATTATTTAAGCTCGGCTCACCGCAACCACCCCTGCGCTGAGTCGGGAGCGGCAAAGGCAAAAGCACGCTGTCCTCCGAAGTGCGTGCCGTCAGCCGACCGCTTCTTTACACACTGCCGACTCACCATGCAGCCACCTCGGAGCTACAGCGTCGGAGGACAACGCAGCTCCGGGCAGCTTACAGGCAAGCCCACAGGCGCCCGGCCACACTACAGGGGTCGCTGGTGCACAGTGAGCCAAGGACACCCTGACCAACCTAACCCCCCCCCCGGGAAGCACTTGGCCAATTGTGCCGCGCCCCCCTGGGAACCATCCAAGGTCGGCAATGGAATAGCCTGGACTCGAACCGGCAACGTCCAGGCTATAGGGCGCATCCTGCACTCCAGGCGGAGTGCCTTTACCGGATGCGCCACTCGGGAGCCCCCTGGATTAGACATTTTAACCCCAAACTGTAACACACACAAAGCTTTAACTGAGTTGTTGAAATGGTGTTAAGTGTTTAAGTGCTATACCTAGGGTTGCCACCTATCCCTGTTTTCCCTGGATCATTTAAACTTTTAACACCCCTCCTTTCTGTTCAGAGGTCCCGGTTTTTTGTACCTCAGAAGTGGCAACCCCAGTTGTACCACTGGAAACACCTTCAACCTGCCACCTCACATGTCTAACTGTTGTAGCCATCAGTGTACTTCATACTAGAGTTACCATACGACTCCATGTACACTAGGACAGTGTGGGACAGTCCAGGCTTTTCAACTCACATCGCAATGCACTCTGGTACGTTTTACCTTTCAGAGCAGGACTACACTTACCAGAATGCATTGGGGTGAAAATTGAAAAGCCTGAACTGTCCAAGTGTACATAGAGTCATACGGTAGCCCTTCTATACCACCTCATAAACCCAATCTAAATAAATGCAGGACGTATGTGCACTCAAAGCAAGAGTAGGAACCCCATGGTAGCGACACATGACAATGTAAAAGACAGTTCAGTTTATTCAAGGTTTTCAAGCAGTAGGAAATGGACAGCACGGCCCCACCCCCAGCCCCTGTATAAAAGATAACAGATCTGCCAAGGCAGGTTCTGTCACGTTTACAGCCTGCTAGCAGGGTGATCAAGCAACATGCAGTTTGACTAATACTGGATGAGCTGGCTGCAGCTGCATGCATGTGGTCAGACCAGCTCACTTACTGAGGAGAGTTACCAAGCGCAGGCAAGAGGAAAGGTGGGGACCAAGCACTGACTTCTGTACTATAAGACGAGCTTTAGTCCTCACTACATTCTTATCAGTGACTTTCTGTTCAACTCCAAGCAATTGTTAGAAGCTGGAATTGACAGTAATTCGTCACCTTTTTTTTCATGCATAAACAACAGTTTAACTTTACGGGCATGCAAATGGATAACACAAGCCACACTTCTGTACAGGACTCGACTGACCTCGCCAGTAACTTGCAAGAGTAACATTTATCCATAAGCTGCAGACAACTGGTATTGTAAAACAAGAAGTGTTTGCGGGCTAGAAATCTTTCCTGTTTTTTTTGTTTTTTTTGTAGTTTGATAAATGGGATCAGCCCAAGCCTGATAAGGTAGTTCAACTGTTTATTTTTCTGTTGTAAAAACAACTGATCAAATCACGTCCAAAACTTTGCTGTTATTATTGTAGTCATAGACCAGAAATACTCATGCAGTAGTTTGTGTCAATGTTGCTGCAGATAGTTCTTGTTTTACAGTTTAGGGTACGTTTCGGTTTCAGTTTACAGTTTCAGGAGGTATTAAACTTGCTGGTAGTTGTCAGACCTTGTGATTATTACTGAATTCAGGGGATGATCATTACTGAGAAGGTTTTGAACAGCCTCAGCATAACACATGCGCCCAGGTTGATATACAGAATATCTGGTTTGTACGTAAAAGTGCATTATTGCAACTCATAAGACGTGAGAAAGGCAGCATGCTTTCGGTTGCATTATAAGACCACATTAGACTGATACACATGCATGTAAAAATAAATTATTTGAATACAATGCAGTAAACACTGTTCATGAATAGATTCATTTTAACCGTGACAAAGAAAATATTCTGAAGATTTTATTTTAGTTGACTTTAAATAACATACATGAGTTTGGACTGATATCTGTTGTCTTTGTTCACGCTTTTCATAAACTGCAGATTTTTATTAACAATTTAATAAATAATAATCATTGTGTTTATTTCACCGTTCAGGCATACATTTGAAGAACGACATTATACAATAAAATAAATACATGACATCTTAAATACTCAAATGCTTCCTGGCAGCGAGTGGTTTTGCTTAGGCTGCCTCCTTCACCTTGTCCACGGATTGGCTGATCTTTCCACCCAGCCTGTGTACCGTGTGACACACTAATCCTTCGCTCTTGGCATTTGTAAATGTGTTGACACTCACAGTTACCAATTAAAGACTTCCTTCAAGGATAATCAGGCAGTGCCCGTGGGGCAGGGCAGCTCTCTTGCTTGCATTAGGCTCCACATCACTAATTGCACCACGCATTCATTCCCTCTGCTTTTTTCACTTGTTCTATCTGATCCACTAAAACTATCGGCTCAATACTGTGGGAATAATGCCATGACTAACTGTAGGTCTCAGTTTAGGTCACATAACCCTCAGTCTTTTTAAATAACAGAGTGGTGGTCTCATCTCTAAGGTTATCACTGCATCTGTTATGAAGGATTGCAAAGCAAAACGAATCCAGTTCAGTTAGGTTTTCCAGTGGACATAAGCGGTGGTCTGATCTCTAAACTGATTTCCGTGTTCACTGCACTTCAATGATATCAATAAACTTCACCATGGCTTTAACTGTTGCAGTAATGGGTTGCACAGCCATGGATCACCAATTCGTGCATTGATTGCAGGATCTCTGCATGGGCAACAGCCATAGCCTGTGTCTTCTAACTAGTCTGTGTTACATCCTGTAATTGAAAGACACTCCTGTGTGAACAGTCCATTTACTACACATTGAGTAGTAATAGACTTGGATTGACTCAGAATTAGAGAGTGGATTCTCTAGCCAGTGAAGCACTTCAGTGTTGTTAAATAACGTTTCTGTAGGCAGCAATGTAGCAGCACTACATGCTGATGTAATCAAGACCATTGCTTCAGAGAATGTACAGTTAGACCGGCTGGGTATTAAGTAAAAAAAAGTCTCAGCCACCAAAGTGTTTTAGCAGTAACGTCAGTCCCAAATAAATAGATTCATGCAAAAAAAAAAACATACTACTGTATGAGCAATATAACAGCATGATTTCACCCCTTCATAACAGCCCTGTATATATAGGGCCCTGTTCACAAAGCTTAAACCATTGCCAAGAAAAGTTTCATCCCTATAAAACTTTAAGTACTGGTTAATTAGCTTTGTAAATAGGGCCAGTAATCATCTCTTTTTTTTATTTTGTTTTTTTAGGTAAAGGCATACATTGTAACATTAAAATAGTAAATATAGAACATATTTCTTCTCATGCAATAAATCAGTGCTTGAATACGAGCAAACGCAAAACCGCTGTCTCAGCAACAGTCATCGCAGACGCATTTAAAAAAGAAACGGTACACTTTAGCAAAAAAGACACAGGACGACCACACAGCCGGACAGGGACAAAGCATTTCCTGTAGAAAATAGTGATGGCACGTTTTCAGTATAAAACTTGGCACAGTATACTTGACGAGCGGCAGTGCGAAGCTTGGGCATCAGGAGCTCCCCCTGGTGGCTGTACAATGTAAAGACTCTGTGTGGTACTAGGAACAGAAAACCCTGGGGAACAAGGAAAGGCATTTAGATTGTCAGGAATAAGACCATTGAATTCATAGGACTGCAAAGAAATGAAGCAGGGGGAAGTTAAAAGGCTGGGAAAATGTATTTATAAGGATTTTTTATGGATTTATGCATTACTTACTCATCAGAGTCCTTTTTGCTTTCTTCAATAAACGCAATAGATTCTGATCTGAGTCTGTTTGTAACCTCGTAGGTGCGCAGTGTGACTCCAAAGATATCTTCATGATATCGGTTTTCATCCTGAAAAAAAAGCAAAATAATAATGATAATCAGGGTCAGAGTCTGGATTTTGCAGATTCTGGAAGGCAAGCGGTGGGAAAGGATCCATTGTGTCCAGTAATCATGTCCAATTTCAGCAGCCAATAGAGATCTACTGTAACCGAGCATTCTGAGTGGGCGGGTCATCACAGGAAGCTGTATCTTGTCAGTCCCCCACGCGAATGAATTCTTCTCTCTCCATGGTTACTGAGGATGGCAGTTGCAGCTGAGAGTAAACCATCCTGAAGCCAAGTTAGAGGTGCAAGCAGCAATCCGTGCCCTACTTGAATATTGAGATCACTCTTACTCGAAAGCAAGGAAAAAAGTTTTGTGTCGACAAAAAGCCGTCAGATACAAATGAAAACATGCATGTGCATAATAGCATCCACACAGTATTATAATATAGGCGAGGCATTGAGAAACTATTAAAAGAGCAAAGAGCACAAGAAACGTGTAGTCTTCATGAAAGCCTTCCAATACAACACAGAACATGCATGTGCTGGTAATATAATATATGAGGCTGCAAATAGGGTACCAGGACAGCGATCAGTGAATGTTAAATTGAGGCTTGGTCAATGATCAGTGATCAATGAAGGGATTATTGCTGCACCTCTACGCCTCGTTGTCACCTACCCTCAGTTTACTGATGTAGAAGCCGGCGTCTTCCAGGGACATGTTCCCCTGTAGCTTCACGATGTTCTGGATGGTCTTCAGTACATCTCCAGCCATGGTCACGTCCCCGCACACGTACACGTGGCCACCCTGCTCCTTGAAGGTGCTGTAAAGCAGCTCGGCCAGCTGCTCCCGCAGGACATCCTGAACGTATTTCTGAGAGCAAGCGAGAGCCATTATTAACATGCAGATCAGAGCTGAGATACAACTGATGCAAGAAGGTTAACATGAATTTCAATAAGAAACGATACAACTTGTATTAAATCCTTGTATGTCTCTCTCTCTCTCTCTCTCTCTCTCTCTCTCTCTCTCTCTCTCTCTCTCTCTCTCTCTCGCAGATGGTCTTTATTAATAGAGCACCTTACCTTTGGTTTCCCAGGCTCCCGGGAGTATGCCGTGTAAAGTTCTTTGAAAACACCTTTATTTTTGGCTTGAATGGTCTCCTCTTTGTAGATGTGATCGATTTTGGATTCCCGGCAGCCAAACACAAGAATCATAGGACTTGGTTTTATGCCTAGGAAAAAACCAAACATACAAGCATTGGAGAAACAAGTGCACACTCGGGTAGCTGGTAGCATAGGCGATCAGAATAGGCCATTGTTCTGGAAAGTAGTGTCAGCTGCCTTGATCTTTTTACTTCATTATGCTAGATCATTCAGATGCCTGTGATTTCATGTGCATCCACTTGACTGTCAAACCTAACACCAAATGTTCAGTAATGTATTGTACTTAAATCAGTGTACCACTTGGGTAGGTGTTAATGCAATCTGCCATATATTTAGCCCTGAATAGTGGAAACTGTGTGTGCGCCCTGTTGACTATTCTCCTACTATTCTCTCTCTCTCTCTCTCTCTCTCTCTCTCTCTCTCTCTCTCTCTCTCTCTCTCTCTCTCTCTCTCTCTCTGACGATGATTATTACATGATATATGCTGCGTTAAATGACTTACTATTGAATTCATGTATTCAGTATTGATACCTACCCTTGTGTTCAATATCGTAGAGGCGCTGCTGCCAAAAGCTTCTGAAAGGAGCAATTCCAGTCCCCGGCCCCACCAGAATGCACGGCACCTTCGGATCTTTGGGCATCCGGAATGATGGAGCTCTAGAACATTGATCTCACTCTATCATTACAATTCTAAGGCACTTCCTCATTGGAACCTATTACCAGCAACCTACACTTATAACATCACTGAGAGCATAGATCTCGCACACAGAATGTCAATGACAAAGAATTCTAAGGTTCTGGAAAAACAGATAAAGGTTCTCTTGCACTTTTTGTTTGACAAACCTGACACAGCACAGAGTAAGCCCAGGAAATACACTCTCAACTTGATTAGAGGTAGCCACCGCACACTTAGAAATATACAATCTAGGCATTAAAAAAAAAAAAACCTTTACAGCTGACCACGACCATTTTTGCTTTCCTCCACCATACACAATTCATTAAAGCAATTATTATTTATACCAGTCCATCAAAAAATAAGGGACAAGTTTAGCAGGACAATCCCATGTTAATAATAGGAAGGAGGCCCCTTACCCTCTTACGAAGCATGGCACAGTCTCATCTGTTTCTATCCTGTTGAGCCAAGAGGAGCAGACCCCATGATGAATAGGTCCTTCACCATCTGTGAGTGAAACAGTAAAGGAAACGATCAGCAATTCACTGCACACAAGGGGTGTGCTGCTCCTCGCACTCAGAATTGCCTTTAAGACGTATGTATCAGCAGGTATTAAATTAATCCATTTATTAACGTGTTGATTTCAAAACAAGAAAAGCTGTCCTTCCCTCACCTTTGCAACCGAGTACCAATCAATGGCCTCAGTACGGCAGTAAAAATTTCAGCGCCCCAGACGAGAGGAACATGCGCTTCCAAACGGCTTTTAAAACACTGAATCTGTAAGTTAACTGCTGTTGAGTGCTACTCAGTTGTAAAGGTGAAGGAAGGACAACTTTTCTTGTTTTGAAATCAGCACGTTAATAAATGGATTTATTTATTACCTGCCGATAAATACTTCTTGAAGGCAATTATGAGTATCGGCACAACCCTAGTCCACGCACGCAAATAAATAGCCTTGTTCCGACTGTTATTATTTTATTACACTGTGAAGCATTAATGCTTGGTCACTGGTAGTCCCGAGTGACCCTCGGGAGGAGCCCTACCTCTTGTGCGATATGAGACTACAGCCACAGTGAGATGAATCTCCCCCGGGTACATGTCGGGGGAGGAGCTGATGGAGTAGTAGCGGGGCTGCAGCAGAGGCAGCTGTGTGAGAAGCAGGGTGGAGGGGATCTGAAGAGAGGGGAACTCCTCCAGCACCTCCACGATGGTGGGGTTGTTGCACCACTTCCACTCCTCGTACTCCTGCAGCCCCTGGAAAACAGGACGCAAGCCACGGGTTAAAGAGGGAGGGGAAACAAGCCCAGCTTTCTTAAAAAAACCCTTTGGAATGTTGCATTGGAGTTTGTCACTGTGCTGTTACCATGCAGTCCAATCCTTCTTGATAAGGATGCAGCCACTTGTACCATGTGGTTAGATTTAGACGTTTGTTGAAATAAATGTGGTTGCATTGTTACAATCGATTCCTGTTGAGCTAACGCCAGGATGAACTCACCTTACTTAGAACCTCTAGCTTCTTCCTCTGCTTGTCGCTTGTCGCCAGAGCAGCAAACTGTTGGAGCAGGAGAGGGTTGGGCGGGGTTGTGATGTCCAGGAAATATTTGAATGCTTGGAATATGGTGCAAGGCGGTATGTGATTCTCGTCTGTCCAGTTACTAATCACACCTTTAAAAAAACCAACCACAGAATAATAGCATCAATGCATAACCGGTAAGCCAGTTCTTACTGTACGTTGTTGTTAACCAGTCTTGGGGAGCTGATGGGTTTTTAAAACGATCCCTGCTCAGTATCGCTGAATCCTGAACCTTCTCACAGCTTCTCTCCAGCCACATTTTAGAAATATTTGTACAAATGTAAACTATCGTAGAAAACTTAACTGTGCCGTTCCCACTCGAATGTGCCAAATTCACAAAGAAACACAATCTGGGAAATGAGGTCAAACTAACATTGAGAAGTTGTCCCACTGCTAAAGCAGTGCCCCCCAGTCATTAAGCAATACAGAAATGTACTGAAATAACCTGAGTGAGTTCAGTGGCTGACAGTTTGAATGTTTCGTGAATGGCTTCACATTTTAGTACTTGGCTGTACTAGTACTTAGTACATTTAGTACTTGTATTTAGTATTTAGTATTTAATATTTAGTACTAGTCCTGGCTGGAGGTCCGGGTTGTTATTTTCCTTCTTACTACAAAAGCGCTGAAAGTAACTCACCCAAAGCTGTGTTCCTCTCCTCTAAGAACTCCACCCTCACAATCTGGTTGACTGGAGGGGCGTCCTCCAGCTTGTCCAGGAGGGATGTGACCAGGTCCTCGTGGTTTCCTGAGAAGACCCCCAGGTGGTCCCCAGGCTCGTACCGGAGGTCCTCGTGGTCGTTTGTGTGGAGACGCAGGAATATTGTAGAGCGGCTGCTGTTTGGAGCACAATCCCACATTTCAAAACACGGTTAATCGAAAAACACGTATATGTGGTCAATACTTTTCATTAAATAAACTGAAGATGAGTTTTGTAATGATTTAAGCGTTGGTATCGAATGCATTCCTGCTTGATATTTGACTATTTTTTACTGAGCACACGAGATTCAAGATCAATTCTGATGCTAAAAATAAAGTGAACCATGTTCCAAACATTAGAATAGATCAACGTACCTGGATTTGGGGTTTTGCAGGTTTTGCCGAGACAGGAGTTTTGCTCCAGAGACCTTCTTTTTGTGGATGCTGAAGAGTGCTGTTGGTGAAGCAAATTGAAAGTAAATTGAATATCAACTTGAGCGGGAAGCACAGTTTGGGATGGATTAAAGTCTCCAGTAAGATTGTCTTGAGCCGCGGTTTACAGAGCTTTAGAGGTCTATAATTCGTGCTCCTGGAAGGTGAATAATAAAAAGCAGCAGCAGTTCATTTTGCTTTTCCCAGGATTTCACTTTGCATCACAGCTAACCATGCTTTTTTTACCAACCTTAATGAGACTTTAGTGTACCATGCTTTCACAATGCTTCACTGCACTTTGCTTTTACACCTGTAAGGGGTGTGACACTGGATTCTATCGGATATGTTAGTGCTCGCCTGGTTATCTGAGCCTCACTTCGTGCAGCTCAGCCTTTTTAATTTCTGGTATGAACGTCAGCAGGTACCTTGTGTGAGCTCAGGCGCCTCGGCTCTGTAGGTCAGGCGGTATTTGCTTCTCTTCCAGCTGCGGTCGTTGCTGATTAGGGAGTTGTTTGCCTTTTCGATGTTCACATCGTCCCCCACGCAGAACACGTCACAGGCCGCCTAGTCAGAGCACATGGCAGACATGAGATAAAAACCACTTTAGTAGCCAATGTATTCTGCGTGCCGAATTCATATATTCAGATATATTTAGGAGTGGCACTCATGCACTTTGTATATTGTCCAATAACAGTATACTTTGTGGATCATCATTATGTCATTCTGTTAATAATATACAGAACACCTGTTACTAATATGCATTCTCTGCAAGCCTAATAAGAGTCCTGCAGTACAAAGCTGTCCTTTTATCTGACTGTGGGTTCACTGGGACAGTTTGGGACAGTCTTCTTTACTTGCTTCCCTATGCTGTGGGGCGTCTCTTTAAGAAAAGTGGGACTTTTCCGAAATGCATTGCAAAACACTGGTGTGTCCCAGACTGTGTCGGTGATCCAGGTCACGTAGACATGCTTCAGCGCTTCAGTACCTTGAACACCTTCTTGGCCCAGGTTCGGAAAGACTCCTCCTGTCCGCAGAGCTCATCCCCTTCCCCCATCTTGAGGATGCGCTCCCCGCCCAGCTCCTCCAGCAGAGTGTCCACTGCCCGGGCAAAGGCACAGAAATGAGGATAAGCCCTGGATCCCAGGCCAAATGCAGAAAACCTGCAAATCAAAGACAAGACAAACTCCTTTTTATTAGCAGGTGCCCTGCACTCGTCTCACCACTTCCACTGCACAAGGTTCTGAACCGTCACACTTTGTGAAAATGATTCGGGCAAGAAATGCTCTGCCCGGGGTACCTGGAATCCAGCAGCATCCAAACAGCGATGGGTCTCAGTACCGCAGCCGTGAGGTGTATAAACCTCACGGTTCAGAGACCTGTATTCACCTGCATTATAATTGTCTTTAGTGATGCAAAAATCACACCAAGCACGAACAAAATAGAGCGAAAGGAAAACAGTGTTTAATTCCTCCGCTGCTTAGAACAACAGCAGTTGTTTGTGCCAGCATCTCCCTTGAAACTCCAATTGTTGTTTGCTTTTCTGAAATGAGGCGGCAGACATTAATCAGCTACTGGAGATCACGCAGGTTTAAATTGAGATATACTTTTTTGCAGACCTGTTTTACAATGTGGCTGTCGTCGCGTTCCCCTTTGAGTTTTGACCCATACAGATGTATGTCTTGAACTTGCGTGTAGCCGCTGCCTTTCAGGTGACAGGTTTGGAGTGGCTGACCTACCTGACGTTTGCTAGAGGCCCAGTGCTTTCAAAGTTGTCTCGAGGCTCAGGTTCATCGCTCGAAGATTTCCGAGCATCCGAGTAAGACGAGACGCTGTTGAAGCGAACTTTGTAACTCCTGTGAGGAGGAAGTGTTAACATTGATAGCAAGTTATTATCTCACGCGGGGGTCAAACCACAAAACAAAAAACAAGCTAAGCAAAGAAAACTAGCTGCACAGCACACGGGAATAATCTGGTAAACTGTTTAGAAACAAGTGATGTTGCTGTAGCCAATCTAACTTCAGTAAAGGATGTGTTTTAAGGATTAAAACCCAAATACTGTGGTAACTGAAAGACACTTCATAAATTCAGTAGAAACGTTTCGTCTAGCAGTCTTTTTCAATTCAATGTCTTCACGTGATTTCCGCATTACATCAAAGATCAATTAAGTAAGCCTGCTTAGGAAACACGATATCATTTGTACTTACTTTCTCTCCTCAGAGCTGGAGTGGGGATGCCTCATTTCCATTAAAGCACTGGCAAATTTCTATGTGTGAAACAAAAGGGGGAACAAAAGTCAATTAGGATCTTCTTTTACAAAGCATGCTAATGGGATACATTTATATACAGCCTACTAAAATGATTGTTGCAATGTTTACCTCCATTGTTAGACTCCTCTGTGTTCCCCTTATATAAGTTTCCCATACTAAAATATAACAAAGTGTAATAAAACAACGTGAAAGCTGGTAAAGCATAGGTAAATGTGGCAAAACATGTTAGGGTGAATGCACATTATAACCATGGGGAAACTGCCAAATGACGTGGTAAGCTTTGATAAGGGTATGGTATAATTTGAATGGAAACAAAAGCAATCATAGGCTTGGCAATACTAGACTGTGTATTGTGTAGCATTACAGTACCTCCCCATTTTCAGGTGGGTCCCCATTTCCAAATGTGCTGCTCACCACCAGCACCAGGGTTTCATGCTCCAGGTGCACGACGTCATACTCATCCATAGACATGACCTACATGGCACACAGCAATAGAAATATGCAGCTGTATTGGCATTACTACTGTTTGATTTTCAGTCTGCATGTCAGCAGTGAAGATCCCATGGGCTTAGAGGTACAGCAGGAGGTTAATTTGAATGAATTTGTATTTCTTTGCAATGCATATGTGGGTTTCTTTCATTTCATTAGAAATGATTAGTTCATGTAACTAGATTTGATGAATCAATGTTGCTCCCACTTAAAATAATTCAAATGCGCTTGTCTTTCAGATTCAATCAGGATTTCCATACACAAGTAAGCCCCTGTTTATGAGATTGTGAGAGGAGTGTCGTGTTTTCTAATTTAGCATAAATATCAGCTGTTTAAATTGTTGTGTCTTTTACATACAGGCTCGGCAGTATACTGTAGGCATAGTATAGAGACTGTTGGATGCACTTTGCTTGATCATAGATTTCACTTGAACACCATTCAGTAAGCTCATCTAATTGACACACTGTGTTCCGGAATCTGGGATAGTTTGTGAAATCAAGGCAAAATGAACCACAGGAGATTCCCTAGCACTGAGGCTTAGTAAGTATGTGTTGCATGTTCCAGACACAAAAGCACCTCACTCAGCTGTCCTCTCTGCTAAAACAGGAAGGACACTAATAGACATTTCTCACTTGTCTGATTCATCCCAGCTGTCATGAAAAGCGTAACTCTAAAAGAGAATGTCTGCCTGATAAGACATTTCCGTTACTCGCCCTTGGGGGCCACAAGACCACTTTCTTTTTTTCTTTTTTTCTTTTCTTTTTTTTTAAAAATATAATTTAAAAGACTTCACTGGGCATTTGTAGCTTCTGGCTTTTGTAATGTTTCGCAAGAAAACCGAAGTATGATAAATGCCGTTCAGTTAACATTAGCGATTTATGTTTTGTGCTTTTGGTAATTAAAAAGGCTGGAATTCAAATTGTTCAAATGCACACACTGTAGTTATGTTTGGCTGCTTTCACTGCTGTTTAACTGCTTCAGAAAAGCTACCTTATAAATAGTTTCAGTGTTTCGTTTTTTTAAAAATGGGCATCGATAGACATATTACTATGGTAGATTCATTTACTGGTCTGCAGTGTTGAGTGGAGTTCTCTTTCTTAGACCTCTATATAAGTCCAAAGTATTTAGAAACATGATCTACTGTTTTATCCTTAACTTTATGAAGAGTCTGGGATCTGAGTTGTGTTATCTTTTTAATAAATGAAAAGAAACAATGAAGCTGTATGTACTGTATGTTTAGGGATGTAACACAAAATTGTTTGTTGAGTGTTTTTCTTTTTGCACGTATTATTCAACTATGCTGCCTCTGTCTTTCTGCAACGTTATATAACATACTTTTTTTATTCTTGATGAAAGTTTAGCTACCTTTGCGTCAAAAGCGTGCTTGAAAATTTCACACAAGGTTTTTGCACAGACTTGAGACTTCCCAGTTTCAGAGGCATACAGTATGGTCGCTTTGACTCTCTTAGCCAGAGCCTGGCCCATTAGCTTTGCAGAAAACTTGACAGCCCTGTAAAAAAGAAAACAAGGCTGATTAAACTTCTGTCTGTACTGCATGTGCATTAACAAAAGCAGAACTTCTGAAAGTAGCAACAATCCATCAACATTACAATACCCGATACTCCCCGTTCATTAAACGACATGTGCAGGAAATTCACATTCAACTTTACTTTCAAGTTCCCGACACAGTTACAAGATTTGCCATTAAAAGTTGCAAAAAATTGCATTATTTAGACAGTGTGAGTAGTGTATTAGCTGCGCGTCTTGTTAAAGTAAGGTTTGGAGCGTGATTAGACCAGCTCATTTGGACTTACTTTGCCAGCTTCTTGAATCCAATAGTCCTCTTTTTGGTTGGTGTTCCATTAACCCCTTTCCAGACATGAGTATTCCAAGGGTCAGTCTAAAACAAGCAGATCACTATTAGGTCAGACTTGTAATCACCGGAGATCTTCTTCAACTTGTTATTTCATTATCGTGCTTACAATCTTTTTTTTTTTTATCTGCTGTAATAAATTAAAATTTGACATGTATTAAATTTTTTCAGGCTGATGTGTTAGAACAGTCGGCAATATCAGGCTGTATATAATGAATTAAAACAGATATTTAAAAGTGTAGTCGCTGCTTGGGAAATAACTCCTGGGCAATATTCTTTTTGTGAGCAGGACTCATTATATCACTAATAGAACTGCTTCCTTTCTTCAAGCACTGCCTTGTGAATTAGCAGTGGAACCATGCTGTTCCTTAGCAGACAATACAATTAGCCCTCCTCTCACCCAAAACTACATTGAATCAAATAGAGAGGTATAATTTTAAAAAAAATGAAAAAGTGGTAAGCTGCATTTTATGCTTTTAGCAGATAGAAAGGATTGTGGCTTGGCTACCCTGAGTGTACACTGTGCTCCCCATGTAGCCTGAGTTTATTATTAGTATCTTTATTGGAATCGTACTAAATGGAGGTGGGGGGGGTCATATTTCTTACACTAATTAAATATTTCCCAGCAGTAACATCTCTTCAGTAAACTACAGAGCTCTGGGATGATTAGGGTTTTCAGTGTGTGGAGGTGGAACTTGATTGAAGTTTTTTTTTAAATGGACACAAAAAGGACACAGTTGGATATGAAGTGGAGACCAACTTACAGTAGCTAGGAGACACATGGAATGGCTTACCAAGCCACGCTGTTCATGCTGAATCACTGGGATCCTTTAGGACTTGACAAAGTTTTGGGATCAGCCAGCGACTAGGAACTGGACAGGCATCGCTCTCCTCTCATTCGTACACTTTGTTCGATTTTATGGGCTCACTGATCAGTCTACGTCGGTCTATCATCCAAATTACCTGATACTCAAAGGAGGGAGTCAGACGGTAGTTTAGCATCTCCTGGTGAAAGACAGGCGTGATGCTCCCTGACATGGGAGGCACGATCCACACCCAGTCCCCAGGGCAGCCTCCTCGGACCCGGAACTCATTCTCCATGTGCTTCACGAAGGACTCCGTGGCAGAGTGATGGTCCACTATGGTGACCTTCGAGCTCTGCAGCGACATCAAAAACATTTCAAACCAAACAAATACAAATAGAAACCAACCGGACTGAATTTTAAAATGAAACGTGCAGAGCAAAGGGGTTCAGATCAAGCGTTCGGAACAATGGAATGAGGTGCAGCAGTAGCTCAATGCCATGAACGATTAGCAGGATGTTGCAGTATTTTTTTTACATATCGCAGTGGTATAAACCTATAACCAATACACGCTGGCAATCCAATGCAGCCCAATATTTGCAGTTGAAAAAATGGTAAAGCATGGGAAATGCACAGCTGAAAAATTACCATGCAGATTTGTAGCAAATGTACTTACCTGGAAACTGTGCAGAACAGCAATGTTAACCTCCACTAATGCCTGGTCTTTCCACAGAGACGATGTCTTTCTGGTATCCAATCCCATTCTTTTAGCTACGTCCTGTGAGGTGGTGGACATAAATACAGTAATATTATTATAAAAACGGAAACCATGCACAAATCCCGTCAGCAACACATATCTATAATAAGCATCCTTTTAAACAGCTTGATGGCTCCAGATTACAATGATTGGGACCTCAGAGTGCGTGATGTAAAACCTCAAAACATAAAATAAAAAGATTGCTGCCTCTTGTACGGTCGCTATGTTAATCAGGCTGGTATGTGGGTGGGTGAGGACGGGTTATAGAGTTGAAATCTTACTAAGGGGTCTCCAGTGTTCTCATCAAGGCCCTGTTTTACATTTTAGTTGATATGCAAAGTGCTGCATGTGGATTCAGATCAGCCAGATGATTACTTTAAAGTGCCTCTATTATGCTTGTAAAAGAGACGAAAGGAAAATGATCAGGTGTTCACAAAACAAATGGGACCTTGCCAGCAGCTGGGATACACCTTGCCAGCAGCTGGGATACACGTCTGTTTGAGAGTTCATTACGTGCTGATGTGTGGATGGCATCTTTTGTTGTTCCCTTTTACACTTAGCTGTAACAGCAGCGCTAAGCTGTGTATTGAGGGAATCAGTCATAACATCAAACACTGAAACGTAAAACCTACTATTGGCATAGGTGCAGAAAAACGGTTCAGGCTTTTCAGCGACGGACCAGCTGAGAGAATTCGAATACCGATCTTAAGTTAGGGTTAGGGTGTCGAGAACTCGCAACGGCTCAAAGAGAACGTTTCACATGTTTGAAAGAATGCAGTGCAGTTTTACACTATCCCGTCTTTCTGCACCAGGTAAACAACGTGACCCATCTCACAGACCCACACCAGACACCCCCACAGCCCACAGTACCTCCAGAATGTTATAGCGAGAGCTGTCACAATAGTCCCGGACCCCGATCTCTGTTCCCATGTACCAGCCACTGAAGGGGCAGCCTGTGAACTCCAGACCTCCAACCTCCAGGAGCATGCTGGACACCGCCGGGAGCCCATACCATTTCAGGCTGAGGTCTTTGAACCAGTCAAACCTGCCGCAACACAAACGGGTTTGAAACCAGTTCATGCATTCTGATCACCATTGGTTTTTCAGTAAAGCATGCACATGTTTTATCGACTTAATGTTGCCAAACTGTTACAGAGGTCTAAGAAAATAAACACACAACCCTATGAGACTGTGATTTTGGTTTGCAATCGTGAACTGTCTGGGTTTAGAGAAAAATACAATTCTGTATTGCCTTCAGGCCAACACAGCATCGTGCAACATTGAGACGCAGTAAAGCAGCATGTGCCATCGTGGAAAGCATACTTCATTGTCCATTGAAAACATTGGAATACAATATCCAGAGAATATCATTTCACTTGATAGTCGAGGATAGGCTTTGATATTCAATCTGTGCTGTTCTCTGTGACTTAAACTTGCCCAAGTGAATGTATGAATGTGGATCAAACTGGAACTTAGCATGTGGGTTCTAAATAATGTATTTCATGGCCAAATGGTAACTTTCGCATGCAATAAATAAAGCTCAGTTGTATCATTCATAGGATTTAAGCCGGCCAGCGAGTCAAAGTCTTCTATGGCATGTTTCTGGGCAGCAGCCAGCTTTACGCCTGGCACTGAAGGATTTGCATTAATGTTCCTTCTTTCATTATTAACCATGCTCCCATATCAACACGAGGAGACTCCTCTGTTCATTTACCATGAAACATTTCCATTTGCAGAACTTGTGGCAGAGAAGCTACCTATCCATCAACCTAGCAACCTGGAGAAGCATCCCCACCCCATTGCCCACTCTCATCCTGCACGGCTGCAGTGTTCACACTTACTTGGGGTGTTTCATATGCACTTCCAAGATCAGATCTGCAGGCAGCTCGAAGAGCTCTGGATCATTGCCATTGGCTTGAAGCAAGAGAGGGAGGATATCAAAGCGTCCTTTAGGCGGCTTCCATCCTTGCTGAATGCAGATCTGCACAACAGAATACTGGGGATCAACGCACACATTCTTTTCAAGCTGATCCTTCCTATTCAACTTCTATCCAGTCAACAGATCAATAATGAACTTGTCAGCCTCCCCGGTTCCCCCATGAATCTCACTGGTGAATATTAGCTCAAAAAGCTTGCAGGGTTTATCATGCAACAAACCTGAAACTACAAAACTAAGCAAAGGATGGGTGTTCCAAAGGTAGGTGGAGCTTTCTTTCCCAATCACTGTGTCTCCTATGGGTCATGTGATTATGTGACTCCCAATGACTCCTTGCATTCAGGAAATCAAAAACAAGTGCCAATGCTAAAACAGAATCCTTTAAAACCCAAAGACACATTTCCTATGAAACACACGAGTGCTGTGCCACAGTGAACAGGACTGCGTTCAAGGTAAGAGGTGCTAAAATATATTCTCTTTATATCCAGGTATTTACCTCAGTTAGTTCCACAGAGGCAGGATCTCCCAGAATAGAGCCATCCGGCTGCTTGTAGCCAGCATAGCGGATCAGCTGACTGTTCCAAACGCGGAAGTCATGCTTGCCATCTGTCCTCTGGGGGAATATAGTGATAGCAGACCTAAAAACAAAACATGCGTTGATATTTCAGCATTGATAAATACAGGATTCTGGGATATTTATGGCTGTCCTTTACTGTGTTTAATCCATATACAAACGAACTGACCTGTAATGCACTGGCATATAATGGTGTTCCCTGATACACAATGCTATATTTAGACAGTGGTACCAGATCATCACACTTAAGTTGAGTTAATGTGGCATCGCAAGTGGATCCAGTGGGATCTTTGAACTTCTTAAAAGCATGATTTCATCTACAATGTAGCTCATGCAGGAAGCAGCGTCATAACGGTAAAAAAAAAAAAACCTCTTGTTATCTTATTAATGCACTGAAATAATGTTAAAATAGAATTACATTGCAGCGGATCGTCAACCCCACAGGTTGGTACCCATGCATACTTGTGTTCTGGGAGTCGTTCAAACAGACTACAAAGAGTCTTGCGGAAACAAGAATGAAGTGGATGTAGAATATAGTGAAGCAGGGATTGGTTTGCAGTAATACGGCATTGCTATCATGTACTGGACTCTGTTCGGAGTGTCAGGACGCACCTGAGGTTTCCTTTGTTGGTAGCGTACTTGATGTGATTGCAGATGTAATTGAACATCCCGTGAGCTGTGGTACAGTCCCTGGCATCAAACACCTGGAGAGAAAGAAGAGATGTACCACCTGCAGTTAGAACTGCCAGGCCTGGATACCAGGAGATACGTTTGAAAGTGCGGGTGAAAATCAAAGAAAGAGTTTACGTGTCACCAAAGCAAGTTGCTGTCCCCAACAAGCAATTATTTGGTAACACGGCAGTTCCAATTTGCTTCTAGTAAAGATCCGTGATCCGTAGCACTGAAGCCTGTTGCTGTATAGTAAATGTCCCTGATATGGATCCCTGTTTAAAAAAGCACCGCTCATGCTAAGGTAATTAGGGCTACCAGAGGCTAGAATCTACTTTGAAAGGCATTGATAAAAGAGAAATGTGCATGAACATGCAAACACAGAGGCCCATGCTGACCTGCAGTTTGGACCACTGAATCCTTCCAATACACCGGGCTGCGTTCCTCCAGGCATGCTTAGCCCCATAAATGAGCTCTGTGTCTTTTAACTGATAGGTCCCGGAAACTTCAATTTCTTTAGTCACTTCTTCCAGTCTGTCAACGTGAGCCTTGGAGCCAAATCTGGCAGTGAAAGCAGTAAAGAAAGCACATGAAATGAAATGCCTGTCAGAATCACATGTCTCTGATTGAAACTTTCTGTGTTTCTTAAACCAGGGGCAGCAGCTTAAGAAAAAAAAGATACTCTGGTATTTCAAAAGTGGAAACACTTTTTAAGGTTTGAAAAAAGGTTCAATGTTTCACTTGCAATTAACACCGGTAACCTTTTCACTGATGCACCTTCCTTTGTGAGTAGCTGATCTATCATTTCTAAAAACAAACAAAAAAGCCCTCCATTAGGCCCCATTTCTTTTGTGCTGAACAGTGTGTCCCTTCCAAAGGATATATTTGCCATTAATGTCCTTCAAAGAAATCAGACTCATTGAGGACATAAAAAATACAGATGTGTTATGCCTAGATCCTGAGATAATGTTTCTCATCATCTCCACATAACACTGTAAATTTAAAGTGAAAAAATGGAATAAAAAATGCAAAGATTAACTGCACAATGATAAGGGAAAGAAGTGAAAAATGGTACCCTGAGTGCAGGAAAATTGATTTTAAAAACCTCAGTTTAAGATAATCTGCTGTAACTAGAGATTTCAAAGGGTGGTTAGTCATAATCAACAATAGAGCCTGTCTTGCCTTTTTATGGAAGTGTAGTATTGGTCAATGAAATCAGTTGCAAGTGGAAGTAACTCTTCGTTTGTTCTCACATGCTGGTTTGGGGTCATCACAGAGCCTATGCAAACCTGTTCTGTGCAGATTGGCAACTGCATAGGGGGAATAAACACATGCACAGAAAATGTAGCATCATATTTTCATAATTACTCTTGCCATCAATTATAAGTAATCTATATATATATATATATATATATATATATATATATATATATATATATATATATATATATATATATATATACCTCCTTTCAAACCTATATACTTTCAAATGTAGAAGTAATATTTACATGTGCGTTTTCAGATTGATATATTTTGTATTGACAAGCCCCTCCTAAAACAGACAGTCCCTTCCACTGCCTGCACTCTGTACCGGTATGTCATTATTGATTAACACAGCACAGCTCCTCACAGAGCAGTATTCCCCAGAGGGTCAGTGCACAAGCACAGGTTGACAGCCTTGTTATGTTATGCAGCATTTGCCTTCAATTACCTCCTGGATACTAAATAATAGCAACATTAGACGGAAGTCATTGCGGGGAGCAGCTCTCATATATATAACCAGGGAGGAGCAGCCCAGTCAGATATTAGATTTCAGTTGTGCTGTCACTATAGCTAGGCAACATTAGAAATACATCTTCAAATGCTGAAAATGATAGAAGTTTAGTTTTCTCTACACTGCATTAATGAAGAGATATAACCCATGACTAGTGTTAACATAAACCTGAGAAAGATCAGCCTTACCTTACTTGATTTTAAATGCAAAGTATCATTAAACACGGAGCCAGTTTCCCAGTTCTTTATTTTCATGAATCGAGGACATTTGGACGGGCTGCCATTTGGCAAATTCTTGGTAGGAGATACTCTTCCTGGGGGCGAGGGCTGTAGGGGATATGAAACCACAAGTTATAATCTAAAAACGAAACAACAGCCATTTCTTATTCTGATTGGAGTCCACATGGTAGGGCTCCTTTGTTAGACTGATCTGGTGTGAAATCATTTGTTTATGATCTTTGCACATTCACCGCTTACAAACCACCGGAATAAATACAGAATGTACCACCATTAATATGTAAAAAAACCCGTCATGCACAAAATGCAGTAGGCTTTGTTGGATTATGATGTATTATAATCGCTGAGGTTAACTCAGCTAGTGGTAAACTGGAGAAAAGTTAACTTTCTAGGTTTTGGATCCAGGTTTGGATTTTTTTTGTCTAAACCCTGTTCATACCATGCATGTAGGCAGCTGGGCAGCGCCAAAAGATACAAAACAAAAGAGTTTTTGTAATCCCTTTGATTTCTATGAATTGAATACCTTGGTTTAACAATATTGTGTTGAAAGGAAAAGCACATCATTGAGCAAAATGTGCAACTACAAAAAGCGCAACTAAAGTTGTCAGCAAGTGATGCATCTTTACACAGTACATCCATTGATTAAAGAATGATTGCAATTCATCCACCTTGGAAGTTAAATAGGACTGGACTCCATTCACGCATAAAAAGGGCCTTATTGTGCACTTGGGTGTATAAAAAGAAAGCAATCATTTTGAAATGGAGTGAGTATAGCTACAAAAAAACAAGGCTTAATTACTTTGTAAAACTGCTGTGCTAGCTGAAGAACTAAAAGGGAATGGAGAGTCAGTTGAAGCTTGATGATGTTCCCTGTCTTTATTATGATAAGGATAATGTTTCTAAAGATTGATTTATTTAATGGCATTCTGTTCAGAAGCATTGCCTTTTCTAACAATTACATGCCAAAGTCTAAGAAAACTCAGAATGAGATCCTGGGAAGCTCGTACTTTGATTGCCCAAGGCTTACGGGCTTCACAATAATGGCTGATGATTAGTTGCAGTAAGTAACCAAAGAATAGCAGATGTGGCTAATTATTTTGTCATGCTAAACGCTATAGGAAATAACACCAATTGACCCAACAAACAAAGTGACCTATACTGGTCTGGTAGGAAGGGAGGGAGGGGGGCTAGATGAGGGGGAGTGAAAATATGATCGCTTTATTCCCTGCCATCGTATTAAAAACGCTGTTACTTATTTCAAGAAATGAAAAGGAGAAAGTCACTGAGATGAAAGTGTCTTGCTTACAGGAGAGCCGTAGGAGGAATCACAGACAAAAATAGACACTGAGCAGATTCAGACATGGCACTCTTAGCAGAATAAACAACATCACCACATCCACGGCATACACTGAGCTCTGTGGTAATCCGGTAACAAATGATGACATCCTTAGTGACCTGTTATTTGTACAGTAAACTGATGTTAATTGATACAGCATTCCAGCAGGGTTCTACATACGACCATGAAGAAGGATTTCATCTCATACTCTGTTTACCGAGATCCGATTTTTATCTGGCATCTATAGCAACCCCCTGGATTGGTGCCTCGTGTAAAGCTGGATGTGCGAGGAGTGAGTGAATGAATAGATGAGCAAATGCCATGGTGCCAGGTAGCAAGCAGACTGGGAGCCACCCTGAAGCCAACTGCAAGGAGAAGGCATGTGGATTAAGATAACCTGAAATGCTATCCATTAGTGGAGGCTCCTTTCCTGTCTAGAAACCCCTGATGCATGTGTTGTTATCACTGTACCTGCACGCTCTCAGAATAAGGGTTGTTGAGAACCACTGGCATGTTGTCCTTTCCCCACAGGTCATCAAACACTCTGTCATTGTCCACGGCCAGCTGTAGCGATTTCTGAGTCACCTGGGCCAGCTCCCTGTAAACACACGACACTGTCACTGCAGACGCTTTGAAGCAATGGACGCCACTGTGTAAGAAAAATTCAGCTGGTTGGCAGTGACTCCTATGGCATTCCATTGTAATTTAAAGTAACTGGACAAAGTTACATAATTGACACAAAATCTATCAGCAATCAGGGTATTTTTCATATAACATTCTTTTGAATGTGAGGCCGTCTGAAAGTGTTACGGTACCACAAAGGTGTTGAATACTTGAAGTTAGCATACAGTAGCATGTCATTGTTTGCCTGTTAATTGACTTGAAGGCGATCACAAGGAAAATAAAAATACTGTATTCCCCTGACCAAGGTATACACCAAGCTTATGGTTTCCCAATAGGAATGAGTCTCCCAATCCTTTCTCTGGCAACGCTCGTGTTTTTCAAAATAATTGCAGGTAAGTGCAAAATATCTCCTTAGTGGGAGTGAGAGTCTTTATTTCTGTAGGCTGTAGTCTTGTTTCTCTTGGACATGTAACACATACAAAAGAACCCTCTGAAATGCTTGCAAACAGAGCATCTGTCCTTCCTTCATTATGACTCATGCCTTCTCATGCTCAGGTTTTTGAACTTTGATACTAAAAGCATGGGGTCAGTGCTCTAAGCCACTGACACCACGTAAGCAACACTGCAGTTTGTGCAGCACAGCCAAGTAAACTATGACACATATAATACATAATACGCTCTGAAGGTGTGTTCATGAAGATAGGCTGTTGCTGTGCACTATAAACTGTAAGGACTAGAAGCATTGCTAGTTAGTTAGCAGCACATTGAGTGCATTTATCAGGGTTTGAAAGGAGCGTGGTAGTGTGAGCAACCTACAGAGCAACATGCAAATTCAGTACAACAGTGTGCCATAGAACTACTTATCAGGCTATGGGTGTTTAGAAGAGACTGGTGACTAACAGGTGAAGATTGCAACGGCAGGGGATTGAGACACCCGGGGGGCATCAATCAATTTGTGTAAAAACCCAGAACAACAAATGCAAGTGATTAACAAGCCCTGTCGACCAGCTCAGTGCTCGGGGAGCAAGGTCTGCTTATTTTTTAATTGAGTGCCAGCAACCTGGAGGAGACCTGAACTTTGGTAAATCACCTTTTCTGTCGGCCTAAGAGCATGAAAGCTCTCATGCTCTCACATAAAACTCAAAAGGCGACATTATTCATTATTCTTTAAGAACAGAACGCAGCAGGCTTGGTTCTACAATTTGTTCTTTATCCCAATTTCAGTATTTCTGTATCCGACTCTTACAAGAAATCAATGCACTGCAGTTTTACTTAATCAGGGCTATTTACTACTGATTATGAGTTAACATTGTTGCCGTTTATAAATAGTTCTTGCTAGTTCTTGATAAAATGAATTACAAAGAGAGAGACAGAGAGAGAGAGAGAGAGATGGATCACGTGACTGGATTTGCTGCACACAAATAGCAGGACCTTTCATACCTGTCTAAATGGCTGCTGTGTTTTAAAACCCCTTATTTATAGCTACACATTCGTTGAAGGACTGTTGTGCCTCTTATCATAAGTCCCAATCTGAAATAAACACGGTTCCTAGTTCTTTCAACGAAAGCCAGTGATTTCTTTTTTATAGTGCTGCAACTGCATCTTACTAATGGCACACTGATAAGATTAGAAAACCCTACTCTCACCTAAATACACAGCCATCTGATTTCATTTGGACCTTCACAGGGTAATCAAATTCTACACAGTAGCTATATCAAGTTGTTTACACACCAAGAACCAAAGCCATTGTATTTTACTTACAGTTGCATGCTTTGAAAATAGATAAAATCACATGGATATAATAACTTTTGCACCTCTAAATTTAAAATTCAATAAAAAAGCTAATGATTTAAGGAAATGAAATCCTGTCAATTCCCTAGGTACTCCGTCCCATAAACAATAATTTATATACTGTCAGTAAGATTCTCTTACCTGCCCACTTGAACCTCCACATCTCGTTTTTCAGTCTTATGTAAGCCTTCCCCATTGAGCTCCCTTTTACTGTTCTTTAGCAAATTCAATACTGGCTCGATTTCTTTGAGAAGGTCATTATTTTCAGCCCCACCATTGGTACAGGAATTGGGACTATGATCTGTTGAGCCATCACCCTCTTTCAGAACATCTTGGCTGATCAAGGAGGACTCAACGCCATTGACCTGTATGAGGGGGCTTGGTTCCTGGTCTACAGCTCTGAACGGTTCTTTGTTACTTTTTATGCCTGCCGGTGTAGAGCAATCGATAGGCTTGGGCACCGGAAACAGAGGTCTGGTGACTCTGCTAGTCTTTGATCTTCCATCTCCAGTGAAGGTAGTCTCTAGATGAGTGCTGAATCCCTCCGGGCCTCTCAGAATCAGAACCACGTAAGTCTCTGGAGAGATGTTCTTCAGCATTTCCAAAGCCTTCTCATAGCTCATTTCCACCAAAGGCTTGTTATTAACCGCTAGGACGATATCTCCTACTTGAACAAGACCACTTTCTTCTGCAGCCCCTCCCCTGATCAGATCGGATACAATGACGGGAGGCTTGCAGACGCGTTGCTTCACCAGAAACCCAAGGCCACCAACCTTCTTTTTGAAAAGCCTCACCGAAATGACATTGGGCTGCAGCTGCTGGACACTGAAATCAGTATCTTCCATGGTTAGGTTTCAGGTGGAGGATGATTCAATGTTGAATGCGTTTAAAGAAACTGTTACTTGAATTGGTATAAGAAGGGGTTTTAATCACATATTGGTTCTTCTCAGACTTCTTCAGAACGGTGCTTGTCTTTCCTGAGAAGAAAATAAAGAGATGTTACATGAGGCTCGATCATTGAGTCACCGGGATGAGTGCAATTGAGATAATAACTTGTCTTGTTAGATAGAAATATCTTTTGACTATATTTAACCAAATTCTGTAAAACATAATGGGGAAGATTGTGCATGTTAAGCAAGGCAGGGATGTATTAAGGGTTATCCTTATTGATTCTACTGACACACTGTACATCCACCAAGCAGAATAAAACTGTCTTAGCATAGGGAGGGTTCTAATAGAGGGAGATCTTCAGAGAGTGGTCTTCAAATGGAGCTGGAGGTCAGAGGGAGGGAAGGTTATTAAAATAATGTACTGACTTTAAGGGTTTTGTTTTCTGTCAATATTTGCATGAGCAGACAGATCAAACTGTTCAAATCCATTTACCTAAGATGGATCTCATATTTTATAATGTACTTCATGCTACATGTCCTATCTACATCGGTCCTAGCGTGTATGATTGAATAAACACGTTTTGGGGTTTCACATGTATAATTCAGCTCATAAATACGTTTCAAGTAACAAAAACAATATAAGAAAAAAAATGTAATTACTTTCAGTAACTTAAATATTGCATCAAGGTGCATAACAGGAACAGAAAGAATTAATAGGCATGCCATGCTTTGTGTACTGGTGAACTGCATACCATTTTATAGCATTAAATAATTGTATCAGTCATGCTAGATAAGAAATTTCAATTGTCAGTACAAAAATAATGAGGTTGACATTCTGTCAAGTGCCATTCACTTTGTTTGTGTGTGCCGTTCCCTATTGCTGTTAGCCATTAGAGTTTTCATAACCTAGGAGTCGAGATATTTCCCTGTTGAACTCTAGTTTGCATTCTAACTTTTCTTGGCTAGGCGTGATCTCAGAATATCACTACAGGTTCAAAGGAACACTATACATAGAGTTATTTTCTGACCATTTTCTTGCAACCTGAAACCTGTTTGTTGGAATATGTTAGCAAACGATATATGTGCAATTATACATCGTATAGTTTTCTAGTGCAATTAAGCAAATAGGTAACTGCTAATTGTAATGCAAAGTTCTGTGCTACTGCGAGGGTGTATTCTGTGTGGACAGCTGTTGCGTTCAGAGAAAGAACGTTTCAGAAATGGGAGGCTTACACGTACAGCATGTGATGAATAGCCTATGTACTAAACACCTGTTATATTATTACATTCTGACACACCGGGAGACTTTCTTCAACAAACAACGCTTTGTTTTAAGGCACCTGTATATACATCAATATATTACTTTGATTGACGGGGTGTTGATTTGAATACAGTGTCCCCTTTCTCCCTCAGCCCCGAAACAAATCGCAAGATAAAACGCGTTGTACCCACGTAACTCACATTCTGACACACCGGGAGACTTTCTTCAACAATCAACGCTTTGTTTCAAGGCACCTGTATATACATCAATATATTACTTTGATTGACGGGGTGTTGATTTGAATACAGTGTCCCCTTTCTCCCTCAGCCCCGAAGCAAATCGCAAGATAAAACGCGTTGTACCCACGTAACTCTTTCAGCACCACGGTCAGCGCAGTCATTCTGCATTTGTTTAGGAAACTCGACATTTTAGTCTGACCCTACTTGGAGAGGAGTACCGTGCTAGCTAATCTTCGAGGCATATCGTTTCTATAGATACAGCTGTATTTTCCTGGCGTGTTTAGTCTCTTAGATTTTCATCTCATAGTTCATACCATCATTATATCAACATGTATATCATGCACGCCACTTTACACTGTACAGTATCCACATGTACATTTTTTTACAAGTATTTTGTATCTATAGTTGTCAAAACACTTTTTGTATCGTGACGCGTTTTTTTCTGTGTTTCCGTGCTGTTAAATAATGTGCTAATAAACGATTCGCTGTTTTTAGGTGTTGTAGATTTATGTCTAACATGTTTTTAACCGTTTCTAAGCGCGTGAGCCTCCAGCACACCCCATTCATTAAACTAAATGACCGATGCCTCACAAATTTAAAGGGCAAACGTTTACTCAATGTTTTTTTTTTTTTTTTAAATCAGAAACCAGTTATGTTTTATGAACATACCTTACCTAAAGTGGCAATAACATTATTATTATTATTATTATTATTATTATTATTATTATTATTATTATTATTATTATTATTATTACAGTCAGCGTTTTAAAGACTATTAGGTTCACGCTTTGTATGCTAGGCTGCACATTTTGAACATGTTCGTGAAATTATTGTCCCCCAATAAAATGGACCCTTCATATTCCAATGTGGATATTCAAACACGAACAGTGTTTAATTCTACCCTTTCCCTCCTGGTATAATGATGCACTCCTGGTAGTCATGCCATTGGGATGTCTTTACCTGAACTATCGCTGTCTTCCTTCTTTCGGATCACCTGCAAGGTGTGATGCCAAAAGTACATGTTGTATCTCCAGAAAGGAAGAGACCTAGTTCAGTACTGGAGGTCCGGAGAAAAGGGGGGTCCCACGAGGTCACCTAGCCTGTGCTTTAATTTAATACAATTCTATCAAACCCCTTTATTAAAACATCTAACGACCTACTAGAAAAAAACTACCAAAAAGCGTTCCCACAAAATACACCAACAAAACCAGGAGAAGCATCGTCAGAATAGAACAATCGTTTGTAAGCACTGCCGGTATTGTTACTGACACTTTTCACACGTTTGAAAGTTTCTGCACGCATTCTCGCACATACAGTACTGTATTATATTCCCATTGATCCTGTAGTCGGAGAAATAGAACAATAATCGCAGTAGGACTAAATGTACTATCTGTTACAACCTCTTCCAAATTTAAAATAAAAGTATCAGCATGTAAATAATGTATATTCTTCTAAACAATGACCTACCCTGGAACTGGAGATGTTGCCATTGTTCTTCGTTAAGGATTAATGTATCTGAACAATAATCTACTGCTATTGTTCAATTGAACATACTTATATTTTACCGAGAGCACAGTAAGTATAGACCTTAACATATTGATAATAAACCATAGTGTATTCATATTGCCTCAATGAGAATGTATTCAATTAGACATGTAGCTCAGATGGGGAATAATGCTCGTGCCTGCAGAAATAAAACTGCTTCTATGAATATATATATATATATATATATATATATATATATATATATATATATATATATATATATATATATATATATATATATATATATATATATTGTACATT
This sequence comes from Acipenser oxyrinchus oxyrinchus, assembly GCA_030684275.1. Taxonomy (NCBI): domain Eukaryota; kingdom Metazoa; phylum Chordata; class Actinopteri; order Acipenseriformes; family Acipenseridae; genus Acipenser; species Acipenser oxyrinchus. Next base: position 25,202,508 of record CM060267.1, on the reverse strand, counting down.
TCCACATCCAAAAATGACAGTAAAGTTCTTCCAAAACAGAAATAAAGTAAATTTGGTTTCGCAAATACAACCTGTCAAGAATTATCTTGATAGCAATGTCTAAAATGATCTCAACGCGATTTAGCTTTTCCTAAAATGATCAAAGTGTAGTGAAACTAGAAGACTCTCCCAATGGCAAATAAATATTCTATTCTGAGACGAATGACATATAGCAACGGCAATAACTCACCTTTAGAGAAATGAACCTTAGTGCGGTGAAGGTTCCACCTTCTCTCTGCGCGACTCTTCTTTGTACCGTTCTTGTCTGTGTTTTTAAACTAGTGATCTCGATATCTGTAGCTTCCCAGCTACTTCAAGCAGGCACATTGACAAAGCAGCGTAAGTGTGCGCGACTCGGAGAAGGGAGCAGTATAAATATATAACCCAGGGACCCTGAGATGAGCTCAGTCCAGGTCGTGATCAGGCATTTATTTTATAATGGGCAGTCTTGTCATCACCGAGACGGATTAGCCCTGACGTCCAACCAGTGCTATGGGTGTGGATGGATAATATTGTTCTCATTAAGAACGACCTGTGGTCAGTCATGTCAATAGAAGGCTAGACCTCTGCAGCTTATTTTTTCAAATAAGGGTATTTTGAATTCCCTTTAAGAAATGAAACCAGAGGCTCGCCTGGTAGTGTTTTCTTGTTATATACTGGTAGAAATGCGAGGGTTGTGTTTGGATGATGCACACAATCTCAACTTGGAAACAATTCAATGCAAGCATTGCGCTGGTTTTGTGCCAGGCGCACAATTAATCTTACACTTTCCTCGCATCATTCTTATTCTTGAACAGGTGTCTCTAGTACTGTAGCACTGTATTTTGGAACTGATCTTGAAATGCTTCTTGTGATAACCTGGACATTATTATTATTATTATTATTATTATTATTATTATTATTATTATTATTATTAGACCTTAACATAATAATAATAATAATAATAATAATAATAATAATAATAATAATAATAATAATAATAATAATAATAATAATGACGTCCAGGTTATCTCGTTCCTGGAACGTTATCATGAGTACTTCGTTAAGTATTCATATTGAGGCACAGCGATGAAAGAAGCTCGCAGTTCATTGTTAATTCCAGTTGGTCACTTGCCCATTTCCCTCCCAGGAGAAACACGACGCAGAACAGCTGAAAGCAGGTAAAGATGAAACTCGAATGATGTATTCTCCAGCGTTTACACATTTCATTGACACTTCGGTGCCTCAAGAGAGAAGCCTTAGCTCTTCTTAGTTGCGTGCTGTAATAACATTGTATTTTTGCAAACAGCCGAATTAATAAAGTGATTGCATTTACTATTTCTTAACCCAAGCGCCTGGTCTCCCGCGATGAGGAGAGTGCTTGGAGTATTGTTTACACGGCGGGGATTTTTCAAGGCGTAAAAAATCAAAATAAAAAGTTCTTCTGCATTCACATGATAAAGCACAGTGTTCACGAGCCCAACTCTTACATGAGCTTTTTTTGGAGCCACATTATTTTACAGAAACATCCAAGTTGAAAACAGTGGTAAATTGTGTAAGCCTTCCCCACGATCAAATGAATTCAAAGAATAAGAATATGAATCATATTTTGCAATAAGGTTTGGAATTAGCAGGTTTCATACAATATGCAGGATATACAGTATATAGTAATATCTGATCCTGTTGAGGCAGCTCTCAGATGTTCTTCCTAAACCTTCCTTGCAAGGGATACATTAAGGGATACATAAGGGATACATTAAGAGATACATTAAGGGATACATAAGGGATACCCCCATTGGTCTTGATCATAATAATCCAGAAGGTAAATGATACACACTGCTCCAGACCAGGGCAGTCCAGCACACACTTTTGTAGTATCCCATTGGCGGTTTAATGAATTAAAAAAAGACTGCAAGGGCAATCTGCAGTCTAAGGTAGAAGCAAGTGCAGCCTTTGTACAGCATGTTGATGTAGTGTGTTAAGCATACATGCAACACGTTTCATGAGCAGACGCTCTGTCTAGAAGTGGTGTTTTATTTATTTTATGGCTATCTAAGAACTCCCTGGTACTCAGTATGGCTCTTACCCAAAGAGGACGGACAGCTCTTCTCCCGACCTTGCAGCCAGGCTGTACATGGATGGAAATAAGACTCCTATTGCATAGCAGTTTCACTCTTTCCAGGTTTTACAATGAGCTTGATTGGCCATTGTGTATCAGTAACAAGCTCAGGTGTGTAAACGTGTATTAAAACCAGGAATGTGTTGAACTACTGTACTATTTCCATCCCTGTTTTAACATGCTTCACTGGGATGATGGCAGAGTTGATCCGTTCTGTATGGAAGCCTTCGTTTTACTTGCCTGTCCACTTCACCACTGAAGAGGTCAGGTGGAGGCAAGGCTGGTAGTGTGGTGGGTGGATCGCTGATGTCACGACCCCAGCTGGGCACTGCGGATTTTGGAGGCATCGTTTTGAATCTGAATTAATCAACTGCTTTGCCACCTTCCATTGTGTAAGCAATAATAGTTGAGATAACCAAAAACAAAGTTTATACAATAATACGTAGCGGATGTCTTGAATTTTTCGGAGTTATTTGATTACTCTGCGCTTGTAAGGGATGACAGGAAAGAGGAAGCGATTGCTCAACTAGGAACAATTTCCAAGCTTGATGCAGATGTATGAGCGCTGTCAAATCTTGCAGCCAGGAAAATCTGATTTGTCAGGAGGGTTATTGTGTTTTAGTGACATAATATCATTGCTTCTTTTACTACTTCCTAGAGCAGCATATACATGTTGATGCACTGCAGGAATGCTGAATTACCAACGAACAAACTCCAACGTGGTGAGCCGAGGGTCAGGGATTGCATTATCGAAACACATGTTCCTTCACAGGAAATGTTTGCTTGCGAGACTGGGTAATGCATTGCCCAAGGTAGCACATTTTTTTGTTTAATTTAGGAAGGATGTGGCTTCAGCTGCATTGCAGAGGTCCTTTGTGCAAAAAACAAATATCCGAAAATGTTACAATACAGAGAAATTAATATATAGACAGAATTCTATTCTTTTACATGCCTGAACTTTATCAGTAACCTTGCATGTTTGGATAAATCACCTATATTGAGATTCTTAAGTTGAGTTTTAGATCCTACTAGAGTTCAGATTTGCAAGTGTTGAGCTGAAGAAAATTGGCAGACATCCAGGCCTCGATGTCTTGAATGCAAGCCGAAAGCCAGATCATGGCAGAGGGGCTTCCAGGGTCGAGTTACACGAACATGAGCTACATGGGCCGGCAATCAGACATGGGGGATTTCCATGTTCTTTTCTTCAGATCTGTCTGATTTGATTTGTCTGTTGAAAAGTCTCAACCCAGGTTTTAATAGCAATCCAGTAGACTTTTAAGAGAATACCATCTGCCGCCCATTCAAGTTCCTTATGCCAATGATTTGCAACATCTGCCTTTCAACAAACCAGCGGAATCGGAAGAGATTTTTAAACCTCCCCTTCTGCTCTGATCCACAGCCCTGTGTGTTTGGCTGATTCTCTGAGCTGAAACTGGCACCTGCTGGTTTCTAAACTCCCAACTTTGCATCCTTGGAACTTGTACAACTGGAACCTGTGTTACGTTCTGCAATACAAGAATCAAGTCCAAAGAGATCCTCCGAGCAGGAGAGGAATATGAAGGCATGCTTTTCGACAGAATACTTTGTAAATGTCATCATACAGAAACAGGCAACAGCTCATTCGTTCTCTACCTTATCATCTACCTCTCCGGCTTATGTTTTGAGAAAGAAAGTTACAGTATTTTATTTCAGTTGACATATAACATTAATCATCGGTTACAGTAAAGAGATGGAGGAAACAACGCCGAGAGGAGTTGCATGCAATTGCCCTTCTTTCAACAGAATTCAAAGCACATTCAAAGTCGTTCATTTAAAAAATCTGTGTTGCTACCTGATAAAATGCAGGATTTATAATTCTTTGTGAGATGACCGCACCTGGTGTGTTTGAGGAGCTCTTGCAGGAAACACACTGAGATGCGCTGATTCATAAGCAGGGGTGTCAGACTGTAGGAGACTGTAGGTGGAAGAAAGAATAGAGAAATGATGGAGATTTACAAGAAGAGTCAGTGTGCTCCGGGAGGCAGGCATGGGTGCCTGTTTCAGTCAGGATCTGCGCCCCTTGCTTTCTTTGAAAAAGAGCAAACCCAGGCACACACAATCCTTCTAACAAAACAGGTAGGTTTCTCATCTCCCCTGTAGGCAACTGCTGTTTAAATATATGAAGAATCTGCTCAAAATACTACAAGCTATGCAAGGTCCTAGAAACAGATGTCTTTTGCATGACAGACATCAAAGACACTCTAATAAGGTTGTGGTTTTTTTTTAAAAAAGAACTCAATCCAATTGACTTTGGAAAAGGATATTAGCATATTAAATCACACATACAGTATACATAGCTTTACAAGCAGTTTGTCTTAAATGGGTGCAAGTGAGAACTCCGCAGTCCCAGTGGCACTCATATTTAACTGCAACCGTCCTGTTAAATGGCTCTAATGACACGTTTCAGTTATTAATCTCACAGATCCAATCAGATCTCCTCTGAATAGAGCAGCGATAACAGCACTAATACCCCTCTGAAGACCCAGATAAGTGACACTGTATTCTGATGTAATGATCTAAATACTGCTGCCCTTTCAGTGTACCTTAACCCTGCTGGTGTTTTTTCCCCAGGAGTGACCCTCTCAGACAGTGATTCATATTGCAGAAAAAGGTAGGCTTCCTAGTAGGTCTAAGGGCAATGCTATTTTAATCCAACACTGTTAAAATAGTTCAAATGGACTTGTTGTCTTTTAAGCACTATAGGGTTTGGATCCGGACACTTGACATTCGCTGTCATCAATTAACACCTGGTAAGTACTTTAGCACTGCAGTCAGTTACTGAGGACTCCCTCGTACACGGTACACACACACACACACACACAATAACACACACACACACACACACACACACACACACACAACATGGAAACCAAATGTGTTTGATTATGTTTGCTTTTTCTTGTTTTTTTGGTTCAGGGACACATTTTTGGACAAATATGTGAAGGAACTGAATGTTTGTAAATTTCAAAGAGATTCAGCAGAACAGCTTTACAATTAGATATCCATTTTAACCAGTGCTTCTGAATATGCAGATATGCCCCAGGTCATAAACTAAAATGTATGTTGATTTCATTAGGAGCAGATTGCTGTACAGTAGTTGAGCAAGGGAGAAATCTAAGACAGCAGAAAGAGAATTGACAATATCTAATACAAAGGGCAGCAGTGCACTCCCTTAAAAGGCACAAGTTCAACATTGTACAATATCACCTACTTGTAAGCCATTAACACGGGTGGCAGTGGGACGTGTACGGTGTGTCTGAGAGTCTATGTGTGGGTGATGAAAGATGTCCCTGCAGAATAAGCAGCTGAGACAAATTGAAACCTCAGCCGCGATGCCAGAACCATTCGTTTTATTATAACGCAGGAAACACTGAGGTACAATCTTCACTGCCAATATATAAGTGATCTTCAGAAATGCTGTGGCACTACAATGGCAATGACCCTGTACTAATGGACAATGGTACAGGCAGGGATGGAAATAAGACTCCTATTGCATAGCAGTTTGATCCAGTCCTGGTTTTACTATGAGTTTAATAAGACACACTCCTGAGATTGTTGCCTGTGCACTGAGGCTAATCAAGCTTGTAGTAAAACCTGGAATGGGTGAAACTGCTATGGAATAGGAGTCTTATTTCCACCCCTACAGCAAGTCCACTGACACCCAACGTTACTGAAACGTGACAGGGGCTATTTTGATGAGCTAGTCTCCTGGGTTCTTTGTGTAATGCATGAATAAGGGGAATACAATTGATCTGGGGGAGTTTTGAGCTTTGACAACGTGCGTCATTCTATCACATGAGTCCATTGGTTTGAGTACGTTCATGGGAGAATGGCTGTTGCCTCTCAGACAGTCTGATGAAAGAGAAAGGTATATGTACTGCATGTCTTGAGAATAGGTGTGGGCTCAACGAGGACCACGAGAGACCTTTAATAGACGCTAAGTAACTCGTAGAGCACCACTTGACATTGCCTTCCTGCTTTTAACAACTTCCTGCTTTCAATATTTCATCTGCATGGTTCATTTGTTTAAAAAAAGAGAGAACAAAACACTCCAGAACAAACAGAGGTTTTGTAACCGTTACTTATTTTCAATTTTGACCTCAAAAGTTGTTGGCATTTTGTGCCATTCGGTTCCCCAACCCGCTATTAAAAGACTACCCTAGATAACTCAGGCAAGGGGATTATTTCTTTTGTATTTATTCTTGAAGTATTTTTTTCTTTCCCCTTCTTACCACTGGATTAGATTTTCTCTATTGCACGTTCAATTCCGGCAAAGAAACACACAAATTCATCATTTTTTATGACAACGTCCAAAAGAGCCAACAATGGCAATAATTCAATTTCCAAGTCCATTGCTTGTATTGTACACCCATAGAACAGGATAATGTTGAGGTTACTCATTCATTCAGAATCATCATGCATTAAGATAGGGTGGGGGAGCAACACAAGGAACCAGCATCGTCAGATAGCATTGTTACATTGTGAACACTCTTTGATGCAGTACATTAATTGATCTCGAGCGTGAATACGTTCTTGGAAAGTTAATTACTTATACTGTATCGAGAAGAATGGAGATAGTCTCTGTGCACTTTAGATATAAGAATGCATTGTGTAAGCTCATCACAGAGAGTGTCCTGCGCACAGTTCAGAGGAAACTGACAATGCAATGTAAATGTTTAGCTGACACTTTGCAATAATCCTGCTCACCCAACCTGCTCAATAGAAGATAGAGTGCCAAAAGAGACATATTAACTTCAAATAAACAATGCAGAAATAGTAACAATATCCAAATGATTATTTACCATTTTTATTACAGTAACTAACATAATTCATAAAATACCTGCCTATATATATATATATATATATATATATATATATATATATATATATATATATATATATATATATATATATATATATATATATAATTATAATTACGGGTAGTTGGGATTTATGCAAATATCTGAATGAATTAATTCAGCTGTTTATTCGCTGAGTGATTTTTCCGTGTCTGAGAATACTGCTAAGCGTTTTTCAGGACTGATGTGTACCACCTGCTGTTCATAATATCTAGGATGACAAAGTCTTTTTTGTGTTGAAATCTAATATACCATAAAGACAAACAGTTCAATACCCAGCTGCAGATGTTATTTCAATAACTTGTTTGACCTTCTAATAAATTGCTATAGTGGAAAAAAATATTTCAATAAAAATATTAATAAATAATAACAATACAAAAATGCTCAAGGCTAATTCCAGAGAACCTTGCATTCATACGATGAAATACTGTCTGCGCATAACGTGAGATGTTTGCATATGCACTAACTGTGCTGTGGACTTTGAAGTTTTACCTCCCTGTTTTTGTCAAACGGAGCTGGCTATGAATTTGATATTCAGTAGGGGGTTTGAAAACTCCCTGTTCTGAGGAGCAAAACATCTCCAAGGAGCACTGAGCCCAGGGCTAGCACTCCCAGGAGCCCCAAGTACTGCGGGCATAATGAGTCCATCACATAGCACAAACATGACGGGCTCATTTTCATTCAAATTAATACGGACTGACAAAACGTCTGCAAGGGTACCAGAGCTGCCATGGGTATGACAGGTGCGTTTCTATAGACTGCATGAAAAAATGAAATCTAAAACTCTGCCATACAGTTACTGAACTGCCAGGATTAAGGAAGATTCACTTGACATCATGATGGCTGTCATTATCAGGGCTTCCTCACTGATTGAGACCCGCATTACAGTGACTGGATTTGCTTGTTTGATGAAGGACTCCTGCAGCTGTTGTTAGCAAGCATGGGGGTGTAGTTTGAATACTGTACTGCACACATCTTCATTACTGAGGGCGATGTTCAGAAGTCCTGATCACGTGTAACGCCCACAGAGACGTTTAGCAGGAGCCTAAAGGAACAGCAGATTCATTCAATGTTCTCAAGGCAGTCTTGTTATTTCAACCGTTGCTCATTTTTTAAGAAAGGCCCTATTAGTTAAGGCGACAAGGAACTAATATATTTACTGAAGTCGCTAGGACAGTGGTCCTCAAAACTGTGCTTGTGTGGGCATTGTCACTTCCAGTATACTACTGTCCTCTTCATTTCTGATGTTGTGCCATTTGCATTGAATCATCATTTTTACATTCCAGAATGAGTAGTTTGGAATGCAAGGGTCATGCCCTCAACATTCTACTGCACTAAATGTATATCAAGCAGTTCGATGTGTATCTTGGACATCATCAAAGTGTAACTGCGACTAATGGGGAAGTGAGGAATTCTACACAAGACTGGTCAAGGTGATGACATGAAAATCATCTGCTGTGTCACAACCCCGATGTAGCAGGCAGCCCCCAATCACTGAGTCTTAACCGCTGCACAAAAGGATCACATCAGTTGGAACGGGTAGTTGTGGAGCGGACAGCTTATCTTACCAGAAGAGGGCAACACAGCAGAAGATGGTCACGCAACACAGAGCTGTCTGACACAGCTTCAATGGGCTTCCCCCAGACTAAACCCATGCAACACAAACGCAGTGCTATCATGTTACATGGCTATGCTTCTCCGGTGATAAAGCCAGCATGTACACAGGGCTGTAATCACTAAGCAGTGGTGCGCTGGGGGAGCCGTGCAGTCGGACTTCAATGCGTTTACTGGAGTACAGGTTTTAAAGCAGTTCAGTATTGTGCTGCCTTTGTGTGATCTTGCAAAACAGCATGCTATTGTCTGCGTGTTTCCTGTTTGTTTATTCAGATTCACACTGGCAAGGAGATTTGCGGCTGGATTGTTCTCTTTTACAAGCACCTGAAGAGCTTTTGTGTCATAAATAATTATGAATCCTAAACTAAAAAGAGGAAGTTATGTGTAGAAATAGTGGGTGTTTATATCATTATATATATTATACTGTATATAAGCAGTCTGTGCCTCTCGCTGTTGAAGATTCAGGGGAAGCACAAACATAATTACAAATATAATTGCCTCTATGCATCAAATGCAAACACTGTCCTCCACAGAAACAGGTGCAGCCCTCAATTCTCTTCTGAATACTCTGCATACAAACACAGGGAGAGCACTGCTGGATCCAGTACACACAAAGAGCACTTACACTGTGCACTTTCTGGTTGAGATCCTTTTGAGCCACAATGAAGGTATGCACACATTCAAAGATCTCAAACGTATTGCTTTTTTAATTCCACTGTCAAATATTCTGCAAACGCCTGTTTCTTCTTGAGGTTCTTGGAAGTGGACTACTCCTGTATAGTGCAGACATTTATATAAGAAGTACTGTGTATATGCAAACAAATTCAATCACTTTTATAGACAAACCTGCCTATTTATTCAAAAGCCTATACTGGTGTTGCATACTTGTGTGTGTGAATTCTATGCTTCTGGTTGCATGTATTATCATTATTCACAACCAGAACTGCTCTCTAGTTAAACCATGATTACAGTATTACTTACAGCTAAGAGTTAATTTAGGATTATCAAGGTGAGCTACTCTGGCTAAGTATATTAGTTTCGCGTTTTAAAATCAATTTTTCTCACCTCTTGTTTGCGTTGCGTGCATGATTTTGTTAAAAAAAAAGTTCCTTTCCGTATTACGAGTTACTGTACTCGCTGTCTCAAAGTGTCAAAAAAAATCAACAGTCTATTGCAGTAGTCAGTGGGAGACAATAAGAGGCACGGTAATAGGTTTCTATTCACTTGCATTACATTCAGTCTGAGGCAATTGTGTGCAGATTTATAGAACTACCAGCAGAGAAAAAGCATTGTTACGGAACAGAGCTGTACTTTGAAGTGAGATATGTTTCACAAAGAACAGGTATTTTCCTGTCAAGGGTGTATTTATCATGCTTGTTTTAGACAGCTTTTTCAGCCCACCTCATTTTAGAATTAAAATGCAAGGCAACAAGGCCCATGAAACCAATATGCAATTACAGCACCATCATTTTCAGAACACAGAATCTATTAGCAAGCTGAATATATCAACTTTCGCCATAATTTCAATAACCCCGTTTTCGTTCTATTCACTTGTTTACTAGCCCACCCTTTGAAGTTTACAGTTGTGCATTAATTTTATACTAAATTGCACTGCTGTAGTGTGCTATGCTTTTCTACCACTCTTTATCATATTTAAAAGATCACGCTTTCCTGTGATTTACCGTGCACTGTTTTAATACACTTTACCCCACTTTCAATACAGGATACAGCATTCACTTATTGCGGGCCTAAAGCCCTTGCTAGTTACAGTCTCTGTTTCCTAGACTCCTTCTAAACAGTTGCCATTGGAATCTTGAAAATGCAATTTTCTTTCCTTGGCAAGTGCAGTTGCTCATTAAAATGCTGTCCATCTAACAAAAGCATGAAACATTTCTGTGGCTTATGTATCATACTGGAATCCACTCTTTCAGTGCTGTCACGCTAAGAATTCTGGTATGCACAATTGCATTCAGGACAATGACCTTGTGTTCGTATATCAGTTATGTAATACACTGAAATGCAGTTGAAATGCATATTTTCCTGTCAAAGTTTTTCTCAGATATGTGCATGAAACCGGAACCTCAATGCTGAACCATACCAAATATGGAGGTGTATGTGTATGTTGGTGAAAGCACATCACGAATCTGCCAGTGTTTCTATCTGGTGGTTGACACCTGAGAGAGACTGCCTTGCTTCTGCATAAGCCATAGCAACAAATGGCAGGCCTGTCAGCCAGCTATGGAAGTGCCACCTCTTCATATGCGCTGCGTGCAGGATATCGTTACAGAATACTGATCCAATTGCAAGATGTTGACGGTAGAATGGCAAACATCTTTATGTATACACAGTTGGAGAGGATAATTGTTGGCTGACTTTAATTTCACTCTATATATAAATTGCTTAGGCTTGCCCTCATTAAGGAAATGGGTCAATTCTATAAAGCATCCATGAGGCAGGTATAGTGGCTTATTCAAAGTTCCAGTGTCATTTACTTCTCCTCTATTCAGCTGTTATGAGCCGGTGAGCATACAGAGGGTTTACTGTGTATTTCTATTCACTGGGTAATTATAAAGTCAGTTGGCCACTCTGCAATACTACTTGGCAGGTAGAGGCACCAAATGATGAGCAACAAAATTCCAGGACTGTCACCAAGGTTTATAGACATTGCACAGACCTCGTCTCTGCGGGAGTATGGAGAGCCGTTATTGCACTTTCTAGGGCGTTGTTGTCCATAAACATCGGCCTGTGTTATGTGCTATTTTTTGGTAATAACAGAGGAATTGTGGAGGTAATTAAGTGCTCAGCCTCCCCGGGAATTGTAATTGTGCCTGTGGTGGGTCTGCACTATTTGCCAATTGATGGTAATCGATAATTATCATCTGTCAATTAGACCTTATTGAGCCATAAAAGAGAGAGCTGAAGAACCAGTTAGAGAGGGATGCTGCCAACTACTGCCAGGATTACTTGTGTTTAGTGTCAGTAAGCTGCCTTATAAACTTTAGCTGGTAAGTCTGTACACTGTTGCAAAAAGCAGACCCCAGTTGCCTTATAATTAATTAGGAGCCGCGTGTTCTTTTCTTGTCTGCCTGAAGGCAGCCTTATTCCCATATTATTACTTCTGTTTTGTTTACCTTTTTGCACTGTGTTTAATCTGTGACTTTTCAGCCCACCAGTGCTCATCCAGTTCCAAGTACTGCAGCTGGTTGATTTCAAAACTTTGCCAAGCCGGGTCTTAAAGGATCCCACTGATTCAGCATCAACATGGCTGGGCAATCCCATTCCATACCCTTGCCGCTTTCTGTGTCTAGACACTTAGAAGAATCTCAGGACACTTTCAGGAATGGGGCATTAAATATTGAGATTGTACTGATGGCAGAGGACTTGATGCTGCAGACTAAATTGCTCCAGGGTGTTGACTCAAAGAGGAAGGTAGATCAAGGATCAAAGTCAGCAGTGAAGCTAAAAAGAGGGGTTTGGAAAATGTGCTCTTGACGGATAGGGAGGCAGTTGGTGCTTGCAGTCTCGTCATTATGTTTTTTAATGTTGGACTGACAAGCCCTGAAAATACCATGGAAAGACACTGTTGGCTTTGGGTCCTGATTAGTTTTTTTAGTGGTAGCCTGTGATGCACAGATTATATAAGGCTGTGCCCTGCCATTTAATTGGAACTGAGTTGAGTTTCTCATCTACTTACTCAGTTTAGGATGAACTATATCCCTCAGCAATCACAGTCATCGGATTAGTTTCAGCGGATCACTTTCTGTTTGTGTATCCAGTCTATAAACAGGAATTCACCCTTTGAGGAATCTGATATAATTGCAATAATGGGGTCAATCTAGAATGTACACTTTCTGTCTGATGTTTTGTCCACTTGTCTACTTGATTTAGCTGCTTCTTCTAAATATTTGTTATTAATGCATTATGTTTTTTTTGTTTGATTTTAGATTCTCACCTGACACCTCCTTATAATCAAATAATCTATTTTCTGTTACATATATATATATATATATATATATATATATATATATATATATATATATATATATATATATATATATATATAGATTCTCACCTAACACCTCCTTATAATCAAATAATCTATTTTCTGTTACATATATATATATATATATATATATATATATATATATATATATATATATAGATTCTCACCTAACACCTCCTTATAATCAAATAATCTATTTTCTGTTACATATATATATATACAGTATATATATATATATATATATATATATATATATATATATATATATATATGCATATAATGTACTTGCTAGACGAGCCCCAGGCATTGTCTTGGCAGTAAGACCTATACCGGGGGCAGCTTTCAGTAACACACTCATGTGATGCAACAGTTCTCAAATCCTTTATTGGCATAAATAATTTAGACATCATTACCCCACCAAACGCAGCACGAAAACACAAAATGGTAACAAACAGTATCTGCAGTTTTAAAGAGCTGACATTCAGTAGAACAGCTGAAATTATAAATACTTTCGTAAAGTGTAGAAAACTTTATAAACATTACTGTACAAATTTACAGAGGAGACCCATCACATCTTTGCACCAGAAACAGTTGTTCTTTCAAACACATTTACAGCAAATAATAATAATAATAATAATAATAATAATAATAATAATTGTAAGAATATTGATAATGAGGAGGAGGAGGATGCTAAGATGATGAAGATGATAATAATCCTAGCTCATTCTGCAACAGTCGTCAAAAGTAACACTAAAAATTCACAATGGCCCATCAAGCTGGTTGCACTATACAGGCTAAGACGATAAAACATACTTTTTCTTAGTTTACAGATGTAGGCTTTTGCATTTGACAAAGCTTTCAAAGTCACTATTCACAAAAAAACATGCTAGTTACTGACACGTGTGACTTAAAACAGTGACTTGCAGGCGAATTGAAGCCAAGAGAGCATTTTTTCAGCAGGGGGTAACAGACACAGAGTCTGCTGTAATTACAATCATACTGCAGAAATAAATGTAGTTACATGATAACCTTCAGTAAAGTTCAAAATAAAACCCACACACATCAGCTGAACAGCTCACCGCCTCCAGTTTCAAATATTTTATGTATAAAAATATGATTTTCAGTTCATATGATTTTCAGTTCATAATTATACAATTGTAACAAATCGTTCTAATGTGATTTCCGAAGTCATTTAATTAAATAAGTCCAGCTGAAGATATGTGTGCATGAATATGATGCAACCACCGCTATTTAGAAAAATATTCAAAAGGCATCATGCCTTTAATCTCTATATTCATTATGAATATGTAACTAAAACATCAACGTGCTCCCAGATTTCCCTTTACAGGTACAACATTATTTTTATATGTGGAACAAAAAATAAAATAAAAAAAACCTTCTCAAACACGCATGCATGAAATATTGAAAATAGATGAAAAAAAAGTGGTTTTGGACACATAATACATATATTTTTCTTTGAAATGTTTTTTTTTTCCATTGTTTTATATGGGGGCAAAAAACTGCATCCTCATATGAGGCAATCATGCATTTGCGTCTTCCACATATGAGTTTCCCAAACTAAACTATCCCCGACTTCGTTCCACTCTCTCTTATACAGTACATCAAGGGGACCAAGAAAAATCATCCTAATACGTAACAGTAAACTTCTGTTTGTTTGTCTTCCTGTAGCGTCAACGTTACAGCTATTACATGTAGAAGAACAAAATGATAGGTCTGTAATGAGGGGGCAATGAAGTCTGGTTTGAATCCTTCAGAGGAATATGAATTAAGACTTGTATATACAGTGTGTGTATATGTGTTTATGTATATGTGAATACATGTATATGTGTGTGTATCTCTCTCTCTCTATGTGTAAACAGCTGCCTTTTTGTGTGTCATTCTTGTTTCCAATGCCTACAGTACTTATGCTTGTGAATATGAAATGAGTGTCTCTACCTCTAGAGCACATTGAGTGGATGAGTAGTGTTCTTGTGATAAGAATGAATAGTCATGATGTTTTTCAGTGAAGCTCTGCATTGCTAAAACAGAGCCCTGATGCTCCACTGGACCCTATGAACTAGCAGCAGTTTCCACCCATTCATAATGAAGCCACACACTGCATGGTGGAGCCATCCCACCCACCATTTCAATGTAGTGTAGGTACAAATAATAAAAACCAGTAAATACGCTGTAATTACAATGTTGTTGCAATTACGTTATATGATATAATTACAGACTTGGCTGGTAAAAGCCAAGGTTTTATTGACATTGTTTAACAATGAGTATCACATTTGCAACAGCACACACGCTAGTGTTTACACATGTTACAACCTTGTGAATAGTAATCCCCCAGCCCCATACAGTCCGATGGAACACTACGGAAGGATTCATATTATGAGATGGATTCAATAAGTCGCAAGAAAAAACGCAGTTGCAGGACAGAGTAGCAGGTTGTTTTTTTGAAGGAGTTTCTTGTTATTTCTATACTGTTCCAATCCTTTTAGACTATGCCTTAAACTATGTGCCTATGATTATACATATCTTACGTTTTCCTTCTCGTTGATTCCATTGACAGCCCAAAGCCTCCCCATGTCAACTTCACCCCTCGGTCTCACTCTCCTCTGGGCTTGCTGATAATAGCCCCTCTTCTAAGTTTTGCAATGTGCAAAATACATTGAATACATTCTTTTCTGATTCTTGCAAGTTGTGGGGATTGTCCTGAGTTACAGTACTGAAAACCAAAATGTATATCCATTATGAAGATATATTTATAGTGTACGCATTACCCTGAATTGTGTATAATAAAGCAGTGTGTATCATTTTGCATTTGTAACCTTAAGCAAATAAGCATTTGACATACCGTTCGGCATGACAGCCGGAGACCAGTTAACCCCAAGCCATTGGACGAACCTATCTGCTCTGAAACGCATTCAGGACACAGCTCTGTATCCATTTTACTATTCACCTTGTCTACAGGAAGCAGAAGCTGAATTATCTGATTACATACTGCATGAGAAGATTGGGGGCACAGAAGGATAGAACAGGGCTAACAAGCATTGGTTCACAACCCACGCTTTCTCTGGTTATCAGGGGGGTAACAAAAACTCAGGCAGCTTATGATAAACACACTGGCAAGACCTCTGTACATACAGTACCGGCTGAAAAGGATGCATTGCTTGTATGAAGTAACATGCTGGCACTGGAGAAATCAAGTTTGAGGCGTTAACTCTTACTGTACAAAACTTCTAAAATGGGAACTAAACATTAGGAAGAGTTAAATGAAGCTCAATGGGTACCCAAAGTGGGTGGCAAGAAATCCTACACAATGCTTGAAGAAGTCCTGCATTTTAAACAGCAAGCTGCCCCAATAAAGATAACTGATTATTATTTGTTTATTTAGCAGACGCCTTTATCCAAGACGACTTACAGAGTCTAGGGTGTGTGAACTACGCATCAGCTGCAGAGTCACTTACAAGTACGTTTCACCGGAAGACGGAGCACAAGGAGGTTAAGTGACTTGCTCAGGGTCACACGATGAGTCAGTGGCTGAGGTGGGATTTGAACCGGGGACCTCCTGGTTACAAGCCCTTTTCTTTAACCACTGGACCACACTGCCTCCTTCTGATCTCCCCCACCCCTGCTATTTTCTGTGCATAGCAATATATGTAGCATATGTACAGGCACATCGCACAGCATTTTGACGGATCAATGTTTAGCTGCCTTCGTAATAAATACATATTTTTTTAAAAAGCTGTGCTGATTATAACAGATGTCTGATCAAATTCGAATGTGCCCTTTTTTTAATTGGGTTAAAGACAATTCCAACTGTGAGAAGTCTCTCAGTCTTAATAATCTCTCATAAAGAAGAAAAACAAATGGCCTTTTCTATCACTTTGTCGTTTTTTTTTTTGTTTTTGTAATCTCTAGGGCTTCATAGGTTGTCATGGGAACGTCGAGTGAAACGCAGCATGACGAACATGACACAGTGTTAATATAGTATCTGAGTTCTAATGCTGTGAAATTAGTTTTATTAAAAATACAGTAAATGTGCAAAACAATTGTCTTCACAGTCTTGTTATTCTCCCGTAAAATATTCCAATATTTCTCAAAGTGCAAAAAAAAAAAAAACATTTGTGTGCCTCTTTTTGGTGTTTTCCTCATGTCTGCACTGCAAGCCAATGTGAAGCTCACACCTTTTCTGCACGTGGAAAGCTTGTGTTTTGTTCAGTGTTATTTTAGCATAGGAGACAACCTCACTTAAATAAGTTGGCAACCACTGTTTCAGTCAGATGCTGGTGAGGGCACTGGAGCTGAAGGGTTATAATAACCGTGTTGTTTCACTCGTAACCTCACAGAGGTATTCCCACTTAAGGACTGCAGTTTAAAAGATAACCATCAGAATGATCAGAAGACATCTAGCAAGCGATGCCAACTCTTCGACTCGTGTGACGCCCTGCAGTGCAAGCCCAATGAGCACGAGGTGGCAATACTGGCACTACTCGTAGGTACTAGCGGAGGAAAGGAGCATCCACCTGGGCATCCCAACCAGGGCTGGGGGTCCATTCCTGTCTTTCAATTCCCAACGCCCCATTCCCATTCCAATGGGCAGCATGGAGCTTCTCACAGTGGCAACACATTACTTTACATTGAAGTCATTGTTAATTCCATTAAACTGGTTTCAAATGAAAGCGGTTGAACAATCACAACAATTATGAAATCTCTAAAATATCAATTCCAATTCCTGTGAACGAATTGGAATTGGAATGGGGAATTGATTACTAACGAACCGATCATCAATCAGAAAGAAGTGGTACAGGTAAAAAAAAAAACAAATTAAAGGCAGGCAGTTGACGCTGAATGATAACTGTAGTCATATTTAGTGAGGGGTAGGGGGAGGTCTAGATTAAACCAATATGATGATGCCATCATCTCCATTGTAAGGCATAGCTATGCGGCACCCTACGCTTTCATTTAACTCAGACCACAGTGTTACGTTATTTGACATCACAGTGGAAATGGAGTTCATGATCTGGGAGCATTAGCTTCAAAAAGACCAGTGTGAGGATTTTATTATATATTTTTTTTTACTTTACTGTTTTACCACAATGTTAGCCAGCATATGATAAAGCCCACTCTGTGTTTGTTATCATGCAGAAATATGAAGGAAAAGGAAATCAAACTTGCCAATTAGTTACTGTAAAATCTGTGTAAAATCTACAAGAACCGTACAAGTATAAAATTTGACCACATCACTAACCTGATTTGCAATTCAAATCGTACAAGTATAAAGACACCTTTTAGACAGAACAAACAAACGAATAAATAAACTCCAGCAGTCACACACGTGAGAATACCACAGAACATGAGGAAAAGGAAGGAAAGAAATGAAATAAAACGAGTCCCTGAAATGGGAGAAAACATTTCTTTTACATATTACTGCGTGTTAATGTCATTCGGAAACAGTAATATCCATCGATTTCACAGTGAAGGCATTCAGGATATGCACAGAGTTCTGAATAGCAGTGCAATGGTCATGCCCATTGAGGCACACAGGCATGCAGAGCAAACAAAGACAGGGGAGGGTGAAGTCAAATAAAATACATCAATAAATACATGTTTTATATTCGAAAATGTAACATGATATGTATAAAAAAAAGTCACAAGTGAAATTAAATACAAATGAACACAACTGGCACGAGATGGGAGGTCAAATGAACCGAAATACAGCGCCGGAAACCAGGGGCTTTTTGGGAAGGTTTGGGGGTGGGGGGTGGGGAGGCTTCCCTGTTTTGGATTCGGTCCGCAGCCCCCTCTGGTTCTTGGCCTCCGGAGTTCCACGGCAGATGGGGAGGGAGTAAAGCACAGGGGGAGGGGCATCACGCAAGAAAGGCACAGTCCCATCACTCCATCTGTCACAGCCTGCAGCATGGGAAACAAACAGCAACATGTCAACAAGTGCGTTCGCATTCCCGGCTCACTTCAAACAGCAGCGAAATGAGCGGTCGGGCGGCCAGTCAGAATGTGCCTCCCTGTCAGAATGTGCCTCCCTGTCAGAATGTGCCTCCCTGTCAGAATGTGCCTCCCTGACAAAATGTGTCTCCCTGTCAGAATCTGCTACTGACAATCTGACAATTCTAGATGTCAGAATTTACCACCTTGTCAGGAAATGCCTTGTATATTTTACAGGAAAAAGCAGGTCGAAAATTCTAACACATTGTCTAGGCATGTCAGCTTGCACAGAATCTAAAAAGACCACTAAGCAGGGCGAGGCACACATGTTGTTGACACAAGGTCTAAAATATGATGTGTGTTCTTGTGTTTAGTTTTAGAGGCTTCAATATTAAACTCTTGATAGTGTGTGTGTGTGTGTGTTAGAATGTGCTTTTCCCAAAAAAACAAATACACACAAATTGACAGAATATTTGCAAGTGCATTGCTGACCCCTGCGCCAGTCAGCTGGGTCAAAGGTCACTCTGAGTGGGAGAGACAGAGATATCATTCCTTCCTCTGTCTGCCAGTCGGAGCTCAGAGGGAATGCCACAGAGAGACACAATCTAATTGGGTTCACACCGAATTGCAGAGGGTTACTCTGCACAGGTCTCATTTCCACAAGAAAACACTGTACCAGTATATGTTTGTTTTTTTTGGCTGATTCAGCAGTCGTGTTTTTTCTTTGACAGCCCTGGTTAAAGTGATTGATGGGAGATGGCAGGTGTTCTTTTTTTAAAATGATAAATCATATGGAGCTTGGCTAGGTGGTTTGCCCGCGGTAGATGAGACAGAATGCCAAGCGGAGGGAGCGAGCCAGTGCTAGCCGTTGGGTAACCCTCCACCCCTCTCCCTGCCTCTCTGGGACCTGCGTTCTGGACTGTAATCAGGATATTTAATTCCTCTTTCATTCCGATTGCTCTGCTGGGAGCCCATGCAGATCGCTGCATATGCAGCAGTGTTCGGGCTCTGCGGGTGCAGTGCTAGAGAGAGCACTTTAGGCTTGACATCATTTTACACCCTGGATTAAAATCCCCCCCAAAAACCAGTGTACATACATAGAACTGAAAACAACATGAAAGCTGAGAATTTTCACAGCACACAGTTCTCTGCGAGTTACTTCTGATTGAAGTCCACTTTCGCCCCTCGTTGCTAAATCCAGACAAATTAGGAGCATCATTTCTTCTGTTACGTGAAAAAGAAATGTCAGCTTCTAATTAGTCTCCATTTGCAGCAAAGCCGAGGTCAGCTCTGAAAGCAGTAAGAGAGGATCCAATTAGAGGCAGGAAAGGACAGAGCTGCCAGCATTGCTTTGCATCTTCAGTGCCTGGACTTCACAGGGGCTTCCGAGGCAGGACTCACACTTCGGTCCCTCGCCGGCCAGCCTGCAATCAAGCAGAAGCTCACCCAGAGCAAGCAGGCACCTCTGAGGGAGGAGAGGTGAGTCCCACCAGCACAGGTACCTTACTGGACTCATCCATAGCATTCAACCCTCAGTCACAAACTGCCTCTATGAGTGTTCTTGACATAGGGCAATTCACAATGTACCAATAGAATTATCAATAAGTATTACAAAAACCAAAAAGTGGAACCCTTATGAAATAAGTAAGGTGTTCTTCATTAGACTATTTGCTATTGTATTGTAGTGTGGTCTGGTGCTCAGAGTGAAGAGTAGGAGCAGGAAGCACACCTAATCTCCCAGGACATCCACTGACAGACTGCTTGACCCTGGGGCTGGCTGCTTCACCTCATTGTACCTGTCCAGCCAGCTGTGAAAGCACGTCTCCCACTTTACTGACAGCTTACTTTTCTGAGTTGGGCAATCTTGGCTATTTTATGAATGATGACCCTATTTCATTTGCTCATCTTTCTAATTGTAATGCATCTTGTAACGCATCTTCCACAAATCCATGTGTGAATATTACTGTGGATTACGGATTCACGCTAACCGCTGTATTTTGAATGTCTTTGCCTTCATTAAAAGTGTTAACAGAGACTACTGTGTTTAACAAGCATTGTACCATTGCCATTAAGATACCTCTCCAACCTAAAGTGTGAAACCGTTGGACATATTCAGCAAAAGATCTCCTTTAAAACTCTTGTATCATTAAATCATTTCTTACTTCATTTATAGATTTATCCCCAACATTGTTTAGTTTTTTTTTTGTGCGTGAATATTTTAATCAGTCATATCTATAGTGCATTAAGTTTTTTTTTTGCAGATTATGATACTATGAGATAACGCCCTGCTACAGTATATACAGTCATTTCTGTCAATGGCCTTCTTGGGGGGCAAACAAAAATCAAGCGGAAATCTAGGCCACGACTTCTCACAACGGCAGATCCACTGCTGAGCCGCCTCAGGACTCATTCAGATCCGTGACAGAACTTGAGATCAGGATAAAACCCACGACTAAAATGGGGCTTAATTAGACATTTTTAATTGTTCTCAACTCTTAAACAGCTGGAAATTTCAACTTAACTATAAAATGTTATAAATAACTTGAAATCTGCAACGTTTTAGGAGCTGAGATCAATTAAAAAGGTCTAATTAAGCTACTTATTAGTTCAATTAAGGGTTAGTTAAGTAATTGAGAGCTCAGCTGGAATGAAAGCCAGAAGACACGGGGGTCCTCGAGGACTGGGGTTGAAAGCCACTGATGTAGATCATCTAAATTAATGTGTTTGTTTGTCATAGCTACTTTACCATATTACTGTCCATTTATTGTTTCTTATAACATTCAATGGTTTCTGATTACCTTTATCCTGTATCAAATGTATAATAGGAATATGTTTTATATTTTTGCTAGTTTGATATTTATAAAATGTTATATATACAGTACATTGTCAAAAAATATAACACTTTATGTATGCAGTTATAGGTCAAAAGCTTGATGACTGAAATGCACTGGACACACGCATGCAAGCACGCAAGCACGCACGCACACACACACACACACACAAACACTCACACACGCACACACGCACAAACACGCACAGACAAATAAAAGTCTCAAACAAAAAACATAACGAGACCATGAAACAAAAACACATTGGGAGAATTTTAAGAACACAATTACATTGCATAGTTGACAACTAAAACTACCTTTCTGCAAATCTATTCTGTCAGCAGGTGTGTACCTGCCAGAGAATTGTTACGCAGGGATTCGTGAAAAAACAAAGGAAGTGTATAGCTGTTACAAGACCTTTCATGAAGTCAGTCAGTGGTAGAAAAATAATTGTTTGTCCCCAGCAGAGAAAATGGCAAGGATTCTAATTACAGTGACCATTGATTTGTATTTACAGGTATACTGTAGACACACACTGTACATTGTCTAGGCAGCTGACCTCGCCTGCTTGTCAGTGTAAGGGTCTGCTCCTCCTAACTCATTCACATACTCAGCTGACCTCGCCTGCTTGTCAGTGTAAGGGTCTGCTCCTCCTAACTCATTCACATACTCAGCTGACCTCGCCTGCTTGTCAGTGTAAGGGTCTGCTCCTCCTAACTCATTCACATACTCAGCTGACCTCGCCTGCTTGTCAGTGTAAGGGTCTGCTCCTCCTAACTCATTCACATACTCAGCTGACCTCGCCTGCTTGTCAGTGTAAGGTGTCATGCTCATCCTAACATCATGAACTCAGCTGACTACAAAATTGTCCAAAAGTAAGGGTCTGATAGTAGTACGGTTGCGCTTTGGCAGTTTTTCAAGCATCTCCATTAGTTTGGAGAAGCTCAGTCTCTCCTCCTGCTCAAATGCCCAGCAGAAAATCAGGATGTCCTGAAAAAAAAAAAAAAAATTTTGCATTTTAAATTGCCATTAATCTGCAAAAAAAAAAAAAAAAATTGAAATGAAATCATTATGACTTATATTCATAAAGGGACCAGTGTGCACTATCAAATCTAAATGCTATTCAAAGGACAGGACCTGGGCAAAGGGCTCTACAGTACAGAGTCTTCAGAGGTGAGTCTAAATACAGAACTCTCTTGCCTGGTTTAGCACTGATCTTGGGCTACCTAATGTTACTTTAGGTAAGGTAATCGGGACTGTGATACCAGCTCTTTTGTGCATCTACAGCTATAGCCAAAAGTGTTGCATTACTTAGAATTGTAATGTATATATGAACATAATTTAGATATTTTATTTAACATCATGTAATCAAAGAAACTACAAAATGATATAGCAAAAGTCTACTGGAAGCCATAATAGTAGTACAGTATTTCATGTTAGATTTCTCCCATTTTTCAGTTTTTGCCAGTTATTCGTTAAGTATATGGAAAACTACAAAGCGGTATGTAATTCAATGTGTTGGCGTAACATTATTGAGCAGGTTTCACTCGACTTTATGGAGCAAAATGAGTTAATTCTATAGGGTGATGCAAGGCTGTATACTATCAAGGCTATCTATGGAAACATCTTGCAGAGCTTGTAGAGTCTCTCTAGTTACACAGATACAGGGGTACTAAGTAAGTGCTGTTGTACTCACAGATATCTCTTTCCCCATGCCGATCTGGCTGAGGTTAGGTTTCATTCCGCTTCCCACTTGCCATATGATCGCCTCTGCTGGTTGATTCTTGAAAGGCCACTCGCGCGCATGTAACTCGTACCAAATAGTTCTGGAAGCACACAGACGCACATGACAGCTTCTACAGCAAATAACCCTTTACTTCGGTTTGGGGAAATCAGTCAAATGTGGGGGCTATAAAGTTCTAGAGCAAAATGTACCCAATGTTTTTTAAAATATAAAGAGAACTCTTTTCTGGTCTTCTAAGTTTACCATAGTAGATCTGAACATTGGTTTTCCTTGCTATCCCCATGCTTGTCCTATGAACGTACTGTTTACACCATGGTTAACCACAGTATACTTATCTGTAAATGTTTGCCTATGATTTACCATCCATACACTGTAATTTTACTATGCTTTACTACACTTTGATATGCTTTTGCTCTGGCGTACCATAGTAAGAGGTCATCAGCATATGAGTATGAAACTGTAGAAAACACTTTTTTTTAATACAGCAGCCTATTCTGCTACTCTCCTTTTCATGTAGTTATTATTAATACTCAGCAATGCTCTCTGGGATGTGTACAGCAGTTCACCGCACACTGTAGGAACGGCTGGTTCAAAATGCATCCATGTGGGTTTGTGATTGGAGAGAGAGAGAGAGAACAGCTTCTGTTTCTGGTGTCTGCACAACTAAGACCTTTTGGCACCAGAGCTTTCCTGAAACTCAGTGAAAAGAAAACATCCTACAATCTGTCTCCACGTGCTAAAGGGTTTCCCCAAGGTAAGACAGCCGGAACAAACTGGAACAGAATGCGAGTTCACTGACTCGTTCAAGCAGAGTGTCATCCAGAACCACGAGCATCCATACGCGGCGACATCTGAAAATGCAATTGCGTTCGGAGTCATTAGACCAGTGCAGTGAGAGGCACTGTGCCCGCAAACTTACATTGTGCCCCACTCCGCTTTCTATTCCAGGCTAGTGCAGTGCAGAGTGTGCTAAATGTATTTCAATCAAGCTGTCTGGCAATGTACTTCAAAGTATATTCCATATAGAAGCTAAAGGTAACTAAGCAGCATTCACAAAACTGTCTCATTCTTTACTGGCCCTTTTTTTGGTAAACTCCAGATACAGAAACTGACGCCCATACCAAAGCTAAATAGTCTTTAAAAATCAACGTCAAAGTAACTTTTTTTAAAACCCTTTTTTTATTACACGGTATACAATTACCAAGAAACCACTCTGAACAATGCATCAGCTGCTGCTGAAGTGCCTGCGAGTCACCCTTGGATTCAATTTAAATGAGGGTGCTGCTATCCTTCTAGCAGGTTTTGAAAAAGTAATAAAAAAAACGAAAGAAAAAAATGTATTTTATTTATTGCCAGCTGCTTAGCATGATAAAAAAAAAACCCACACCAGCTGAAGATCACATTGTGGAAGAGCTTAGAACCTCCTGCCAATGCTTCTCCCTCAGTCCACACTAACAAACCCACACCAGCTGAAGATCACATTGTGGAATAGCTTAGAACCTCCTGCCAATGCTTCTCCCTCCACATTAAAAAACCCACACCAGCTGAAGATCACATTGTGGAATAGCTTAGAACCTCCTGCCAATGCTTCTCCCTCAGTCCACACTAACAAACCCACACCAGCTGAAGATCACATTGTGGAATAGCTTAGAACCTCCTGCCAATGCTTCTCCCTCAGTCCACATTAACAAACCCACACCAGCTGAAGATCACATTGTGGAATAGCTTAGAACCTCCTGCCAATGCTTCTCCCTCAGTCCACATTAACAAACCCACACCAGCTGAAGATCACATTGTGGAATAGCTTAGAACCTCCTGCCAATGCTTCTCCCTCAGTCCACATTAACAAACCCACACCAGCTGAAGATCACATTGTGGAATAGCTTAGAACCTCCTGCCAATGCTTCTCCCTCAGTCTACATTAACAAACACACACAGGTCTTATTTATACTGTGCTGCTGATTGAGTTTGAACCACACCTGTTTTTAGTGTGTTGTTTGTACTTTGTAATGGTCTTTTTATTGAGTTCCAGGACCCCCTTGTAAATGAGGACTCTGTCTCAATGGGTAAATCTCCTGGTGAAATAAATAACCACAAAACCAGTTATCTTTTTCATAAACCTGCTTTGTTTTCCTTTCTGGGTCTTTTTAAAAGCTACTTTAAGGATATTACATGTGGATTCCTAGTTAAGCTGTTTCATGCTGGTTTGTCTCGTTTGTAATCGGTATACAATGTTGGCTTCAGATCTTTACTGACATGTGTTGTGCCAAGTGAGAGGCTGAATCACTCCTGTTTAGGAAGGAAACACCAACAAAGGATTTCATTAGAAATGTATTAATCAGATGCTGTTTAGAATGTGTTGCTTCCTGTACATGTGGCAGATACACCATGTACAGTATATACTTCTTAAACAGCAGGGCACACAAAATGCATTCCATCTATACCTGAATTCATACCAAACACATTTCCAGTTCTGTTTACTCTTATAAAGATGCTGAGATGAAAATTTTACTTTTCAAGCTCTGTAGAAACTTGAAAACCAGTCAGAGTGGCAGCAGGTAGGAATAGTAGTAGGTCATAATAATAATAATAATAATAATAATAATAATAATAATAATAATAGCCTACCCAAATGCAAACACGTCGGACTGCTTTGAGAAAGGAAGCTTGTCCTCCTCTGTGTCGGGGGAAAGCTGTCGGATGACCTCAGGAGCCAGGTGACACAGCCAGCCGCTGGGGATCCTCAGCTTGTCCTCTCTCCTGCTACAAGAGCAGATTGACATGGAAGGAAAAACACTTTGAAAAGAGCTCAAAGAAACCTTGCTTTACTGCTGCGATAAAGCAGGACAGGGAGCGGGGGTGGTGCTGGCTACTGTCACTCGACTGCCTGCAGCTCAGAGTAAACGTGTAACAGGGCGGCAACGATTACCTACCTGTGACCTCTCGGATGTATTCCAGTAAACAAGGCAGAGAGGATTTTTTTATAGCCATTAAAATCAGGGGTGGCCAAAGGTGGCTCTTCCAGTCCTGGTGTTTGTTCCAACCCTGTTCTGAATTGTTTAATTGAAGCAATTAAACCTCCATCCAGACCCTGCATTAGTTCCTTATATCAATGTACCTGTTAAACCCGGAGTGGAATGGCCCTCCAGGACCGTGATTGCACACCCCTGCATTAAATGCTGGCCTCGTGTTCTTGGCTAGGCTAACGTGAATCCTGTGCTAGACGTCGGATAGGATCGACTGCCTATCTTTGGTAAGCGCGGTATTATCCCTAAAAACAGGTGGCTGATACAATCCCGCGGTATTCCTTGGTGCTGTAAAACAATCCAGCTGTGACTGCGGCTTACCTGAAAGCCCTGTAATACAGAATACATACAAAATCTAATTCAACTGCAATAAGAACCATTCCGAATCAGTGGAAATATACAGATAGGAACATGTAGTTTGGAGTTACTGTTGAAACTTAAACTGCTCAGATTCAGCAATAGGCATCGACAGTACATGCGGTTTTAAACAGAATTCTGAAACGCCTGGATCTGTCTCATTCAACCCCTACTCAAGAAGTCAGTTATTAACATCAATAAGCATAACAGAAATTGCTGTATCTGCCATTTTGGTTTTTACAATACAATAAGCTTGATTAGCCACAGTTTAAAGACTGGGATGGTCAAACTGCATTGCAGTGCATTATGCATCATTGTGTAATGAGATTCAGTAAGAACTCTCTATAATAAAGTATAGACTTCTACTTCCAACAAAGCACGCTTTTAACTTCTCATCAGTTTAAATCATTTCCATGAAATCTTAACAAACTGTCACAATACTAAGCTGTACCGCAGTGATGTTCTTTGCTCTATGTGAGTCACTGCCTTGCACCGTTTGCATTCTCAATGGTTTCAGATCCTGCTGCGCGCGTGGAGCACAAATTGGATTTAACTGACGAGTAAGCATCCCATCGACTGGCTTTCTTCAACGAGAATATATTCCATTTCAGCGCAGCCAAAAGTGTTGCTTCACAATCCCACACAACTTCTGTCTCTGTAAATGGGGGGGGGGGGTCTGTCTGAGAATCCCTGAATGAAATCCGAACGCTGTTTCTGACGGGACTTTTGACAACGATAACCAGCTGACAAGGGTTGGTTCCTTTCAATGCCCAGCTTGGAACTGGTTCATATTAACTTGACTTGTTAGTCACAAATTGTCAAAAACAGTGACTTTGCTCCCAGCAAACCAAACGAGAGCTATCCAGCTAACTCACAAGGTTTGTTCTATTTTGACTGCTTTAATTACATTACACTGTGCTGGTCTTTGCAAGCACAAGACAAATATGTTGTGGGAAATCAACCTACTATAAATCCTAAGAACTAGGCCCTTCACGAAATATCGGAACATTGACACAGACTTCTTGTCAAAACGTTTGTCTAAGATTTAAAAACGTTTATTTTTTGTACTACTGGTTCTAATATTACAACTGAGAAGCTCCCCGGAAAAGCCCTCCTGTTACATTCAATTTAATTAGAAACTTTGTAATTAAAATGACTTGATTACAGTACATTCTATTTGATTAGGCAAAGCTACAATTATTTCCCAGGTTAAGCACAGACACATGTTTGCCATCCGATCCATATGCTTGCCTGAGTCTGATGATAACCGGTGAATGTCTGTTGGCATGATAATGGAATTAAGTTTGCTTGTGTGGTGTGCTTCCTGCAGCTGCAAAGGGACACACAGGTCCTGTTAAGGTTGACATCATTGTAACTCTTGAAAGGCTGTGTTAAAACTTCGTGGTAGACTGGGCTGTAGGATATTCATTAAATAACTTGCCCACTTCATGCTGTCCTTTGCGGTCGTCCATCAGCAGGGGGTTTGACTGCAGGTTCAATGAGAGGCCACTGACACACAGACAAACAACGTTTCAGGGAAGTCACCTGAAGACTTGTATTAGATCTCTTGAGTTACACATACCTCCCTTCTGTAGCAGTATCAATCCAACACACAGTGTTGAAGCTGACACCCTTGGATCCTTCAAGAAGCTGCTTGATGAGATTCTGGGATCAATAAGCTACTAACAACCGAACGAGCAAGATGGGCTGAATGGCCTCCTCTCGTTTGTAAACTTTCTTATGTTCTTATGTTCTTATAGAGGCGTTGGGCACACTGTCTCTACATCCATAACATCATACAGTATAACAAAACAGACGTCCTCCATGTCCACTGAACTCTCGCGCTCTGCCTGGCGGGACTTTTAGTCTCTCGCACGAGACACTGTCGTGTCCTAAAGGCATAGCACTCAAAACATGATAACGTAATTGTCACAATACATTTACTATGGAATGGACAATTTGCCCATAGTGGAAAATGCAGGTCTTTGGCATTATTGAGATCAAATTTGCATTTTAAAATGCTTGAGCAAAACCTAAGAGTTATGCAATTCCCGTTGCAGGTCAGAAGTCCAGCTGAATCAGAGTGATGCTAGCAAAACACTTCACTTGAAAGTGAACAGACTCTAGTTGTTTTCCTTTATTTGCAAAGTCTATTGGCTGCAGAGCTGCTCTGTAATAGATTCCAGGAGGTGGAGCAGCAGGGGGAGTATTTTGCATTAAATCTCATTGCCCGGGAGAATGGTGCAATGTCAAGTGAGCAGACAGCCGATAGCTGAGAGTGGGACGTGGGGTAAGTGGGGTTCGATGCCCGTCCTTCACACATCACAGTGTTATTTCAAGAGTGAGGGCACTCACTGTAGCATTCCAAAACAGGGCAACACCTTCTATCCATTAACTTGAAAGAAACTTCGGTATAAAGATGGCAAAACACTTGAAAAAAAGAAACTGGGTGATTTAAACATATCAAAATCCTTCTGCTTCCAAAAAAAACAAAAAACAGGTTATTAACTCTGGTTCCTTCCTCTGTACCGAGGGCTACAGCTTCACTTAAATGGTTTCTTTGATTCTTTGATATCAGTTGGATCCTACCTCAGTAAAAGCTAGTTTGCTTCCACGGGATATATTACTTTCTAATTACCAGCCCCTCATGTACAGTAATTCACTGGAGTGATGCATTTCTACTAGTCACCGCACAGTACATCACCATTTTTCCGATCTCTTAATCATCGAGCAGCTAATCACTCACGTAACCACAAAAGCTCTAATTGCCCATTTACACTCCACCTCGTTAGAAGCCTGCCTATTAAAAGCTGGCTCTGATGTTAGGCTGAACCACCTTGCCTCCCCATGACATGAATCCCTATTACAATGAACCCCTATTACAACCACCTTCATTACAGCATGGAAAATGCTTGGGAGGGTGTGCAAAGTGAAACCCGCACACACTGATGCAAGCCACTGCTATCTGACTGACACGCACTTACACAGCGCTTATATATAACATTAGTGTGGTGTACAGCGCCCCCTTTGGGCTGGTCGCTTGACCCACAAGTGAAGATGTGCACTAACCCTGAATTTGATACACGTTGAGTTGGTTAGTTTAAAATGAACTTGCCCAGATTTCTGAGCCTCTCTTGGTTCAGATAATGTTTAACAATCTACAGAGTACTGTATTCTCAAAGCTCCTTCTGCTAAGTAGAACACTTGAAATAGCTTCCGTTGGTCTTTTTCTATCAGCAAGTCAGTCCGAGCCAATGCACTCATTCGTGGCTGATGGTGAAATCTCAAACAATTATCATTTCTGGATATCGTTTACATTATACTGTGATGCTAGAGATAAAGAGATCAATATTCAACTCTATACAGCACGCATTGTAGAAAGTGACAGCCTGTTTAACTTGTGTACTTACAAAGGATCTCATCACTTTTAACGTCAGGCTTGAAAATAAATACAGATTATCAAATAGCCCAGAGGTGTCAAACTCCAGTCCCTGAGGGTCGCAGGGTCATCTGGCTTTCATTCCAACTTAAGCTCTCAATTAACTTATTTGATCAATTATTTGTTCAATTGGACGGGTTTAATATTTTATCAAGGTCTTTTACGGTTGATGGTTTAAAACTTGACCGATAAAACATTTTGAAGCCTGCAGAGAAGTGTTAAATGTGTCCGATTAATTAATCAAACAATTAGACCAATTAAGTAATTGAGAGCTTGGGTGAAACGAAAGCCAGGAGACACCTGCGGCCCTCCAGGAACTGAGTTTGACACCCGTGGCGCAGACTGTTGTAGTGTTACACAGCTGAGAAACGTGTTTCCATCTGATCCACTGAATGAGCCTCCTTTTATCATATCATTAGTGACTATAGTTACAAGGTAGTCCGACAAGACAAAGTGCAATACAGGGGAATATGCTTTACACCAGGAGAATACTGTCTGTAAGAAGGAGTGTCATGTAATTAAAGTGGTTTTAACAGGAATTACTAGAGACAAGAGCCGACGCTGAATAACCTCCCATGAAAGCCAGCTACAAGTCATGATATGGGTCCAAAACAAAAGCCAGGAGTACCAGTGGTGATCCAGTTTAGGTACTGTATGCAATGACAAGCAGTTCTTGTAAAACTCGTGTTAGCTAGTTATAACATGATGGGCTGTGAAAGTACAGCACCCCGAGCCAAATGTGAGTCCCAAGAAAAACAGATGACAGTTCTACAAAATAAAAAAAAGAAGATGTTAATCCCTTCAACCATGCAACCCAGGAAAAGAAAAGAATTCTGGATGAGTCCAAGTCTGTCAACTGCATGCTTCAGCTCACGAGCTGTGCTCTTTTAGAATTCATCGATTGGTTCTAAGGACAAGCAGATCTTGAAGTGACAAGCAATACATTTGATACATTTCTGAAGCATGCTTCTAAATTAAATAAATATCCATGCGAGAGGAGCTGACCCTTTAGGTATTCAGAATGAATTAAAGCAACCCACAGATATCCCTTTAATATTCAGTGTGCTTTAGAAATGCCGCGAAAAACGAGAAAAACAAAAAAAAAGAATAAAAATCATATTCTTTCATTGAGTGCATTACATTGGACGCAGTAGTAAAATCCACATATTCATTTCAAACATTATATATCACTAGCCTGCTGCAGGAATCCTATTTAAATACTGCATTGAGCGCAGCCCATTATGAGGCTGGAGGACTTAGATTTAAATAGGCTCATTTTCCAAGTTTCATTAACCGAGTAAAGAGGTTTCTATCCCGCTGCACCCTACTATGTCATGTCACTAGTTACTGTGTCCCTCTTCAGTATTCCGTTAAGGATGTTATTTCTGCACTAAATAAGAATTCTATTGTTCCAAAATTCTGACAATTCTTCTGCTGTGCAAATGTCAACAAATACCTTCTTTAAATCTGCACCTGAAGAAAAGGCTTTCGAGGTCTTGTTTGTAACAGTTAATCTAATAAACAGTATCAACTCGTCAAATCACTTATCCCGAACAGTATACTGAAATGTAGCGCTTAAACACTGCGTTACATTTTATTTAATAGGATGCAGTACTCAGGAGAAGACACCGTGTACCAAGGGTGTCAACAAACCCCCGCACCCCCCACCCCCAAAGATCAAAGGTTACAATGGAAAGGTTAGTGCAGCTAAAGCTGAGAAAAGCCAAATGACTAATCCTGACAAATCACATTTATTTTCACCAAAGGAACACCTTAGGAAATATTAATATTTCAGACGTCCCCTCCAGCCACTGCATTTCCAGTGCATTAGACACTGGAGGACGTGTAAAATCTTTTTTTTTTTTTTAAGTTTTTAGAAGAAAAACTGAAGGGAGAAATAAATGTGGGCAGCTTATTGAAAAAGCATGGAAAGCAGTTTTAATAAGCCTTCCTAATTCCTGAGCATCTTATTTATCTCTTGAACAATCAGCTCCCGGATTTAGATTATTTTTCGTAAAATGGGAGCAATAATCTGTATTCTGTTTTAGTTCTGGTTTTACTGGAGAATGATTAAGAACTCAATTAAATTATTCTTTTTTTATATATATATAATTGCATGGTGAATCACAGTGATTTAAAGCTCAGCTATCACATTCATTATATTTTAATTATGCTTCTAAAAGCTCCTTGGGCTGCATTTCAGCATGTGAATTAATTTCGAATCAGCCAATTCAAAGCCTTAAACAAAGCGCAACGTGAAAGACTTTCCTGAATCAGTGTTTCTTATGCAAAGCCTTCAGCGTTTTTGATTGATACACATAAAGAGTCTGTATATCTTCAAATAACTTTCTCAGTGTCTTTCCCTATTACATGTTTATGCTGTCTGCAATCATTCTGAGTAGTGTTATTGCAATTAATCAAACATATTTGTTTCCGTTTAAATATAATTTGCATTTCGATCCGCACGGGGTAGATAAATTGAATAGTTAACATTGCTGACATAGTTTACAGGTAATGCTAATGTACTGTATGTTATTAACAGTTAGTATGTTCCTTAGCCTACACTAGACAGCTTGAAGACAAGACTGTTGCAAAATAAAGATATTGATCTTGAGCCCCCGAATATCTAGAATACTTCTCATCCTCTGTGTGATCTCTGTGCCCGGAGATGAAATGCAATGTAATTGGCACAATGTATTGAATCTAGTCATCTGTTTTGCTGGGATTTATATGAGATTGGTCATTACTCTAAAACATGGCTCTTTATGAGTGGGTAGAGGATTGCCTTCCAATTTCATTTCTTCCGGACCTAAATGAATTAAAACCAATGGCTTCCATACACTGGAGCTGTTTGCAGTGTGTTTTCTTTACTTGCTAGTTCAACATTGTAGAATTTCCCTCTCAGAAGAACAGTTCTGAGATTCACAGCATGTCTACTCTGCTGTGTCTCCTTCTTGGAAGTTTTTCATACAATAAATACAAAATCAAATCTCACCAATCTGAAATGTTAGATTTTTTTTAGTTGCGCAGCAGCCAACCAGACGCGGAGTGGGATCAATGCGCTACCCATAGGAGCACTCAGTGGGATATGTGCGTTTATTGTGTTTTGGTTGCTGGCCAGACCACAACAACAGCCACACATACACATAAGGAGAACTTAGAGGCCGCCAGGCAAAGACGTGTTCTTCTCAGCAGCACAGGGGTGCACTGTCACTGGGAAGGCCAGGAAACAGCTGTCAGGCACCTAACACTCTCATAAAAGAGGATGTTTTGTTCATACAGGTGGAAGAAAGGGCTTTTCAGGTGCTCATCACCCTTTATTGACGTGGAAGGTAAACAAACATTCTCCACGTTGTCTTCAAAGAACACATCTTCATGTTCAAGTTCTTTCATTTATTTTAAAGATTGGGCTGTCTTTCGTGGTATAGCTAATTATCACAATTTCATGATGTTCTATCCAGCAATTGATTTAATCAGCCATTTCCTCTTGCTAACCTTCTCTTGGGATTTCAAATGATTAGGATTTGCTTTACCTGCCCGCCTGCAAGACGCCGGATATGGTGAAGAGACCGAAATCGGTTATGACCACTTTGCCGTTGTCGTAGAATACATTCTTAGACTTCATATCTTTGTGAAGAATTCCTTTGGCGTGGAGATAGCCCATCCCCTAAAACAGAGTAAAGAACATAATATAATTTATAGACGGTTACAGTCATTTCTGTATGAAGAAAATCAGGATCCAGATGGGATGCTGCTTGTGTGGTTTAGCCATCACTTTACAGACTACATTTGTAACAGACATCGGGCATCCAACATGAACAAGGGTGCTCCAAGTGCATTTACCTAAACCTCTCAGTTTGTGTGCATGTGTGTCTTATTCCTCAGAGGTGAAGTGACCCATGGGTTACCTCTCTGGTTCCAGAGAAGGTATGAATAAGAATGCATTGTCTAGTCGAAGATCGAAGCTCAGCATTGCAAGATGTAAAGTGTAGTGTGGGATGACCGACTGTGTGGCCCAGGATCTTGTCTTCTGGACGAATAGGAGCCGCCCGTGTTTGAGGTGCGACCTCCGAGGTCGGTCAGAGGTCACCAAGGCCGGGTGATGGAGGACCACCAACCCCCAGAAGGGAGTTGCAAAGGTGGCGGTGGGGAGGTGGAGGAAAAAGGCTTGCAGAACAAGCAGTGGCAGGTGAGCCTGGACTATATTGGTTAAGGAACCAATAGGATTAGCGAGCTGAGCCTCGCCCCCTAGAATTACAGCAAGCCTCTATTGAAACCTCTAATTTGTGTTGAAATGTTAATTTGCTGTGCACTAGCCGTTTGCAACCTAGATAATTATGTCTCTAGTACATATCCAATTAAGTCTAAACTAACAAGACGATTTCCTACGGAATCATACGAATGAATAAAAACGTTTATTCATGACGTATTAAACCCTCTGACCACGTTATTTCTTTGTGCTCCTCTTACCTTTACAATCTCTTGCGCGATCTGTCTGGTTTTGTTGACGTCCAGGACGATTTTGGCATCTCTCACGACTGAGTACAGGGTCCTTCCTTTACACAAACTGGAGAATTAAAAAAGGGAAAGTGTCAATCAAACAGCCATCATTTTTAGAGGGTACGGGCGTCATTTGTTCTCAAGGATACGGACGCATATTCAATTGCTATAATTGACAGCTGATCCAAATGCTGCCAATGTTTAAATAATTAATTAAATCGAAAACCAAACATCCAGCAGGGCATTTTAGTGTCTTCAAAAATGTGAAAAAACTAGGTTTTTATATGAAGGATTTAAATGGCAGTGATATTTTAATCTGTCACTGTTCGCATACAGTAAACTGAATAGATGTCAATGTGCATTTCATTGTGATGAAGTTGTGGAACAAAGAATTGTCAGCAAGCACTTTTTATCAGGGTTTAATGGTTTACAGATTAGTATTGCTGTTTCCAAAATCTGTACAGGCAAGTCCATTAATGATAGCTGTTTGTTATACAGAAGTAGTCTAGCATCAAGTCTTAATACAAAAAAGCTCCTGAAGCCTCATGTAAATTCTCTTCCCATATCACATCTTGCAATAATGAGGATGTGTACTACTGCTGTGAAATCACGTTATACAGAAGTTATCTTTAACCACATTCTCCTTGCCTTCAAAAGCCTCTCAGCTGAACAAAACTGGCTTGTTTTTATATAATATGTTTTAAATTGTGAAAAGAAATATGGTTTAATAGTTAGGGTAGCATATTCTGTTATAAAAGTTATAAAATATACATGGAAGAGTTTAAATGATTCCTAGTTTAATGTGAAACAAAAAGCAAAAATTGTGACTGATACCACCGGGATCCCTTCCCAGTTGGTGGGGTGAATAGCGTCTCTGAACAGAGCAATTCCTCCACAGGTCTTGAAAGCCCACACCGCTGGGCTCTGACAGCCGAGTGACGCTAAGCTGCTGATGGCTCACGAATGACCCGAGGAAAGAGCTGATATATGTAACAACAGCAGGCATAAAATGAACTTTATTCTTTCACAGCAGCCTGCTGTGCCAGGAAACGTTTCAATAAGCCTGTGCTGCATGACGTATCCCCTTGCCACGCATTACAATATGAAACCCAGGTCCCAATAGAACATGATGCACAGCATTCCACTGTATGCGAGTCATACGTTTGCTATTCCTTTGTGCTCCCATGTTCTTATACAGGGAGTCCAAATACAAGCCTACATGATAGAATGACACGACGGAACTCAACTCAGTTAGAATGAAATTATTAGAATGTTCAGGAATCCAAAAGCCCATTCAAAGGTTCTGCTAGCCTGTGGCTGTCGACACTCCCCCGAAGATCGTTCTCCTCCCATTGGGACATTCCTTCAGTCTTGATCATTTCAACATCAAGTAAGCCTCAGGGGTCCTCAACTGAACCTAACAAAACATCTAGGATTGCAGCCTGTCGGACACTTTGTTTGGCACCTGTACAGGTGTCATGCCATGGAAGAGTGTGTCAGCATGACTTACATCATGTGGTCTGCAATAGCATACCATTCATTAAAATAAGAACAGAAACGGATTCAAGAACAAGGGGCATCCATAGCAAGTTACTGGCAGGGAAACATGCTGATGAACAACACATTAAACAGCTGCACTGACATCTTTTGACTCCAGGGTAGAAGACTGCAAGAGGCTATGTGGCCTCGTCAGAGTACCAACACTGTGGAGCCAGCACACGTGGAAACTTCTCCGTACAAAGCGCTTGCTGGAACAGGGAAAGCGACCCCTCAAGTAGCTCTGGAAACGCCCCTGGTAAGAAGCTCATTTTTTTTCTTCTTCTTTTGTCTCTAAGGCCCCGCTCGCGACTCCTCTGACTTGGGGCTTTGAAGACTGTCCCTTTGGACCGCTGTGCGAAGCGAAGTGCAATCTGGCTTCAAACCAATCCCATCTGCTCTACAGGAAGCTGCCGGAGGTGCCTGGACTGTATGTCACTGCAGCGGCACACGCTTTGATCAGGCTGTTTGTTACTTGCACCTGTTCAGAAAGCTGCAGAACATGTGGCCATGGGTATGATGCTGCATACAGTACAGGCTAATAGATTCCCTCCCGAGTTGGTGGGGTGATTTGCATCTCCTAGTCCTTGTTTAAAATGATAATGCTGGATTCATGGTTACTAGTACGGACTGCTCAGATGAGTCACGTATTGCTGTTGGTAGAGGCTTGTTCATATTCTCTTTGCTGGACTGATTCACGTGTTTTATCGTTTTGGTTCGGGTTGCATCTAGACAGCAGACACGTTGCATTTTAATGCAACAGTTTGGAACTAGCTGTAGGGTTGCTTTCTGAACACTTACTGAGGAGCTCTCCTTGCCAGCCTTTATAAACGTCTATCAAGGTAAATCTGCACAGTAATTTAGCAGATTTCTCATGCTTTTCCCATGGATATACTATGCATTTAGAACAGTTTACCCTGGTTTGCCGTGTTTTTAAAAAACATGCATATGGTTTACCATACCTCTCTGGGCTTTGCAATGCCTGCCTATGCTATGCCATGCTTTCACTGTGCTTTAACACTTTCCTATGCTTTTACTATGACTTTTTATAAAGGAAGTGGTAAAACACAGCGGTGCTTTTATAAAACGGGAAATAGACGGTTAAAGAATGTGATAAATGCTTCCTGAGCTTACTCAGTGGTTAGAGTGGCAGTGTAGGTAGGGAAATTATTCTACTTAAATTCAGGTGCTTGTTTAAAAAAAAAAAAAACATCTTTCTGGCATGCGACAACTTCAGCCGTGCATTAAATAAATGAGTCACTCACTTCAGGTTCGCATACCTGATGAGTCACTTGTCCAAATTACTTCAATTAGGTTTTAGCTCACAAAGAAGCTGCTGTACACAAGGTATGCTAAAACAATCTCACGTTGTCTACAACAGCCTGAGACTGTTTCAGCATCTCAAGCTAAAGGTTGCCCAGGAAATTCTCTAAAACAACATATATATATATATATATATATATATATATATATATATATATATATATATATATATATATATATATATAATGTACAGAAAATGTTTTGTGATGAGAGACAGGCCTTGTGATACTTATAACTTGTACATGAGTTGTAATTTAGGGTTCTGATTTTCGGCTTTACCGATAAAACACGATAAAACACCCCAGATACAAAAATGAAATCGGTGGATATCCAGTAAACACAGGAAAATCACTGGACACGGTTTCTCAATTCACACAGACGTCGCCCCTTTCCAGGTGAAAAAAATACATGGATAACCTGTTGAACAAATCTCTCCCAATGCAGTGGGGCAGCGTCCCTCCTTCCTGACTTGTATCTCGCATTGATTCGTTCTGAATACTTTGAACCCTCCCCAACTACTGAGTGGCAGCAAATTCCTACATTTCTATTGGAGGATTTTGACGCGCTTGCGAGATTTAAAACGAGATGTTCTTGCTCGCGACAGAAAAAAAAAAACGTTCAAGAATTTTGGAAAGTAGTCAAAAAAAATAAATTTCATACAGTATATAAAAAGCAAAAGCCCCGAAAAAAAAACCAATTTATATAAAATTCAAAAATAGCTCAAAATAAGCACCGAAAAATGAAACCGATAAACAGAAACCCAGGTTGCAATGAGGCACGTTACACATGCACTAGAAATCCAAATGTTGTGCAGATTTAAAAACACTCCTTTCTTTTTATCCCACTGGCTTTTCATGAAATGTGAACTGACATAATTGGCTGAGTTTTAATGATATATTTTTCATCGAGAACTCATTTGGAACAGCAGAACAAGAGTAATATAACAATAAATGTTTTAATTAAACTGCCTTACTTTAATTAAAACAGAACATGTTGATTACTCAGAATTATTATAATAATCTCTGCTCACCAATTCAATTTGGAGCACTAAATTAATCCCCTTCTAACCCACTACTACACTGCTATGAAAGTTCAACTCAAAGTGCCGTTTGTTTGGTTTAGTTGTTTATTTTTCATTTTGTAACTTGAATAAACTTCAGGGGTGTGGGCGGGCGGGCGGGCGGGCGGGCGGGCAGGGGGGGGAGTAACAGCACTGCGCGTAGCTTCACAGACACTGGGGCATCCTGCTACGATATCGTTGTGATATTTTACATTTACTGTCCAGATGGTCAGTAATAAGGTTTTTTCATCATTTCACAGTCAATTAGATGGGCTCTCATACCTGCTTTATCTCTTTTTGTGAAGGTATGCCTTGTTTTGACTCTGGTTTAATTTATTGATGGCATGGGCCAGGCAAACTGTATTATTTTTCAATTACATGTAAACTCAGAGATCTGTTTACTGAGCTTGACAAATGATGCGTTCAGGCTGAGAAACGCTGTCGTCATTTTTTTTTTTTTTTCATTTCAGGCTCACATTCTCATTCCATGCTTGTTCTGTAACAAAAACAGAACGCTGCCGACAAAACATATCTTTGTTGGTGCTGTTATTCATTCAGACAGCTGAGCCTGTACCAAATTTAAGCAGTGCGGGTAATTTGGTACCTGTGGCTGGTACCATTTGCTTCTGAAAGCACAAGAAGGAAACTAACTGAAGAGTAAAAGCCAGCGTTGTGTGAACACAATAAGAATAGCAGGGGTTCATTTAGGTCCACCTTTGTCATTCCTTGTGCTGAAAATGGCAGTGATTGACTGATAATGCTTTTGCATAAATGGAAATTAACAATTCTCAAAAACATCAACGTGCCGAGCCTTATCGTCGCAATTACTTTCAGAATTTGTTACGATAATGATTTCAAAAGCATGCATGACCAAAATGAATCCATTTAAACACTAGCTGGCTCTTTTGCAACTGATAAGCTCTTGAGTTAAACAAAAAAAAAAAACACTAAATGGCAAACAGAGAGCCCCCTAATTAACACTCATTACCTATGGATAGCTATCCAGGTCTAGTTTGTTCTCAGCCTTGTCCCAGGTGTACACTGGTTAGGCAGCCACTCCTCTTTAGAGCCATTGTGTGATCGAGTATGGAACTCGAAACAGGCTCTCATCCCAGCCGATGACAGGTCCCTGAGAGAGGATTCTGACAAGGCAGCGTGATTCAGCCTGGCGTTTCACACACCACCGCAGACAGAGGCTCTCAACTGCTGATTCACAAGAACAGCATTTCCACATCCCGCCTCAACCTCGATAACATTTCCATCAAGCTAACACCAGATTATTACAGAGGCCTTTCCTGACCCACAATTAGCTCTCAATCGAGGGAAGCTTTCTTCCTCTTACCTTGCCTTCTGTCGGCCTCACACCAAATTCATTAGCATGACAAAATGGTGTAATGAGTGGTACCAATGTGCCACTCCAAGAACACCTTAGAACAAAGTATACACTGTTTAATTGCTACAAACCCAAGTAGTGGCAATCGGTTAAAAAGAAAAACGAATAACGCTGTAATATAACCCAGAGGCATTGCTATTCCTGCACGGCTGTTTAAACTCAAAGCTGGCTTATTTCATGACAAACTCTATTATGAACACTGGTCTTAGAAGTCTTTTATTAACTTATTTAAAGCTGATCAATTTTACCCACGTTTTGAAGCAGGGTGAGGAGCGCCAAGGCCTGTCAGCGCTCCTTGGGGGTCCCCAGCCAAGACTCATCACGACCAGGATTCGATCCAGCGAGCTCCTGATTGGCTCTTTCCACCCATAGCTCTTTCACTAGAGAAGCTTTTCGTTGTGTTATTTTTCAGAAC
Source organism: Acipenser oxyrinchus oxyrinchus (assembly GCA_030684275.1). NCBI lineage: Eukaryota > Metazoa > Chordata > Actinopteri > Acipenseriformes > Acipenseridae > Acipenser > Acipenser oxyrinchus. The sequence continues at coordinate 25,162,286 of CM060267.1, read as the reverse complement.
CGTGGGCTCGCTTACCTTGTAATAATGGCTAAGTGCGGGGGGCTCATGCAGGCGCCCATGAAAAGCACAACATTCTCGTGTCTGGTGTTGCGGTAAGCCATGACTTCCCTCTTGAAGGCTTTCAGCTGGTCCTCATTGTCCCGCTCAATGTCTATTAGCCGGATGGCAATCTCGCCGTGCCAGCGGCCGTGGAAAACCTGGCCAAAGCGTCCCTTCCCGATGAGCTCCCCGATCTCCAGCTGCTCGAAGGGAATGTCCCACTCCTGCAGGAAGATGCTGGTTTGACTGGCTTTCCGGGGGAAATTCCGGGCAGAGAGGAGAGAGAGGTTCATCTCCTCAAACTCATCTTCAGAGTTCTCAGCCTCATCGTTACAGTCTTCATTCTACAAGCACATAGACAGAGCCTGATTCAGGGGGGCAGGTCCATGCAATCTACATATAAACATCCATATACCACACACACTCACTAAAAACCAAGGGTTTTCATTCCACGCGTGTGGATGTGTGGCAAGCTAGAGTTTATTACACATGTATTATTATATGAACGGCATGCAATATATTCGGAATTCAATCACTAATAGAATTAGACTTTTCATATCATTTTGTGCACAATGCAGAATAAAGCTGCTTTGAATTACCAACTCACATCTGATGTAGGTTCAACTTCAATTTGAAGCAGAGGATTCCCTTCGTTGCTAAAATTTCAAAAACAAAACATAAAGGCGGTGAATAGTACATATATATATTTATGAAGTTAAGAAACTTAATGACATTTCTTTTTGCTCCTTTTCATTCCTAAGTGGTTATTTCTAAACTCTCTGCAGTAAAAGTTTAATTCGCTGTTTTGTAATGCCATCCCTCCACGGACTCTTAAATAGAAATGTAACGGGATGGAGGCTGGTGGAGAACCGACAACCCCACGCACCGCAAGCGAGCATCTTAACCACAATGCAAGAGAGCCGGGCTCGTCTGCATGCGTGGTTATAGAGCTTTTAACCTCATCTCACCGACAGGGGACAGGACAGACTCCGCGACGGCGCTGTATCACACAGCACTGCCCGCTACATAATTAGTCCCACCCTAACTGTAGAAATCTGAACTTGTGCTAATGGCACCATGCAACGTTTCTCATTTACTGCACATCTCAAACTGCAGCAAAAATATCACAATTCAAAAGTGGGCTACTGAACCTTCATGACCACCCTCCTTCTTATGAATAGCAGCCCAGGCACTGCTGGGTGCTGGCAATACAAGGGGCGTTCTAAGGCGGAGCACGTCTGTTTCTTCAATCACAGAGGCAGAGGTGCATCATTATTATTCACCAAACAAGTGCCTGCTTCCGACGCTACTGCTACTTAATAAATCAACGATCAATGGGACTCTGATGTGGCTTCTTTAATCTCCTTCCTGTATGAAATCTCCAAAGGCACAAACGCAAGCAGTCACTTCCAACCCCCTCTCCCTCCCTCCTTCCCTTTGCTCGCTCAGCCCATATTGTTCAGGAATTTGTAGCTGGTTGCTGGAGACTGGATAAAAGAGAAGGACGGGTGTAAATGAAAGTTAAATGAATTCATTTTCATCGTGAAAGTAAATTGGTAACCATTTAAATCCTTCATGTCAACATACAAGAGGGACGGAACACATTTCCCAGTTTTCAAGTTGTTTTTTTTACCACAAATTAATAAGCGGTTCTCGAGCTGCAAGTCCTCATTGGAAACTAAGCGAAGTAGACTAATGCCTTATTCGATGTACTTGTGGATGACACTCCTTGTATCTCCAGATTCTCTCAACAACCAGCCAGGTTCATCACAGTTGGATAGGCGATTCTCTAGAAAGATGTAAGACTCCGAAGCTCTATATCCCCATTATCAAGGATATGCTTCCTAAGCAGAAGCGGGATGTGTGAAAAACTGTCTTACGCTGAGTCAGAATTGACTGGATGAAGAATGACTTGTGGAGCCCGACTTGGTACCTCTGGTGTAACATCTGGAAAGAAGAAATGAGAGAAGGAGTCAGGGAATTCAAAGGGATCCTTGATTTCTACATCAAATGAGAAACACAAACTGTCAGAGGGGGCCTCAAAGCAGGAGCACAGCGCTTATTTAACAAGAATCCTTAAATCTCAGGAAATTAAACAGAAACGGAATGAATTTATTCATGCCTCAGCTAGTCAAATATTTATCAAAGGGTTAGGTCTCTGTTAAAGACAGTGACGGGACAAAAGAAAGTCGCCCGACTTGCTTCATTATCACTACGAAGTCCCAAATGTCAATAATTAAGGGACAAAAAAACACGGCTTAAGAAAACGCTGGGACTTTGATTGTGGCTGGGAGGTAGTAACATCAAACGAACGATCCCCTGCTTGTTTGGGTGCATAATGGGAAGATTTAATGGCCAATTATACCTCACTTACCTGGAAAAATGAACTGCTGCTTGTACTTGTAATAATGAGAAGCTGGAAAACAGATAAAACAGGACTGTAAGCAGAACAATCAACCCCAGTGTCAATACTGTTCAATGCGAGTCCTCATTTAGGCTCAGGCTCAGTGTGCGCTTTTAAAGCAGTTATTACATCGTGCAGCGTAGCGTGTCTCTGATTGTTAGGCAGGATGTCATCTCGTGCAGTTTTAGCTTCTCAAACTGCACAATCATTTCCATTAGAATAAGTGCCACCCTTCACCCAACATGTTTTACTTTATATGATAAGTGACAAAAATGACAACGGTGCTCATGAACTACCATTCTGCTTGACAAAAATAAAAGACTCTATGCACGGGATGACATCTTTACACAAGATTAAGATGTACTGACATGTTGAAAAATCCTTGACTGTGATTGGCTGATATTGTTTATTAGGCTGACTTGTGTGGACAAACACTAGCTTTTCAAGACCTCAAGTGGAAATCTGAAGAAACAGAATCAGGCGGCCTAGCCAGGTTTTAAGCTGAGCTTTATTAAAGCAAGCATTAAACAGCCATTAGTAGACGACAGACACAGCTTCAGAGCAAATACCTGTGAGGCTGAACTGCTTCTGCTGCCTGGTGCATTGTGGGGAGGGGTGGAGGGGGGAGGGGGGCGTGGCGCTGGGAGGCAGGGGGGGTGCTGGTGATGACGGCGTGGAGGAGGTGGTTGACGAGGGGTTGCTGCTGGAGTCGGGCTGATAGGGAACAGGAATGTGATCCTAGGGGGAAAAAAATCAAAGACATTTTAGAACAGGCTTGCCCCCCTCAGACACCGGCTTTAATCCTGTGTTTTGTTTCATCGACAGTAAAAAGAATCGACAATTGCTGATACCAATGAATCTGCTATTGTCTGCTGCCATGTCATCAATAGTAGTTGGCATTTTAAACAGAGTTATTACAACACCTTCTTCATCTGTACCTTGCAAGTGTGTGCGTAATACATTCACTAACTGGAGAGGTAAATATAAGTACAGTTATTAAGCCTATTTGCAATGCACTTGTGATAAGAAGCATGATTTTTGTGCACCTTTAACATCTGAACTCGTTTTATTAGAGCACACCCTGTCATAAAATAGCTCTTTGCTTAGATTCCTCTGGTTCATTAGTTTCAATGTAATATAAATTGCCTTTTAAAGCTCCATTGAGTACACTTTCTCTGCAAATGCATTTTGACTGCAGTCCTCCTGTGTTGTAGAATTAGTTTCTGAGGAAATTCAGTTTAAAACATGCCTCCACGCGAAGGCTTTGTGTTTACGGTACACTTTCCTTCCTTTTTACATTAGACATTGCATCTTCTGTTTTCACTCTCTGCTACATATTTTTCATTATAACAAATCAAATACTTGGCGTCTGTCTAATGACTGTCCTCTCTAGAGGTTACATCCAGCTTTCATAATGATGTTGACTGTTAAACCTGTTTTTATTAGCTTCTGTACTGTGGATATTTAGGAGAGTCAGCTTGCACGCTCAAAAGCTGTCCGTTTAGAAAAGAAGGAAAGAATCATTTTTTTGGACATAAAAAAGGAACAGGTTGTCTGAGTTGTAAATTGTTATTTAAAGCTAATATCTTAACAGAGATTTTTTTTATATAGGTTCATGCAGATGACAGTCAGCGGGTTTTGTTTTATTAATATGTCCTACAACTGGAGTCCAATATTTAGAAATGGATTTGATGTATAGGAGGCTGTGTGGTCCAGTGGTTAAAGAAATGGGCTTGTAACCAAAAGGTCCCCGGTTCAAATCCCACCTCAGCCACTGACTCATTGTGTGACCCTGAGCAAGTCACTTCACCTCCTTGTGCTCCGTCTTTCGGGTGAGGCGTAGGTGTAAGTGACTCTGCAGCTGATGCATAGTTCACACACCCTAGTCTCTGTAAGTCGCCTTGGATAAAGGCGTCTGCTAAATAAATAAATAATATTAATCCAGAGTTTTGCACATGAGTTTGGTTTCCGGTGTGGTTTGGGGTTTGTGGTTCGGGATTGGGCACACCCCCATTAGGCATGATTCTCAAACAGTATGGGCAGGAAGAGAATGCGCTGGAGTGCATGCATCAGGTCAGTTGAGTTCTTCAGATGTATTTTTAACAAGGATCCTGACAACTTCAATAAATGATCTGCTCTCTCCTGATTTAATAACACACCCCCACCACCATTAACATGCACATGAAATGAACAGATGTAAAGAACCTAAAGACCACAGACATTTTAAAAGGTCTTGCTTTTTCAAACTGGACCACTGTTGTCCATTTTAAAATGCATCACGTCTAAAAAAGAATTTGATAAACAGGTTTTGAAAAAACAGGTTGAAGAATGCACACTGAAATAGAAATACAACGGCATTAATCAGGTATTACCAGTTTAAGATGTTCCCTAGGCATGAATAATTATTTATCGCAATATAGCTAGGCCTTCATTAGTTTAACATGTTTCAGGAGAGGGAGATATTTTAAGCTGAGTAGGCTAAATGGAGTGTCATTAATGTGCCCTTCAAGTTTGTCACAAAAAAAGAGAATATCAAACAGTATCTTATTTAAGCATAAACACACATTTCCATCAAGACTTATTTCTTTTTGGTTAGGATATTGAGCTAAAGCGGACGGCTGACGGCACACGTTTCGGAGAACGTGTCTGTCTTCATCTCTCCCGAGTCAGCGCGGGGGTGACAGCGGTGAGCTGGGATGAAATTTAAAAAAAGAATTGGGCTTTCCAAATTGGGGAGGAAATGAGAAGAAATAATTGCAGATTCCAAATTTTAAAAAAAAAAGAATATTGAGCTCAAGTTTTTTGACTGGCGTGTCAGATTCCAATGCTTAAGTACAGTAGAACACCACAGTGAGTCAAGAATCTATAAGAGAGTTTTTCTTTTAAAAAAATATAAAAAGGCAGATTTTTCACGAGTCTAAACCAGTAACCAGTAGACATACTGTCAAATGCATCACCTACCTGAACAAACACAGCATGATAAACCAAGCCAGGGTGATGTTGTTATGAAGTGCACAGACAATAGCACAAGGAGATCACACTGGTGCATCTACTCCGTGGAGACGTTCCATTATGAATATAAAAGGTCACACAATAACGGTTTTCCCTTTTGGAAATGACTCACAGCTTACACCGTGAATGCAACCCTGCAGCCCTTCTTAGTATAACTCCAGCGGAAACCCCAGACCTATCTGTGCAACAGTGTCTTTCAGCCTCCAGGACATGAGCAAGGGAGTATCGATTCTCTTTTGACTCGTTTTTAAAGGTGCACAGCTTGGCCCACATGAGGACACTAATTTTTTTGAGAGGGGAAAGCTGGTGTGTAAGCTCGTGACCTGGTTCTCTTTAAAAAGCCACCTAGTCAGAATGATCGAGCTTATTTTTGTAGCGCTGGCAATAAACAGCTGTGCTCTAGATGGGGCTGGCGCTTAAGTCTTTAACCCTTTCAGTCCTGTATTATTTTCGTCGAGCTGAAGTTCTATTATTCAAACTCCTTTGTTGATTATACACGAGAACAGGACAAGAAGAAAAAATGTACATCTATTTCTACACAACCTCAGACCAGGATTTAGGAGTCCCGTGAGGTTCCAACGTGATTTCCGACAGCATGTGTTAACACTGAGCAGCTCCTGAACTCTAGAAGCACCATATCATTGTAAATGCCATTTGAGAAGCAGAAAGGGTGCTGAGTTTCTAAAATGTTATATCAATCACAGTGTAAGACAACACTCTTCATACACACATGGTCAGTGCATGTAAAGGCAACACACACAACTTTGAGTTATAGGCAATTCTGTAATGGATCTACAGTCAAAGATCTCTCGGTACTCCCATAAAAAACTGATATCTATCTCTCTCTATATGTGCACAGTTCTGAAATGAATTGAGCATGGCCAGACTGCTTTCAAAGCGTTCAATACACTAGACTTTCACTCCAATGGAAAGCCACAGAAACACGCTGTGCTGTCGGAGGGGCTTACCTTGTTAATTTTATTGGTTTTGGGGAGCGTTTGGCTGACATGCAGGTCTGAATACCTGGGGGGTCTCCTGAGGGGGTTGTTTATGTCGCAGGGGACAGATTCAGTTCGAACGAGACGTGCTGTAGGAGTTAAACAGAGAGAGAGAGAAGGTAAAGGACTTTAATATCCTCCCTGGACAGAGACGCTGGGGCTGGAGCTAGATGCATGGCAGGCATTATTACCAATCACCTTTACAAAGAAGAAAAAACAACAGGATTATTTTCCACTTTGCGTAATTAAAAAATAATAGCTTCTAAGATACCTGAGGTCATTCATTATGATATGAAATATTAGGTTCATTTTTCTTTTTAATTATATATTATAATGAATGTGGTAAACTTACTTTCTAATCACCTTAATTGATAAAAGCAGAAACACATGGACTATTATAAATGCAGTTCATATGAACAAACATTTTCCCAGTTGCAGAATTATGTGTCAACGGGAAGAATGTGGAATGAAGAGACAGAAGCCCTTTAGAACTGGAAGGTGAGTAACCGAAACCAGAGTACTGTTAAAGTTAGCTGACGTATAATTTACACTTGAATTCGCTAGTGTTTATAATAAACCCTTACTTCAAGACACCAGGAAGAGGCACATCGTAGTGATTTAAGAAGCCTCATAAGATGCCTTGTTCTTTGCATGCCTTTGTTTCTGTTTTGGTTTTGTGTTCTCTCTGTGCTAAGCACTAGCGCTATGCCACACTGCACTGATCTATTCTAATTTTTGGAACACGGTTCACTTTATTTTTAGCAGCAGAATTGATCTTGAATCTCGTGTGCTCAGCAGATAGCAGAGTCACACATCGGTGTATGTCAGGTATATAGATTGAGCCACATACAACGTAGCAAAGTGCCCAATTAAAAAATCACCTCAAAAATAAGGAAAATAAATATGACATTTCAAGCGACATTTCAAATGTGTATGACATTCAGAGTGACATTTAAAATGTAGCTAAATATCTCGACTTAAGAGAAAATTGGATGATGGGAGTCAGAATTTGTAGAATCAGAGAGACAGTCATCTTCAGTGCCAAATGCAAAGAGTGTACAATACAATACAATACAATACAATACAATGCAATGCAATGCAATGCAATACAATACAATACAATGCAATGCAATACAATGCAATAGAATGCATAAACAATGCATACACGCTGAGAAATGATTGGTGTATATTTTTTTCTTTAACTCTAGTTACTATCATCCAGGACTGTCTTGTAACTCAAGAGATGTTATCCTAGTGCAATACACCTTCAATAAACAAGATACCAATAAGTGTCTACCCTTAAAAAGGTTTACTGCAGTGTTTCTGCATGGTCATGTTTGCATTCTTCCCATGCTTTCCCCATGGTTATTCTGTGCATTTACCATAGTTTACCTTGGTTTGCTGTGTTTTTTAATATGCTTCACCTTTCTTTGCTATTCTTTCCAATGCTTACCTATTCTTTGCTTTCACTGTGCTTTATTTCACTTTGCTGTGCTTCTGATAAACTTGTATGAAGGTACATCATGAACTGAGGCTGACTTACTCCGTTTGGATCCAGTGAGAAGTTATATACACAGCACTTAATAACATGGGAATTCATTCTTTACAGGGTTATCAGCTCCATCAGCATGGCCACTATAGGTTGTTCAAAGTGCATTATTTAAATTGACCGTATGTGTAAATACAGTCACTTCCTGGTAATGATATATCAGCTCTGTGGTGCCCATGGAGTAAACTTGACAGACATTCCTTGAAGGGTTTTCCATAGGCAGGGTCAAACAAGCCAGTGAGATCATGGGGTGAGGCTGGTTGGGGTCAGAAAGCGAGACCAACCAACCAATCGTGTCTCATGATCTGTTCTGCACTTTGCCGCTGCCTAGCTGGCACAGTTCAGTGGCACAGGGGCACTTCCTGCTGCATTCCTTCTTACAGAACCACACTGGACTGAAGAGGCTATGTGCATTTCCCTAATTGCTTTTACCTGCAATGAGGGAACAACAAACAGGCCAGACTGCATACAGGTCTTCAAATCTCTGGCACAAAATCATACCGCACCTCACTGCCTTGGTGCAAAATCTGGTCATTGATTGTTGGCAGTCAGAGGCTAATCTTTTATTTTCATTGCAATTTTTGGAGTGAGCATAATTGCAAGGGAGCAGCAGTGCAGAGTCACTGATGGGTTCTGTGTGCATTGTAACTCATCCATACCTGTGTATAAGTGGCTGCCCTCCTGCTGGACTCCTAAAGAAAGAAATACATTGTCACTCGATCCTGCTGTCAGTTAATTCCCCTTAAAACAAACAAGGGGCAGCTTTATGAAGAGCTTTACATCGTAATTAAATCTGCACTCTTTATTTAACTAGTAAAAAAACAACTTAGACACACGTTTAAGTCTTTAAATGAAAGTTGTTTTTTTTAACAGTTTGGCAGCATCAGCAGTTTGAATTTACATTTACGACAAATTAGAAATCTGTTATTTTATTATTATTGTTATTATTAATAATAATAATAATAATAATAATAATAATAATAATAATAATAATAATAATAATAATAATAATAATAATAATAATATCCTGCATTTAATAATAAAAGTATCTAGAAAGTCTATACTGTATATTGCCAATCTATTACAGTAAATGACATTCTAACAGACATGTCAAAGTTATGTTGAATCCAGACCTCCACGCTGAATAAGAAGTAAATGACACGGTGGAGCTTCTTTGGTGCATTTGTTGTGGCACTTCAACCTACAAGACAAAATATTTTTTTAAAAAATGAAAATGTTGGGGACAATTCGCAGTCAAAGTGAATGAAAGATCTTTGAAAATGAATATAAAGCCAACTGCGATCAGTTTAAAGGAGTAATTACCCAGACTGACACTTAGCCAATCCTCTTGCCTACCCGACGTGCAAACAAAAAAACACTCTGATGATAAACTGCACAAATGAATGCGATCGGTTTTGCAAATACCTTTATAGATGCATAAATAAATACAAACTGGTGATGTTACTTTTTCTTGTTTTTATTTGCTCAAGGCACAAGACCACAGGTCTGGGAGCAAATTAGACTTTCACTTTCCATTAAACAAATATTAAATGTGAGTTCAGTATCAGCAATGTTGGCTTTGCTTCCTTGGCAATGCAGGAGGACTGTGCCATTAAGAAATCCCTTCTCCTGTGAGGTTACACTCACACTGAAGGCAGTGTTGATACAGAGAGGTGATGGTAATTAATTATCATGCTTGTAATAGTGACAGCTCCCCAGGGAATTATTAGAATTCTTCTTCTCCTGAAATGTCTAGCATGCGCTTCACTGACTTGAGAGAAAGCACGCTCTCTGTACATAGATTGCATCTCTGTGTATATGTCTGTATTAAAATGTCACCACACAGATTCAAAAATCTTATATCCAACATTTTTTTTTTTTAATGAAAACATTAAACAAGTTCCTTATGGCAATTATAGGTAGAGCTCTAAATAAAACAACCCTTTTGAAGGACAACATTTTTTCATATGGCGATTCTGGAAATGTAGAAAAATTATTCTTTTATGACATTCCCATTAACAAGAGCCCCTCCTCAAGATATTAAAAATGATTCGCATTCACATGTTTCCAGTCCACTTTTGTTTGTGGTTACCTGGGCATTACTACACTGTATGTACGTGTCTATTCGATGGAATCCGTTTGGTTTGTTGCCCCACATATTTGGAGGCAGTCGCTGAAACACATGACAGAAAAGACCATAAAAAAACGAGTATTGAAAGTTTGGAACATACTTGCAGTTTTTACATTTCAGTCCAAACAGCATTCCTTTCGCACATACTGTGCATGTCTGTGACATCCAGTACTTGGTGGAAAACCTGACAGAGAAATAGAAGACATTTGCAGCTCACGTTATACTGCCATCAGGCCATTATATTTAATATCACTGGAGCTGGCTGTGAGAGAAAGTAGGTGACAAGCATTTTTTTATTAAAAAAAAATGAATAAAAATCATTCTAAAAAACAGAAAGAATATTGGGGCTAAAACGACCTCCCCTTTAAATCAGATGATAAATTGCGTAGCAATTTATGACAGCTTGGGGATTAATTATGGTAATTGCAAGTGCCTTAATAATCATCAAGATACCAGTCTAGTGTACCTGATCTGTTCTTTAGTTGAATACAAACGACCTGACCTTAATGTATTTTATAAACCACAGCGTTACTGTTTCAGTCTGATGATGAAGAAGAGAGCCCCCGATTGTGTATTTCGTCATAAACAAATTCAACAGCATGCTGTTAAAAATAATAATACATAAATAATAAATAAATACCTGCCTGTATAAATAAATACCTCCGCACTCCTTCTCTTTCACAAACCAGTTAGCAATCCTAACAATCTGTCACTTCATCACACATGCATTTACAAGGAGCATGACAATGACACAACTGACCCAGCCAGCTTCATCACTGTCTGAGTGGCAGTGCATGGCTTCGATATGGCTGCCATCACTCACCTTAATTCTCTTAAACCAGCAGGTAATAGAATATGAGTAATGCTGTTTGACAGAACTGGCGTATTTTCATCGGCCCCTCCATTTCACCTCATCCCAAATTTAATACAGTCTCCTCTTACTGGAAGAATGATATTTAAACGACAGGCATGCTGATAAATGACTAGCCTAAAATGAAACAGATTGTCTTTGTTTTTGACTATGCATACCGGTGTCTGCTCCTTTTCAAAATAACCTCTGCTGATAGCTAATCCAATAAGAGCCCTTGATTTAATGGGGGTGGATAGCATCAGGCTATTGTTTTCTAGTCTGGCTGAAGACAGGGTCACTTTATTATTGATGACAAAGCTACAGAGCTAGTTTAAATCCATACAGATTTCTACAAACCTGCTGAATCCACATTTCCTTAATGTATATGTCATCAGGATAACTAGAACTATACTCCAGGCTTGATTACCCTTTTATGACATGCTATGTCTGTATGTCCTGATGCACAGTCAATCCTGTTATGTGATTTTATCACGATTCTGCACAAACTTTCTCCGAATCTTGGATCTTAAAAATCCTCGTATTGATCACGGTCAGGGTGAAATGCATGGGGGGATCCTGTGATGAAAGTGACCCCAAACGGCACGGTCTACAGTAATTAGCATGACATTTCGCTTGGGATGCGTTTTCTTCTTGGAGAAAAGTTACCTGTGTTTTATTGAATTCCCCAGATCTCTACGGGGAATCTGAGGAGACCATCGAGGCACTGACAGTGTGTCTGCACAGAGAGAAAAGCAAGAGCCATGATTAACAATCCAGGACAGGAAATACTGGAACAGTAAAGGAGAGACTACCAGGTTTAACACATTGATTGAAATAAATGGATACAAAATAAACCACAGAATAAAACAGTAGTTCATTTTTTCTAAACAACCTAAACAACCTTAATGAGTCAAACTGGAACAGGAAAACCAGTGAGATTGAAATGAAATCAAAGTGAATGTTTGCGGAACTCTAAAAATGAAACACTGTACAGATAATTGTTTATTTCCCTCAAGAAACGTTTCCCAGAAATAAAGATACTTCTAGGGATTTGCGTTAAGTAAAAATTGCACAGATGATGGCTTTGGTCATTAGCTCCTGTGCTTGCTTTTTAAAAGACTTTTTAGAAAGTCATGGTGAAAATAGCAAACCATCTGTGTGGAAACTGTAACTCCTACTGAACCAGGGTTACCACAGTCGTCAAGCCACAGACGGGCTCACAGAAATACATTTTTTAAATGGTAAAAGCTGGTGCTTTGTACAGATGCTATGGAACAGGTTCTTATTCAGAAGATCATGCTGTCGTCATCAAAAAACTGTTTATCACTGTATGTACTAAAGCTCAGCATAAATGGACACACACACACACACACACACACACACACACACACACACACACACACACACACACACACACACACACACACACACACACACACACACACACACACACACACACACACACACACACACACACACACACACACACACACACACACACACACACACACACACATTGAGTTAAACTGCTATTATAATCATTGCTGACCAGAACAAAGGTTTATGCGGGTTAAGTTGCTGTCTAATGTGCTTTCTCGTAGGACTGGTGTGTCAGGGCTTTTGAATTTATGCCATTAAGGTGGATGCAAAGACCTTTAGAAACTCATTAAACCCACAAGCAAGGACCAATATAAATGCTAAGTAATGACAGAGCTATCAGCACCGACCTACAGCATCTTTACCACTTGCTCAGCCTCCTTCTTTGGTAACGTTTCTGAGGTTTTAAACATAGATCACTCTGAGCTCCCTCCTGCCCGTATGCTGCATAAACGTACCAGGCAATACGAGCCAATACATTACCCTAATTATGAAAGAGTGACCATCATTAGGGACCTAAAGGTCGAGGTCACAGCCCATCTGACCTGGGATGCCCACACACATAAAACCACCCACACCGCAATCACAAAAAAAAGATTTAGCAGAATGGTACCACATTATCTTAGTTTGTTCAGCCTTTGCAATTTGAAATCAGTGCTTTGTTTTGTTTTTATTCTACTTTTAAAACGACTGACGTATTAGTTGAAGTTGTATTATGTAGGCTAACTATACTTGAGTACCTCGCTGTGTCTGCTAAAGCTCTCACAATGACTCCTTCTGTTCCAACGCTCCTCCAAATAATCATTAAAAAACAAAACCCTTCACAATTAGAGTCACTGTTACAAAACGGAGGACCGGGGGAAAGTTTTTTAATTGCTTGTCTTCCATCGTCCACTCTTTTTACTGTATCAAAGAAGCAAAGAAGCCTGACTTTCTGTTAATTGGTTTAATTAAGCAAGAAAAGTGATCTAAAGAAATGAGCAATGTTTTTATGCAGACGCTTATTAAAGTAGTTAGTTCTGCTCGCTAATTGAGCTCATGACTAAGACCCTCGGTGTTCATTAGAGGGGTAGCAGTTTGAATTTCAGATGATGGTACTTTGTTATTTCGTCTTGGTGAGCACTCGAGTTAAGCTGTATTCTTTTGAGAGACCAGATATCTTAAGTGTCTTTTTGTTTTCTCCTCTGGGAAAAGGTTAAATTATTTTCTGCCCCATTGATGAAAAACGCTTTCAATCACTGAAGCTGGAGATTTTTTTGCAAGAACTAGTTTCTAACTGTGTGACGCATAAACACTCGACTGAAGCCCGATAATTCATGGTTCCGTTCCAATAGCAACTCAAGGAAGCCAGCCAGTCAGAACTGTTATTGGGTCTCTAGTGTTTTTAAATATGAGCGAAAAATAAGTAAAGGCCCATTCAGCCATCTAGACCAGATGCCTAATAAAAATTATTAAAAGAAACTTCATAGCTGTTGTAAAGTTTAAAAAAAGGTGTTTATGTATATTAAACACTACAGTATTACACAGGATATGAACGTTCCAGGAGTAGCTATTCCAGGAATTAGGATGGTTGAATAACAGACAGCAGCATTAAAGATCTAAACTGCAGGCATTTTCTGGTAACTGTTAAAGGGACGCCCGGCACAAGGTTGAGGAAAATGGGACAGATCCTTCTGAGAGTTCAAAACCAAAAGGGTTTTCAACGGAAGCCCAAAGCCAAACTGCAGAGAAAAAAAAAAGAATATGCCACGGTCTTCAGGACAGAAAAGTGGCTTCATGGTTCAAAGAGCTGCTTCTGGTGTTCATGCATCATTAGTTCAATCAGGAAACTTTTTGTTTAACACCAGAACTCGGTAGAGGTTTGTGTCCTAAACGCTGTGTAGCTGTTTAGCATGCACAGAAATATAAAATAGCTTGAATGCATAGATCAGATAAAATATGTACATTCAATTACAAAATAAATTTAAAAAAACCTTCTCAGGCTGTTAAGATAGCTGCTGCAAAGTGTTGTCACTATGGAAACCATGTAGAGACGGGACCGCCTTTGACATGAGGAATGAAAGTTATTAGAATCTAGTGAGCATTACATTTGAAACCTCACAATGCACACTCAACTACAACAGCACACTAACAGGAATGTAAACTAAATCAAAAACCTACACTGCTCTTCAATATCCCCTTCAGTCACTGTGTGTGTAAATGCACCACGTTAAGTCTCTTACCTCTGTATCTATTCTATCATGCATAATGTTTTATTTTTTGGTCTTGGCAGATCAGCTTCTCGAACTCCATAGAGTTCACACGCAAACTGTTTAAAGCATTTCTAAAAATGAAAATAAAAGATTGTGACGGAAGGAGACACACGTGTGTGCACATCCCGCCCCCACTCGAGTGTGTGGACAGGGTGGGAATGAGGAAGGGTTATAACTGAAGGTACGCTGCATGTTTAGAAATACACTTTCATCAGTCTAAAACAAAGGGCGATGATTACAATATGTCTAATTAAAAACAACAGTCCTGCTGACATTTAGTAGAATTCATTAAGTGAGGTTTACTGGAGAGGAGATTATTAAACACAACTTTCAGAAGCCTGCCTGGGATTTGAATGATAATCCTCCCGAGTCCCAAACCAGTTGCATACAGAAATGAATAACAGCACACTGAGACTCCATCTAATTGAGAGGAGAGTTGAACACAAGCTGAGTGCCTCTACTAGCGCCAAACAATGCAAACTCATTCCTGGTTTGTCCACACAGCACATACAATCTTCACCTTACAAAGCGACATAGAAGGACTGGGATTCCATTCTGCACCATCCACTCAACGCAGCACAGCAAAATACGTTCAAGAGTCTAAAATAAGATTGATTTACTTTGTTACTATCTTCCTGTGTATGAACATTCTTTCAAAATTGAAATGCACGGAAAGTATAATTTGTACCATATTACAGCAAAAAACAATTCTCTCTCAGGAGTAAAATATAACTGGCATCTCATCAAAATACCTCTAAATAGATCAAGGGAAGCGCAGTGCTGTACGGTGGACTGTGTGCTGTTCATTACAAACATCACTGATGCATTGGCTTTCTTTTCACCTTTTTGATTCAGTCGTTTATACATGCTGTTACATGAAGAAATACAAACATGGTCATTTTTGTCAGCGAATACGTTTCAGACAGTGTATGTCTACGAATACATTTCAGACAGGAGGCTGTGTGGTCCAGTGGTTAAAGAAAAGAGCTTGTAACCAGGAGGTCCCCCGGTTCAAATCCCACCTCAGCCACTGACTCATTGTGTGAACCTGAGCAAGTCACTTAACCTCCTTGAGCTCCGTCTTTCGGGTGAGATGTAATTGTAAGTGTCTCTGCAGCTAATGCATAGTTCACACACCCTAGTCTCTGTAAGTCGCCTTGGATAAAGGCGTCTGCTAAATAAACAAATAATAATAAAATAATAATGTTGGACAATCTGAACATGCATTCCAGTACTACTGCAGTATATCATCTTAGGTACTGCTCTTGCATGCTTTGTGCACAACCTCATAAATATCAGTTTCGCTGGTGTGCCAAAATAAACCTGGTAGTGAAACACAGTCTGCTGTCCTCGTTATGCAGGTGCAGAAGGCCAGCTAATTTGTTGGTTTATCTTACAGGTGTTCCTGTGGCCCGCGGCAGCAGAGAGAGGCAGAGCTCCCCGAGATTCATTTAGCATCACATGACGTACGTCTGCTTGTTTTCTTTTGAGCTCTTGTTCTATAAAGATACAAAGCTGTGGACTTCAGTCAGCGTATCACAGCGGTATAACCACAGCTATATTGCAATATTACAGCAGGTCAATCTGCAGTTATGATGGGTTCCTGAATTTCAATATCAATTATTTATTTTTATTTTTTTTTTCCTTTTACTACAATAGGTTTAACATTGCTTCCACTTAAAATGCCCTTTATTTTAAATATAGCATTGATTCATATTGTTCTGGTTTTTGTTTTAAAATGTGCGCATTTAATTTCAGCAATTCTTTTCCGGTTATGAGGTAAATGCATAATAATATACAATAAAATATAATATATACAGAATTAAAAAAACGTCATCATTTATTTTTAAAAAGTGTGACAGCCCAACAAACACACACAAGACAAACACCCATGGGAAGCACAACATGAATCGCTGTTCCCATTTCTTAGCTTGTTTTGCGCTCGGGGGAGAATCCAGCACAAGCTCATCAATCTATGTAAGTGCACAATGCATACTTTGGAATGATCTGGAGCCCATCACTTGTGTTAGCAGTGACACTTTAAGGTTATGTCTGGACTACTATTTTATTTTTATTTTTGACAGAGTCTTTGTCATTCACAGTCCCCTCACATCATGGGTCACTCGAGGCCCCTATTTTGCGAGAGCGACACTTTTATCGTTTCCGGGGGTGCGGTGTTAATGAGACGCCAGACTAGCAGCTTGTATGCAGTGGCACGCTGCCTTTGAAAATGATTAGAAATGCAAATGCAGTCAGTCTACGATAGAGGCTCTGGCCATCCGTCTATTCATACTTCTCTGGAAACTAGTCAGAGGTGTGATTTGTAATACGGTCCTGAATTATAAAGACATCACTGTCCTAGTTTAGATTTGAGCAAGGCTGCAGTTGGTCGAAAAGCAGTATTTGGTGAACGTGGCTTTTTTTAATCGCAGGAACTTTTGCGTTCACTTCAATTGATATTTTCCATGTGACAGGTTATGCAAAATGCCAGACAACGCTATCCTAATAATACAGTAGGTTAGTCCAAATTTTATTACAGGAACTAAATATCATTGCAGAGCCAGTGTTTTATGGGGTCATATTTTCCTTCCTTTTTCCACCCAGGTTCAAAACCTGAATCACATTTCCCTTTGGATGCCTTGTAAGGAAGCGCAGTGAGACAGACCCTGAGCGTGGATCTCATAATGTGTGTGGAGTCTGCTTCTCAATATGCATGCACAGTATATCACACTAACCCAATGGCAGAGTGTTTAGGGTTAGACTTCATTTAGAGGTGATGACTATGCATTGGAATTTCAATACATGTGTCTATTAATACAAAGCTTAGGTCATATGCATGTAGAAATCTTTAGCACTACCATCTTCATATACACGACAGAAATGTTATGTTGTAGACTTCTGTCCAGACATACCATTTATATATATATTAAGGTATGTGCTGCCAGCCATGAATAAATCTAAAGGATTAGGTCTCTACAGGGCTGTTAGATGGCGTGTCTGATGCACCTCAGTGGCTCTGTCAGTGTTATAGTTTTAATTGAATCCCACCAAGCCAGGATTTTCCACCAAACTCCCGCAGCACTTCTGAAACCTGGACTTACTTGCAGAGAAAGTGGCATCGCTGTGAACAGGCGGAGTCGAGGGCAGGAAAGACGGATACCCGACGAAGAAGGACCGCAGGGAGCGCTCGGAGAGGAGAGGGGAGCGCTGAGAGAGGAGAGGGGAGCGCTGGGAGGGGATGTTCTCGCAGCTCCCCACGCTGTTGTGGATCTTGAGATTCAGGGGTTTGTTCTTCTTCTTAGCTCTGAAAAAAAAACAGTAGCATTGAAGGAAGGGGAAAGAAACAGGCGACAATGCACATTGTTACACTAGTGAAGAAAGTTATTATTATTATTGATGATTTGAATTATCTATTGCTATTTTGTCATTTTTACTACTACTACTGACATGTAAAGCGTTTTGAGATCCGGTGGTACGAAAGGCGCTATATAAATAAAATATATTGAATTGAACTTGCAGTGTGTGTAGACAAGTCCTTAGTGATTTATAATATAGGAGGTGGTGTGGTCCAGTGGTTAAAGAAAAGGGCTTGTAACCAGGAGGTTCCCGGGTTCAAATCCCGGCTCACTCCCGGACTCACTGTGTGACCCTGAGCAAGTCACTGAACCTCCTTGTGCTCCGTCTTTCGGGTGAGACGTTGCTGTAAGTGACTCTGCAGCTGATGCATAGTTCACACACCCTAGTCTCTGTAAGTCTCCTTGGATAAAGGCTTCTGCTAAATAAACAATAACGCTGCAATTGCTCACCAAGTGTAGAAAAGCTGCTGGAATGCAAAGGAGGATCATTACAGTGCTCTATCATTATCTCTCTTCTCATTTGTGTGCAAATTACCTGAAATGTAATTAGTTTCCTTAGTGTTGTACCAAAACATAATCAGAGGGTTGCTCATAATCAGTCCAGTTCATGACTCTTTAAGTAAAATAAATACATATCATTTCTCATTGGCTAGGGATAAAGAGACAAGCACCAATCGGTTTTCTATACTGACTTCAAACTGCATCTATATTCTAATTCCTAAAGTCAAGACATGCGTTACCAGGATTAGGGTTTTTAAGAGTGGAGAGAATCGATGGATCAGGTTTGGTTGCCATGAATCATTTCCTGTGATAAAATCTCACTCTGTGAGTACAGCACGGAGGTCCATACAGATGAATGGTGGCATGCTTTAATTACAGTGGGTTTAAAGTTATCGGTGTGAACGAGGGCAAATTCCCGTTGGAAGAGCACAGACAGGAGGTATTGGAAAGAGCCGATTCCAGCGGGGAAGGGGTTAAAGGGAGTTCTGTTAGATAGCTCTCTCTGTGTTGCTTTCTAGATGCTACTTTTTCCACTTTAACATGAAGCTCACCACGTATCACTGTCCTATTTCACTAGGATCGTGTGAAAGCACAATGCCTTACTACACTTCAGCCTGCTGTCCGCTCAGTAATCTGCACACATGGTACTTAACACAGCTTTACTTCCTCAACTTTATTGATGCAATTGCCTGTTTTAAGAAGCAACTTAAGATACTAAGGAAACAGCCTGGAATTATACTTTTTTTGTTGTTTTGGCAGAAACATACGGCTCCAGTTTAGCTTAAACTGCATTAGCATGTGAAAATTGAATTGTGTCTCTCCATCTCTACCGATCTGCAAATACTCCAAGTGATAGATGTGCAGATTGAAATGGATTGCAAGATCAATAGATTTATTTCCAGTCTTATCGAAAGAAGAATGAAAAGCACCCTCTTCTGGAATAAACGTGCCCTGCCACTGGTTCAGACTGTTTGTTAGAGTAATTTAAGAGCCCTTACAAGCACCTTCGTTGGTTTTTGATACTACCTCCTCAGTTTGTTCAGTATACCGAACATTTTTCATTTGAAATTGTCCGCGTTACCGTCAGCCAGAGAGCCCTCGGGTACAGGCATTCAGAATACTGAACCTTCAATATTTCGGGGTCCCAGATATCGGTCTCATGTTTGGTATGTTTTTGTGGTCTCATTGTAAAGCAAATAACTCGTTTCACAAGCAAATTTCATTTTCTCTTAACAAAGCCAGTCTCAGGACTGAGGAGGATAACGTGAGCAGTTTGCTTTTCCGGGCAGCAATTACCAGGCATAAGCTGTTACCAAATCACTGCTTATTATTTATTACAGACACCTGCAACCTATCATGTCCAGCCCAGCAAAGAATAATAACCATGGGCTAATCTGGTGACATCGTTTCATTGGCTTACACTTGATGGGACGGAGATTCAAATGCAATTGCATCCAAACTCAATCATTTCGTTTTTGTTTCTCAATGCATTTCAATAAAGTAGGCTGATCATGCAGTCATGAACCATTTCATACACTGCTTTCATATGCACATGAGCATGTGTTCCAATGAACTTTCACCTTTTCCCATTGCATTAAGAAAATAATATATTATGGTGTGTGTGTTTGGTTGATTTAAATGGTAATTAAGTTAATTACATTATAGTTGCACACATAGTTTGTGGATCGCTGTGTGGAGTTTGCATGGTCATTTTGCACTTTTCCTATGCTTTCACTATGCATTTACTATGTATACTATGCATTTACCATAGTTTAGCACGGTTTGCCATGTTCGTTAATATGCTTTACCATATCTCCCTGGGCTTACAATGCTTTCACTACACTTTGTTACAATGCTATGCTTTTAGTATAGTAAACTTTTATAAGGGAATATACTGTACATGTGTAATTACAAAAGAAGCTGGCAATGTTTATAGCAAAACACTTATTAATTGTGTCCTGGTATAGTTACAATGCAGTCACATGTGCTAATTAATACTACATAGAATGAAATACTACCATTTAAATATTAACCCCTGCAAAACCAAGCTGGCATCTCATTTACAGTACAGTGGAAATCAACAAGAACAAAAAGGTCAAAGCAGACATGAAAAGCACAGATTATTAAAACTAAAACTGACAAGCCTAATCACATCTGTGCATTATTAAAAGTGAGGCCAGGTTCCGTCAGTTTACATTACTTTGAATTCTGCGTTCACCAAAATAGCCACCTTCAGCTCTGAGCAAAAAACTCCTGGAAACACACACAGCGTCTATGCAAGGAATGTTTCGTTACACTCAAGTGAGTCATCCTGCAAGTCTGTAAAATGCTGCCATAGATGGCCTGAGTTCCTTTGCTGTGTTCCTCGCATGTCACTGGCAATTCTATTCCAAATAAGTTCAACGGGCATCTGTTGTTTAGGCGGAGGTGTCACAATACCCTGTGTTTCATCTGCTTTCTTCATGTGCAATAAAGCAACGCTGTAAGAAGATTCTATGGCATCTTCCAAGGGCTAGGAAGCCACAAGTGCATTTTAGTTTGTGTTTTCATGTATATTTGTATTTACTGCACATGTATTCTGTTGAAATCAGTTGCTTTCCTGTTTTTAGCTCAGTCCAGGGCGAGTAACATTGAGGTCAAATCAATGATGTGTTTCTCCAGCAATGTTTTCCAAAAACAGCAGTGTAATAAGAAGTCACGGTGATAGTGTAAAATTGAGCTCCCAGTAAAAAACACACGTGGTTGGTTGTACAGTTTTAACATTCCCCGCAAAGTGCATTTTGTCTTTAATGACCGAGGCACTACGCTAACGAAAAATTATTGAACCATTTTTCTCTTTTGGTTTTAAAAAATAATAATGACTGCCGGTGAATTTTTTGCTCTTCCCGAGGGATCTCTTGAGTGTCAAAACTGTCAGAGTTAGTGGCAATTTACAACGCTTTCAGCTGTGCTTCTGAATGTATTTAAAGCTAAATATCTCTGAGGGATGACAGGAGACACACTTAGAGAGGGGGTCACACACAGCGCAGCGCCCCTCCTCTGCAGAACGTGGCTTCAGTGGTGAGATAGGTTCAGGATGCTACTTCATGCCATGATGGTTTCCAGCTCTGGACAAGCTAGATTACTATACCTTTCTAGGGAGTACTGTGACTGAACACTAAAGGCTCAATTCAATTTACTTTTCAGCTGGGGAGAGGAAAATGCCTCCGTAAAATGATAAGTTCAGGCAATAAATACTGTGAATGCGGAGCTATATTTATTTTGATTGGATTGCCATACGTTGACGATCTGTTAATTCAGTCCAGCTAAATGGGGATACTATCGGCTAGCAGCTCCCTCGGGTCCAATGCCTGTATCCCTGGACTCCAAACTGATCTATTTACCAATCAAATACAACAGGCTTATCTTTGATAAATCCAGGGCTTCACAAACCAAAGGCAGCTAGGCTACTCAACGCAGAGCGTGACTAGTCTACTGATCAAACAGCTGCTATTAAACAGAAGTGTGCTGTTGTGCAGGGCCTATGTTATCTGCACACAAGATAAGATGTACTGTCATTATGACAAGTCCGAGATGAGATAAAACCAAGCTCTGCCTTGAAACATTTCAATTCATTTCAAAGACACCCTAACACCACTACTTGCCCAGTTTGCAGCCACTTGTATACTCAGGGATAAATTCTGTGCTGCTGGCCTTGTCAAGCCTCACACCCCCCCTTCAAAAGCATAGCTAATAAAAAAAGAATTGCAAACTACGCAAGCTTTACCACATTAGAAATCACGAGCTGTGGGTGTTAGTGCTGCTCATGGCACCCACCTGGGAAGAATCCTACGCTGACAGTGAAGGTAAAGGGACCCGTTGACCCCTTTTCTGTTCCATTGTTTACTGATGTGAAAAATGAAGCCTAATATACTGTAAGCAGCAAGACGAAACACTAAAATGGTTTTGTGATGAAGGCAAGGAGATCCGATCTATTGAAACAGCTACTGTGCATACTCCTGAAGACAGATATACTCAAGACTCACAGGCGCTGTTTGAGTGCTTGCTTTTCATAACAAAAGGGGCCCCCGACTTCAAAGCAGTAGCTGTCAATGCTGTTTAGATATGCTGTCATTTACAGGAGTTGAATCCAAGGACTAAGAACTGTAAGCGCAAGTGTCCCACGCCTGTGTTGTGCTGCGTTATAGTTTATATTAAAAGATGAGCATTTATTTTTTAAGTCATTTTTCACTTTAGTTTGATAAAAAACAGAACGCAAGCTGTAGTTACCTAATTTGATGCATTACATTTAGACTTCACTTTTGAGGTTAACAAAATAAGAGTAGGTTCTCCAATTTCTCTAGAAAGTTCTCTAAAAATATAGTTAAAGAGAATATTATAAGAACAGGTAGATGCCAGTTAAAAATGATCCAAGAAATTACAATTAATCTCTCTCTCTCTGTCTCTCTCTGTCTCTCTCTCTCTGTCTCTCTCTCTCTCTCTCTGTCTCTCTCTCTCTCTCTCTCTGTCTCTCTCTCTGTCTCTCTGTCTCTCTCTCTGTCTCTCTCTGTCTCTCTCTCTCTCTCTCTCTCTCTCTCTCTCTCTCTCTCTCTCTCTCTCTCTCTCTCTCTGTATCTCTCTCTCTCTCTGGTATCAATAAGAGACAGTTGCTCTCTTGGCTTGCAGATTATTAATGCTTCGTATCCGTGATGGTCTCTCCACGGCTTGTGGCTGCTGAGTTTTCAGACAGGAGGCGTTTTGAAATTCTGTCACAACTGAAAGAGCTGAGCTGCCATCAACATGTTTAATTCCCATTCAGCTCCCCGGTCATCTCTCCTTCAGATCCAGCTGAGAGACTCAACATCAGGACCATAACAAACTGAGCATGTAACGTCAATGTCAAATCTATGAACATGGTACCGCTGTGGTACTGCTATACCAATGACTCATACCACTGTGGCTGCCTTTATGCAGATGTAACCCCAATTGCAGGGCCGTGCACCAAGCTAAACATGCAATAATGGATGAAAGTCAAAACGTTGCTTTGTTTTTAACTTTGTTCTCTTTCAATAATAATTAATAAAGAATGGAAATGTGATCTCCGATCTAGTGTTACGACGCTGCGCCTCTATGTATCAATGTTGGGATATTTGGGAGACTGATCCTGGGGGTGGCACCCCTTACTTGCTTTGCCTTTGAAGTTACAGTGCGGGAATGTAAAGCAGGAAGATGGGAAGAGAACATCAGGGCTTTCGTGGGACTTCAGCTACTGGCTTTAAGAAAGACAAAAGCGCAAATAAAATTAAAAAAAAAACCAAACTGCCCGTCCTAAAGCAGATGACATCACTGCGGCCACTTAAATCTCCCCAGGCGCACACTTCACCACGCAGCTGCCATTTCCAGCGTCCGGGCTGAATAAATCAAGTATGCACAAGAAACAAAAGGATCCCAGACACCGACACAGTGGGCTCCTAAACACTCATATAAATTCATAATCATGCCTTCAATTCTGCAGCCGTGCCGAGGCGCACAGTATTTCATTAGAGGGAATAGACTCTGTTAGGTATTACCTTCTCAGCAGCACATGTTAATACCCCCTTTACCCCGCAGCATTATTAGAGACGGAATGCCAACACAGCAATTAACATTGATGAGTTTTCTTAGGAAGAACACACAGTGCGCCAAGTGCCACTAACGGCTATGAAGTGTCACCTTGTGTGGAATCTGAATACTGCGTGCCAGTCTGTGATGAGCTTGTCTGATAAAAGGAGACTCTGAGATACGATGTCTGAACAAGTCTCTGGTGGGATGGATACGCCTGTATAAGTTTTCTTCAGTTTGAAAAATAAAAATAAAATGTTGCAAACTAAACTTAAAGCAGCGCATCTAAGCAAAAAAAAACCGTCACAGAGAAGTGTAGGAATATGAAACCCACATATTAATACACAGGAAGGAAATGAAACACAAATAAAATGTGCATGATATGCTTTTCATTTTCATATGTTCACTCGCAGATAGAAATATCCAGGATATTTCTCATTTGAGTTTATTGTAGTCTTTCTTTTTTTACAGGTATAAAAATAAAATGACTTCCAGTTATAATGGTGCCAGGGTAAAAACAGAACATCGCAGTTCATAAGATGCTTCTTGTTATTGCTTCTTAGTTGCTAAGCTACACAGTGGTAGATACATTAAGATTCAATTACCGGGATAAAACCCTTTGTGCGGTTTATTTTTCAGGTCACTTCAGTATTTTAAACAGCCAGGGAGGCGAGCGTTTTCATTTTCTTAACTTCCCACGTCCTCTTTATCGACCTTATCTGGGCTTCAACCTTACAGGCAAAGCAATACCAGCTTAAAAAGCACTTGAAAGAGTTTTTGTGCTTCTTTACCTCAGACACTGGCTTGATGCCTGTATAGACACCTAATGTCACAGAGCTTTGCAGAGGTCGACAAAACAGCTACAGTGTGCAATCTCTAAGCAGGTGGGTCTGGATGCAAAGTTACCATGCAAGTGTACTGTATGTAAAACTACAAAGAACCACAAGCTGCTTACTCCAAATCGGAAAGGACGCGTGCACACCGAACCAGAAACAAACCACTCAGACCTTTGCCCTGGTTCGCTAACAACCACTTCACCTGAGTAAGGTGGCAGTGCCATTTTATAAGCGCAATAACACACTCCAGGGTGATGCAATACGGTGCAGAATCTGCAGGACCAGGTGTGCGGATATTCAACATCCTGTCGCTGTGTGTTTTTATAGCTGCTCAGACAGTATTTTTCCTGTATTTGAGGTGTCAGCAGTTTTCTAAGTAACCTCCTATAGAAACCTGGTGCCAGGAACATGTAATTGGTTGACTATCTCTCTGCATTCGTGTTTACAGCATGTGCCGTATGCTTCCATTTACTGGCTTTTTGGGTCAAGATGTCTTTCACGTTACCCGTTTACAGTTCCCTCCTAGCTACAGCCAATAAACAGGATACCATTGATTATAAAAATCAACATGGGAGAATCAGATTACGGTTCAGATCTTGTTAACTGAAATGACCTGTCGTAGAATGAAAGTGTATGAGCTAGGAGCCAGCTTTTGAATGAGTTTTTCACTGCCAAGTTGGCTGTGTAAGAAGGTGTAATTGAGATCTCAGAGGAAGCAGCTAGTCTATATCCCAGCAGTGGTGTAAATAGTGCAGGTAATCAATCTGCACAGTTCTCAGCTCTCTATAACCATATTATATAGCATATGTAGAAACGTTCCCTGTGGTGTACGATGGTAAAGTGTAATAAAGCTTGAATGTAAAAGGTCCTGTAATAAGCACTTTCATACAAGGAGAAGCACTCTGTTTAAAGGGCCATCGAGGGAGCAAAGCAACAGAACTGAAACGAGCAGGGAGCACTTCACTCTTATTTGTTGCAAAGTGTGAGTGGCAGCGGGTCGTCCCGCTCCTGAGTCTGTGTGCTGAGAATTCATTCTGTTCTCTCTTGGGATGATAACAGAGCCGGCAAACCCAAGCTGAAGTCGTAGATGAAGGGATTTACGCTCTATTCTGTATGTGATTCACAACATTATCACTGGCTTAGCATCGCGATCCAGAAAAAATGCAGGGGTAAACATCTTGGAAGAGAAGTTATTTTGAATATAGATTCTTAAAACTATTGCAGATTGTTTTCCCTGTGCATGTACTGCCTGTGTATAATACCGTATACTTGCCAGCGTTTTTCATGTGTTGTAAGCTGTAAACTAAATCTACAATTCAGGTTACCAAAACCTACGTAGTCTGCCGTTGAAATGTTTGATTTGAACTACTCTCCCTTTGGTCTGTGCTGGTTCAGAAACTCTGATGTTCATTTTGCAACCTCACTCTGCTCAATGTTCTTCAGCCTGGAAAGAAAACCTGTACAAAAAGAGGATTAATAAGCTTTATAAATGAGTGCTGGTACTATTAGGAACCCCTGAACAGCACACTGGAAGTGACCAGAGCAGCGGTCTATAATACTGACATAGGAAAATAGATCTTGTAGGTTTGCTTTGAGTAAATAACAGCGTTTATCATGAAAGGACTCTGTTACTAACACACGGTTACACATGGTAACCCATTCATCAGGCCGAATGTTTACTTGCAGAAGCTTCAGGGCAGTGCAGTGCAGTTCCCTTAGCTACGGGTCTTGGAAAACACTGTTTAAGCAACAAAAGCTATTTAACCAACTGAGAACCACAGAAAAGGTTGAATTAAGCCATGCTTTTTCAAAAAGAATGACCATTCCTAAGGAGTAAAAAAATCAATGTGATGCCAACATGCCTTTAAGTACTGCACTTGCATTGGAGGTGCAGACCCTAACTGGATACGAGGTCCATTGTAAGCAGCAGCATCCAAACACTAAACAGCGAGTGAATTAACCTTCGATACCTGGTGCCCTGAGAACGCTGGCTGCTTCTTACTAATCATGCTTCTGTTGAAGAAGAGCGAGGAACCCTGCCTGACGCCTAAAGCTATAGTGAACTTTGAGAACCTCTTCGCTTCTCCAAACAGTCGTCGTGCCTTTGGGAACATGCGACAGGGTCTCATAACCAGAGCTGCTCAGTAACTCATTGTTGAGTCAAAGCTGCCTACATAGAGCAGGTGAGAATAGCACACTGCCTCTAAGCACACAGATCAAGGGGATTCCATTTTGATTGAGAGAAAGACAGAAACAAAATGGCCTTTCTGCATATAAGCAGCACGCTATTAAAAGAATAATAAATGACAACTCCTTTCATTACAGAAAGCGTTGATGAAATAAAGTCAATCACGGAATCCAGCCACCCGGAACGGAATCCAGCCACCCGGAACGGAATCCAGCCACCCGGAACGGAATCCAGCCACCCGGAACGGAATCCAGCCACCCGGAACGGAATCCAGCCACCCGGAACGGAATCCAGTCACCCGGAACGGAATCCAGCCACCCGGAACGGAATCCAGCCACCCGGAACGGAATCCAGCCATTATATAGCCTCCTAACACTGTTATTTAACATATTGTGCAATAAAAATTAATGAAAGTCCTTCGGGAAGGGATGAAGAACGAGTAATGAGGTAAAATGTTATTTGATTACAGACAGCCAAGGAGTTCATTGTCTGGACGACTCGCTGCGCGATAAAGCCGAGAACGACGATATGGAGAAAAACTTCAAAAACACTGCAGAGGCTACGTAGATCCTTGCTTTATTCAGTAAAAATACATGTCCTTACTGTTGCATTATTATTATTAGCATAACTAACCACCACAGAAAGAACTCCAGCAGAAGGTAACCTACAAAAAACATTTCCATTACCAATTTGAACCAAGATCTGGAGCTACCGGTACCTCAAACAAGGATAACCGCACAACAATTATACCACCCCCCCAATGCATGGGCTTTATATTCACTTGTGCAGGAGGGGAATTCACTTCCACAAGCACAGCAGCACCATCTAAGGGTTGAATGATACTAAGACCATATACATTTTTCTAATTAGCCCGCTTGCTGTTCTTTGCATTCAGTACGCTCGGGGGCAATGGGAGGAGCAAGAAAAAACGAACTGGGCAAACTTTCAAAACTTAATGTGATGCAGAAAAACAAAACACAGATGCATCTGCTCTCTGGACCCACATATCAGAGTGCAACATTGGAGGCAATTACCACATGCATATCAGTGCTAGTCCAGGTATCACCTTTCGAATATATATCGATGGATAAAATGACAGCTAGAGATTCTGCGGCAGATTAATTCAATGATGGATCAGCCAAAGAGGCTGACAAAGGAATAGAGATGGATAAAGCCACACAGTATCGCACAGTAATGAGCAGGAAATCCTCAGTGAAGAATGTGTAGTCTCAGATGCTTCACATTCGTTCCAGATGTTTCAGAGCCGGTACTTTGCTGTTGCTAGCTGACAGAACGGAGGTAATCAGCGCAGAGCTATGCCGACCTCGCGCACTTTTGATCCTTCTTAGATCATGCTGATCCAAAGCTGCTGTTAGCAAAGCCGAAACATCAGAACACTGCCAAAAATGAGAATCAAAAAAGGGAGACGGGAATCGCCTGATGGGGATGCCAGTGACACTCTGAAAGCATTCCTGTCATTACTGCAGGTTTTGTAAAAGAAATACAACTTTAAGGCACGCAGCTGAGGATTAGACAGGGACATGCTGTCGTCCATTTTTGCAGAAAATCAGAAATGTCAAGAGGTTAATATGTGGGCTGAGGAAGCTTTTCACACAGTCCCTATTAATTAGGGGATGAGAAAAGAAGCTGGAAATAACTGTCGCTTCACTCTGACACTACAATGAGCATCTACTCCCAAGGAATTGGACACTCAGGCAAGGGTCCTTTCATGGAAATGACACGCTCATGTGCTAAACTGAACTTCAATGACTTCAGGAGCTGCTGAGATACAGAAAGATACAGATAACTGAAAAATATCATTGGAATCATATTCCTGTGTATTACCCTGAATCAGACCAGGGCATTACCAGCATTGCAACACACAATGGACTCAGAATTAATATTACCCAGGAGCACATTAACTGCTTCTGATATGGTTTCATATTCCTGAAAGATTCCTGGAAAATATTCCTGTGTGTTGGTTAACGGTGTACCTGACAAGAGACATCTTCAACCGTCTGCTCTCATGTTAAATGCAGCTGCACTTTAAGTAAAATCTGGACTGGTAATCAATTGTTTATGCAGCCTGAGCTGTCCCATGCATTTAAACACACACACACACACACAGAGGGCTACAACAATGGATATCCACAGTGCATTGTGGGTGATCTCTAATTGACATTATTAAAATGACTTTCCTTTCCCAGAGGCTTCCTTCCAGCTCTCCTGTGTATCCACTTCGACTGCTGTAACTCAAAGCCCCTTCGCTTTGTACCACAGCGTGCTCATGGGAACTGTACCTGGGAGTCACCATCACAAAAAAAGGAACAAAGGCTTTCGTTTCAAAGGTGCTGCCCCTCATTCACCCCTCTGTTATCATTACCCTTGTGAGTCAATTCAGAACCGCTGCAGAATCCAAGGCAAACAAACACCTTAAAAGGGGAGGACAATGGGCCCTGTCTTCAGATGTACTGCATTGAGGAGGCGTGACTTAATTAAGTAATTAAGCGATGTGTAATTAAGCTGTCATGTTTTTTCTTTAGAGCAATTAATCACTTTTTCGTATTCAATGCTACTGAGAATCTATCTTGCATTTATTAAAATCGAAACCATTTTGAACTTGATCTATGGAAAGCATTGCTCCAAATTGAGCTGTTTATCATTGTCCAGGGGCTTGTGGCCATTAACATCCGTAGACTAACGACGCTGCTCCACGTGGTGTATCCTCTGTTTACTTAAAGTAGTTTTGGACACCTAATAAATATATTTTTCATTGAACATTTTTTCAATTTTTTTCCCAGTGCTTTACATGGGGAAAAAATTGCATCCTCATAACAGGTCATCATATATTTCGCGTCTTCCATGTGTCCCCATATAAAGACTAGAAGAGAGTTTTATTTTGTATCCATCCCTGTGTGAAGTCGCCATGCGAACATGGCATATTTATACTGGGATATTTAGCTTACTGCGAATGCATTTTTCCAGTTTGGATTAGAGACCTGACTGCACTGGATATTTTATTGGATTCAGATGAAACAGAACTGACACAAGCCAGGCAGAGTGGAGTAGAGAGACGCGGGATGCTTACTTAGGTGTCTGCGCCTCGTCCACTCTGTTCCCCAGCTGGAACTCGTGGGATTTGCTCCGGTGTAGCGCGGTGAAGCCCGGCAGGAGGTGGATCAGCTTGCGGGAGGCGGGAGGGGGTGTTCCCGGAGCTTTCGACTTGTTCCTCCTCCTCACTGGCGGGGTGCCCGGGGGCGTCATGCTGGCCAGCACTGGGGGGGTCCGGGGAGGGGTGTGGGCGAAGTGCCGCTGCCGAGGGGACGGAGGTAAGGAGCGGTGCCCTTCCAAGGGGGGGAAGAGTCCAGGGTAGCTCTCCACCGTGAGCCGGTCCACATGCATGTAGTTTGGGCCCAGGCTCTGCGGGCTCTGGCAGTAGTGCTGGTTGTACTTGGAATGGACCTTGGGGCTCTGGGACAGGTGGAAGCGTATCCACTGGCTGGGCTCAGGCTGGCTAATGGGATTGTTCTCCTTCCCAGTTTCGGACGTTGGCCACTGGATGGCCCAGTCCTGCTTGGAATGGCTGCTTCCTGTTGGAGAATGAAAAAAAAAGCCATTTATTAAGAATATCCGTTACAAAGTATGCACAACTTCTTTTATTTCTAAAAGGATCAACGACATTGCACCTGGTGGCTCCCCCGCACATTGCAGCAGTCCTAACACTTTGATTTCTCAATGATGTAATGGTATTATCAGTAGTCAGTATAGCAGTCTCCACAAAGACCCAGCGGAAACAAGCAGAAATACCCCCTCCTGTCCTCCGAAGAGGGAGTTCACGACCGCAAAGAGGCGCCAATCTGAATCAAATTTATTTATCATGTTACTACTAGATGCCCCAGGTACAGAAACGCCCCCAACTCCACCCCCACACACACTTTTAAACCAAAGGTACGCCACTGCCTGGTGGCACGCAGTGTGTGTCTGAATTGAATTTACTCCAGCCCTGCATGTCCTCATCACATGTTGAATTTACTCCAGCCCTGCATGTCCTCATCACATGTTGAATTTACTCCAGCCCTGCATGTCCTCATCACATGTTGAATTTACTCCAGCCCTGCATGTCCTCATCACATGTTGAATTTACTCCAGCCCTGCATGTCCTCATCACATGTTGAATTTACTCCAGCCCTGCATGTCCCCATCACATGTTGAATTTACTCCAGCCCTGCATGTCCTCATCACATGTTGAATTTACTCCAGCCCTGCATGTCCCCATCACATGTTGAATTTACTCCAGCCCTGCATGTCCCCATCACATGTTGAATTTACTCCAGCCCTGCATGTCCCCATCACATGTTGAATTTACTCCAGCCCTGCATGTCCCCATCACATGTTGAATTTACTCCAGCCCTGCATGTCCTCATCACATGTTGAATTTACTCCAGCCCTGCATGTCCCCATCACAAGTTGAATTTACTCCACCCCTGCATGTCCCCATCACATGTTGAATTTACTCCAGCCCTGCATGTCCCCATCACATGGTAAAATTGACTTGCCGAAGGCGCTGGCATCAGAATGGAGTGGGTATTCAAACTCAGTATCTAAAATCTCAAGACTTTTAACCACAAGAGTAGCCTGTGCCCATCGGTACATCACAGTTCTGCAGTACAGGATTCTTCTCAGTGTCATTAAACCTATTGTCTTCTGTAGATAAACTCTCTGCACTTGGTATCTATACAACGAAGGTCTTTATTAAAGGTTTTAATCAGTAAGGGCTCAAATGTACCCGCAGTCTATTTGTAAACGCTGCAATCTGTTGTAGTCATTGATTTGTCTACCCCTTATCTGCATGACAGCGCTGTGAATTCTGTCCTCCTATTAAAATGAAACCAATTTTCCTTGCCAGCAGCCATTATTTGTAATTCTCTCTCCATTTACATGATACGCTAAACTGTTTGAAACCCAGAGAAGTGCACTCAGTAATTAAAATTCAAAGTAATAGAGTTTTAATAGCACAGACCTCCTGAATCATAGTTTGATAGATGCTGAGCAGTCTGCAACTCTCTTTCAGGTTTAACAGCAATCTGAACCACTAGGTAGGTCAGGAGATTTTATTTCGCTAGATATTAAAAGAAGCAACTCTTGCAGAAGTGTATTGACTAGAGGCTACAATGTGCGAAAACAGGAGGCGCATATGGTGCAATACATACGTTTGGAGTAGATACATTTTAATTCAAACCAGCGTGTGTGTGTGTGTGTGTGTGTGTGCCTGTGTGTGCCTGTGTGTGTGAGCGTGTGTGTGTGTTCTCTATCTGGAGCACAGCACATTATTTCAGAGATGCCGTATTGACATGCACCCTCACAGGAGATGACCCTTAAATGTGCCCATCAACATGACAGTGACAGCTCATCTGCCAGAAAGCCACTGATCCTTCTCTCTAAAGCAATGGCGTGTGGTGACATCCTCAACCTTTCCCCAGGCTCGGCTTCAACGGGCCAACTCAACACTGCATAAAATAACAATGACTCGCTCCCCGCTCCCCGCTCCCCTCTCCCTGCTCCATGCTCCATGCTACCCGCTCCCTCTCCCTCTCCCTCGCTCCCTCTCCCTCTCCCTGCTCCCCGCTCCCGCTCCCTGCTCCATGCTCCATGCTGCCCGCTCTCTCCCTCTCCCTCTCCCGCTCCCTCTCACCTCTCCCTGCTCCCCGCTCCCCGCTCCCTGCTCCATGCTCCATGCTGCCCGCTCCCCTCTCCCTGCTCCATGCTGCCCGCTCCCCTCTCCCCTCTCTCTCTCCTCTCCCTCTCCCTCTCCCTGCTCCCCGCTCCCCGCTCCCTGCTCCATGCTCCATGCTGCCCGCTCTCCCTCTCTCTCTCTCTCCCCTCCCCTCTCCTCTCTCTCTCCCCTCCCTCTCCCTGCTCCATGCTGCCCGCTCCCTCTCCCTCTCCTCTCTCTCTCTCCCATCCCTCTCCCTCTCCCCGATCCCCGCCTCCGCCTCCCTCTCCCTGCTCCATGCTCCATGCTGCCCGCTCCCCCCTCCCCTCTCCTCTCTCCCCGCTCCGCTCTCCCCTCTCCATGCTCCCCTCTCCCCTCTCCCCGCTCCCCTCTCCCTGCTCCTTATTCCAGCGGTCTCCAGGTTTGTGCCTCTCACTCTTCTCATTAATTCACCCAGCGAACACGGCGCTGCTCAGACCTCCTGAATAAAACATTTTGTTTAGGTGACTCATGTTGAACAGCTGAGGGGATTTTGTGGGTACAATTAGCCCCTAATGAAGAGCTCTCGAGGAGCGAGGCTCTGCCTCCCCTTCTGCTGTGAAACTCTGTGAAGATGATCACTCGAGTACCCCACGTCTTGAGTAAGCACCAGGGATAGAGCTCCAGCACAAGTCTAGCTGCTCAACGGGTCATAACTGATGAGGCTCATCATTGCATTTTTAATTAGGGTGTCTAATAATAGACAAAAAAACTCCTGAAAAGAAACTTTGCTTGTGAGTCTTTTAACATGTGCCCCCTTCAGATTATACCTCGTGGATCTTATTAGGCAGGGATTCATATGGGCGCTGCAGTGTACAGAATCGCAAAGGGTTTGGACCAGGTTCGATCTAAAGGTAGAGATTCAGAGATATTGAAGTGTCTGTCTCCCGACCAGAAGTCTGTCGTACAGAGGCTAACAATAAAATAATCTGTACTTAATTGCAAAGTTAATTGTTATCTGAAAAAAGAAAAAAAAACATAATTCTAAAATGAATAATTTAAGACTTACAAGTTATTATTATTTGTTTATTTAGCAGACGCCTTTATCCAAGGCGACTTACAGAGGCTAGGGTGTGTGAACTATGCATCAGCTGCAGAGTCACTTACAACTACACCTCACCCGAAAGACGGAGCACAAGGAGGTTAAGTGACTTGCTCAGGGTCACACAATGAGTCAGTGGCTGAGGTGGGATTTGAACTGGGGACCTCCTGGTTACAAGCCCTTTTCTTTAACCACTGGACCACACACTTCCTAAGTTAAAACGTCTTAGTTGTTGATATCAGGCTTGGTAACTTTACTCTGTCCATGAAAAAAATACGCAAATGACGATTTGGAGTAAATAGCTTTGAGAAGTGTGACTACCTACAGGAGAACAGCAAACGGAAAGCAAGGAGGATTCGGTGAAACTTGACACTACACTACACCCTCTCACCACGCTCTTTTAAGTTCAAGCCTGCTGTTTCAACATCTCCAAAGCAATTTGCACTCAAGACTGTTTTACAATATAAATTCCGCTCAGGGTTCCTGCCCATCCTCATCGTGGGAAGGCTGTGAAGGGTTTTTTTTTTCTTTCCAATATGATAAAAGAAAATGTCAGAGACAGTGACTGCAAATGTGATTCCGAGCCGTCTAGTAAATCAAATGAAATATTCTTCCGAAGACACTTCTGAACGTGCTCCAAGGCTCCAGGGATTACGGATGGGGGCTGAACAATCCTGCCCCTTCATTTTCTCCCCCTGGTCTAAAAGATCACGTGGAAGTTTCTAAGAGCCCTTTGCCTGATTACCAGCTTCACATGCGTGGCTGCGTGACATGGTCTATTGGCTCCACTGACTGAAATACCCCAACGTTTTCTCTGTAAGCTTTGAAACAGCCACTGGCCGAAGCAATAACGGAAGATCATATAGTTTGAGGTGTGGTTTTTTTAAAAGTGCATCAATATTTATCGAAAGACAAATCATAAACTGTATAAGTACTAAGTACCTTTCATTAGACAATAATGATTGATCTGGTAGCCGCCCACATAGGGCCTGATTCAGATGGGAAAATAATAATGTGAATTTCATTTTATAGAATTATTTTAGCTTTGCAGAGCCCTTAATGACCCCTAGCAAGAAGCAATAAATGAAATTGTAATGACTTACGTTCTCAAAGCAGCTTTCTTCCATGCAGTTTTAGCATTAAAGGTGTACTAGCTAATAAAGTCATTCCACGTGCCATAGCACCCGCATAGCTTTGTTCAACGCACTCTGTTACAAGGAGATTTTTAGAAGTCATCTTGAAGTTACTGACCGTTTGGCACTGACACAGTATAAAAACAACAGCTCTGTTTTACTAAACTTCAAGTCAAAGTTGCTCAAGTGGAGTCACACAGAACACTTTAGCCGCTGTCAAAATGTATCCAGGACGAGATTACAGAGCTAAAAGCTTGATAAATGAGAACTTCCTGTCAGGCTGATGCTAGAAAACATTGTGGTGGTTAAGTATGAAACGGAAGCTGAAGGTTTAAAGGTATAATCTGAGACGCTCAGCACATTATGTTATGGTCAGATAGCTGCATATTATACATAGATTTCCCCCCCTGACACTCAAAGGCTTTCATTGCATCTATATCAGGCCAGCGTGAAGCCCCAACACCATGACAAAGCAGTCTGAAAACCAGCAAGATTTATGGTTGCATATTTATAGAAGGATTTTTGTTAATCGGCATACTAATTGGGCATTAACAATAGTCTTTAAATAGTTGAAAAAGCTAAAAAGCATGTTTCCCCAACGATGCCTGACCCTAATTAGTGCAGAGCTGAAGCTTCGCTCGTTGGGATTGTTCCCAAACGTCTGTGGAAATGAAACGAGGATTACATGAAAGGTTAACCTCTGCTAATTCAAAGTCATCAATATTAACACAGTAATCCTGACATGTCAATGGGACTGCCTGCTGCTCTCTTTCATATATACGGAGAGCCTCATTCACAAAGCTCAGCCTATTTTTTTTTTTTTTGGGAGAGAGATACATTATGTAACATGGGGAGCTCTTCATTGCTTCATTCACTTTTTTTAATAATTTCAAAAATGTTCAATGCTTTTTCCGGGTCATTGTCGTCCTCCTATCAGTCTTCATTGAATTTCACACACAGACCAATAGCAAGCAAGGGTATGGGCTAATTAGTGCCACCTACTGAGTCTCACATTGTACAGACTGATGTATGCAAAGTAAAGTCCCTTCACTGACCAGTTCATCACTACAGCTGCTCTATGTCAATCCCCTTCAACACGGAGATCGATCTGAGGATCTCAATGTGTTAGGACAAGCTCTCTATTAAAGGAGTGTTCAATCACCATACCTCCTGTTAGAATCAGCATTATTATCGCCGGCCTCCTTACCATCGGGGCAGTGATCTTTTTACTTTAACTGGGGGTTTCAAGCACCACACCGCAGCAAAGGAAAGGTACATTTATTGGGGATGGCCAAGGCTACAGAGTGTCTCTAGAAAAATATATGCAAACCCTGAATTAAAGTAAAAAAAAAATATTAAAAAAGGAGGACAGGAGGGGGGGTTTCACAGCCAGTGAGATCCTCATGTTCAAATAGAAATATTCTGATATAGTATTGAGACCACAGACGTCGGAAATGGAATCACGATTGAGAAATTTCACAAAGAAAAAAAAAAAAACGTTCGTTACTACGGGGCTCTGCTTTCTCGTCTCTGCTGGAGATCACCCATAATGCACTGCCTCACTTGATTGGCGTTTCCGCTGGGTCCCAGTGGAGACTGCAGTACTGACTATTGATTACATGAGAAAGTGATTTAGAAATGCGTTTCAGTGCTGCTGCAATGTGAAGGGGACATTTCCCAGAGGATGAAAAAGTGAGGGGGACATGTCCTCCGCGTCCCCCATGTAGATTACACCCATGGGTACAGCCCATAATAATCTGCTCGTTTCATACTTTCATTAATCGATTCCCTGAAAATGACGTGATGTTTTTTTTAAAGACTCAGAGGAGTACATTTTGTTTTTGTGTGCATTTCCATCTAATTGCTGTAACACTCTGTTCTAACTGCTGTAACACCGTTCACTGACGGTAGGGCTCTCCTGCGATGGCATGCATTGCAGAGAAGCGTAGGGCATGGCGGAGCTTTGAAATCTGAACACGATTTGCACTAATCCCTCATTAAATCAGCTTGCTTGCACACCCCTTGCATTGCCTTCTCTAATCTAGTTACGGTCCCTCCTACAGTAAAGAGAAGGCGGTGGAGCACGCTGCTAGTGGCTCTCTCCCCGGACTCTCTGAAGCTCAGAAGGGAGATGTCATTTGTAGTAGTAACAGGAGCACTGCCATCCCCAGCGCCTCGCCCATCCCCTCACATTGAAGGGCTTGAATTGAAGCCATGCACTTTCTGCACAGGGATGGCTGCTGGGTTGGAACGTCCAAGCCCGTTACTCAACAGAACTGGCTAATTAAAGAGTAACAAGCTTCATTTGAGTTGCTTTTTCATTTCCCTTTTGATGGTATTTACAATCGTTCTGTGTGTGTCCGGGGTCTCTTTCTCCCACAGTATCTCTCTCTCTCTGGATGTGCAGAGTGTGTGTAAGAGTGGAACAGTCCTATTGTCACATGACATGAATGGAATAAAGACAGCTGCCAGTCCCTGTATTCTCCAGACAGGCTCAAAGCCAGGACTTAGAGAACACTTATAATAAACTTCATACTGGATCAACAGGACCCCTCAGAATAATACCATAAAACATTACAGGGGGAACACAAGGGTAATATGACATTCGAAGCCTCTTCCCTTTTTAATTCTATTCATATGAACTTCAACAGCTGCTGATCAAGCTGAGCTCACATGAACTGGGTGACAGAGGTAACCCCTCTAGTAAAAGTTCAATCATGATAGTAAAATCGAGGTGTAGTCAATGATAGGCAATACCATTTGAAGAGAAACTGAAGGCTTGGCAATATGCAGCCCGGAACGCTCTAGAATGCTGTCCTGTTCTCAGAACCTTTACTTCATTCTATAGAAAACTACCCAGACACGACAGAGGCATGCCTTCCCACCAAACTACTAAGGGTTCAATTGCAATAGCAGTTGTACCTAAATACAAACATACAGTACCTTAAAACTACCTTCATACCTTCCAGAATAATTAGAAAGCACTTTCTTGAGCGAATTCTCAACATGATTACCAGGATTACTGTCAAAGATCTCCCTCTAGTGGAACGGATAAGAAACAGCACTCTTCAGCACTGTGTCCTGACTCTGTGATGCTGCAAGGTAGCCAAAATATGACCTTCATATCATCAGTACCTTAAAACATCAGAACACTGATCAAAGTGTCTGGTGTCAGAAAACGTATTGCTTAAGAGGAGGCAGTGGTTTAGAGGTACATAGTGTTCTGTATATGGCAGGAATGTTGTTTTCTGGGCAGTGTGGTAGATGGCAGGCTGGTTTTAGAGAGGATGCACTGTACAACAGACCGATATGCTGTAATTGAGCATAAAGCATTCTTCTGTATAGGACCACACCCCCACCTCCTGGCCGTAATTAAGTACTGCATCAGAAACCCACAATGTAAAACTGCACACTCGTTAGCAGTCCAAGATCTCAATTCTATTCTCTCATTCGACCTACCCAAAATTTCTGGAGAGTACTGTACAAACCTCAAACCCCACCACTGCCACCTTCCTGTTCATATCCCAATTCTCTAAGTGATTGTTGAGGACATCTTATGCACTGGGTCTACACTGCAACACTAAAAGGCATGTAGGATCATTTCTTATATGTACATCCTCTTAATAAATGCATTCGTATTAACCTCTAGTACACACATGTTGCTGTGGTGTGTATCTGTTCTACATACTGCTGCTGGGGAATCAAGTTCCTCTGACCGATATATGAATCGCTGCTGCCCTCTGCTGAAATAACAATGACATGACACTACAAAACACTGGGCTGAATCTCCAGGTAATACATGAACCTGGCATCTGCTAATGTTGCACACGAAAGAGAAATGTTGCACGTGCTCTGTGAGAGTGACCTCTCCCAGGGTGTTTTAAGATGAATGGGACTTTTTTATTGCAACCTATTAATAATCCTAGGCATGTTACTGACATACCTGTCAGACTAATAAAACAGATTCCTTACCTGCTTTATGGACGTTTCTCAGGCAGGAGAGGGAGGCGTTGAGGCGAGCGCACTCCTCACTGCTGGCTCCGTACTTCTGCACGGTCTCACACACCTGCTCATCACTCATCTCCAGCAGGGCTTCCAGGGTCAGCTCGTCTGGACCGATCTCCTGGAACCACACGGAGGGGAGAGGGGGGCATTACAAACACATCGGAGAGGTGCCGTCCTGCCACTAAAGAAAAAGCAATCTATCTACACTGCCTTGACCTGTAACTAGTATCGGGTCTGATCACTGTCTGTCCCGATCGCAGCCTTGACAGGATGTGGTATAGACTCCACAAGGTGCTGGAAGGCTGTTTGATCACAGCATTGACAGGATGTGGTATAGACTCCACAAGGTGGTGGAAGGCTGTTTGATCACAGCATTGACAGGATGTGGTATAGACTCCACAAGGTGCTGGAAGGCTGTTTGATCACAGCATTGACAGGATGTGGTATAGACTCCACAAGGTGCTGGAAGGCTCTGACCACAGCCTTGACAGGATGTGGTAAAGACTCCACAAGGTGCTGGAAGGCTCTGATCACAGCCTTGACAGGATGTGGTATAGACTCCACAAGGTGGTGGAAGGCTGTTTGATCACAGCATTGACAGGATGTGGTATAGACTCCACAAGGTGCTGGAAGGCTGTCTGATCACAGCATTGACAGGATGTGGTATAGACTCCACAAGGTGCTGGAAGGCTGTCTGATCACAGCATTGACAGGATGTGGTATAGACTCCACAAGGTGCTGGAAGGCTCTGATGACAGCCTTGACAGGATGTGGTATAGACTCCACAAGGTGCTGGAAGGCTGTCTGATCACAGCCTTGACAGGATGTTGTATAGACTCCACAAGGTGCTGGAAGGCTGTCTGATCACAGCCTTGACAGGATGTAGCATAGACTCCACAAGGTGCTGGAAGGCTGTCTCAATGGATTGCTAATCCATTCTGTCAATCATATTTCAGACTTGACCAACAAGCCTCTCTGACCGTCTTTTCTCTCTGTCTGTCACAACTCACATGATCAATCTAATGTGCTTCTCTTTTTCAAACACAAACAAAACACTGTTGCAGGACAGCATTAACATTTTCACAATCATACAGCCCAGTTATCTTTAGCGGGCACCTGCTATAGGGTTATCTCTGGGTAAAGAGCATAACCGTGTTAGCTGTACCTCCGTGACCTCCTTGCGCATGTTGACAATGCGGAACCAGTGTGTCAGGTGTGGGAAACCCTCCAGCTCAGCACTGCGCTCCTGTAGGGAGACCTTCCGCTTGCAGGAGAGCTGCCTGCTGAAATACTTCACCAGCTTGCCCTGAAACACAGAAACAAACAAGCGACGAGCGATCTCATTAGCATGCTTACTGAGGAGCAGCAGGGATTATAGTGAATAACTCAAAACTGCAACTAGAGTTTTTGTGAACGACAGCAAAGTATTCCCGGTGGCATAATCTAGGGGGGGCTGTTGTATCACATCAAATGGTTTGTAAACATAAAGTAAAATGGAAATGTGAAGAACAATGCATCACTGATATATATCGAGAAGCTAGGTGGCACTGCAGATATTAATTCTGCAGGTCATGGATCAGACTCTGTCTTCCAGCGTCCATTGAGACTTTTCTGTTATATTTTTTGGCGTCATTTGACCTGGGTTTTTAAGAGCTAAATCATTTTGCGATACTCTAAATAATAATAATAATAATAATAATAATAATAATAATAATAATAATAATAATAATAATAATAAAATGGGACTTAATCGATTATTAAAGCTTCCTTGGTACAAACTGTTGTGTTGATAGATTTTTTATTACTGTAGTGGCAAAGTAACTATTATATCTCAATTGCTATATTGATAAGATAAATAAATAAATGCATGCTGTAATTATAATATGCACAGCAATGAGTGCACATTCACAAAGTACTGTGCTAAGTAAAAAAAAAAAGTTTAAAAACTTGATATAAATAACTCTTGATGTTCTCCCCCTACCTCCAGCTCAGCTCTCTCGCTAGTTCTGTATCATTAGCAGCTTGTTCTTTCGGTTTACGGTAATAAAATGCTACACGTTTAGCACAGTGGTAAATGTCCTAGGCTTGCACATGGATGAGACTTGAGGAATCAGTGTAACTCCAAGATAGCCACTAGAGGGCAGCAAAACACCTCTGAAAAAAACACGTGTGGTTTAGAATTGCTGCGCATTATTTCTACACCGCGTGTAAAAGCACAGGTTTCAGTACAGTAACCAGCATAGGGACTAATGAAATGAATTACACATCGACAGCAATCAGACAGACATGCTTTTAAAAACTACTTATATACTAATAATATTGACTATTGTTCTAACACTATATGTAAGAACACACACCAGTAGTGGTCCATGGGAAATCACCGCCGGGGTTAGAATAGACTGTAAACCCATGCAGGTTCCACATTCACTAACATGCTTAATGCAAAACCAAGGGTGGAAATAGGACTCCTTTTGAGTAGCAGTTTCACCCATTCCAGATTTTTCTACGAGCTTGTTTAGCCCCAGTGTACAGGTAACAAGCTCAGGTGTGTCTTATTAAACTCATAGTAAAACCAGGACTGGATCAACCTGATATGCAATGGGAGTCTTATTTCTATCCCTGCAATGCACACAATTGCCAGTAATGATTTAAAATGCACCCCTACTCATCTACTCACTGTAAGCATGCGTAATAAAACTTACAACAAACCCAGTATAACACCTGTGACGGCCTTGCACTGTGAAATTGGGAGCATTGTGAAACGGCAGGCAGTGTGTTCTAATCCTCTGTGACACGGAGCAGAGCTGGCGCTGTGTTGTGAGGCCGGGGCTCCTCATGAGAAAGCGTGCTGCTTCCTGACAGAGACGTATCAGGGAGATGGCTTTGAAAATCCCTGTGAAGATCGATGAG
Source organism: Acipenser oxyrinchus oxyrinchus (assembly GCA_030684275.1). NCBI lineage: Eukaryota > Metazoa > Chordata > Actinopteri > Acipenseriformes > Acipenseridae > Acipenser > Acipenser oxyrinchus. The sequence goes on along the minus strand of CM060267.1, from coordinate 25,120,371 downwards.
GTCCTTCTCTCTAACATGCTGGATATAACAAGAGGAGTTTCCTGCACTGGAACAGTTTATTCAGAGCCCCCTTCCACACCGGAGTCGGCAAAGTGATTTTAAACTTGCAACCACCTGCATACTGGTATTAGACTATAAGAACTCGTATAACCAGGAGGACCCCATTCAATTACTGTTAAGATAACATTCACATACAAACAGCACCGCCTCTAAAATCTGAAACATTGAAACGATTCATGTGGAGATGCAGCAGCTAATTGCTTATTGCGCGCCAGGACTTTTATGTTGCTAGTCTGAAGCTCTTCTGCTTGTATTTGTTTGGTGTTGAGTTTTGTGCAGAATCTGATGCAAAGGTATGCATTATGTTACATGTAGTCTCTGTAAGTCGCCTTGGATAAAGGCGTCTGCTAAATAAACAAATAACACTTATGTATAATCGTATGTACATGTATGAACACTAAGGTTTTCTCAAGGCTTCAATTGTTGATTACTGTTCCAACAGGAAACTGCTTCTGGATTGCACCTCTAGTTTCACGTGACCAATCTATGCAGTTTTCTTATTTATGCAATTTTATTATCAGCAAAAAAACACTTTCTTTGCAGATACTGCCTCCTAAAGTATCAAGCATAAAGAAACATTCATCCATTACAGCACTGTGAATATGTTCTAGAGCATCATTCATTACAGCACTGTGAATATGTTCTAGAGCATCATTCATTACAGCACTGTGAATATGTTGTAGAGCATCATTCATTAGAGCACTGTAAATATGTTCTAGAGCATCATTCATTACAGCACTGTAAATATGTTCTAGAGCATCATTCATTACAGCACTGTAAATATGTTCTAGAGCAGCATTCATTACAGCACTGTAAATATGTTCTAGAGCATCATTCATTATAGCACTGTGAATATGTTCTAGAGGATCATTCATTACAGCACTGTGAATATGTTCTAGAGCATCATTCCTTACAGCACTGTAAATATGTTCTAGAGCATCATTCATTACAGCACTGTAAATATGTTCTAGAGCATCATTCATTACAGCACTGTAAATATGTTCTATAGCATCATTCATTACAGCACTGTAAATATGTTCTAGAGCATCATTCATTACAGCACTGTAAATATGTTCTAGAGCATCATTCCTTACAGCACTGTGAATATGTTCCAGATCAGTGACGTGAGGACAGGAAGCAACTCAGCTGCATGGCCTGAGCCAGCCACCTATCAATTATAATCAAGTGTAACACAATTATGAACACCATTAATGCAAAGGCAATTCAGTTTTGAGTTTCTCGGTTTGCATGGGAACCAACCTTTAACTGAAAGCCAATAGCACTCGGGGGATCCTGTAGTAAAGATGTGGACTGCTCTCTGGACATCATTAATGATACATTATGCTCACATTCAAAAACCTCTCCTGAGAGCCCTCAATGCAATTACAGCTTAAGAGTCCAATAAAATATCTTTTAATAGATTGCCCTTTCATCATTCACTGGAGCCAACGCACAGGCCTGCTCTTAAGCCAGTTAACCACGTGTATTCTGCGTGTGGTTTTTCTCCAGTACTGTGCAATGCAGTGGTGATGCTGCACTGGGATTATTTACTTTTGCTTCAGGTTTCTTTGCTAAGGGTTTGTCTTCCACAGATAGACGATACAAAGTGTGCAGTGGAAAAGCATGGGAAACTAAAAAGATGAATGTGCCATCATCCTTACAGTGGTTTATTCCTAAATAAACTTATCACAGTTCTGTCATGCTGCCTGCACCCAACAACCAAACCCCAAAAGTTTGTTTAACACTCGCCTCTGTCTCTCTGTCTATCATGGTGAACACTACAGCTGCCAGGAATTTACACTGAAAAAAAATCTCATAGACCTCCTGTAAACATTTCAGACTGGATTTCAGACACTAGCCTATGATTTTATACACACTTTTAACCTGCAGATTAACGTGCGATTCAACATTACATCGCCTACATGGGATACAGAAAGCCAATCGCTGATTCTTTTGGTTTGTATGCTGCAAAGTCCATATAGAAACTGACTGAGAAATGTGCGAGATCGCTATGCTTTTTACTGTCGAGTGCAATTCAAACAGAAGCGATATCTTCATCATGTTATGCAACTTTAAGAAGTGTTCCCACAGGCACAGGCATCTCTAGCTGAAGTGTCCATCCCTACCAGTGCACTGAACCCGAGTGTCTATCCCAGAGGTGAAAGATATCGGATTCCATTGCTAACCCACCACTCCAACTAGAGAAATCCCATTCGGACACTTTGCATTTAAGCAAATCCACGATCGTCGAAGGACAGTGCGGGTTCCGGAGAGAAAACACAGAGTCTCCTTCAGCCAGAGGCCACACAAGGTTACAGATCACATATGCACAGTGCAAACTGTTCATCGGAGACATTTCCAGCAAGTGAGAGTAAATCCCTTCAAAACAAACTGTCACAAAGAGTTCTGCAGGCCCAGAGTCCCCGGACCTGGGGCAGTGTCAGCTCTGCTCTTGCCTCCCGCGCTCATCTGGCTGCACAAGCAGCTCCACAGTATTGATCTGTTTGCATTGATCGGCCAGTGTTTTGCAGTATCGGTATGTATGTAACACAGAAGCAGATGGCAGCAATCAAGCACTTAATACTGCCACAGCACAGCACAGAGGAGGATGAATCAAATCAGCATGCTGCTTTGATAGAAACAATGCATTCACTCGAGGAAAGTGGAGGGCTGCTGTAATTCAGCCTCCTCAAACAGGAAGTCTCATTTGAGGTTTTTTTCTGATCAAGTATAAGTGTGCAACATATCCAGGTGAAATTTGCTAATAAAGCTTTCCTGTTCAGGCTATTTGAATGCTCTGACTGCAGGACCAGAAGTATGTGGAGTCTTCTACAGGGATAGAAATAAGACTCCCATTGCATAGCAGTGTGATCCAGTCCTGGTTTTGTTACCATTACACTGTAGATAATAAAGCTGGTATTAAAACCTGGAATGGATGAAACTGCTATGCAATAGGAGTCTTATTCCCATCCCTGTTGTACTAGTGAGTTTGAAATGATGTTGCAGTGCAATAGAAAATTTCGCTCCTAGAGCCTGTGTGGATGCTCGTATATCTATTGCAATGTTTGCGTCTGTACCAGGAGTCTGTCAAACCGGATCTCCCTCTGCAGTCTACAAGCAAATCTGCAACAGGGCGCTATACGAAAATCAAGGATCACCTAAGTGCATCACGTTTTTTTACAATTTCATCAACCAGTATTTCAGAATCATTTACTCGCAGCCCTTCTGTTCTGCCTGCATATATATATATATATATATATATATATATATATATATATATATATATATATATATATATATATATATACAGTACTGTGCAAAAGTTTTAGGCAGGTGTGAAAAATGCTGTAAAGTAAGAATGCTTTCAAAATAGACATGTTAATAGATTATATTTATCAATTAACTAAATGCAAAGTGAGTGAACAGAAGAAAAATCTAAATCAAATCCATATTTGGTGTGACAACCCTTTGCCTTTAAAACAGCATCAATTCTTCTAGGTACACTTGCACAAAGTCAGGGATTTTGTAGGCATATAGTCAGGTGTATGATTAAACAATTATACCAAACAGGTGCTAATGATCATCAATTCAATATGTAGGTTGAAACACAATCATTAACTGAAACAGAAACAGCTGTGTAGGAGGAATAAAACTGGGTGAGGAACAGCCAAACTCAGCTAACAAGGTGAGGTTGTTGAAGACAGTTTACTGTCAAAAGTCATACACCATGGCAAGACTGAGCACAGCAACAAGACACAAGGTAGTTATACTGCATCAGCAAGGTCTCTCCCAGGCAGAAATTTCAAGGCAGACAGGGGTTTCCAGATGTGCTGTCCAAGCTCTTTGAAGAAGCACAAAGAAACGGGCAACGTTGAGGACCGTAGACGCAGTGGTCGGCCAAGGAAACTTACTGCAGCAGATGAAAGACACATCATGCTTACTTCCCTTTGCAATCAGAAGATGTCCAGCAGTGCCATCAGCTCAGAACTGGCAGAAAACAGTGGGACCCTGGTACACCCATCTACTGTCCGGAGAAGTCTGGTCAGAAGTGGCCTTCATGGAAGACTTGCGGCCAAAAAGCCATACCTCCGACGTGGAAACAAGGCCAAGCGACTCAACTATGCACGAAAACACAGGAACTGGGGTGCAGAAAAATGCAGCAGGTGCTCTGGACTGATGAGTCAAAATTTGAAATATTTGGCTGTAGCAGAAGGCAGTTTGTTCGCCGAAGGGCTGGAGAGCGTACATGAATGAGTGTCTGCAGGCAACAGTGAAGCATGGTGGAGGTTCCTTGCAAGTTTGGGGCTGCATTTCTGCAAATGGAGTTGGGGATTTGGTCAGAATTAATGGTCTCCTCAATGCTGAGAAGTACAGGCAGATATTTATCCATCATGCAATACCATCAGGGAGGCATCTGATTGGCCCCAAATTTATTCTGCAGCATGACAACGACCCCAAACATACAGCCAAAGTCATTAAGAACTATCTTCAGCGTAAAGAAGAACAAGGAGTCCTGGAAGTGATGGTATGGCCCCCACAGAGCCCTGATCTCAACATCATTGAGTCTGTCTGGGATTACATGAAGAGAGAGAAGCAACTGAGGCTGCCTAAATCCACAGAAGAACTGTGGTTAGTTCTCCAAGATGTTTGGGCCAACCTACCTGCCGAAGTTCCTTCAAAAACTGTGTGCAAGTGTACCTAGAAGAATTGATGCTTGATGCTGTTTTGAAGGCAAAGGGTGGTCACACCAAATTTGATTTAGATTTTTCTTCTGTTCACTCACTTTGCATTTAGTTAATTGATAAATATAATCTATTAACATGTCTATTTTTGAAAGCATTCTTACTTTACAGCATTTTTTCACACCTGCCTAAAACTTTTGCACAGTACTGTATATATATTTTTATTTGCCTCTAGTATCGTTCGCACTGGGCACTGGTAAATTCCACCCTCAGTGTGGGTTGGACGGATCAAGTTCTGGCGCCTTCCCAATTCAAATCAGTTTGATCTGGGTCTGCTGCTGATATAAACAAAGGTTACTGATTTTGAAAGCTCTGTTTGCTTTTCGGGCGTCAATGATCCTTCGTCACGCACCTTGGCAGGGGCAGGATTCCCACTGAACCAGTAGGTGAGAAAGATCTTGATCCAAACTGAGACAACATGCCCATGTTACCATCCCTGCTTCACCGGTTTACTCCTAGAGATGTGGCCTCAAGCTCTGAATGCTTCAGAGCACTGACATCTTTTTATTTATGTCGTGCCAATACATTATCACAGCCACTAACTAATACACGTGGCTATTCTCAAATCTTTACCAAACCAACCGAAGTAACTGCGTGCTTAACGGGCGTGGCCACTTTATTAGGAAATGGATCTTACATAAGAACATAAGAACATAAGAACATAAGAACATTATCACATAAGTAAGTTTACAAACGAGAGGAGGCCATTCGGCCCATCTTGCTCGTTTGGTTGTTAGTAGCTTATTGATCCCAGAATCTCATCAAGCAGCTTCTTGAAGGATCCCAGGGTGTCAGCTTCAACAACATTACTGGGAGTTGGTTCCAGACCCTCACAATTCTCTGTGTAAAAAAAGTGCCTCCTATTTTCTGTTCTGAATGTCACTTTATCTAATCTCCATTTGTGACCCCTGGGCCTTGTTTCTTTTTTTTAGGTCAAAAAAGTCCCCTGGGTCGACATTGTCTATACCTTTTAGGATTTTGAATGCTTGAATCAGATCACCGCGTCGTCTTCTTTGTTCAAGACTGAATAGATTCAGTTATTTTAGCCTGTCTGCATACGACATGCCTTTTAAACCCGGGATAATTCTGGTCGCTCTTCTTTGCACTCTTTCTAGAGCAGCAATATCCTTTTTGTAACAAGGTGACCAGAACTGAACACAATATTCTAGGTGAGGTCTTACTTATGCATTGTAAAGTTTTAACATTACTTCCCTTGATTTAAATTCAACACTTCTCACAATATATCCGAGCATCTTGTTGGCCTTTTTTATAGCTTCCCTACATTGTCTAGATGAAGTCTGAGCCAACATAAACTCCTAGGTCTTTTTCATAGATTCCTTCTTCAATTTCAGTATCTCCCATATGATATTTATAATGCACATTTGTATTGCCTGCGTGCAGTACTTTACACTTTTCTCTATTAAATTTCATTTGCCATGTGTCTGCCCAGCTCTGAATGCTGTCTAGATCATTTTGAACGACCTTTGATGCTGCAACAGTGTTTGCCACTCCTCCTATTTTTGTGTCGTCTGCAAATTTAACAAGTTTGCTTACTATACCAGAATCTAAATCATTAATGTATGTATTAATGTATGTTCTATCTGGCTCATGATGTCACCACACGGTAATCCCTTTACTCTGAGCACCACAGAGACTGAGCACATGTTCTTAATGGAGTGCTGGCTGAAAGCACTGGGAGATTTTCAGAACTCAAAAGGACTGAAAGAGGATTTAACAGAGGGCTGGTGCGGAGCAGGCCAGGAGGAGTGAGTTCATCGGAGTCCCTACTATGTTGAAAAGATTGCTGTTTTAATACATTGGGATTGAGTTATTCAGGAGGTACTCAATGAAATTAAAAAGCACGTCATCTGGCCAGCAAAGGTTTCAGTTTGAAAAATATGGATTGCTTTAGGATTATCTAGGGCATTACTGAAGCCCAGCATGCAGATCAACCACAAGAAAAAAATTCTTCCAACACGCTGCATGCAAACTTTTGCAAGCAGCATTGAAGTGCACGCATATAACCTTTCATTGGCCAAGCTCACTAACCTTTTTGTTTTTGCATTTCACACATCATATCCTCCTACCCGATTACAATGACGACTGGGCAGCACGTACATCAATAGAATAATCTGTAACAAAGGGCAGTCAAAATGCCGTGCAAAAAAATACAGTCAAACTTCTCACTGCAACTGACCCCATGTGCCACAGACATCAGACACATTACCCAAACTCAAGTGCAGCAATGGCAGGACCATGTCTTCATTTTGTATGACTAAATGCACCATTCAAAGGGGGTCGCCTTACTTGCATGGCAATAAACGAGCTGTGTGTGCATGCAATGTGCACATTTCCATGGCACACGCATGCAAACATGCAAAAAGTTGAGCTGGCTCATGTGTGCTGGGCTGACGAGGTGAATTGCATTATTACAATACCTGATGTTGTTATTCGAATTGAAATTAATTCAATGTATGGTATATTGCACTGGGTGAATGGGTTACGATGATTGGGTTATTTAAAATTCTTTCTTACAGTGTTTATGGTTTTTTTTATTTCCATTAAAAAAAGAAAGGGTTACGTTGCAAAAAAAAATGTGTGGTTGCAGTGAAAACTGTGTCTCCTTTACCTGCTGAAGTGGCTTTTAAAAAGTCAACATCAGCACTCAGGAATGAGACTCTGAGAAACCCGAGGAGTGCATGATACAGATTCTCACAACCCTGTTAACATATTTTCATTTTTTAAACTGTCTGGAAACTAAACATGTTCCTGCTAAGATCAGAGTGGAATATGCAAGCTGCACTAGCAAGGCAAAGCACAACACTAACACTAACAAAGGAAAGAGTAGAGGACCTCCTTCTGCCCCACAGACAGTGTGGATGATGTCATGTTTATGTCAGAATAGAATGTTCATTCCAAGAGGTTCCAAAGTTCCTAGTTTGAAGACAAACTCACGTTCTTCAGTAAGAAAATGTTTTAGATTTGCCACAGGGTGTAGAGTGCATGCAAGCCTGCACAGTTAAATAAACTATGTTAATCTATAGGTTAAAAGTGTGTATAAAATCATAGGCTAGTGTCCGAAATCCAGTCTGAAATGTCTACAGGAGGTCTATGAGATTTTTTTTCAGTGTAAATTCCTGGCAGCTGTAGTGTTCACCGTGATAGACAGAGAGACAGAGGCGAGTGTTAAACAAACTTTTGGGGTTTGGTTGTTGGGTGCAGGCAGCTTGACAGAACTGTGATAAGTTTATTTAGGAATAAACCACTGTAAGGATGATGGCACATTCATCTTTTTAGTTTCCCATGCTTTTCCACTGCACACTTTGTATCGTCTATCTGTGGAAGACAAACCCTTAGCAAAGAAACCTGAAGCAGAAGTAAATAATCCCAGTACAGCATCACCACTGCATTGCACAGTGCACAGAACATTACCTAAAAAAAAAAACTTCCTTTAAAATATTCCAGGCTATATTCACAAAGCCTTTGCCTCTTTGTTACACACTTTTTCTTTCTAAAATGAAAATGCAAACTGCTAGCAGCCAGTGATGGAAATAAGACTCCTATTGCACAGCAGTTCCATCCATTCCAGGTGTTAATACAACCTTGATTAGCCACAGTGTATAGGCAACAAGCTCAGGTGTGTCTTAATAAACTCACAGTAAAACCAGGACTGGATCAAACTGCTATGCAGTGGGAGTCGTATTGCCACCCCTGGGCTAATGTTACAGAACCAGCAAGAAACAACTTAGTTTCATGTAGTTGCTCTTAATTGAGGAACCTCCTGGGCGATTTGTTTGAAGCTTTCTAACATCAATGTTTTGATGTCTTTTCATTAAAAAACAACTAGTGTTACCTTGTGAATATGGCCCTTAATATATATATATATATATATATATATATATATATATATATATATATATATATATATATATATATATTTTTTTTTTTTTTTTAAGCATTTTTCATTTAAAAAAATAAATAAAATAAACTCCAGCTTTGCAGGGTGATTTTTAAAATCTTAAACCACTAGATGTCGCTCTCCTGGTGTAAAACACGACCAACCGTGTAACAAGTAAATCATGTATCAGGTTGAACTTTTAAAAGGGTTAACAGTTGCTTGTCCTTACTGAACCTAAACTGTTTAATCAAATGAAGACTTTATTCCGCGTGTAGTGTAAGGGAGGCGTTTGGTGAGCAAACCATTTCTAGATCTTACTGTAAACTGAAACAACAGGCGCTATAATGAAGATAACATCATGTGCTTTTTTTTTATTAATAACATCTGCGATGTAAAACAAACATGTAGTAGATAATCGACATAGCAACTAAAACGGGTCTTCTTCGTGGGAAATGTGTTCTTTAACTTTCGCCACCTAGACACAGCGTTTCATAAAGTGTTGTTTCAATTTAGCTCATTCCCCACCAGATGAGTGTATTTTTTTTTTAAAACAATTGCACCAGACTGCACGACCGCACGACTGAAACTACTGAAATTAATCAGACTGTCGCTTATTCAGTTTGAATCCCTGTCAAAATACGTTTTTTTTTAATTCCCCGCCTACATCACAACCCCATTGGGGAATCTGTGGAAAACGACTTATGACAAATTGTGCTGTATATATAAATAATCAGCCAGTTCGTGGTGTTAAAATGAAGACATACAAACATCATTATATGTTATACCAAAAAAAATAAAAAAAATAAAAACGTATTTTAATTACACGTATTTTATTACGTAACATATGTCTATCCCACGGTATTCCCGTTTTTGGTTTTATTTATTTATTTATTTTTTAAAAAAAGGTGTTAAAATGTGAATTAATGTCGAACCACTCAAGGTGTTTTTCTGTCGTTCTCGAAACAACACGTTAAAAAAACAAACCACGCTAGCTGTGCCGTTTAAAATGCTAGAGACATTTGAGACCAAGGCCCTGTCAGTGAAACTGGGCTCGCAATTCTGTTCTCGAGCCACCTTTTTCTACCACCTGCAGAATGCGCAGCCTCACTTCAGCACACTGCAGCTTCTTCATTTATCAGACTGCACGCAACCCCAAATATATAAACAAATCCGCACACATCAAAAAAAAAATCTGTTTTAAACAATACTCTCAGCATTTAAAAGGTGTCGTGTGTGTGTGTGTGTGCGTATATATATATATATATATATATATATATATATATATATATATATATATATATATATATATATATATATATTAAAATGCCCTCTTCAATGTTTTACCCCTGTTTCATTGTTGATATATTTTATTTTTTATATATATATAATGATTTAGGGCTTGTTAATGTCAGCTTACCTCCAGCGTTCGCATCTCTTTTTGTGTCAAGTCGTTGGATGTGGCACATTTGGTCCTTAACCCCTCCAAACTGGAGATGCTAATGTCTATCATATTTTGAACCAGTTCGCACTGCTGCAGGGCTTTTTGCAAACTCAAATTTTGCTCTTCGCTTTTTGTCATATTTTCCTCATCCATAGTTTGCTTGCCAGTAGTCCTTTCTTTTTTTTTTTTTTCTTTTTGTTGCTGTTGTTGTAAATTGCGTTAATAAAAATAAATAAATACATAAACAAACAAAAACATCCCCATTTGCTTTAAATAAATACAAATAAAAAAATGATAAGATGTTAGAAAAAAATATATATACTATATATAATATATATTTTTTACTATTTTTTTAAGACGACTCCATTATAATCGTCCCTTTTAATCGCTTGTCAGAGACAGCAACTGCTTTCATCAGAGCAGTTCGGGTAGTGTTGGTGCTGATGCTGCTGAGGACTCAGCCTGGCACAATAATAAAGAAATTCAGGCGAGAAAAAAAAAACAGAACGCGCTTCCTCCATTTACCTCCATGCAGATTTTTGTATGCTGACATTAAATATCATGTATATTTATATTTATATAAATATATATATTTCGTTTTGCACATTGGGCAGAGTCGAACCTGTGCTTTAATATTATATTCAGAGCTGGCATATGCTTTGTGTGCAGGTGCTCCCCGTATCTTCAGTCCGCAGCTGCACCCCGGCTCTCTCTCTCCACACCGACATGTTGCCTGTCAATCAAACCCACAGCAACAGCAGCAACAGCGACGGAGGCAGCGGCAGCAGCAACGAGCGAGGGAGAGGGGAGGCTTCTCGCGAGATAATAAGGCTTCCCTCAGTGCAATGAGCTCACTGTTTTCAGATTTCCAGCATCTGAGCTAAATATAACAGAGTTACCAAGAAGTTACTTGCAATCATTGACCTAAATAAATAAATAAAGGGACCAATAAGAAAACATGCTTATCTGGGTGCAGACACCTAAGGGACATGAATCTGTGCACACAAGCACTACTGGGAGTCTATATACTGTGATAAATCGATACCCCGTCAGAAAACATTTCAATTAGTGTATGCAAGGAGGTCCTGGTAGGTTTTCATTATTATTATTATTATTATTATTATTATTATTATTATTATTATTATTATTATTATTGAAACAAATTCTTAACAGTCAATGTACAAACTAGTTCCATTTGCTAGACAGTTCTGAAAGAAAGCCATTTTATATCAATCCTGTATATTTCTGGTCCAACACTCGGTTAGAATCTCATGTCATGCTTGACCCCAGAAGACACAGCGGAGGTAAAAATGACCCAGGAAGTGAAACAGGAACAGATTGTTTGAAAATAAAGAAAGCAAACTCTGAACCTTCTTTAACCCTGTGTCCTACCAGAAAAATGAAAAGGCACGTGTGCTACAGCGTGTGTTTCTTTCAAAACTGCACATTTCACACCTATATAGCCAAATAGAAATGCCAGACATAAAAGATTTATAGATTTTGTTTGTTAGCTACAAACCCCTTTTGAAGGAAGGAAAAATGGGGGGGGGTCTTCTGATCTTCTGCTTTCCACGTCCCGTTATTTATACTGATAACGAGGGAGGGGCACATTTACAGAGCATGCTAAGTATCACTGAGTTGCTGCAATTACATGAAATAGAAGGTTGATGACTTCTTCAACAGAAAGTCATTGCCGTGTGTATGTGCCCAACACAATGTATCATTGTAATTCTCAATATCTCAGGGGTGACAGCCCGCTGCCAGTACTGAATTGTTTGACGTCTAATGCAACAAAAGAATCAATGAGCACGGTTGGTTTCTTTTTGTGAGTACGCACACACACACACACACACACACACACACACACACACACACACACACACAATTTGAATTGCACTGGCCTATAAAATCATTATCTAGCAGAAGCGGCTTGAGAGAAGGGCACCACTCAGCAATAAGACTAGCATGCGTTGCTAACGGCGACGCCAATAGCAAAATCCATGTTTACATTTGTATTATTTACACACATACCGTGTGTGTGTGTGTGTTTTATGTTATTGTTAGATGGGGATAACGTAACACTTTCTGATGTGTACTGGAAGGGATAGTACAAAGGATTTTATTTATTTATTTATTTATTTTAAATCCAGGATATGCCTGGAAGTCTGGATTTAAAATAAGTGTTGTCGTTTTCTTTAAATGAGCTTACAAACCATCCCTATCTAGCCAGTAGTGATATTTTCAGCAATGAGATTTCAGTCACACACATCCACTTAACGGCCTAGTTGCTAAGTAACCTGTAAATCCGCTCCGGGAGTCAGCCCCGCCTACGCTGCTGGCAGACTAGATTTGATTGGCTAGTGCGCTGCCATCAAGCAGTTTTGCACAGCAGAGAAAATAAGGCGTGTCTGTTTTCACTAGGAAAGCGCGCGAAGTGTAGTTTCCAGGGTAACCGTTTCACTTTTATGCTGCGTTTAAAGCACTTAAAATTAAAAAAAAATGACTTCAACTTGCAAAAGCCAGTTGCAGTCTAGGAACCTTCCGTGGTAAGTCCAATGTTATGAATTAGTGAGCAGAGAGAGAGAGAGATACTTATGGGAGTGTTTCTCTTGATGCGACACATGCGCGCTGGCAGATACACACATAAAGAAACAACATATTCGTTTTAAAACCAGCGATTGAAGATAGCAGTAGCATATTTATGAAATACATTGTGCTTGCGATGTGTCGGCTGAGCAGATAGGCTGATGTGTTGCCAGTTATAGCTCCCAGTACGATTAGATCATTTGTAACAGTTACAGGAAAGGTAAAGTCTGACAGAGACCGCGTTCAATTAGAATTAATGCGCTCTGCTTCATAAAAAGTCGAATGAAACCTGCTGAATAATGTTACGTTAACATATTTCATTACACACCACCGCTTTGTAGTTTTCCATAAACTTAACGAAAAACGGACCATTTGAAAAATGTGACATTTTGAAATCTAATATGCAATACCACAGTACTACTATTATGGCTTCCGGTAGACGTTTGCAATATAATGTGGTCGTTTCTTTGATTACGTGATGTTTAATAAAGTATCTAAATGATGTTCATATAGTTTAAAAATTCTAAATCCTAAAATTGTATGTGATGCGGAACTTTTGGCCAGAGCTGTAGAGACTCACAACTGACTAACAAAAGGATAAAATACATACCAATATTATCAGCTTTGAACGTCATGTCTTGTATGGCATTGATGAAGTACTAAACAGTTGCAGGTGTGACAGCTGTCTGTCTGTCTCATCCTCCGTCTGTTGCTCAGGCTAAGACACTCACCACCAAAGGATTATTAAATAAGATGGGAATTTGGACAAAACGTAACATTGCTTATTTCTGTGGGTTTTTTTTTAATCAATCAGGCCAAGTTACTTTTTTATGTTTAAATCTAGGTGTCTAAATTCATAAACGATTAAATGTTCCGTAGCATATTTTTTTAACCTATTATTATTATTATTATTATTCTTTTTTAAAAGGGTGGAAAAGTATCGGCCGCAGACGCTGCAGGACTTGATTTCGCATCAGGACATTCTAGGAACAAGTAAGATTTGTAAATCTTAGCGGTTTTGATGATGTTGTTAATTAAGATTAACGACACATACTTGCATATACCGCAGGGAGTTAAGTTAAGGAAATCTGTGTTTTATCCACGCTCTTGACGGTAGATCAGGGCATACATCTCCCAGAAAATGCTAAACTGTTTGTGTCAGAAGCTCTGTGGTGAAGGAGGGGGACCAGTTCTTAAAAATAAATCTGAAACTGATAACAGAGTAGATCAAACACTGCTCATCTGGATAACTATTTATTTTTACAACCTTTTAAAGGTTAATCAGGGATGGAAATAAGACTCATATTGCGTAGCAGTTTCACCCATTCCAGGTTTTACCACAATTTTGATTAGCCACAGTGTTTAGGTAACAAGCTCTGGTGTGTCTCAATAAACTCCTCACAGAACCAGGAATGGATCAAACTGCTGTGCACTGGGAGCCTTATTTCCATCCCTGTTTATCTGACCCTTTCTTTAATCCTTTTTACTCTTTTAGTTCAGCGCTTTATCAGTGAAGAGAGGCTCCCGCATCTCCTGTTTTATGGGCCTCCCGGGACTGGGAAGACCTCTACCATCCTGGCTTGTGCCAAGCAGCTCTACAAGGAGAAAGAATTCAACTCCATGGTCCTGGAGGTAATGCTGCATGATCTCTAGTGACACCGAGCCAATCCGCGGGATACAGGGAGCACTCCACTGCACCATGAGTGATGGAGACCCATCAGCACGTCTCGCAAAATATAGATGCATTATTTCACTTTGAATAGAAAATGACAGAGTTGTTAGAAAAGGTAATTGAGTTGTATTTTGAGTAAAAATAAATGCATAAATAATGTGTCTGTAACCAGATTTTAAATGGTTCCTGAATTATTTAATACAGTATAAATCTTGAATTAAATGTGAGGGTTTGAACTGTGCCTGTTTTGTAGAAGTGTTCTGAAGAAGTGTTTAATGTTGATCACTATGTATTGTTTCCTTCAGCTCAATGCATCAGATGACAGAGGTATTGATGTTGTTCGGGGTCCGATCCTCAGCTTCTCCAGCACCAGGACCATCTTTAAGTATGCAGACCGGGGCCGGGGGGCTATTCTCAATGTTGAATTATTTGTCCAATGGAGTGAATTAGATTCCCTTCATAGCCTGTGCATTTAGATGGAGTGTTACTCTAACTTTCCTGTTGAGATACGGTTAGTAGTTTTACTAAAAGCAACATGCATGTGAATAAAAGTTCTTAATCAATTGCAGAAAACAAAGGGTGCAGGTTTTAAAATATGTCTGCTTACCAGAGGTGCACCATCATGTTCCAACGTCATGGGCTCCCTGCTAGTGGGGGGGATTTATTTAAGTTAACCACCTGTTAAATAAAGTAAATGCTCTCTTTTTTTTACCTTTTGCAGTAGAGGATTTAAACTAGTTATATTGGATGAAGCAGACGCCATGACCCAGGATGCTCAGAATGCTTTGAGAAGAGGTAAGACATGTACTGTAGCCATCGGCTCCCTGCTTGTGCCCTGCGGGTCTGAGGAGCTGGCTTGGTAGCTGAGATTGTAACATCTGGTAGCTGTGTCCAGTCGCAGTCCTGGAGGGTCATTCCACTCCTGGTTTAACAGGTAACATTTATGTCATTAAGTGCTTTAGGGCTGGAGGTTTAATTGGTTCAATGGAACAAAGACCAGACGTGGAAGGGCCAGCTTTGGCCACCCCTGCCCGATAGCTTACTGTGGACAATTTGATTGCGTACCGGAGATCTTGTATTTTATTCTGGTGTGTCCCTAATGCTGTTTGTTATACCTGAGCGTTGAACTGGGGTCTGTGCGTGCTGTTCATCTGGCGTTGGACTTCCTCCCAGACCCTTGTCTTACACGTACTTCTCTCTCTATTGCCAGTGATTGAGAAGTTCACAGAGAACACCAGGTTTTGCTTGATCTGTAACTACTTGTCAAAGATCATTCCCGCACTGCAGTCTCGATGCACGAGGTTCCGGTTCGGCCCCCTGTCCCAGGAGCAGATGGTGCCCAGGCTGGAATATGTTATAGAGCAGGAAAGGTGAGCTGGGTTACACAGCCACACTTTTAAACACAATTCATGGTATGGTATTGTATGAACCCTTGACGTCTGCTTTCACAGGCCCTGATTGGCACTAGTCTTGGACTGCCTTACCTACATTGTGGAGTATCAAAACTATTTGACCGTTCTATTAGTCATTTTTACATGTGCATGCTGGCGATCCAGATCGCTTTGTGCTAGGGGACGGATGTTACTCACACACTTGTTTTTGCAGTGTTGATGTAACCCCAGATGGAATGAAGGCCATTGTGACCCTGTCTAATGGTGACATGCGTCGATCGCTCAACATTTTACAGGTTCAGTATTTTTTGTGTCTCTCTGTGTTTGGTGGCTGCCGCTAATCAAGTTGAGAGCGTGTTTCTCGCACACTCTTTGCTGTGTCAGGCCCGCGAGCGAAGCTGGAATTAACGTATCTAATCTGTTTATGTAGATTCTGTTGTGGTTTGAATGTTTAGAATTCTTCACATTGAGTGCAGAGCCACACTTTCTGCCGCATTATAAGTGTACTTGTTGCAATGGGTTCCAGTGGGGACGTGGGTTATGATGTCCAGTTTATTTACCATTAATACCTTCAACTGCGTTGTCTGTTAAACAGAGTACCAACATGGCTTATGGAAAAGTGAGTGAGGATACCGTGTACACGTGCACAGGTCACCCTCTGAAGTCGGACATTGCTAACATTCTGGACTGGATGCTGAACAAGGATTTCGCCGCGGCGTACAATAGTATCCTTTACCAGCCTTGGAAATGTGTGGGGGTGAGGGCAGGAATCTAAACCGGGCCTTAGTTACAAGATGATCCCATTTTGGCGAAAAAAAGAAAATCAAGCAGAGGAGCATTTAATAATTCAGTCTCTGCTAATGTCACGACAGTTAGATAGGAAAGAGTCAAGCACAAGAATTTCAATGTATTTTATTTATTTAACCAGGAGATGTCCTCCTCCTCATTTACAAGGGGGTCCTGAAACACAATCCAAATTACAAACAACACATTAAAAACAGGTGTGATTCTTAAACTTAATCAGCAACCTCGCATAAGTAAGACCTGTATGTATGTGTTAGTGTGGACTGAAGGAGAAGCATTGGCAGGAGGTTCTAAGCAACGATCTTTAAAACCAGAGAAATCCAGTGTTATTATTTCCCTCCTGGTTGAGGCTGTAGTGTAAGTTTTGAATTGAAAAGTGTTGGAGTTCTTATGTAAAAAAATTTCCCTCTCTATATAAATGTAGAATGTTGACAGTCCTATTCCAAAACCTTGTTGTAAACTGGACCCTATTAAATTTTTTTTTTTTTAGCACCAGGTTTAAATAATTCTAGTCCGTTCTAGAAAAGCAGCAGCTGTGTGGATGAACTGTCTGGATGCGTTTTGTTTAAACCAAGTTCCTTAGCTTTCTCGTGCCGGTAGACATCATGGAGCTTAAAACATTGAAGGGTTTGGCGTTGCATGACATCCTGACAGAGATCCACCTATTGGTCCACAGAGGTGAGTGTTTTAAGGTTCATTATATCCACTCTCCTTTACATCTTGCGTGACTCTCTTGCGTCTACCCAAGGATTCAGACAGACGTTTTGATAGATCACGTTTTGTTTGATTTCCATGTATTCATTCATTTGCAATGTCTCCTGACCGCTGGTAGAACTCATTCAAAGGCCTCCGTTCTGCCTAAGTGTTTGCTTTTTGTTTTTATAAAAGCCTGTCTCGTGTCTTTCATCGAGAGACTGGGACAGAGCTCTTTCCAAAAGCAGTGCCACAGCTTTTTACTATACAGTATGGACGCTCAGTGAGGGGGCTGCTAATTAAGAAGCAGGTATTCCAGATTTCAAAAGATTGCCTAAGTAAGACTTTTAAGACCGTCGAAGGGTGAGTCAGACAGACACCGACATTCAGAATTCAATACGCACCACCGGTTTTATTTGTATTTTGTTTTAACCGGCACAATTCTGTATTCAGTGTTCTCTGACAACTGTGTGAACAGTGGTGGTTATTCTCTCTGTGTGTGTATGTGTGTATATAATATGTCTGTGTGTGTGATTATATATATATATATATATATATATAATATATATATATATATATATATATATATATATATATAATATATATAATAATCCTCAAGGGTGCAATCTTAACACAAAGGCTTTGTTACAACAGACAGCAGTCCAATATCCAATAGAGACCTAGGCCTGAATTTGACACCATCTGCCTGGTGACGCTGGATGTTTTCTTGCAATGGTTTCCCTGGAGACACTTTGTGGTTTCCATAACAACAATAATGTTCCACTTGTAGGAGGAGCGTTTGGTGGCTTTGGAGAGGGCAGCATTGTGGAAGTTAGCAAGATAAGGATTTCTTCTGCAGTCTTCATCCTTCAGCTGCTCAATAGGATTTCCATCCCCTTTTTTGTTTTTTTGAAACCAGTAACTTTGTAATGTTTTAAAGAGGTTCTGGGAAGGTGCGTGCTGTGCCAATTGTCAGGTTATTTCAGTTTCCTGGGTGTTCTTTTAGATCAAAATTACCATTGCCGGTTATAAGCAGCAAAAACTTATGGCATTTGTTTCAGATTTATTTAATTATGCACAACGTTCCTTTTATCAAGACAATGCTTGTTTTGTTTTTTTTTTCCCCAAATTTTATAATCCTAAAAAATGTCCCATTTGCATTTAAGAAAAAACAAATGTCTTCAAAAATAGGCAAGCCCATTGTTTGCCATCTCCATGTTCGTGATGTAGCTTTGCTGTTTAGAATAGTCTGTAGGCCTGTCTTGCCATTTGGAATCCTCTGTGTGGTGTATTTATCTTCACAGCTGTGTTGTATATTTCTGTTGCATCCAGAGCCTCAGCGGTTCTATAAAGTACTTGGGGTAAGGAATAGAAGACCAGCACTGGTAGACGTGTGTGTGTGTGTGTGTGTGTGTGTGTGTGTGTGTGTGTGTGTGTGTGTGTGTGTGTGTGTGTGTGTGTGTGTGTGTGTGTGTGTGTGTGTGTGTGTGTGTGTGTGTGTGTGTGTGTGTGTGTGTGTGTGTGTGTGTGTGTGTGTGTGTGTGTGTGTGTGTGTGTGTGTGTGTGTGTGTGTGTGTGTGTGTGTGTGTGTGTGTGTGTGTGTGATAGTTCCATTTAGAAAAGTGGTCTGCTTAATATTACAGGCATTCCTGTCCTAACTGGTTGCTAAGTGAAATCTAAAGAGAATTGTTTGTATTATTTATATATTTTTTTTCTTTTTCAACAGTTGATTTTCCAGCTTCAGTTCGAATCCATTTACTCATCAAGATGGCAAACATTGAGTAAGTTTTTAAATGTATGGAATGCAACATCTATTTAAAATGTGTGGCTCCAGTGTGAATGGGGGGCACATTTAGTTCAAAGGAGCCGCTCACTGAACATAATAGATCATCTTACCAACTTTCAGCGGCTCACAGTTTCCTACCGGTTTTTATAACCATGCAAGCGAAGTGGAGCAGATGTGTGGTCTGGTCCTGGGTAAGGGAAAATTCAATTTTAGAACAACAAAAAAAAAAAAAAAAAGCAAGGTGTTAAAGATCAACAGATTAGTGTAGATAAGCAATTACTAACCGCCAGCCTCCCTCCACATCATAGTGAAACTCTCATTTCTTCATTAAGTCACCTGTGCAGGGCACACAATACTGCTAAAAGGAAGTGCTGTGCACCAGAGCACTGTGGTTGTCTGAATTCAGGTTTTGGTTTAGAGGTTGATTCTCCTGTGTAGCTGGTGGTTGTGTCCCAGGTTCTTCTTAAATCGCAGCCACCAAATGATCCAATTGGGCCCCGTGTCTCTCGTAGTTCATCCCTGCGCGATACCCGTTTACAGACGGTGCTTGCATCAGTTACACACCACGACGGAATGGAAAGAGGATTGGAAGGAAACCCTAGTCTGTAATGTATGCAGGCATGTGACCTGGCACGTGCTCCCCTAGACCTATAGAAGTTGCGTGACAGCTGTGAGCGACTGTTCAGCCACAGAGAGGGGAAAGCAGAAGGGTTTGTGTGACTTCACTAGGGCCGTGATTCGTGGTGCCTGTACATCCTGCTAGTCCCTCCGCGCTGGGGCTCCCCTGACCGTCAGGCTCATGAAGAGAGTCTGGAATTGCACGGTTTATAGACGACCATCAGCAGGGAGCACAACTCTGGTCCCATGATGGATCAAGCTTGCAGATGTGGTGTTCATACTTACTGTAGCAAATGATACCAGAGAGCTATGTGTTTGTATTATGTGTGTTTTTTTTTTTTATTATTAGTTCAGTGACATTTAAGATTTCAGTAAATACCTTCTACCAAGAGGGTAGCAAAACAATTGTCCTATTTCTAAGAGGTACTGTTATGACCCCCGTGGCTGCTGTTTGATTCAGATTTCTTTTAAATGGGTCCCAATTACTTGAAATCCTATCCAGTACCAGTGTTTTAAGTGTTACGTTTGGCTGTGCTTGGGGAGGTGTTGTGGTCAGGCTGTTAAAGGCTTGTTCGTTATACTACCCTCATTTCACACTCTCTTTTGGTTTTGTTTGTGCTCAGTTATGTTTCATATAAACCCTGACCTACTGCTGATCATCTGAGCTTATTGTTGGTTGCGGTTTTTATTTCATTTTTTTTTATTATTGTTTTGTTATCATCTTTGTTTATTTCATTTTGTTTCTGAGGGTCATGTTACCTATTTAAAGTTCCAGCCACCAGACAGGACTCTCAGATTTAACATTCATTTCATTGCTGATCCTATTTTCTTCCATAATTTGGAATTACATGTATAATTTGTTTTGTAATCTTTTTTTGAAGTGGCATGCAATGTTACTAGTGGAAGGTGCTGTACAAGTAAACGTTGCTTGCTTGTATTTTTGTGCATGTAGTGCTAGGTTTTTGCACCTTTTGTCATCTGGGTCTGATGGAAAAATTTGTATTGCCAGACCACAGCATAATTTAGACGGCTGTGCTAAACTGTTCGCTGAGCAAGCAGCCCGGGGGACATTGTGTAAATCATAGTCAAATGTGTTGATTTTTCAAAAAACTTTCCGAAAGTTTTATAAAGTGAAAGTGAGTAGGTTGTTTTAATGCTAAGCATGTACTTATGGGCGTGTTTGTTGTGTGTTACCCAAGGCACAGACTGGCTTCTGGGACGAGTGAGAAGATCCAGCTGAGCTCCATGATCGCAGCGTTTCAGGTGGCTCGGGATATGGTGGCAGCTGAAGCCTGATTTTAATGGGAATGTTCCCTACAGCTCTTCAGCAGCGTGCAGGCTTGGGGCCATCTTTAATTCCTGTTTGCACAACATTGCAAAACTAGTGTCAAGCATCTAAGAAACGTAAGCACTCTCAGTGTGTTTCTCTGTTTTGTTCATTACTGTTGGATTCTCTTAAAAAAAAAAAAAAAAAAAAAAACAGGAGTTAACTAAAGACTGAAAACAACTCTCTGAAAATAAGGCCCATGGAATTTAGAAACAGAGAGGATGATGTAGCAGGAGCCATTTCATGCTTTGTATCTCGGCATATATTAGGAACCGTTTTCATGCTTTACAATATCTTCCCTTCATTTTTTTATTTTTTATTTTTTATTTGTTGTATATATCTTAGTAAGGGGGTTTGCTGTTAGTGCTGCAGAAATAAATAAAGCAGATTTTTCAAATTTTTTTTTTGTGATGCATGGACTCCACTAGTATGTTGGAATACCCTTGTTAAATTAAAAAATAATCTTACCTGTAGGGTAGATGCAGTAATTGGCCAGTCCTGTTTTCAGATGCTGAAATGTTGTCAACATAAGAAAGTCGGCGTGTGCTGTGTCTGTGTGTTTTTATCGTTGTTCGTTAGCGTATCATTTTGATAGTTGATTAGCCTGGCCACTGAATTGTAAAATATTCTGAATTGCAGATAAGGTGTATCACACTTTTGTAATTATAATGTGTTTTGGTTTTTTTTGGTAATAGAAATTTCTTTTTAGATGTACTTTTTTTCCCCAGCAACCTTCACAATGTAAACATGTAGATACCTTTCTGCAGGTAAGGACTCCTCCAGCACGGAGCACTGCTGCAGAGAACTGAGTTATTATTGCCTCAGTAAACCCAGAATGTCTTGCTCACAGAACCTTCTAAATCACATCAGACGACCTTCATTTGTTGGTGCATCAAGTACCACCTAGTGGTGGTTTTTAAAAAGTGTTCAAACATTAAATCCAGTATACAGCTGTGCCAAAGGTTTTGCATCACCCAATTGTGCTTCATAAAGTCGAATGAAACCTGCTGAATAATGCTGTTAAAAGATTGAATTACATACAACTTGGTAGTTTTCCCATATACTTAATGAAAAATTGAATAAAGTGACATTTTGAAATCTAATACAAAGTACTGGACTATTACTATTCTGAAATTCGGTACTTCTGCTCTGTATCGTTTTGTCTTAATTCTAGGTGATACAAAACCTGTGGCCGTCGCTGTTCAGCAAGCCTTTGCAGTCCGAGTATTCAGTGTGAAAGACACGGGCTGGCATTGGGTCACTGCCACACAGAGATACACTGAGCTGTGTTCGGGAGTCTCCTTATTCGTTATTTTAAATAACCACTGCTAGTCCCTGTGCACGGGGCTCCTGGGAAGAGGAAACGATACAGACAGTAGATTTATAAATCACATGACACTTGTACAAGGAAGAGCATTGGCACACTTACTTATTTTCTCAATCACTGTCTTTAATGTACAGGAACAGAATCTGAAAACGAGACACACAATGTACACAACGGTAGAAATCTCTTGTCATTAGCTACTGCACTCGCATGGTTTGTGCGTCACCCTTGCCCTAATAGATCTGACATGCTGAAAGCATCTAGTATAAATGATTAGCACTGTTAAATACCAGCAAATATTTATGGAAAGTTAAACAGACAGTGAATTTATACACTTTCTATTCTCAGATTATTTTTCAGGCGCGGTTATGTCTGTGTTGACAAGGATGAATGACTAGCTTGCTTTATTCTGTTGACATAAAACATCACACAATATCCTTTCTGATATACAGTGGTTTACACAGTTACATCCTGGTTTATATATACTTATATAACTGTTTAAATATACAGGGTGGAGTGAAAAATAACAATCGACATTCAGTGATTCAATGCAGGAGATGCTCACGTTGAGTTCTGTGCTTTCAACCTGCTAACGGAAATGTTCGGCTCATTTTGCAGGCTGTCGTAAGCTTGTCAGGACTCCTTGCGCAGTCGGTGTTAAAAACAAGTAATCAATGATGTAGGATTAAACGGGCTGCTGTCAGCAGGTGTGTTATCCAAGTATGTGTCCCTCCCCCTGTGTAGAAATGCCTGAGATTGCCGACTGGCATGTATCTATAAGAAAGAGTGGACTATTTTAAATGTAGAAATATTTAAACAGAAAAATGCAAAACTTTGTCAGTTCTGAAGCAGCCCCGCCTGTGGTTACAACACAATATAAACAGAACGGTTTCACTGCGTAGAGTAGAAAGAAGAGGCTCCCCTCACTGACACTGCTCACTTCAGAAAGGCTCAGTTACAAACTTTTACAACCAAAAAGGTGCCGGCATTCCCAGCAGCCTGCGTGCTCTCTTTCTAATCTTGCCAACATGAATACAGCCGCTGTGCCTCAACAACAGACCCCTCAATCACACAATGCAATGCGCCACATTCCTGGAAACTGCTTCGAGAATAAGGAGCCCCCGCTCTGAACAAGTGAAGCTTATGCTGTTGCCATCACTGTGGGCTGCTTTGGAGAGACAGCACAAGTAACAATCCGCAGTGTCTTTTGAGGGATTCAGTACAGGGTCTCATTGCTCTAAGTATAAGGCTGATTTATTAAAACCCTGAGCATGCAGTCAATCTCTTGCTAGTTAACATTTTTTTAATGTGATGTTTTATTTTCTGCTTCATGTTTTAACTTGAATTTACGGTACGTTCTTCATACCTCATTTTCTAGCTACTGCTGCTGTATTGACGGTTGACAACAAAACTGCAAAATAATCATTTTAGACTTTTTCTTGAGACATGCGAGAGTTACACCGCAACAGTATGGATTTCTGCAAACCGTACTTAAGAAAAAAAACGAGTGTCTGCTTGAAGATACACATGGAATGTGTTAAATGGCTAAAAAAGTTCAATATATAAATAAATATATAGATTTAAAGCTGTTCCTGGCTTTATGGGATTTCAGTTTGTGTGGCAGGAGTGAAAACAAACAGATGGAATAAGACTTATAAAAAAATAATATTGTTAAAGTACTATTATACTTAACCTCAAAATATTTACAATATATGCTTTGAAAATTAAAGATTTAAAAAAAAAAAAAATCAAAATTATACTGTTACCAATAACATTATAAGGAAAAAAGAAAGTGCTTTTGTGTCAGCAACACTGGTTATTAATTGAGGGCTATGACTTCTTGCAAGTGATGAAGGGAGATGTTCTCATGGCATGTTAAGAGAGTCCTGTAAGTGAGGAAGTCCTTCATCTTCTTGGGGATGGGCAGCGCCATCACCTGATGGGAGGACACGGACTGGCGCAGGGATACGCGGCTCAGGTGTCGTAAACTCGGCACGACCCTCAGAGTCCTCCAGAACTGCACTTGCCCGTCTCTCGTCCTGCGTGAATGAGAAGCGAGTGAGAAACTTGCCAGTCCCAGCCTGCAGAAACCTACCCGGCCCCAGCACTGCACAGCAGTAACACTGCCTTGGTTTAACTACACAATGGGAGTGCCAAAGTAGAACAGGTTACCCTGTTGCAAGGACTCCCCCTTGCGGTGAGAAAGCGCAGCACAGGCCGTTTGTCACAGGATTGTGTGGAGCTGGGCTTTCTATTACTGGCCTGTCCATTCCTAACGCCCAAATCCTCAAGTCCCTGGAAATGTAATCACAACAATATATTACACACACACACACTTCAACATGTCGGGTAACGTCAATCACAAACTGGTGGTTTAGGGTTAAGATAATGCACCTTTCTGCTGTACTCTGGTGCCTTGTGGGGTTTAAAGGGATCACGGTACAACCAACCCCCTGCTTAGTTCCTGCATGCAACTGAGCAGTACCTCCGACTCACTTTTGGAAGTTTATTTCCTTCTTTCGTGAGAATTCTCGTTGCTTTAAGTCTATACACTACAGCGTTTCTTACCAAAGATTCCCAGCAGTGCAGTGCTCTGAGATTTTACAAAGGATTGTTTTCCCATCCCTACCTGTCATCTGCAACTGTGGCAAAGTATAAGCCTTCAGGAGAGAAGCGCACAGACCTCAGGCGAACATCGCAGACGGCAGAACTGTACAGGTCAGGAAAACAATGGCTGAAAGAATAAAACATGTAATAACGATGGTGATGTGTACTGCATCACCTGTTACTGAACTCAGGAAATGTAAAGTAACATGTAAGAGAAAGTGTCACATGTAACTGCACTCAATTGCAGTTTACACCGTGAAAACACAAAGTCTTTCTTGTGCCTCAGAGGGTTTGATTTAAAGCTGCAATACCCCTCACCACGTTAACTTTTACACTGCAATAGAATTCCTTGGTGTGTTTTCATACACAAGTTCAGCTTTCAGTGCACTCTGCTGTAGCAGAAAACAGAAAAATTCTATTAGAATCTAAGAACGCGCTGCAAATGGGTAAGAGTGTGAATACGGACATGGCATGGGCAGCGTGTTACTCTCACTCACCTTAACTGCATGAGCGACTCCCCAGTGTAGGGGTCCCACAGGTACACCTGTGTGTCAAGGGACGCCGTCACCAGCACAGCTCCGTCAGGTGAGAAGTCGCAGGATATGACGCAGTTCTTGTGACCCTCCAGTTTTCTAATGAAGATGTACGATCGCATGCTCCACAGGAACACCTGGAGGAGAAATCGCAGGAGAGCGTGGGGCTCCAGACGCTGACAGTTTACACGTACCAGTAACGCGGGCGCGAGGCAGAACAACCCAGCCTGTTGTTTTCAATGCAAGCCGTTCTGTACTTACGCATTTCTCTCCTGAAACAGAGGCGATCATGCTGCAGTCAGGGGAGACCCGGCAGCAGTACACCCACTGCTTGTGGCCAGTCAACACATGGGCCGTTTTACCTGCAGAAACAAGAAATGCTTGGCTTTGGCATCTGACCTGCATGCATTTAAGCTGGTTAACTTACAATGTATATCAACGCGTCTGATAAAAATGAAATATGGTTACCAAAACTGCTGTATGCAGGGCAAATAAGAAAGCATTAATATATGGGATCTTTGAATTTTTTTTTTTTTTTTGGCCAGTCAGTGTAAGACCTAAAAATATACCATACAAGACAAAACAAACTCATGACAAGTTGCTAGTGCCAAAAGAAGACGAGGACATGGTTAGCTCGCCTGTAAGGAAGCCTTGGTAGTAAATGATCTATGGAAGCTCAAGTGTGCCAGAAGGCAGTGTAACACACACACACGCACGCAAGCACGCACACACACTGCCCCTCTCTAATAATGTCTTACCGCCTTTTGTTAAATCCCAAATTCGTAGCGTCTGGTCTCGAGAACCAGAGACAAGCGTCAAGCCTCCGTTTGGGGCGAAGGTCAGTTCCCTCACCACGTCCTGATGTCCAGTTAGATTGAACAGGAGATGACCTTCCGACGTAGCGAAATAAAATCAAATTAAAACACAAGCAGATAACTTTACCATATAAAAAAGAAGCTGCCATCTTCGTCATGCTTTAGATTTTTAAAAATTCCAAGCATCCAGTTCAGTGCAAGATGGTGAATAAACGGAACCATAGCCAGTAACAACACCTGCAGTCACACAAACACTGTAAGGGAGGGGCTGGGAGATGCAGCTTTTATACATCACACAATACAAGCCAGGGGTCTCATTTGGGTAACACGTTATTGTGTGGGATGGAAAATGTACGCAAAACTGTACTGCTTCCAGTCTAGATAGATACAGGGAGACGGCACAGTTGAAAGACAGCGATGCAGAGGAGTTTGGCATGCCTTTCTAAAATGTGCACTACGTTACATATACATAATATAAATAACTAGCTTTATTACACCTCGGATCATGATTTGGATCTACAGCAGCTGGAAGTAGTGCTTTACTGGGCCATGGCAGGGTATATGTTTCTGCTTGCCCCTACCTGTTAGTACCTCCCACACTTTGATATGCCCATCATTAAGACCTGTGGCCAGAACCAGGCTTGAGAACAGATCACAAAACGATGCCGGATGACAATCACGTCTGTGGCGAGTTCTGTCCTTAGATGAGCGCGGACCAAAAGCCAAGCTCCACACAGTCTGTCCGCAATCGAGGGTCTTTTCCTTGGGGTTGTCATTTTCTTTCTGTCCTGCATTAGAGAGGTAGTTCTTGCACCAGGTAGCACTTCTAGTTGGGCTCCTGCAAAATAAAAAAAATACATAATGATTTCCATTACATGAGAGTAGATGTTAAAACTTCATGCTGATTTGAACTTGGCTCTTGCCAAGATAAGCACCAACTAAGACGTAGCTTCACAGTAAACTAATGTGATTCATATGTGTCTCCATCCATTTGCACTTCCTTCCATATGATGATGTAGATAGCCTTCTGCCTGGTGTTGATGGCTGAAGTGTAATGCTGGTTCCAGGGATCAGCTTATTGCCTCCCTAGCGCATCAGCACACACAACGGCTGCGATGCTGGCTCCGGGGATCAACCACAGTGCAGCCTCCCCAGTGCATCAGCATGACAACCGTCTGGATTGAGCTAAGTAGGGTACATCTCTATATATCTATATATATAGTATAGCTTCTGAATTTAAATTCACGCCTTTTTATCACAGTAAAGCACACAATAATTGCATTCTTGCATTTTAGTAAGTATTAGCTAAAATTACACACACACCAGGAAAACCCCACTGCGGTGGCACAGCCAGCTTGTTTTCATATGGGACCCAGGAAACAAATATACATTTAACATGCTCGATTCTCACACACAATCAAATTGAAACTGTAAAATACACACGATGTGCAGGACCAGCATCATGCAGAACGGCTGGACTCTCTGACCTACCCGCTGCTCTCCTCCAGGGGCCACAGGACGAGCTTCACCATCCCGTGTCCCAGCGACCAAGCAAAATAGGAGCCATCGGGGGAGAACTCCGTACTCCAGGTCTCACAGCCGGACCTGCGCTCCAGGGGCTGAGGGTGGACTGGCTTCAGCTCTCCAATCAACACAGCCTTCTCTGTTTGAAGAATTGAAAAAAAAAAAAGAGAAGCTGTCACCATGCACAGTCGCATCCCAGAACATACCTGCCATTGTCTGTCACGCCATCAACAATAGCATATGCTTTTATGAATTTAAAATATTTAAATCAAGGTGAGGTCGCCTCCCAGACTGCATTCCTCGCATTCACCCGTTTGTGTGCATTACATAATGACATAATTGCTTTTGTATCTAAAATGACGCATTGCATTTAGTCCTATGTTAACAGGATTGGGAGTAGTAAACGAGGATCCCGGCACACTGAGACAACCTCTCTGTCTTTCAGAGGTCTAGGACTACCGAGGATGAAGAACACCCGCTGGGTTGAGCGCTCGTTTCACTGTATTCCGTGTCTGCCACGTTGAATTTATTCTTATCGTATTATACTGTAGCCACGCTGCAAGCAGTATCCAACAGTTTAATAAAGCAACGTTGTTTCCGTTTTCTGTCACCTCGAAAAAACAGCGTCTAACTTTCTGATTTACACAGGAATCCCCTCCCCGAGTCCTTTACAATTAGTTCATTTTATATTTACAAAAGCTAGCAGCCGACGAAGCAAAGTCCTTTCATTTGACAACACGACTGTATTGCGCAGCAGTTTGATACGATACACTATTTACGACACATGCTTCATTAAGGTTTGTTTTGTATGTTTGTTTGTTTTTGTCCGTGCTGGCTTATCATAGTTAAAATGATCCACGGCATTAGTTTCTGTAAGTCCAGTTAGAAATGCTAAGTATACATGAAATACACAATGGAAAGATTGTTTTCCGCCACGCCCCCTTGCTTACCTGGTCGTCTCCAGTCCTGCTTCGTTCCTGGTTTCATTTCTTCCATCTGTACGCTGATTTTACTTTGAACCTGCAGTTAAATGTGACCGGTCTTTAACAATCAATGTCCGGCGAAAGACTTCAGAACAAACTCCAAGAAGTAAACGAACTAGTCAGCTTTTTACAGCAGATACTGCAATATCTACCCTAGTCGTGCTCGTACTGTACCAATCAAAAGTATCGATCTTGAATTGAACGATTTCAACATCCATTCCTAACGAGGGAACCGAAAAATATACCCTACTACACTTACAAAAAAAAAAAAAAAAAAAAAACTACGTTAAATAATACGACTTTTTAGAAGAGCCGTGAGTACAACGTTAGCTCAAAATGTCACGGTTTCATTTTCCACTCCCAGGACTTGCAACAAACCTATTGTGCAACCCTCAACAGCTTCCTGTTTCACCAGCTGACATGTGCACGTGGTTTTATGGTATCCATGGCAACCAATGTTCTTACCGATTACATACAACATAGAACATACACTAAATAGATAGGTACATACATTTAAAAAAAAGACAGTAATGTTATCTAGTGATTCTTCATCTACCTCCTTTCATCTGCTAATGTAAAACAGAACACTGTAATGTAGTGTGTTTTAGTTAATTTGGTTCATTTACTGTATTGGCATATACAGTACAGCGCTTTAATTTGTATTCAAATTAGATTATAAATGAATGCAGAAGGCTCTCATTTGACTGGGCAAACCAAAATAGGGAAACAAAGCAAACGCAGAATCCACAGACTCCAAAATAGTTGCAGCCGAACAAATCATGCAACGTGAAAAACGACGGAAGCAAATTACTTTTGTCAAAAGTTTTAATAAATAATGGAATAAAAACAAACAAGAATTTTTTGTTAAGTTAAAAAAAAAAAAAAGCAAAATATCCACATGCTTATAGCATGCATAAAAAAAAGGTTTTTTTATAAACAGATGATTTGCTATTAACACGCAAGAGCCCAAACCCATCTGCTAAACCAGAGCAGTCTCCACAGTTTTGAAAACGACAGCGTGGCTTGCGGGGGATTATATCCTCTATCCAGGGGTTTAACTAACATTTACTCGCTGGTGTTAACACGCCTTCTCTTTACGACGCGCTGGTGGCTTGCTTCCTCTTCTCAATAAGAGAGTTTTGTTTTGTTTTTTTTTAAACTATAAAGAAAGCACAAAAGCAAAGGCACATTTTCATACCGCGATTTTAAAAATGAGCAAGAACGTTTTAAATAAATTCTCAGAAAATCACTGAGCTGTGTATGCAGCTGCATTGTTTTATTTCTTAAAATGTGCCTTTAAGCCTGTATGCCCCGTTCACAAACGTTTAAGCTTGTTAAGAATGCGATTTCCAAGTCGGGGTTTAAGAATGGAATAAAGAAAAGTTCGATATTCTAGAACAGGTTCCCGTATCTTTTATAAATAACATTTAAAAATGAAGCATACTTAAAGCTTTGTGAACGCGCCCACAGTAGCAAGGCTGCGCCAAGGCACGCATTTTTAACAGGTGTGGGATGCTGCGAGAGCTGCTTCTCCAAACATGGTCTGATTAATTCATGTGAGTTTCTCCTTCTGCAAGTGAAATAACCCACACAGACAGCACCTGGGCCCTCAGACAGAACACACAAGTGAAGTTCAATTCAATGCAGAAAATATATTACAGTGCAATTATATAAGACAGTAATATACAATAAGATAAGCAGTCCTGAACACCTTCAAAATGCAATTCTGTTTAAAAAAAATATATATATATATATATATATATATATATATATATATATATATATATATATATATATATATTACATACACACACACACACACACACACACAGTGAAATACAACAAGCATAATTATAGTCACAAGTCCCTATACTGTTATGATGGCTATCATTTTTTGCCCCCCCCCCCCCTTCTCCAAATCAGTTACTGCATATCAATACAAAAATGTTTTATTTATTTAAAAAAAATAACAACAACAAATTAAAAACAAACAAAAGGCAATCTCCCTGATCAGCTGTACATTGATCTGCTTTTAAAACAGACAGCGGCTGGATCTCCTTCATGTGTCTGTGATATCTTCTTCTCGTGGCTCTTCATTGTGGACCTGTGGTTCCTCGTGGTCGTCTGTAAAGCAAGTTAAAGGATCCAGCATTACAACAAGACATTATCCCCAAGCACAGTCAAAGCAGCACAGGACGACACTGTGAACACACAACACAGCCTGAGTGCACATATCTCTATATATCACATGCACACACACACACACACCTAGTGTAGCATAGGGTGCCTTGTGCAAGCAGGTCTTCATCCATTTCAGCCCACTCACAGGTAGTCACTCTGACCCATGGAGTGGACACCAGCTTGAATCTACAGTACCCTACGTGATGTTCTAGGTCTACGGCATGGTTATAACAGGGTACTTACCGCGAGTGGTGTGGCGGTCGTTCACCACTGGTGTGGCGTGCCCATTGGTTACCGAAGTTAATCCTGAAACGTCATCCTCAAAAGGGGCGTCGTCATCCGAGTCCACCAGCATCAGCACATCATTCCTCTCCTCGCTCCTGCACTCGGACACAACCACATACTCACTTAACACGGTCCACAAACAAGCAACAGGATGCATGAACTACCTACACGTACTGTAGAGAGAATTCTATTCGAATTTCAACCTTTTCTTCTACGTGTGAGCATAACCAATGAAAACACATTAATATTAATATTAATATTAGGGGAATGGGATACTCACCAAACACGGTGACCTAAAAAACACAAAGCACACAGAAGAAGTTTAGTACTACCAGAAAATCCAATTAGGTCTATCAGAGAAAAAAAAAAATCCCAAACAAACCTAGATCTTACCGAGGAATATTCTTTCCCGATTCAAATACACGACTGCGCCAATTACACCCCCAGATCCAACAATTACAATGGCAAGGACTACCCCAATTAATCCACCAACATTGTACGCAGAAGCTGTTAAAGGTAAATAAAATAAAAAAAATAAAAAGTTAATTACAATACAGTTTGAATACTACAGAGATTATTCCCCTATTGTACGAATTTAAAACTAGAATTCATTTGACACCTTGAGTCTTCTGGAAACTGAGTTCCTAGTGTGAGTTGTTCTAGGGAAGTTCAATCTCCCTCTTGCATTCATAAAGTGGATGCAGAGTTATTTGGGCTCACAATAGAGGCGCTATCAAGTCAAGCAGCATTCTGGAGGCACACCTTGTAATTATTTCTTGAATTGTAGAAACTAGTACTGGAATTTCAAACACATAGCTTTTATTACTGTGACAAAAAAAAAGCTTTTAAAAATGTGTAAAAACAGGAAAGCGGGAAACAGCAAGAGCACAAAAAATCAGATTCACTGAATCAGGAATTGAGCAGATTAAAAAAAAAGAGGTTTGGTCTTTAACCCTTTCATGCATGGGACATGTGGAAGACACAAATCCACGATGACCTCATATGAGGCTAGACAGCGTGTCACGTTTGTTGCACAATGACCTCACGGGAGGATGCCATTTTTAATCACCAAATGTAAAAAAAACTGAAAACATTCAAGGAAAAATATATTTGTCCAAAACTACTTCAAATGGGCTTTTTTTTCCAGCTATGTATAATAACGCATGCATGAAAGGGTTAATGAAAGCAAGGTTTTTTTTTTGTTTTTTTTTTAGTCTTACATTTTATCGAGAGGTGCACTTCCAGCTCTCGCACCCTCACAGGGTTCTCTGATCTACAGAAGTAAAAGCCCTCGTCACTCTCCTTGGAGCAGTTGGTTATTACTAGGGTTGAGACAGCCCCGCCCTGAGAGATGATGTATTTGGAGCTGGGGACGATCTCCTCCCGTCTCAAGCTCCTCAGCCATGTGATTTTAGGAGGAGGGCGGGCGTCTTTGTCCCGGCAGGTTAAGGTAACATTCTGTTTGCTGATCCCAGTGATCATGGTCTCTCCTTCTGGATAAGGAGCCTCTGTAACAGTAAGCAACGGGCACAGACAAGTTAGCATGACTCGACACAAACACTGTCATTGTTTTGAAAACATTTTAAGTCTGATTTCAGATTAACCCTTTCAGTCCTGCAGGGACCTCAAGACCTCATCTTATTTTAGCGTTAACACATGCTGCACATTCAATAAAGATGTTAATTCTTCAGCTGGACAAAAATCATTGAGGACTGAAAGGGTTAAACACCCCGAGCACTTACTTAACTTTACTGAGCAGGAGAGATCCATTCTGGACAGGACGGCCGGGTGCTCCCCCACACACTTCAGCACTTGTCCGTCGTGCAGCTGGGTCCTGCTCATCGTCACATCCAGGCTGGCGTTCGCTGCAGAGGCACTGAGCACAGGCTGCCAGTCTCCTGAAGTCTCCTCTTCGTCGTGTTTCCACTGCAGTGTGGGCTCAGGGTAGCCCCCGGTCCAGCTGCAGAGCAGCAGTAATTCAGAGGCGTTGTTCCCCGTTTGAGAAGAGCACCGTGGCGCACGGCTTGGACGATCTGAAAATGAAAGGCAATGTACAGCTGTGGCCAAAGGTCCAGTGAACCCTGCTAAATAACGTTACGTTAACATATTATTTTTTACATACCACTTTGTAGTTTTCCATAGACCTAACGAAAAACTGACAAACTGAAAAGTGTGACATTTAGAAATCTAACATGAAATACTGTACTATTACGGCAATATCATGTTGTAGTGTCTTTGATTACATGATGTTAAATAAAAGGTATCAATTATGTGCATATAGTTTTCTCAATGCTGAGATTCTAGGTGATGCACAGTGTTAGGCCAAAGCTGTACAGTGTTTATATAACTTTAGAAAAGCTAACAACTAAATACATTTCCACAAGAAGTCTTTTTCCAGACTGCCTTCAAGTCGCTGTGATATTGCAAATAAGTCACTTCCTTAAATTGCCTCTGAGATACAACAGGATTAAAAAAACAGACAAAAAGACCACCTGAAAGCTACTCACAGTAAACCAGCATTGCAATGCTCCACGTCACAGTTTTTCCAGAAACAGGGTTTCTGGCTGAGCAGCTGTAGTTCCCTTGGTCAATTGGTATAATGTTTATCTTCTTGAAGCTAAGCGAGGTTCCGTTCCCTGATGTGACGTTAAGAGGCTTCGACGCCAGCCCTTCAAACACCCAGGAAAGCTCCTGTGCTGGATAGGATTGGCTGGAGCAGGTATAGGTGACCTCTGAACCCTGGATTGTGTAATATGTTCCATTGAGAAGAACAACTGCGGGTGTGATATTAATCGATACAGGATCTGGGCCACCTGCAAAGAGAAATTAAACACAGACCCAAATGACACCACAGTGAGAACTGTGTACCATAGACACAACAAAAACACCTTGCATTGATGACGTCACAGAATCTCGGATGAG
Organism: Acipenser oxyrinchus oxyrinchus; assembly: GCA_030684275.1. Classification (NCBI taxonomy): domain Eukaryota; kingdom Metazoa; phylum Chordata; class Actinopteri; order Acipenseriformes; family Acipenseridae; genus Acipenser; species Acipenser oxyrinchus. The sequence continues at coordinate 25,086,179 of CM060267.1, read as the reverse complement.
CCTGGTTGAGTAGAAATGCTTTTCCGATAGCCCTGATGGACTGAAAACTGAAGGTCCTGCCCATTTTGTGAAATAATTATTCAAGTAAAAGGCCACCACAAACAGTGCATTTACTGCTCAATATAAACAGTATCTGTGTACTTAAAAACACACCTGCACTTTCCATTGCATCCCCTGGCGGCCCTGCGTAATCTATTGAAATGGTTCTTCAGTTAACGATACAGTGCCTGCTGTCCTGAAGTCAAATCTTTTACATCAGACAGTGTGGAATGACTGTGTTTTTCTGTGGATGTTACCTGGGCAGAATCAGAGCAGCACTAACACAGTAAACCTCACAAACAAAACCTTCCTGCTGAGCAGAGTACTGACCGGGTTTGTACCAAGACTGCGAGAGAGGCCTCAAGAATAAAAATTAAAAAAAATTAAAAAAAGGGGGCGGGGTCCATTTTTCATTTCTTATTTGTTTTCTTCATACCTGGGCAAGGTGATTAGCAGGTCTCCTGGGAAACTCTTCTACTGTATTGAAAAAAAAGAAGTCCTGTATTCATTTTGTATGTGCTTACTGAGCTGCATCAGAGCCTAAATAAGCAGTTTAAAACCTCAGATCACATCAAGATCAGGACTTGACTCCCAGAATGATAAAGTGAAAAACAGCTTTCAAAAGAAGAATCACACGGTTGGCTGTGCTGAACTTACCTTTATAGTATGAAGACAAACCGGACAGTTGTCTGAAAAAACACAGTGCACTGTCCCTGTACTGGAAACATACAGAAAAAAGCTTTGTAACCCTGACCTTGAGTTTACTTACTGACTAGCACCAGTTTAATAGGATGCTGCTTCTGTTCCTGGATGTCTGACGGCATTACGTTACACAAATACAAGCCCTCGTCAGAACCCGACACATTGCTGATCTGTAAGGCGCTGTTGTTCACAATGGCGAGGCGGCTGTCCGCGACAAACTTCTCCGTGGAGGTGGAATTGTGACGCAGAACAAGCTTGCCATCCTTTGACCATTCTGTTACACCAGAGCTTGCATTCACCGTGGCGTTGTTGCAAGACAAAACCACGCTTTCTCCCACTGTAGCCAGCCTGGCCACTGTCAACACCTCAGCAGCAGCATCTGTAGAAAGAGAACAAAGATAGCTGCAGGTTCACTTGTACGGGACAATGAATCTTTTAGTGATGATTATGTGAAGTACGGACAACCATTTGACTCAGACGTGCTTGGGCTGAGGGTCCACACCACCTGGGAGGCTGGGCGAGGCAGTGGACCCCCCCTCACAAATGGTTGTTACAGGGTAGGCTGCCTGACTGCTTCAGGTTTTTCTGATAGTGTGTGTGTAGCAGGCAGTCCATACTCCCAAACTGAAGTTACAAACCTCATTAAACCGACTATAGTTATTATGAACAACCAAAATCTTCGCTTAGCAGGTAAAGCAATGTTAATCCAGGGGCCCAGATGTGGCCCTTCAGACCTCTGGAACTGGTTCTGTGGTCTCTGCATGACCAGCACACGCACAGGGTTTGAGGCTTCCACTATGCTGCCTGTGTCAGTTTATCCACATGGGCAATGCATGGAGACTTTGTAAAAACCCTGTGTTGCAGATTGAAGGGGAAGCTGAACACACCTATCATTGCCAATCCTCATGAGTGACTCCAGAACACCTGCTTTAGAGACATGAGTCATCCCTGGAGCACCTTGCAAAGAGGAGGCATTCAACTGGTTGCTGTTATGCAGTTGTGAAGCATGCCCAAACAAGTGCATCTGCTTAGACTCAAAAACAGAGGAATGGGGATGCATGGTGGCTTTATCTACAGGTGGATCCTCAGATTATAAAACATGCCGCCCGCAAATGTTTAATTTGAGTTGTGTGATTTAATCCGATGGAACCGTCATGGTCTATCAGTGATGAAGATATTGCAAAGGAGGGATATTGCTGGCTAGCGGGCATTGTCCTTTAGAAGGATAAATTAACTTAGAGAAATCGCTTAGCGAAGTAAATGATGCAACTCAGCAAAAAAATGAATCTCGTCATAATATAGTCACATGTACAGCTGGTACATAGACTGAGGTACGCGAGTTGAAAAGCACACTAACAGTAAATAACATAGCATTTATTTTGTTATGTATTCTTTAAAAACAGCAATTATTTAATAATCACATAATCACAATAATAATAATAATAATAATAATAATAATAATAATAATAATAATAATCCATTTTTTTGTAGTATTATTTACTTTTGAACCGCCTGGACATGAAGGCAACGTATTTTAAACGTAACTTCAGAATTTTGAAGGTAAATTCTGGTGCTCACTCGAACCACGACAAAGACCGAAGGGGTAAACTGTGCCAAAATAAAAAAAATACAGTGTGCTGCTAGGCTCGTTCAAATACTGAATACAGGTCAACTTGAAAACTAACCCCCCCCCCAACGCACTCTCACACACAGTCAAAACAAAACAAGGAACAAGTCTTACCTGTCGCACGTGAGGGCACCCCATGACAAAGCGCAACGACCGTTAGTATAGCTGCTCCCCACATCTTTCTTTTCATATATAATTAAAAATTTAAAAAATTAATGGAGTTGTCTTCTCTCAGATTCCTCCCTGCACAACAAAGGCAGACGACACAGCAATACTCGCTCGGGTGCCACCTGTGAATAACCGGCAGAACGTGCTTTGCATTGCTGAATCACTCAAACCGAAACTCTGTAATCACAGCTCAGTCTGAGATGTATAAAGTGTACAGGTGCACGCCGACCGTGCTTCTGTGCGTTACATTATGTTATTACTCCGCCACATTTACGATCCTGTATTAGCACACTTTCTTTGAATTTGTCACCGATTCTTCCGGGTCCTAATTGCTGCAGGAGCGCACCTGAAGCCCCACCTTTCTCTTAAAGGCACAGTGACACCTGAAAAGCACGCGCACTTCCCAGTGTTGCCATTAACACTGTAGTGGGGTCATGGACTACACTTGGCTTGACAGGTGTGTGTGTGTGTGACTGAAACCATATTTCAATATTTTCCACAATATGTGTATTTCCTACAAAATATATTGATTAATAGCACATTTCAAACATGGCTCTGAACCCAACACCAGGTCTCCTGAACCAAACAACAACTCTGGCTGACAAACACCCGCTCAGCGCTTTGAAAACTGAGCTAGCTGTCCCTGCTGCTCACTTTAAAAAAAAAAAAACTAATTAAAGAATAAATAAATAAATAAATAAATAAATAAATACAAATTTTTTAAAAAACACGTTTTTATAATATTTTACATGATGGATCTCAGGATCAAAATGGAGAAGGTAAAGTTGCAACAAGCTGTGATTTAAAAATAAATAAATAAATAAATAAAAATAAGTTGGACTCAGTAGACAATCTGGCAAAGTTACATGTTCCATTTATAGCTCTCGCCCAGACATTTCTATGCGCAGATCTAAACTAAAGCGGGTCATGTCTATTCAGCGCCGGGGGGGGGGGGGCCGGGGGGCGGGACAATGTGCCTGGAGCGGGCAATTCACCAATAACAGCACAGGATACGGTGGGCTGACGACACGTAAGTGGGGGATTCTTCGATCAGTTAAAGACCCCCAGAGTCAGGACAGCGAGTTATGAGGACTGCGACTGCGTCGTGTTCGCCTGTGGAATTAGCGGCAGTGGGTCTGTGCAGGCGTGCTGCTGGCGACACACAGCTTGCATTTTCCTATTTAAATATTATCTGTTTTGTTTTTTTACGCACAGGTGCTGCAGAAATGCCAGTCGACGTTGGTAAGTGGAGCGGAGATCTGTCCCTGACCGAGGTCGAGGAAAAACCAGCCCACCCTCTGACGGTGAAATATGAGTCGGTGGAGATAGACGAGCTGGGCAAAGTGCTCACACCCACGCAGGTAACGCTCGTATTTTAATTCATGTATGGATATAGTACATTTTATTACAGTACAGTCTAAGTAAGCGGGCAATGTAATTACCGCACCCACGCCATCATCACTTTTATATTTTAAATTGGTAGGAGGCCTTTATTTCTGCAGTCGGGACGTTGCGCATTTTTTGATTGTGACCACACTGCAGCCCCAAAGCGTGATACAGTACTAGCAATGCCTCTTGCAAATGCACCGGTACTGTCGCTTACAGCAGGGGCTCCAATCCTGGTCCTGGGGGGCCGGTGTCCCTCCTGGTTTTAGTTTCAGCTGCACCCTAAATTCATTAATTGGACCCCCCCCCCCGGACCAGGATCAGAGACTCTTGGTTAACGGAGTTCGCTTTCAAATCCCTTGCGCGTTCTTTATCCACGAGACGCCTGCTCGCTGCAAACCATCACTCGTGTCTATCCTGGTAAGAACGACAGGTAACCATAGTTACTTCAGGTAACCTCTTTACCGCATTGCGCTGAAGACTGCTTTGAAAAAACGAATAATCGTCTGGAACAGAGCAGTATGGGACGGTGCCCGAAAACCAAGTCCCAGAATCAGAAAGGGACGTTATTTGAGCGAGGGAGACATGCCGTGCCCCTGCTTCATTTGTGTTTGCGCTCATTTTTTTAGGTGCAGAATCGACCCACCAGCATTGCTTGGGACGGGTGTGAGGCGAACACGCTGTACACACTGGCGCTGACGGATCCCGATGCGCCTAGCAGGAAGAATCCAAAGTTTAGGTGAGGAGGCGGGGGACTAAAAAAACTAAATCTGAAACGATCACGCGTCATTCATAGCGATCTACCTAGGAGGGGGTGGGAAGGAATGACGTGTATCCGTTGTGTTGCCTGCTGCTCTGGCCACTTGCAATGTAATTGCAGTTTAATAAAAAACTAGGTCCCATCTCAATTGAGAATATTGTAAAAAAAAAAAAAAAAAAAATGCTGAGAAAGGGACTAGCCGAAACGTTTGTCTACTTGTCTAATTTTCACCATATAATTCATGTTTTTAAAGTTATGAATAAAAAGGTGATTTTGGTTTGTATTGAATGTTTCTCTTCCTTGGCTATAAAGGGGTGTATTTATAATGCATCATTAAAACCTCTTACTGCACCAAGTAGCAGGAGCAATTCTGTATGGCAGCGATGGGGGCAAGCAAGCCTGTGTTGATCTTTCTGGGGATTCAAAGTGGACAGGTGGCCGTGCATGGAAAGAATCTCATTATTATTTATTTATTTATTTATTAGCAGACGCCCTTATCCAGGGCGACTTACAATTGTTACAAGATATCACATTATTTTTACATACAATTACCCATTTATACAGTTGGGTTTTTACTGGAGCAATCTAGGCAAAGCACCTTGCTCAAGGGTACAGCAGCAGTGTCCCCCACCTGGGATTGAACCCACAACCCTCCGGTCAAGAGTCCAGAGCCCTAACCACTACTCCACACTGCTGCCCTGCAGCAAAATGGTTCTTCACAGGTTACAGGCTCTGAATGGGAGCAGACAGGCCAGGTTTAACCAGAACAAGAGAACCGGAAGAAGTCATTGTTTTCATTTCTAATTTAGGGAGTGGCACCATTTCCTCGTTGTTAACATGCAGGGCAGTGACATCAGCAGCGGGTGTGTCATGTCAGACTACGTGGGCTCTGGCCCTCCCAAAGGAACCGGTAAGATCACAACCCGGAAGTGCTTTCCAAGGCTCAAAATAGCATTTTAAAAGCGACAACGACCCTCCGCAGCTACATAGAAATGCATGGTTTCTTGCCTTTTGCAAGCGTGCTGCATATTCAAGGCAGTATTTGTGAGTGATACGTGTTCAGTCAGGTTGTGGTGACAGCAGTGTTGCACTAATGTAATAGTCGACAGATGCCCAAGCCTGCAGAAACTTGGCATGCGACTGTGTTGAAAACGCGTACCCGCAAAGGGGCTGGTTATCCCAGTTTGAAATCCCCTCCAGGTCTGCACCGTTACGTGTGGCTGGTGTACGAGCAGCCAGGGAAGCTCTCCTGTGACGAAGCTCTTCTGACTAACCGCTCTGGAGACGGCCGTGGGAAGTTCCAGATCGCCGCGTTCCGCAGGAAGTACAAGCTGGCCGCTCCGGTCGCTGGCTCCTGCTATCAGGCTGAGTGGGATGATTACGTGCCTAAACTCTACGAGCAACTGTCTGGAAAGTGAAAATAAGAAACACACAGAACTGCACATGGGGGGGAGGAGTTCTGATAACTGACAACAAAAAACTAGCTGTGCTTGTGGCTTTGCTTAGACTCCCTCCTGTTTTTTTTTAATGTTTCATTTAAGTACAGCTGGCCTGAATAGGTTCAGCACACAAAGTACAGTGAAAGCTGATCATTTTTGTTGGTTGCCTATAATAAAGTGGGAGTTACTGTTTTTTTTTTTTTTTTATGTCAGCAATAACAATATGAAAGTTAAATTGTGAGAAGGATTGCAATAACTTTTGAAAGTGCTTTGTCCCCTAATAAAGCTGTAAGCTGTTGGTTCTTGCATTACAGCCTCCATTCTTCCTGCAATAAAGAGCAGACTCTGGAAGCGCAGCACTCCCAATTGTACAAAGATGTAGAGAAAAAAATAAAGAGAAACAAACTAAGATCTTTCATTGCAAGTAGGAGACTGTGATTGTATTGTCAGTGTTGACACTTCCAGTTCTGCACACATGCACAGGCACGCTGATGAAAGCTTTCAGAGCCCACTCCAGCTTGATCACATGGGCTTCCAGTGCACAACGCTGCCTCTCTTATTGTAAATCTATTTGCATGTAAACAGGATCTATAGACCTTTAAACACCACGAGTCGGGACACATGCTTTTAGTTTTTTAACCCCTTCATACACGGGGACAGATTCCACAATGCAGCTCGCCTAGTCTTTATATGAGGACACATGCATGAGGACCTCATATGAGGCTGCAATGTTACCCCCATATAAAGCAATGGAAAACATTTTCAAATGAAAAACAATTTTATTATGTGTCCAAACAAATTATATATATACAATATTCCATGCATGAAAGGGTTAATTGACTTCCTTTGTGCTCTGTGGGTGTCTTCCTATAGGGTGATATGTAAGCTAGACAGAGAATCTTACTATATTACAGACTATGGAGCTGAAAGTACAGCATTTTAATGTCAAGCTGACCATTCAATTCAATTAAACAAAACACACGTGGTGAGCACTTTTATTTACAAATATAATTCAAAGCTCTGACAGATTCATGCTTTGCTTTTTTTTTTTTTTTTTTTAAATGTAACCTGAATTTCTTTTGAAAGTGCATGCAATAATAAAGCATTGTACTGATTCGTTTTATTGTAAGAAAATACACAGCTTGAAAGTGTGGATAAAGCAATACTATGATCTAGGATGGACAATTCCAATAGAAGATCTCATTGACAGATTTAGAGCTCCAAATACTGAACAAAAAAAAAAACAACAAAAACAATATTTTAAAAAAATCGATTCGAGGACCAGTTAAAATACAATATGAAAATAAGTAAAAGCTCTGCATACATCCTTCTATACACAAAATACACAAACAGTTCGGAGCCCTGTGTGCGACCTGGGTCTCTCGATGCATGTGTCGTATTCACAGACTCTGCTACAGCAGAACGTTATTATGATACAGTTCAATGCGAGCCCCGAGGTACTTTAGCCAGTGTTTGTTAAATCACATATTTCCCAGAAGTAACGTCCGTAACTACGGATATGTACATCACCAGTTCATATTTAAACGTATCAAATTGCTCAATCTTAATAAAATGTTTCCTGATGAACAAATACCAAGAGTGAAGCCGCGCACGAGATAAGGCTGCAGGAGAATGTCTTTTTTTTTTGCACAGACTGACAATTTCTAATGCATGATCGTTAAGCAACGCACATCCACTTTTTCAGTTTCACCAAAAGTATCATTGCACATGAACATCAAAACTTTGCCATTTTGTTAAAAGATAACCGCTAGTTATCCAGCATTAACTTGTAACCTTACAAGAGTGCCCTGATTATTAGGGACTGTACAGGCAGCAATCCAGAGGCAACGTCAGTAGGAGGGAGCCCATCTTTCAGTGAGATGTGGCGTAGGTTTCTTTATTTTTATACAGATTGGTTTCATCTGTAGTCCTCCTTAGGATAGTCCAACGTGACCAAGTTTCCGAAGCCGAGCCGGACGCTTTCCACGTCAAAGGTCTCGATCTCCCTTTCCTGCCGCTCCAGCAGGTGCTTGATCCTTTCGGTGCGTTCCTTCTGAAGTGAAGCCAGCTCCTCTTCAATCTGAAAGATACAGCACAGCATGACTGAGATCAGCGAAGCACTCCGCCCACGCCGCTCCCGAGCCCGGGTGCAAAAGCAGCAGGGCTGGGGTCAGGCAGGCAGCCGACCGCAAGAAAAACCCACCAGATACGAAGGGAGGGAATCGTCGAGCAGACCACGCTCAAGTGGGAAAATGAGAAGACGATGACCATTGAGATCAGGGACTGCTGAACTTCTGGAGCAGTCAAGTCTTTTTGAATCACATTTAAAATCTGTTTGAGGTGGTTGATTTTTGAGCTGGACTGATTGATCAATGGCTTTGAGTTTTTATTGTAAAAGCGCCCTGGGATGCTGCTCATGAAGAGCGCTATATAAAAACAAACTATTATATTGTATTGTACTGTCTTATTAAATTCTGGGACTAATTAAAATAAATAAATAAATATAATAATAAATCATCTCAAGATTTCTACCCCAGTAACTCTAGTAAATATAGCATACAATTACTAGGCTTTTACACATGCTTGTTAACATACCTATAAGTGTCACTAAACGCATAGCCACAGAGGCAGAGAGATATGTCAAAACCTCCAGAGACAAACAGTGCGGTATTCGGTCTGTATAACCTGCATGTATTCTGTAATGTTACATCCGCACAGCAGATGGCGCCAAAAGTTGGTAAAAAAAATAAATAAACGGTTTGGTAAATAAACAGGAAGTCAGGGGAATTGCTCCCAGTACCGAAACAGAACTGCTTCTACATTAAAACTTGAAGAAAGTCTTAAAAGTCCTAAGTACTGAGAGTCTGTCCACCTGCAAAAGGAGATTCCTAGCTGGTTAGAATTAATTCCAATGGGTATTAGTCATGTGATCTCATAGCTTCTGCAGGTGGGGAGATTGGCAGTCTTATAGATATAAATACACAGAAGCTTAGCATGCAATGCTGCTGAGCAGGTATTGCACCCAACAGCACAGGGACAGAGAGAGTACACCCACTGCTTGATTATTAAATAAAGTGACAATAAAACTTCTAATCCTCTCAAACAGTTGACACATTTACAAACCCTGACCAGCACTTATCAAGGGCTAACTAATCTTCCCTTAGATAAAATAGTCCATGATTAATGCTAGTGCGGGTTTGTGAAACCAACTGTAACTTTGTCAAGTGTTTCAGAGAGGATTACAAGTTTATAATCATTTTTCAAAACAGTTTAAATCTAATAGGACATTTAAAACTCTCTCTGTCTGTCTGTCTCTCTCTCAGATTCCTTAATGCAGTCTTTATAGTTTTGTGAATAGGTCCCACTGGGACCTGAACGAAATCAGTTTCTTTATTAAGGACATGGCGATGCTGTAGTTTTGATTGGATCCAGGGTCGAGTGGGCCGGTTGCACACACACCTTTTGTTCAAGGTGGGCTCTCCGCAGGGACACCATCTGCTCCAGTTTCTGCAGCTCTCTCTCGTGCTGTGCTTCCGTTTGCATTTTGATCTTGCTCTGGTAGGCGTTGAGCAGCTCCATTTCCTGCTGAAGCTGGTGTTTCAATGCTTGGCACTCCGCTTCCTGGGCCTCGTCCAGTCGCAGCTGCAAAACCAACAGGATTAGCCCGGCTCCCATTCAAAACTGACAACAGCGTACGCAAACAGACCTGCACGCTACGGCAAAGTGGGGCTAATTCTTCCCTCCCCTGCACGTTTCTGATTGCAGAGGTGTCAATGCTACCTGTGGGCTCAGGACTCTCGCAACGACAGCAACACAAGCAACTCGGATGCTGTCTACCTTACAGAGCTCTGATGAAGCAGCAGCATGGTTAAACGTCTGCTATTTTAAGGTCATCCAGGAATAAGCATAATTCCATTGTGGTTATTAACTATAAAACTCAAAAGTAATACATCAAGTAATACTCCACTACAAGTCTGTATCATTGAAGACCTTGCTAAAGACTACTGGTCAAAACGACTGTCAAAGAATTTCACTCGTTTCTTTTCGTATTACTTGTGGTCTGTATTTTTCCGAAGGGTGATAAATCACTCCTGGGGGGGGTTGCTGTAATAATAAAGTTATTTTCTATTCTATTTTCAACTCAATTTAAAAACTGGAGTCCATGCCTATCAATCATATAAATAACAGTTTAATATATACTGCGAGTATTCATCAAATCTCTTCTGCTGCTCAATATCCTTCCACAATCACATGGCAGTAAGTGAAGGGAAACTTGTGCAGTCTCCTGAACTATCGGAGTGTATGGCTTTCAGTAAGGCTTGTTTGGGCTAGTTAGGAATCTGGCCTGGAAGCTTAGCACTGCTGTACATGCTTCAATGAAATGCCAATTCCCCTCAGATCTATCCTCACAGCAGAGACTGGACTGCATACTGAAGGATGTTATTTCCTGGGCTAGGCTCTAAACCTGGGGTTGCCAACCCTGGTTCTGGAGAGCCGCAGGGTCTTCTGATTTTTATGCCAATTACTTCACTGAACCAATTATTCTCTTATATTGGTCAACACTAATTTTTTTTCCCAGGTCTTTAGCCGTTTATGATTTAAAGAGACCCAGAAAACCTGCAGGATTGTGGTTCTCCACGACCAGGGTTGGCCAGCCCTGCTGTAAAGCAAAGCCCTAATGGCTAAAGGTGCATCTCAGAAAGCATAACTAAATACAACTGCCAGTATAGACTCTTCACAGCAGAAGGACTTACTGCTTGTGAGGCCATCATCTCATTGATGCTTTGTTCGTACTGCTCTGCCAGAATGGCCAGTTTCCGCGTCTGCTCTTCCTTCAGTGCCTTCAGTATGGTCTTGTGTTCGCTCTTCGGGGAGACCTCCAGCTGATGGTTCCGTAGCGCTTTGTACTGCTTCGTCTGCACTTTGCATGTGTCCTGGAACTGCTTTTTAATCTGCATCTCCAAGGCCTGTTGAAGGGATGGTTACAGGACACATCATGAGGCAGAAGGTACAAGCAATTTGGTGTGGGGGTGTGTGGTGGTTTGAGGTTGGTGTGGGGTGAGGGGGTGGTGTGTGTGGTGGTTTGAGGTTGGTGTGGGGTGAGGGGGTGGTGTTTTGAGGTTGGTGTGGGGTGAGGGGGTGGTGTTTTGAGGTTGGTGTGGGGTGAGGGGGTGGTGTGTGTGGTGGTTTGAGGTTGGTGTGGGGTGAGGGGGTGGTGTTTTGAGGTTGGTGTGGGGTGAGGGGGTGGTGTTTTGAGGTTGGTGTGGGGTGAGGGGGTGGTGTGGGTGGTGGTTTGAGGTTGGTGTGGGGTGAGGGGGTGGTGTGGGTGGTGTGGGGTTTGGCTGGGCTGGGCTGGGTTGCTGGTCAGCAGTACCTTCAGGTTCTTGGGTTGCTGTCGCAGCTCCATGACGTGCTTCCTGTGCAGCTCCCTCTCTCTCCGGTTGTTGTACTCGATCTGGTTCTCCAGCTCGGTCTGGTGCTGCAGGCGGATCAGGTCCATCCTCAGCTTCTGCAGCGTCTTCAGCTGCCGGTTCTCCAGCTCCTGAGTGGACTCGTCCTGTCTGATCAGCATGGCATGCTCCATCTCCTTCTGGGTCTTCTTCTTATTGAGTTCCTGGTTCATTGTAAAAGAGAGGAATATCACCATCAACAACCAACCACCAACCAATCAACAACCACCAACATCAACAACCATCAACCAATCAACAACCAATCAATAACCATCAACCACCAATCAACAACCATCAACCACCAATCAACCAAACAACCATCAACCACCAATCAACAACCATCAACTGTCAACCACCAACATCACCATCATGAAGTTGTGGCACCTAGAAATTGTTTGGCCCTATTTAGCAACAAGTGAAAGGGCTTTAAACAAAATGTTTTTAAAGGAATTACATTAACACAATACAACCAGCAAAGAAGGGCTCAGAGCAACATTGCACCTTCTCCTAGCTGCTAAAAAACTATTTCTTGCTAGTTTTATACCAAATGTAACTGTGTTTCTTCCTCTCAGAAGAATGTGCCTTGGTCCTTTAAAATCGTGGCTCTGAAACCGTTTGAAACAGAAACCTGGAGTCTCTACTATATTTGTTCATCTTTCCACTTCGATGCAGTGTACAGGGATTGGACCAAAAAATAAAACAAAACAAATCAGAAACATCTACCGCTGTCAACAGGGCGCAGGACCACAAAGGAGAGCCAGGACTAGTCGGATTGAATTTAGTTGTTATCAGCAGTTCATGCTGTCTCGTTTCTGGAAGCGGTCACTCCATTCAGCCCTTTATCACAGTATTTAAGATGTACTGCTTTGCTCATGGTGACAAACAGACTTGCAACAGGGATCCCAGTTACACAGCATCAATCTGTCATGCGAGGGGCGTGCTCCCCTGTTAAACTCTCTGCATGTAGTTTCCACAGGGGTTTATGTTTCTTCCTGCTATTGCATAGATGTATTTTGTTCTCAGATTTCTGGATTACTGCATACCTCCCTAGTTTCTAAGTTTCTAATCTTCTTTGCGGATAAAACCCATTTAGAGTAACACCACAAAACTGAACCCACGACAGCAAAAAAGTACCACCGCTCCACATCTGACACACGCTGGACTTTCTTCTAACTCGCTGGCGTATAAATAGCTTCCTTCAACAAAACATTTATATTAGTATCTCGTTTGGTTTGTTGCTACTGCAGGCAAAATACTGTACAAGAAAAATATAATGCGTCTAGAGGCTTAGATTAATGATGAAAAAATAAATATCAAATGAACAAAATACCAGTATACTACATACTGTATATACTTATACTTGGTGAATAGTACAGCTCAAAAGTTTTGCATCACCTAGAATTTTAGGGTAGAGACGCTGTTGAGTGTTTGATAGTTATGGCTTGAGATGGGATGAATCGGTTAAAACCCCTTCCCCATCTTCTCCAGCACGTAAAGTGAATACCTCTCGTATCTGCTCCTGCTCGAAGTCGTGCCTCTTGATCATGATCTTTCGTTTGAAGGAGCGGCAGTTCCTGTCGTAGTACACTCTCTGCTGACTCAGCAGCTGGGCCTCATCCTCTGCCTGCGAGTGCTGCATGTTCTCCTTGTGTTTGGACAGGCGCCCCTGCTTCTCCTTCTTGGGTGTGCTGTGGTCTTCATTCATCTCCTGCAACACAGGTTCCAGACGCCAGCCGTTACACTACAGGGCTCCACTCTGTGTGCCGCCTGGTGCACTCTTCATTGGGAGCCACCAGTGGGTCACACAGTAGTTTAATGCACTGGACTAGCCCTTCCACTGGAGACCTGGGTTCTACCTTCAATCTCTGTGTTATTGGTGGTCTCAAGCTCAAGGGACAGTAGCTCATGAATTAGCACTAGGCAACTCAAAAAGAAAGGCCACACTGACCTACACTGCTCCCTCAGTTCTGAAGAGGGAGGCTCCTCATTGGGCAATGTGTGAAAACTAACACTGCCACTGCTTGTACCATTTACAATGTATGGATATACCGTATTGGGAGGGTTTCAGTATCCAGCACTGTTTATAAACACCAATGTGACTGAACTGAATCTGTAAAACCCCAGGTTTTATTCTGACCCTCACTATAGGCCTCTCATCTACAGTAGGACTATTTTGGCTCTTACACATATTGTTCTGGGAGTATCATCTCCCATTATCAATCCCATTTATTTAAGTAACAGACAGTTACAAAAGCCTGCAGGGGAACATGCTGGCTGTGTTGCAGCGGTGCTCAAAGCGCAAGTAAAGTCTTGTTTTCCATACTCTGTAGCAGCAAGTCTATCTCTCGATGGGTAGTAAGAAAAGTGCACGAGCCTCTTTTATCTTTTCCTTGCACATCTTGTACTGTTTCTTCTGGTTATCTAAGAAGTTGGTGAGCTCCTTCTTCTGCTGGGCCGCGATCTGCTGCTGGAACTTTCTCTCATCTGCTGAGGCTGTTTTTATCTAACAAACAAGCAAAAAAACAGAAAGCATTCACTACTGCTCGATTAAACAGAAAGCATTCACTACTGCTCGATTAAACAGAAAGCATTCACTACTGCTCGATTAAACACAAAGCATTCACTACTGCTCGATTAAACACAAAGCATTCACTACTGCTCGATTAAACAGAAAGCATTCACTACTGCTCGATTAAACACAAAGCATTCACTACTGCTCGATTAAACAGAAAGCATTCACTACTGCTCGATTAAACACAAAGCATTCACTACTGCTCGATTAAACACAAAGCATTCACTACTGCTCGATTAAACACAAAGCATTCACTACTGCTCGATTAAACACAAAGCATTCACTACTGCTCGATTAAACACAAAGCATTCACTACTGCTCGATTAAACACAAAGCATTCACTACTGCTCGATTAAACACAAAGCATTCACTACTGCTCGATTAAACACAAAGCATTCACTACTGCTCGATTAAACACAAAGCATTCACTACTGCTCGATTAAACACAAAGCATTCACTACTGCTCGATTAAACACAAAGCATTCACTACTGCTCGATTAAACACAAAGCATTCACTACTGCTCGATTAAACACAAAGCATTCACTACTGCTCGATTAAACACAAAGCATTCACTACTGCTCGATTAAACAGAAAGCATTCACTACTGCTCGATTAAACACAAAGCATTCACTACTGCTCGATTTCAGTTCCACAGCAGTGTGCTACAAATCAGATGAGATTCTTTAGCAATGCAACGGAGAATATCCCCGGCCGGTCATGATTTTTTTTATTTGAATTTTTTTAAACAGTTTGTGTGAGCTCTATGGAGTTTGAGAAGTTATCCTGCCAAAACATTGGGGGAGAAAAACAAACAGACAAACCCCTATCTGCATTATAAACAGTGCTTCTGGTTTCCAGTGCTTTACCCAACTTCTCTCCTCTCCTTTAACAATTCAATTGATCCCTGTTAAGACATTCGTGTATCTCAAATCACAACTGAGAAACGTGTTCATAGTAAAACTGATTTAATTTACAGGTTTTTTTCTGTGAAACAACTAAATGGGCTTTTAAATTGGCCAAGCCTTAATTTTTGATTAACAAGCAGCCACAGGTACAAAGTCTGTGAACACTTTACAGAAATGTATAAATAACTATGAGAGAGAGATCTTCATCTCTGAATGAATGAAACCAGTTTCACAAAATGAAACTTCCTTCTGGGTTTTACATTAACGCAGTGTAATGAAGTACCGAATGTGTTTCCGTTTTCATCGACTTTGTTTTATTTTTATAATGAGAACAGCTAGCTGGCTTTTAAGACGTGTTGTGGTGAGAAAACGACAACACGCCTTAAAAGCCAGCTAGCTTGACATTTCAATGCAATGTGTTGGGGCTGCTTTCACTGCATGCTTCAATGCAATGTGTTGGGGCTGCTTTCACTGCATGCTTCAATGCAATGTGTTGGGGCTGCTTTCACTGCATGCTTCAATGCAATGTGTTGGGGCTGCTTTCACTGCATGCTTCAATGCAATGTGTTGGGGCTGCTTTCACTGCATGCTTCAATGCAATGTGTTGGGGCTGCTTTCACTGCATGCTGCGCACAGGAAGGAGCTGCTGGGCTGCTCTTGATATGTCATCACACAGGAAATGATACAATCACACAACCAGTGCTTTGTCAAGAGGCTGGTGTTTCACATCCCCGTCTCCCCCCCGTCCCAAATCCCTTCCCCAAGGGAGATTGCACAAGAGCTTTCAAGCAGTTACTAGCCTGACATGAAGAGGCGGATTTGAGACCTCGGGGAAAGGAAAAGTGTTATTTTTGCGAAATTAGGTTTGTCTTAAAAACCCTAAATCTGATCTAACGCTATTTCCCCTGTCACTTTGAAATCCATCATTTTCTAGCCCCCATCGCGATGGCAGTTTCCCAGCTGCCCCACCTCTTTCTCGGTGCACAGGGCGTGTCTCCTGGCCAGTTTCTCGAGTTCGATGGACGCGTTGTTGGCGTGAGTCTCCACCTCCTTCTGAAGCTTGAGGCGGTGCTCGTCCATCTCAGCCTTCAGCTTGTTCTCCAGAGCGATCAGCTGCTTCTGGTGCTGGCGTCGCATCCGCTTGTATCCTGACATCTGTTCCCGCAGCTCGTTCTCCTGCTCATGCTCATGGATCTGCCTCGTAACCTTTTAAAGGAGAGGGAGAGAGAGAGAGGGATGAGAGAGAGAGAGAGAGAGAGGGGGGGGGATGAGAGAGAGAGAGAGAGGCACCACAAGTCAGGGAACCAGGACTTTCCCAACAGAAAGAGAACAACCCTAAATACCAGAGCCACAGCACAGCTCATACTTGCTGCTAGACCAGCCTGTATTTCCATTTAAAAAACACACAAAATAAAACCACAGACCGCGATTCCTAGAAGCACATGCCTTGTGTGGCACAGATTAATAGATACAAATATCTTTTTGTTCCATGTTGTTTTTCACTACTCAGAACTTGTTTTAGGATAAAAGTTTCCCTGGATTAACCTGGTCCTGTAGTTTTTCATAGCTTCCCGGTGCTATTCTGAAGCCAAGCATCTTGATTACAAGGCAGAGTGGTTTCCCAAAGCCCTGTGCTGCACCCTGCTCTCCAGGATCCCTCTAACACCCCAAAGCCCTGTGCTGCACCCCGCTCTCCAGGATCCCTCTAACACCCCAAAGCCCTGTGCTGCACCCTGCTCTCCAGGATCCCTCTAACACCCCAAAGCCCTGTGCTGCACCCCGCTCTCCAGGATCCCTGTAACACCCCAAAGCCCTGTGCTGCACCCTGCTCTCCAGGATCCCTCTAACACCCCAAAGCCCTGTGCTGCACCCCGCTCTCCAGGATCCCTGTAACACCCCAACCCTGTGCTGCACCCTGCTCTCCAGGATCCCTCTAACACCCCAAAGCCCTGTGCTGCACCCCGCTCTCCAGGATCCCTGTAACACCTCAAAGCCCTGAGCTGCACCCTGCTCTCCAGGATCCCTCTAACACCCCAAAGCCCTGTGCTGCACCCCGCTCTCCAGGATCCCTGTAACACCTCAAAGCGTAGGCATTGCGATTGAAATCCCCGCCCATTCATAAACACTGAACTTCTCTGGACTCAGTACTATTAGCAGGTCGGTCACATGAGCAGCAGAGTCTATAAGAAGCTTTAATCAATACTTGTTCTGTAAAGCTCAATCCAAGTCATCCGTCGTGACCCCGATTGCTAAAACGTCATGAGAAACAGCATGTGATGTTTTCAAAAGGACAAATACGCAAGGCAGGAAAAAGCATCTAAAAAATAAAAAAACTCACTGCAGAGTACAAAGAAAAAAAAGTAACGCAAATCTGAACACAAAGCTTTGTTTGAGGATAGTAATAGGGAGAAGTGGGATTCATGTTTTTTGTGTACAATGCGAGAATAATTTATATTTTGAAGCAGAAACCTACCACCCTCCTGCTACAAAACCAGCACGACTACCCACCACGCTTTGTGCTTCCTCAGCTTTAGACAAAAACATCTGTCCGAGGAACATGAACAAAGAAGGTACAACATGGGCGGCTGCAGTTGAAGCTTGTCCACTCCACCCTGTTAAACAGAGGACTTCAGCCTCTATCCAGCACATGTACAAAGACTAACGTCATCACACCAATGATAATAACCCAAACAGAAAGCCCTTTCCTGACCCCCACCCCAGTGACAGCACCCAGCGAGATTCTGACCCTCTTCTGAGAGAACTCCACAGCAGAACGTTTCACTGCGAGGTTCATGTCATTCGTTAATGTACACGAGGAGGTCGCCTTTGTTTAATGTGTGACCTCCACGGCTGACAAGAACGGAATGCCACGTTAGTGATGGCTATTATGACCCGAAGCCCAACAGGCACAAAGCCAGAGCTCCCAGCAAAGCACCTTCAACTCTGTACCAGCTAGTTTGGATACAGCCCAATCCTAATCATCAGCAGCACTAGAGTTAAAGACTTTGTTTTGATTAGGAGCTAGCCTGGTTCTTTTTGCAACAATGTAACAGCTGACTGCAAACCCAGCGTAACCCTTTGCTGCCCAGTGTCCAATATATATCTGACATTGAGAAAATAGGCATTAAATAGTTCAGGTAACATACTGTGGGCTGTAGAGGGTTAATGCTACATCGATCTGTATATAGAACGCATATCATACAGTAATTTGGTATGAATAATATGTATTATTTGCCAGCATTCCTATTACTACCCATGCTATACTAATGATCCTACCAATACAATGGTATACTGACAACAATAATAACACTGTAAAACTAATAGCAATAATACCTCAACTGAAATGTATAAAATGGGTCCCTTTTGAGTCCAATACTATTAGAAAGCAGAACTGGAGCCAAGCCTGTGTGATCTGGGTAGCTGAACTGGCATTGCTCCAGCCCCATAATGTCTAGAGCCCTTCACAGCACTTCCTGGTGGCAGAGGGACAGCAATCCTGTTCTCCCGTCTTCTGATCCCGGCGCTCCCCACGCAGCGAAGGATGCTTGCTTATTCCTACTGCTTTTCGGATGTGTAAGTTCACACACGACGGAGCAGGGCTGAGACCCACCACCTGAAGTCATTTGCATGCATGCATGCTGTAGTGGTGACATCACTGTTTTAATAAATCGCCCGAGTGTTTCAGATGCAGGGTTATTGCAGAACTGATCTCGTCTCTCATGCTTATTAAAGCACACCACCGCCACTGCCAATATTAGGAATGAAGATTCTCAGCTGGGTCTGCCTTCTATTACTCACTTCATATGAAAGCGATGTTGTAATTTAGAAAACAAACAGACAGGGTAGAAACCACCCTTATTAACCCGCTCCCCCGATCAGTTTCCTTGAAGCTGAAGAGAGCAGGTCTACATTTACAAAAAATAAATAAAAAGGCTTTGCTAAATGACACAAATATTGTCCTTGAAAACATTTTAAAAATATAATAAGAAGTATTTCTGCCAAGCACCACCACAAACAATTAGAAACATTAAAATTAAGCACTATATATATATATATATATATATATATATATATATATATATATATATATATATATATATATATATATATATATATATAGACACACACAATGTATTCACAGATTTTTAAGTTAAATAAATAAATAAATACATACAATAAATAATACAAATAAAATAAAATAAAATAAAAGCACTGGAGCTCCAGATATTCCAATCCAGGTTTTTTTTATAAAAAGCAGCCTTTTTAGAACAAGGCTGCTTCATAATTGCAGCAAACAAGGTGCTTATTAAAACAGGACCTCTTTGCCATGACAACAGCAGGCATTAAAAACGACGACCCTGTTCTTTCGGGGCTTAGGAAATGCTTACCAAAGATGCAGATTTGATTGTGGCAAAGCGCTCTCGGTTCTTGTAGTTGTGGGCCTGGCTCTGGACAGACAAGGTAGGCCGCAGCTCAGGCCTGGGATCCCTGTAGCTTGCTTCATCCCTTACGAATACATGATCCTGCAGAAATGCATGAAAACAAGGAGAAAGTCCGGCTGTGCTCTTTCCTCTGTGGCTGCCTCTCGTTCACCCCTCTGCCTACACAGGCACTGTTTGAAATGCATAGTTTAGCCCTCTGCTATTCCCTGCAGCTCCACAGTAAAATGAATAAGCAACACATTGTAGGCTAGCTAACAGTCAGCTGATCGCTAGTGGGATGCTGCTTGAATCTCCGGCAGACTCTTCCACCGTGGAAGAAAAAAAATAAAAATGGGAGGGGGTATTATACAACACACTTTCCAAGTGATTGAAAATCTAACATCTTTCTTAGCATGCTGCTGTCACAGGTACAAGGTCTCCCCAAGCGCAGCATGCATCGGCACTGAACGAAATCATGAAGCCTAAGACAGAGGACCCGGGTCTGCTGCGGTTCTGTTTGCTGGCTTGTGCTAAATGAAGTGTCCTGGAGGTTTCGGGTTTCTGTGAACATTGCAAGGTGGTAATGAGATCATCCCTTTAAATCTCTCTAATGATTTAGCAGTCACACCAGCGCTGTGCTGCTTTCTGCACATAATGGCTTAGATTCCAGCGCTTTCCATGCCTCTCTCTCTCTCTCTCTCTCGCTCTCTCTTAAAGAGACAGTGACATGTTTAACCCATTAAGTGCGATACATTCTAAAAATCAATATTTTGTTCTTTTCTGTTTGGAGGACAGTCCAGTTAGACGTGCCCGTAATCAGAACAGTGAAATTTCACGCTGGGTCCGAAGCTCAACACTTAGAAAACTGAGCTTCATCATCACTGCGGGTTGAAAAACACCAAGAAGTGTATAAACCGTTAGATTTAGGGTTAACTTTTGCACTTAACAAAATTAAGGCAAGTTATCCTAACAAAATATTTCGAGACAATTAAAATAACAGGGAGACCGCAGTTAAAAATGACAGAGTAGCCTGTCCTCAAATGAGAACAACGGCACTTAATGCATTAAGAAATGTCCCCTTCCTGTAAGGCAATGCATCAAAGCCCTGTTGGTTCTTACATCTTCCATAACATCAACAATGTGCTCATTTCAATTCGTTTGGGGTTATGTTCTCTGTATATTTTGTGTTCCCATTTGCTGATTACAGAGCACTAATAAATAACTGCTGCTGCCACCAGGGATGGAAATAAGACTCCCACTGCATTGCAGTTTGATCCATTCCTGGTTTTACTATGGAGTTGAATAAGACACACCTGAGCTTGTCACCTCTACACTGTGGCTAATCAGGCTCACAGTAAAACCTGGAATGGGTGAAACTGCTATGCAATAAGAGTCTTCTTTCCAACCCTGATCAATATGATTGCACTTGTTTCTGTTTTGAAAAGGATGGTATAATAAGAGGCTGGTAATTTCATACACAGTACAGAATTCGAACACGTTTGGTTGGTGCTTGAAAGCCCCAAGCATACAAGTAGAATCACTCCAGTTTTTAGGCTGGCAGGTGTGTTCCAATTATAACTGCAGGGTTATTCTGAGATCTTGATGTAGTCTGGGTACGATTTCATATTCGTTAACTGCTACTTTAGAATTGCATTATATAAGCTAACATTTTTAAAAGAGAAGAATATTGAACAGTTGCCAGAATTATCCTTCAATACAGAATTAATGTACGATTGTTTCCCAGCCCGAGAGACAGTGAATTTGGTTTTGTATGTGTGGGGAGCAACATACACCCCCCACCATGTCTGTAAACACATTATTAATGCCATCAGTCATTATAAAAAAAAAACACACACAGATAACCTTGACGCACAACCAACCTCCACACTCAAGTATAAATCTAAATATGATAGTTTCCATCCACATACACCAATATTCACAGACTCCCTGAACTTGTGTAAAGAAAGTTTCCGCACAATTGGAGAAGCAGTTTTTTTAAATCTACTGCATGCACAACTTTAGTAACAACAATACCCATGCATAACGTCACCCGACGCTTGCATGTTGTTTCCAAGATGTAATCTTAACAGCTCGGTCAGCCTTGAAAAGGAATGACGCAGTATTCAGGAAAACTACTTGGAACAAATGCCCATGCAAAGTTTAATCAAATGCATGTAGCCTTCATTTGCCTATGCAATCAGGTGCTTATTCTGCTACCATAACATGTGCTAGATGCCCGTGCAAAGTTTCAGCTCAATTAGACGAGCTCTTCAAGACAAAGCTTTGGGACTCATAAAAAAAAAAAATGAGGCGTCAAGGTAAAAGCGTTTTAAATAAAAATGTTTTTTTTGAAAGTGTTCTTTACGCCTCAGTTGAGGTAAGGTAGGGTTAACAAAAACAATAGAGAAGTTCAGAAGGACGCAGGGCAGTCTAACACCACCGGAGAAACTGGCTTCTCCAGCTTTACGGTGAAGGAGACAGACCGATGTTTCTGCAGTTTCAGTCTTGCGGACTCCATGCTTGACGACCATTTGGAAATCAGTGGCACGGCTGAATAAACTATTTGAACAGGGCTCCTGTAGCACGAGTGAAGGGTGAGGTATGGAGATGACCTGCTCTGCTTTTACATGGCACTCACACGGTCTTCTACAGACCAGCCCTCCTTGTTAGGATGAAATACTCTCAAAAAAAAAAAAGGGACAGCCTTGGGACAGCACTGAAATTCACATTCAAAATGAAGAGGCATTCAGCAGTTGTGTTCAGTAACTTTCACCCTTGTAACCAGGAGGTCCCCGGTTCAAATCCCACCTCAGCCACTGACTCATTGTGTGACCCTGAGCAAGTCACTTAACCTCCTTGTGCTCCGTCTTACGGGTGAGATGTAATTGTAAGTGACTTTGCAGCTGATGCATAGTTCACACACCCTAGTCTCTGTACGTCGCCTTGGATAAAGGCGTCTGCTAAATAAACAAATTAATATAATTAATGAATTAATCGTCTGGGATGAAGGGGATCTGTATCTGAGCAGCGCTCCATTTCAGGGATGGAAATAAGACTCCTGTTGCATAGCAGTTTCACCCATTCCAGGTTTTACTACAAGCTTCAGTGTAGGTAACAAGCTCAGGTGTGTCTTATTATACTCATAGTAAAACAAAGAATGGATCAAACTGCTATGTAAATAGTTTTTTTGTTTTTTTTTATTTCCATCAGTTTCTTAGCGCCATCCTCTCTCCGCGGGTGAGGTTTCCGTGCAGATCTCTCTGAACTGACCTTTCTGGGCACAGCGGAGGGCTCAGACTCCAAGGTGCTGTCGTAGTCGTGCATCATGGCCATGTCAGAGCTGCTCTCATCCACCACCTCCTGCATGCTGTTCACACTGCTGCTCTGACTCCCCGTGCTCACGGACGTGCTGGGGAGGGAGTGGTTGCTGCCCAGGCTGTTCATCTTGCAGCTCGCGTGTTCGCTGTCCTGCAACACCCCCCACCAACAGAAACACACTCAGCAAGGGAGCCATAACCCTAGTCCGAGCATCACACAACACAAGAGTCCTGAACTCGGACTGTAATGAAAGTCCGGGCTAGTGCCTTCATCAGTGTTTATAAATAAATAAAAAAATAATGATTATAAATAACGTGCAAATTGGGGGAGAAAGATGCATGTGCTTGTATGTAGGATAGTTTTATCAGTGAAAGTACTGTATGTTATACATCCACACACTATCTTTTATCAATGTTACTGTGACAATTTACTATGCTGTTGTATTGTAATGAAATTTTCACTTGCACTTACCTTCCGTTATACTAGGGGTGTGTTCTACTAGGAAACAGGTGCATGGGAAACAGGTGCATGGGAAACAGGTGCATGGGCTACATATGAAACTGAAAATCTAACAGAAAGCAGCGAATACCCAAGCACACGGTCATTCGATTATACGGTGCGCTGCGTTCTGTAACACGAACAGCAGATCACCTCGCAGGTTTTCTCCCTTCAGGAGCTGAGAGCTTGGACCACCTTGATGAACTGTGTAGGTGTCTACTGCATGGTCTTGTGTTGGCGGTTCGTTATTCTCACCTCCTCTTCCTCCTGGGACTCGGTCAGCGGGCCGTTGTGCCTCTCCTGGTAAAGGATCTTTTTCATTTTCCGATACTGAAGGTTGTCGAGCTCTCGGACGGCATCTTTTGTCCGCTGTATTAGGTCAGTCAGGACCGTCGAGGACCGTTCCCGGATAACAAAGTCGTGCTGCCGGGATTGGGAGGAGAGGAAAAGGAAATCCATCAGTGAGACTTAACACCTTAAAAATGATGCAGGGAGAACAGGGCTCAACGAAACAGAAAGCGAGATTTCTTCAACCACAAATCTCTACAAGGGTCTGCATGGCATCATAAATACCGTTCCTAATACATTCTGCATCCTACAGAGAGTGAAAAATACACACGCTTACATGCGAGGGATACGGATCCTTGAAAGAGAGAGTAGTTGGTCAACACGGAGGCATTTTCTTTTGGGTGTCACTCTACATATTATTATATCCCAATGGAGGTACATTTTGACATGATCTTTCTTTCTCAATGTATTGCTGCAGGTTTTGTATTCATCCGCTGGCTTAAACATTACAGATATACTGGAAGGTGAAGCTTTGTGAAATCATTTAGCATTTGTTCAACAACAAGAAAAGCAGCTGGTGTCTTTACAATGTAACGCGGTTATTTGCTAGATGTTAAACAGCTGGTTTAACTCACCTTAGGAACCTCACCTTAGGAACAGTAGTCAAAGGTTAGTGCTAATCAAGGTCTTTGAAACTAGCCGATGCAGAATCTTTTAAATGCAAGAGCAAAGCATGTCTCTGAATATTATAATTAAAAAAAAAAAACACACAGCCTGCATCTCTTACAATGACAGTCAGTAAGGCTCTGGTAATAATAGGAGATTGTTTTACAACAAAAAGGCGACAGTTACTGGAAACAATGTACAATAATGTAAACAGATCAGTATGATTAGATATTAGTGTCAGTACGTACTGGGATTACGAGAGGACCTTATTAATCTCCTGGATCACGTCCACTAGCCTGTCGTTACCTTGTCAGTTATGTAACTACACTACAATAACCAACCTGTTCACAGGTCAGCACGAGAAGGCTGTGCTGTGAAGTGCGACAACCAAGAACATAAAACTATTAAAAGATGATGAGGGATTACCTGCATGCTCGGAAAACACAAAGATCAGCCACCGTTTACAGGTGCACAATTTACACACACACATCAGACCAGTGAAACGCACGCCTGAAGAAAGGGACCGACAGATCGGACCAGTGAAACGCACACCTGAAGAAAGGGACTGACAGATCGGACCAGTGAAACGCACACCTGAAGAAAGGGACTGACAGATCGGATCAGTGAAACACACACCTGAAGAAAGGGACTGACAGATCGGATCAGTGAAACGCACACCTGAAGAAAGGGACTGACAGATCGGATCAGTGAAACACACACCTGAAGAAAGGGACTGACAGATCGGATCAGTGAAACACACACCTGAAGAAAGGGACTGACAGATCGGATCAGTGAAACACACACCTGAAGAAAGGGACTGACAGATCGGATCAGTGAAACACACACCTGAAGAAAGGGACTGACAGATCGGATCAGTGAAACACACACCTGAAGAAAGGGACTGACAGATCGGATCAGTGAAACACACACCTGAAGAAAGGGACTGACAGATCGGATCAGTGAAACACACACCTGAAGAAAGGGACTGACAGATCGGATCAGTGAAACACACACCTGAAGAAAGGGCCTGACAGATCGGATCAGTGAAACGCACACCTGAAGAAAGGGCCTGACAGATCGGATCAGTGAAACACACACCTGAAGAAAGGGCCTGACAGATCGGATCAGTGAAACACACACCTGAAGAAAGGGACCGACAGATCGGATCAGTGAAACACACACCTGAAGAAAGGGACCGACAGATCGGATCAGTGAAACACACACCTGAAGAAAGGGACCGACAGATCGGATCAGTGAAACACACACCTGAAGAAAGGGACCGACAGATCGGACCAGTGAAACACACACCTGAAGAAAGGGACCGACAGATCGGATCAGTGAAACACACACCTGAAGAAAGGGACCGACAGATCGGATCAGTGAAACACACACCTGAAGAAAGGGACCGACAGATCGGATCAGTGAAACACACACCTGAAGAAAGGGACTGACAGATCGGATCAGTGAAACACACACCTGAAGAAAGGGACCTGACAGATCGGATCAGTGAAACACACACCTGAAGAAAGGGACTGACAGATCGGATCAGTGAAACGCACACCTGAAGAAAGGGCCTGACAGATCGGATCAGTGAAACACACACCTGAAGAAAGGGACTGACAGATCGGATCAGTGAAACACACACCTGAAGAAAGGGACCGACAGATCGGATCAGTGAAACACACACCTGAAGAAAGGGACTGACAGATCGGATCAGTGAAACACACACCTGAAGAAAGGGACTGACAGATCGGATCAGTGAAACACACACCTGAAGAAAGGGACTGACAGATCGGACCAGTGAAACGCACACCTGAAGAAAGGGACTGACAGATCGGACCAGTGAAACGCACACCTGAAGAAAGGGACTGACAGATCGGACCAGTGAAACACACACCTGAAGAAAGGGACTGACAGATCGGATCAGTGAAACACACACCTGAAGAAAGGGACTGACAGATTGGATCAGTGAAACGCACACCTGAAGAAAGGGACTGACAGATCGGATCAGTGAAACACACACCTGAAGAAAGGGACTGACAGATCGGATCAGTGAAACGCACACCTGAAGAAAGGGACTTTGCCGTGCAAGAGACTGCGAGGTGTGTTTTTGCATCACTTCATGGATAGCTTGGGATGTGATGATGAGCTCACAGATAGAAAACAAGGACTTCAGCCTCGGCAGCTCAGTTACACTACTTAGAAGATAATTATAG
The DNA here is from genome assembly GCA_030684275.1 of Acipenser oxyrinchus oxyrinchus. Lineage (NCBI taxonomy): Eukaryota > Metazoa > Chordata > Actinopteri > Acipenseriformes > Acipenseridae > Acipenser > Acipenser oxyrinchus. The sequence goes on along the minus strand of CM060267.1, from coordinate 25,059,723 downwards.
CAGCTACTTGATAAAGAAAAGGTGAGCGCTACTATTTATAAACATCAGCCGTTCATCTCGGAAACGGTTTACCTACCCTGCAAGGTAAAAATAAACTTGCCATGCGACAACACCTCACCCACACTGAAGGGAAGCATTACCAGAATAATGGCTTGAAGGACGGTCCTTTACTTAATTAAACAGGCTACTGTGCAACTTACTCCAACTAATGTAACACAAAGCAATCAGAATTAGAATAGTCAAATAATTACTAAAAGCTAAATAAAGAGTTTGTTTTCAATTCAGATCTCTATCGCACAAGCACTGTTTGATACAGATATTTCCATTGTGATTCTAGTCAATAATAATAATAATAATAATAATAATAATAATAATAATAATAATAATAATAATAGTACTTACCTGTAACAGATCAGCCGAAGATGGTCGGTCCTGAGGAATTTTCAGCAGGCAGTACTCAACAAAACTTCGGAAAGGATCGGACCTGTTGAAATGCATGTGGAAAGTCAGATTCAAGGAGGGGAAAACGTGCAGTTGTACGCAGGACAAAACCACACACAACTGTGCTCTGAGACTTGCAAACTGCACAACACAGAGGGTGACCATTTCATCTGTTAACGCTGCACTCTGTTTGCACTAAAAGGGTATTCTATTATAATAGCCCTTTTAATGTGGATCATGTTCAAGTCTAGAGGATTCCACCCTTTTAATAAAACTGGCTTGGCTTGCTTTATTTGCTTGGTGCATTCATAAGACTTGCTTGTTTGAACAAGGCATGCATGGAATAAAAGCACACACACACACCACACCCATTTGAACCTTCAATTTGTTTTATATACTCACACACACATACATACTGTACATGCTTATGAATCATTCTACTTGATTCAATTTGAACAATTTTCAAAAACATCAATTTCCATCAGCTTAAAAGCATACAAACACATTTTTTAATTGTATTTAATATGGCCATTGGAGATAATTCATTCAAGTCAAACTATACGAATTGCAGCGTGTGTGTCCAAGTGTTACATTTGCATTCACTTTCCCCTTTGATCATTCTGAGAGGTGATGCAACTAAAAAGTTTGCACAGCGACCTATGCAGATAACTTCATATTACAACACAAAACATTTTCTGAAAACATTCATTAGAATGTATTTTTAATCTAAACTATTCGGTACTTTTCCCAGCAACACAGTACATTTGAAGAAAAGGTTATTCCAGAGAACCTATATGTCTGCCTTTGATCCAACATGCCTTTAATCTAGACCTCCCACACTGCTTGTTAGCGGAGGTCCCTCATTTGCAGCATCTGCTCTGCCCTTCTGCTTTCCACATGCACCGTGCCAAGAGGAAGATATCCCAGTGTGCACTGCAGCTGTGCAATACAAAGAGTCAGGCCAGCAAGTCACGAGATCAACTACATCCCACTATTCCACAGCGCACCCTCGCAGATCATACGCTGCGTTTCTGAAACTCGCTCATCTCGCCTGCCTTTTGCGTAATAAGAGACCTCTCACATTCACACACTTAATATCCCCTCTAAATCAGCGGCCAAAAAATGAAAGGTCAATAGTCTTTTTTGTTTTGGTACCCCCTCCCCCCACCCACCCCTTGCAGCCATGACCTTGTTTTCGCACTGTAGTATTTACCAGCCGTGGCACTGTGACTGGATGCGCTGTGAAATGGATACGGAACACAGCAGCCAGTTTCACTGCTCCTCAGCCATGCCATTATTCCACAGCCTCTCCGACCTCATTTCAACGTGAAGGTAAACAGTGCTGCATTCATCGAGTCAGACAGACCTATTTACCTAGACTAAGGAAACAAGAATGCTCCCTGAACCAATCCACACTCTTAAACTGCAATCTATGCATTAGCAGCAGCATCCGGACCGCAGCCAGATTACTGTGGGTGATAGCTGCTTTACTTCGACCTCATCTGCGGACTATGATCTCCGAAAACGCAGCTCAGGGCAAAAACAACAAAATAAAGAGAAAGTAAACGAGTCAGCTTACCACTCATTTGACTGCAGTGCTGGGGAGTCGTTCTGGGCTATGTGATATAAGGCACTCATTGCGTTCATGTTGAAAAGTGGAGGCTTGCGCTCAGCTTGAGAAAGAGAAAGCAGATTTAATCCTGTGTGTCAAAAAGGGTTTCCTAACCTCTTGTGTCATTGATAAATTAACCAGATATTAATGTCACCATAATTATCCAATTATTCAAATCCCTACGTAATCCACCTGCACCATTCACAATGTGCTACAATATCAATTCGACTTTGAGTCAACAGAAATAGCACACAACATTCTCTCAATACTCTGTGCCAGAAAATCTGAGCAACTAAATAAATAAATAAACAAACAGTCCCATTCCAAGCTTCTGGAATGAAACGAAGACGCTCTCGTTCACTTCAGCGACACACACGGCACGGTGCGGTTATAGCACAGACAGTGAAAGTACTGGCGGTGAGGTTAAACACTAAACCGTTAAGGCATTCTAAAACCCTGAAGCACCACTGGAGATGAATGGGTCCTTCCTTAGAGTTCAAGACACCCGTCGATCGTAACAAGAAAGGACAGCACTGCCGGAGTCCGTCTCCTACACACCCAGCTCGATGCAAGTGATTCCGAGAGACCACACGTCCACTTTCCCGTCGTACTCTCCTTCATCCATAGCCAGGATTACTTCAGGAGCCATCCTATCCAAAACAGAAAAGCAGACCACCACAATAAACAGCATGGCAAGCATGTACTTTCACCCTGCTCTTTCCATTGTTAGAGCATGCTTTACCAGACCTCCTCTGGGGCTTACAGTGCTTACCTGTGTTTAACCAGGCTGTTACTACACTTTGCTATGCTTTTACTATGGGAAACGTTTGTAAGGGTACGATTGGTTTTTGATTTACCGTACTGGGGTCTATTCAATTGAACTGTCAGCGTTTATAGATTTGAATTAGGAGCAACCCTGGCACTGTACTGACTTACAGCCCCACACACACACTGTTAGAGATGCAGGTTCACCAGCCCGCTGTTCTTTGAATGATGTGTTTTATTTCTGTGCAGTGCTGTGCGGGTGACAGTTGAGAATCTGGATTGGCACTCACCAGTACGGCGTTCCCACGAAGGAGTTGGCAGGAGAGGCTATAGAAGCAGAGCCGAAGTCTGCCAGTTTCACCTGGCCTGGCTCCGTCAGTAAAATATTTCCAGCTTTGACATCTCTAGAGAACGAAAAACAAACAGAATTTTAAAAACAGCTGGGTTTTTCCAAAGTTCCACTGAAACGTTCAAAAATTCAAACAAGTCTAAGAACTGGGGGTTGTTCAGGTGGTCAAAGCACCAATGCACCACACCTCACTGCAACCTGCACACTGCTGACGCTGTCGTCAGTACAAACTCTCTTTGTTACAGCATCGGCTGCACAAATGTGGGTGCGTGTGTGTGTGGGTGCGTGTGTGTGTGTGTGCATGTCCGCCGTCTATAAATAGCATGTGAATGAACAGTGACGTCATCCGCTCACCTGTGAATCAGCTTATGGGAATGCAGGTAAGCCAGACCTTGCAAGGCACCATGGGTAATGGCAGCAATTTCTACTTCTTGAAGTGGCTTCTTGTGAACTATAAAAAAAAAAAAAAGAAGGAAGGAAATATTGAATATTCTCGGAAACTGGGAAGGTTGCACTAAACGTGTTGAGGGAATGCACAGAACAGTGACTGTCTTCAGTCTATTAGGACGTCTGTTGGTCACTGGATTCCAAACGTGTTGAATGCTGGGAAATCAAACCTGGGATTCTGGGCAAAGGAAAGCTTGACGTCATATTAACATCTCAGAGTGAAAGACACAATATGTCCTGGCGATGCTGCTTTAATTTCCTATTCTTCCCATTATTAACACACAAACCTATAGAAAAACACACTTCTTGTACTGTCCAAAAACACTTCAGTTTACTACAGCATTTTTTTTTTTTTTTAATATGCATTGCTCCTGCCAATTTCCTATAGTTTTTACAGCAGTAATAAACGTTTATTAAAAGGTTTTGTTTTGTTCAATGAAATTGGATCAGTTCGCAGGTCTTTCACGAGGGAGTTTAACAAAATCAGACATGAATGTTCGTATTCAAAAAGGTTTACTTTAGAACAGCAAAAGCCCCCCCTGTTCTGGAGGGTGTGGTATGAAACATCATGTTAAAGAAGCAGGATCCATATTGTTCTCGAGAGCTTCAAAATCCTTTTGTAAATTTGCCCCAGGTTTGAAAGCAACTCAGGGTCTGCTTCTCTAGAGTCTGCTTAGCCGCTGCAGTGAATGGCAGTGCTACGTTAGCATGGTTTTGTTGCAATGGCTGGAAGGAGAGTGCAGGCAATGTTAAATAAACTCACCCTCTATTAAATCAGAAGCTGAACCAAGGCAGTATTCCATGACCAACTGAAACAGTGCAAAAAACACACAGAGTTAGCTTCATGTCTATTTGAAGGTTTACTTTGTAGTACAGTTTTCCTTGTTCCAACCGTGTGCTTAATTATGAAATTAAACCACGGAGCAGCTCCTAACAATTAAGATTGTTTTGTTTTAGCATCATCTTAAAACGGCACTCGGGGAGGTGAAAATGAACCTGTAACTCTCTCTCAAACAGCTGAGAAATGGTTTCCTGAACGGCAAACTTTCATGAACATGGGTACTTGATCACCTTGATGTATAACATTTAGAACCGCGCTGCAGTGTGTGCGCCACAAGGGCGGCGCTGTGTGCACGTTCCCTCTTACCCAGGCAGTGTGCTCTTTCAGGTAGCAGCCCTTGTACTCTATGGTGTTTGGGTGCTTGAGCTGGCACAAAAACTTCACTTCTTTGATGATGTCCTGCCATTTCTAGAAGTAAAAAATAAATAAATAAATAAAATTATTTGTAATCTTAAAAACACTACACAAAAGAACAGAACTCAGAACTCCCGCTACAGAACGCCAGTGTAGGAACAGCAGATTGTGAAAAGACTTTGGTTGTGCCTTCTGGTGGTTCAGCCAGACTCTCACCTCTGTCGTTTGTTTCCCACTGTAAGACATCTTCTTGATCGCCACCACCTCATTTGTGCGAGAATTTCTGGCCTGTAAAAACACACGCAAATAAATATCTCCCGTTTATTATCCCTCTCATTAAAATCACACTAGGCGATAAGCCTTAATGATTATGGATTAATGATTAATTAGAACACCCGTGACTGATCAATGAAAACAAGTTGCACGAGAAGTCAACTTTGAACCTTGGACTCGTCCATTTATAATAACAATTTTTCTTCCAATTCAAGAATCAACTTCAGACATTCTGCAGACCGGTTTGTCACTTTTTGACAGGTAACAGTCTTGAGTACAGATATTTAGATCCATGCTCCCTCTTTGTCCACGGCAACCCCCATTTCCAACCCACTGCAGTGTAATCAGCACGGCTATTACCCAAGCCAATTAGTCATAACAACAGGATCCTTCTTTATTATCACCATCAGTGACTGGAGCGGCCAGGCTCTGCTAACAGCAAGCACATGGATCACAGGGGATTTACACACAGAACAATGTGCTCCGTACTGACTTTAAAAAGACTCGTTCCCACTCTAATCCTGCACAATGGGAGGCAGCCAACATGTTTGTTGTAATAAACTCAGGCACGACCCTGGCAAACTAAACTAAATGGACAAAAACCAACCCTCCTGTAATAGAGCGCGGTCCAGTACGAATACATTTACTCACAAAGTAAACCGCCCCGAAACTTCCATGGCCAATTTCATGCAAGTCAGAAAAGAGCTCCTCTGGATCCTCTTTAAAGAACAGGTCAGCTGCCTCCGGGTCCTTCGGAGCTCCTTTCCGTGACGACGACGGCATTATGACCTAAACACAGCCTGTGATGTCATTGACGAGAGTGACATTGACAACCAGCACCTGCAAAAAAAAAAAACAGACATTAAATAAATGTGCATTGTTAGTTTGAACAGTCCTTGTAGTTAAAACCCATTCTAACATTCACATGGCTCAGATTTCTTTTCTACTTCTATAGTACAATCAAGGGTTAAAGGTGCAGTGACACAAAGTCATTTTAGTAGTCCCTTATAAAACACATGCCGGGGTCAAAAGCTGTCAAATGTATACAATAAACCAAATAAGCCCAGTACTTCCTGCAATCCCTGTGTTTTGTTCTGTGATAATCCTGCACTGTAATAGCCAGGCCTATTGTCATTCATTAACCACAAACAAGCCTTGGGTGAAGCCTGTGTCCTCATCACCTGATCACCTGCGCGCGATTCAAGCACGTTCACACAGGCTCCTGAAGCTCCACAAGTGGCTCACAGCGTTTTACACCTGGTCTCTGAGCTGCCCGCGGGCTAAAAGCAGTGCATGATGACTAAGAAATGCAGGCAGGAGTAGCTAGAAGGAAAGACTGCGAGCGACAGCAGGAACAAATGAAACACAACTTTTTAAAGCAACAGTCACCACCTTTTGTGTTTAGGCTTCCTTTCGTTACATTTCTCAATTCATCCCTGGTCTTTAAGCGGCCGGCTCAGTCTGGCAAACCAGTACAATACCACAGTATTGTCTAAAAGGGATATTCATTTTACATAAACCTCAAAATCCTGGGCGTGTGTACAGTATACACCCACTGAACCCCCAAGAGCAAAGACTGTCTGGAGAGGCCTGGACTGGCATGTTTTTAAAGCGTGCTCAGAGTCTATTTGAATGAGGATCTGTATGTGCTAACCATGACCTTAAACGAAAGCGCATCAAATTTACCCAACTCCCAATCTGCATTTTGTTTTTAGCCACTGGAAAAGAATTAGGTGTAATTTCCCCCAAGAACCGGGGTCATTTCAGTTCAAACAATACCATTAAGAACAAATCCCTCAATTCCTGCAAATGGATTGTGCCACACACTGTACCACGCTCCCCAGATAGCAGGACAGGTCCAGGAAACCACAGCAGACCCGTCCTGTCAGAACACATGGAAGCACGTCTCAAATACATTTTAGATGTAGAAGGAAATATGAGCTCTTCGGGTTTGTATTTCTGTAGCATGTTATCAGTATAACAAAAACATTGTTAGAACAAAAGAAGTGCTAAACTATGCCCTTGATTAAATCAATAATATGGCACCACCAGAGCAGTTACAGTCTCCCCCTTTATAACGCTACAGTTAGAAGAACGTGCTAGCTGTGTTCTGCCTTATAACAAGTATGGGGCAAATAGGAGTCACGAGTGTGCCTCTTTATATTCTGTAGTACAAAGGGTCTCCTTATAACGGAGGAGCTCTGTATAATGTGTACTTTTGGGAGCACCGTGAACTGTGACTTAATTCAGGGTTACGTGGTAAACAGACAGCAATCGTTACGCTCATCAAGGCACTAGCTGAACACAGAGTACACAAACTGTACCTTTAAAAATGTGCCACAAAATTCAATTTTCAGGTCAAGCGAGTCGCCGTCTCATTTCAGCATTTCATTTCTGATCGTCTTCGGTGCGGTTAAAAGGCCTGTGGAAATAAGGAAAGACTCCAAGATTCCAATATTTCATACTGCAGGAACCAAACTGATACAAAAAAAAATACAAATACTGAAAGTTGCACCTTGTGGACTGTGTTGTTATGGCATGTTTTACAGGGGTATAACCCTCACGAACCAAGAGCAGAAGACAAACATTTCAGCCTGCATTGCCAGCATCGCCAGCATAACATGCATTTCAATGCAACAGCTTGTGTAACAGCCAGTCATCCCAACTATTTGAATAAGCAGATGAAGATGATGATGATGATGATGGGGCAAATCAAAACACATCCACAGAAGATGACTAAATCCAAACAGCAATGCAGAATCTGCCAGCGTGAACGCAACTGGAAATTCTTGGCAGGGACATAAAAGGGTGTGGCTGTGTTTATCACTTAACCTTCAAAAGAAAAACTCTGTTCCACGGATTTACGGTTTTGAGTAGTCCCTTTAAAACGACAGCCTTTTTAAATTTCCACTAACCCGAACCACCGCTGTCCACACACACGCACGCACACACACACACGTGCACACACCACTGTTATACCTCACAGAACACTCAATCATTTCTGTTCCTTCATATAAAACAAACTCCAGTCACCTCCCACCCAAGAGAGCTAAATCAGTGTTCTCCACCCTGTGGCTTTTGTGGACCGAGATTTCACTTTCCTTCTTAGTTAGTATACAAATACATTTTCATGAGCTGTGCATAACGACAGAAAAAGCTTAGAGAAGCAGCTACGGTATGCACTGTATGTAACGAACACAGAGACAACATTTTTTGTTTTGTTTTATAATTATACAACTGCACTGGCGTCGCTGGAAAGAGTGAAAACTCAGAATTCAGAACCGTCCTGCTGTTTGGAACTCGTTTCAACGTCAGTGTCTGCTGTTCACCCGCCTGCTGACAGAACAGAGCGCCCAGCCTTCCCCACCACGGCTGTTTCACTTTAAACAGAATAGAGGCACATTCCGAAACAGCCACTCTGACAACTGCAGCTCGCAAACAAAAACAGAACACATCCTAGCTTGAATAAAAAACAGAACATCCACTTGGCACGTCCTCAAGAGCGTTACAGCATGTAGCATTTTTACTACTGAACCTCAATCCCGGGTTTAACGATCTATATCATGTTACCGCACTTCAGAGACCAATTCTGCTAATGCTGCAGCTGCTAATTACAGGAAAACGTTCAAACATTTGCCAAACCTGGATTCGAAAGCGGTTTACATACGACGTGCACGGGGGCGCTGCTCGTTTGAATGTAAATGAGACATTAATTACACGTTACTGTGCAGAGACAGCTCGTTGTAATCAAACCCTGTGATGTACGTACACAGCAAAAACGTTTCAGAAGAGGCTGAAAAATCAGACAGGCGACACAAGAGTGATCCCTAAATGATACTCATTTCTATCTGAATTTTACAACGCACCAGTTTCTTATTATGAGTGGAGAGGTTACACTGGGTCAGAATCCACTCACAATGAGACACCAGGCTGTGAAGATTTAAATACCGGGTTCATTACTGCCAGCAGGGAAAAAAAGTGGGCATATTCTGGCACACACGCTTATTTTACTGAGCCACACTCTGGTAATCAGAATGAAGATGTGATTTGTACGGTAATGCATGATAATGTATTTAAATGAGGACCCCCACTCTGAAAAACAAGCAGCTTTATTCACACCGTGGTTTAAAGGGTGATAATCGCAGTGTGCACCTTAAAGCGATAATTCGTTAGTTTGGAAACCAGGCTTTAATCAGCGATAGGCGCAGTATTTAAACCTGTTTATCTGGGATGAAATCTATCTGGCATCATGGAGGCATTACTTGCATTAAAGTTTTCATATAGAGCCGTGACACTTGCCTGCAAATAACAGGTTATATTAAAAGGTGAATAAACGTGAACGAATGTTATAATTGTATTTTATAGTTCATTACCTTGGTACAAATAACAGAATGTTAAATAAAACACTGGACCAAACAAGGTATTATAATTTGAAACAACCTCCTTCACTAGAATTTCTAACTCCTCCGCGTGCAGTTTTAGTTTGCGTTGCTGCTGCCTGTCTCCCGCGGAGGGCTGCGTCTGTTGATCGCTCATGGCCCGGTCAAAGGAAGCCACCTCCACCTTCAAAGTAAGCCACTGAACAAAAGATACACCTGGACTGCTGGGGCTTTTGAGATCGCGGTGGTTATGGGGAAGCCATGGACATGATCGTGCTCATTACATTGCCGCTCACAGTATAGGCAGGGTGCACGCTACGGCATGCGTTCTCCGTTAGTAAATGGGGCAGTACATTTAGATTTATGGTGCACGCTACAGCTACATTGAGTGCCCTTTCGTAAATGAGGCCCTTTGTGTGTTAATATCGTAAAATGCACAGTGAAATAAAAAAAACAGACACAGCCAACAGTCGTAATGGGTTCACTGATCTTAATCTTCATCTCACAGTAATTTATACAACTGCTGTAGTGCTTAAAGTTTCCACGTACTTTAAAATGGAAATCTATGGAAATCCTCTGCAGGCTGGCCTTTTGGAAACGGCACACACCACAGCACTCTGGAAACACAAAAAGAAGTTAAGAGAATAGTCAATGCAATTGAAAATCAGAACCAAGGCAGATTTACTAAATCCTGGAGGGTTTGAAGCGACCCACTATAAATACAAATCATCCTTTCTAAAATATGAGATAACTAGTTTAATGGTAATCAAGGCCGCAATGCAGACGCACTGTCAGTGGCTCCATGATTTTTGTTTTTTATAACACAGTACAATTGTTAAGCTCCTTGATTTACAGTAAGACCTCTCCTGCATTCCTCTTTTTTGACAGGCTGCTATTAAAATAGTTACACTACTCACTTGGGGCCGCGCAACCCCAATAACAATGGGTCTGTTTTGTGTCAAGCATGCAGTATTACAGGACAGGACAGAGTAGAGAGGATAAATGTACTGTATGTTGAGATTGTATTTATGGGAAATTGATTATATTGATCAGGAGAAACCAGTTGTGGTCAAACTGACTCAGTAAGTCGAAAACAGTGGTGATCTAAATACAGCCATTCAATAATTAACACAGAAGTACACTAAAGGGGCTCCCAGGCACTGTTAGACGTTTGATTTTCATATACTATCACAGGGATGGGTAGCAGTTTGATCCATTTGCATAGCAGTTTGATCCATTCCTGGTTTTACTGCGAGTTTAATAAGACACACCTGAGCTTGTTACCTACACACTGTGGCTAATCAAGCTCGTAGAAACCTGGAATGGGTGAAAGTCTTATTTTAATCCCTGCTTCCTACAGTAATTATCTAAAGTGTGGTGGGATTCAGACCCACCACTGTTAAGATCAATTGAACAGACCCCACAGTTTGCCGTACATAGTGCAGCATGGCATGTTGCTTCTGAAATGATCAGAAACAAAACGTTCTACCTATTCCTTTCTCTCCCTATTGTGAGCCTGGGAAATACAGAGAGAGAGAGAGAGAGAGAGAGAGAGAGAGAGATGACATGAAAAAATGTCTGATCAACACAGTCCGTACCAACACTTCCCAATTTAAATAAAACATAACTCTCTGATAAATAATGAATGCATCTAAAATAACACGATGAAGCAGCTACAGTCCACTTAATGCTTGAGCACAGCTTTCACGCCTTTGCTCTACAAACTCGAACGTTCCTGTGGGGAAGTGAAGGGATTCAAATCGCTACACTGAAGTGAGCAAGGTGCTGCAACGGTATCTCTGTGGCCTCAGTTTAAACTGACGCGCAGTCAGAGAGCAGACCTCACACAACAGGGCTGTTACACTTGGAAGTGATCATTGCAGAGTCAGGTCAAACGTCCTCCATAAAAGCGTGATCAATGGGGTAAGCGAGCTCGTGGCACGAACCATCTGTCTGGGCATACTGAACGATGGCTTCCAAAGTAAAGTGGGCACACAGTTTATCATCAAGTCACAGTTTAAACTGGACTTGTGCAGCCAGCTCGTCTCAGCAGCTTATGTCTTTTTAAGTAATCAAGCATTCCAGAATAGCCGCTTGAGATTTGTCCCGGGATACTTCGAGAACGTTTTTACGAATTCTGTATCTTAAGAGGATAAGATGCAGTGTGGTATTCGTCATGGCACTGCTGTTGGCTTCTTCAGTAACACGCCTGAAAAAACATTCTTTTAAATCTCTCCTTGCGAACAGGGACCCCTTGACCCTTTCAGGTTTTTCATCCAATGTTTGAAACACGTGAACTGGCTCTCAAGAGCTGATCGACAGGGCTTTCCGATTTAAAAAGTGCTGCAGCTGGTATTGTGGGGTTACGTGACAATAGAGGGAGAACAGGAAAACCAGTCGGTGTCTGATCCAGGCATAAAAACAGCTCTGGCTTTTGACGATTTGTTTTTTCTCTCTAGTTACTGTAGTGTAAACACTGTCTTGAAACACCCAATGTGCCTGTGTGTTTTAGGGTGGGTGCAGTAGGTATTCAGTAGAGTATCAGCTGTTTACTGCACACAGGGGTCAGCTTTAAGAAAATGAAACATTTGATAAACTTGTTAGCACACCAGTCTCCCTTACTGGGGTGATCTCATTTAAAAGCACAGAATCTGGTCTTCTTTTAAAATGTTCCCTGTGCTTTAGATTGTACTACGTCACCTAGAGGGCTATTCTGTGAATTTATAACAAGTGCTTCCTGCCTTCTGTTCTAAACCTCATTTTACTCAGCTTCCAGTTATACCCCTGGGGTATAATTTCAATAAGATAAACACAGAACACCTCCACAGAACACAGAACACCTCCATGTGTCAGTGGATGACTGGAAACATGATTCTCACAACTGTGCTGCACATTTGTTTTCTGAACTCTTGTAATAGAATTAAAGTGTTCCTTCTTGTTTCAATGCCAGCAATGAGTGAAGCGATGCCTAGAAACATTACAGTTTGAAGCGTCTTCTGGTGCTTTACTTACTATGACAGCAGCAAGAGTCGGATTGAAAATCGTGGCTTTAATAATAAAAATAATAAGCAATACCGGTAATATTTATTAATGTAGTCATTTTAACGATCAACATTATATTTATGTTCAAGTGCCGGGTTTAAATTATCAACAAGTAGATAAAAAGTGGAGGTAAAAAAAAAAGGAATTGGCCATTTTTGAAAAACGGAATTTGCTATTCCCAAGAATGGAAAACCAGCAGCCCTGCACACAATTCAACTTCTTTGCACACCCATCAAGTTCAGCAGCCCCAGAACACAGCGCTCGGAGGAACGAGGAGCCCGGATTGTAAAACGCGCAGAGCTGCCACTTGGTGATTTTCTTATGGGGAGTGGGGAAAACGGGCAGGCAAAACTTTGCCACGCAGAATGAATTCCTCTGTGCTGTACAGTAGCCGTTGCGTTTCCACTCCCTTAACCCTGTGAGCTGACCGCTCGCAGCAGGAAGCGTGCTAAACTGACGCTACAGCTGATCCTGTACAGCTGTGTGGTGCCTGGTGTCTCAAAAGGAATGTTTTGTATACAGTAAATAAGGGTTTCTAGGGGAGCATAAATTCATTGCTGTTGACTGGAAAATATCAGACATTAGAAAAACATACATCACGTGTAGCTTCTGAATGCTGCTGGTTATTTCAAGTTTATTAAGCCACAGTAAAACAGTGCACTGCCAGCTCCGAGGGCACAGAACATTGAGGTTCTTAAATGTACTGGTAATTCAAAAGTGCTTTGCAATAGGAGCCTTATTTCCAACCCTGAATATCTATGTTAAAGGGGTGTTGTGCAGTACAATAAGGAGAGCAGACTGAATAAATGAAATACTGAAGAACGACTTCCCTCCTTCTCGTTGTCTCTGCCATGCAGACGATCCCTCGTTAATTATCCTGTACAGAACGACGTGTGCGTTTTGGAATTCCATTTTGTTCTACATTCTTTCTCTAAATGAGGCTTACAGTTGACACTGCATTACAGCAAATAACTTCCACTGGTTTTGTGAACCCAAGGAATTCTCTTCTTGTATGTACAGTAACAGAGCAGCATACCTGTCTGACACTGCCTCCCGGCACACCTAGTGCCTGTGAATACATTACCATTTACAGCAACTACACAGGGTGAGTAATTCACCTAATGGCTGGATCACATGGTGCAATTCAGATTTATGAGTTTACTCAGCCCATACTGATGATGAACAACAGTTTCCATGCTTAAAAACAATTATACAATGGAAAATGTTATTATAGAGGTCTCAATGAATGCAACTGTCCTGAGAGAGAGAGAGAGACACACACAGACAGAGAGCGAGAGAGAGAGAGAGACAGACAGAGAGACAGAGAGAGAGACACACACAGACAGAGAGTGAGAGAGAGAGAGACAGACAGAGACAGAGCGAGAGAGAGAGAGAGAGACAGAGAGACAGAGAGAGAGACACACAGACAGAGAGCGAGAGAGAGAGAGAGAGAGAGAGAGAGAGAGACAGAGAGAGAGAGAGAGACAGAGAGACAGAGAGAGAGAGACAGAGACACAGAGAGAGAGAGAGAGACAGACAGAGAGAGACAGAGATAGAGAGACAGACAGAGAGAGACAGAGATAGAGAGACATAGAGAGAGACACACACACAGACAGAGAGCGAGAGAGAGAGAGAGAGACAGACAGAGAGACAGAGACAGAGATAGAGAGACAGAGACACAGAGAGAGAGAGAGACACACACACAGAGACAGACACACAAAGAGAGACAGACAGAGAGAGGGAGAACACACACACAGCACAGCAAGGATGCAGCTCTGTTTGTCTCACAGCTGCTGTAAACAATGCACTTGCTGTTTTTAGCTCAATTCTGGATATTGATGTCCTCAGTCCATACACAGAAGGTGCTCTTAAATGAACTGATGCCAACGCTGGGTGGATCTGGTCTTCAGGGAATATTTATTGCAAAACATTCTTTATTACTCTTTTTTTTTAATGTGTTGTAAAAACATATCAGTAATAGATCAATAAACCGCCACAACAAAACTGTACACAATGCACAAAGTTAGTAGCCAATTGAAAAACAATGAGCCTTTTGTATTTGTGGTAAACCAGATCTGTTTTACTGTAACTTGCATGTCTTATTGTGGTGTGGAAAGGTGCAGTGCCCCTAGCTGGCAGGCTTTAGTAAACAGTGGAAACTGCATTCATTATAAACACTCATCTTCAGGAACAGCTTTATTAAATTCATGGTACCGCAAAGCTAGAGCATTACGAAAACAAACACCAAAAAAAAAAGTCTACTGTTACTAGCAGCTGCCCTATTGGGCAATAGTATACCCTGAAACAGGAAATGTCCCTTTAATAAGAATATAACAAGCCTTACCACCAAATATAGAATTGATAAAGGATAACATTTCGCTAAAAAAATGTAAATCTGCATACAGAGCGCTCCACTTGAACTGCTGGAGTTACAGTTCAGTAACAGGTAAAGTATGGAAAACCAGAACAGACAGCTGCAACCAAACATCAAGTCTATAAAGATATAGCCCATACTGTAAAACAGGGATGGAAATAAGACTCCTATTGCATAGCGCTTCCACCCATTCCAGGTTTTACTACGAGCTTGGTTAGCCACAGCACACCCACGATCTGGTGAACTGTAACTCAATGAATGCGTCACAGGGTTTGCAGTGCACCTGTCTGTCTGTCTGTCTGTCTGTCTGTCAGAGGGATAAAGCAGTTTACTAAGACCCACCTGAGCTTGTTACCCAGGCTGGGTGAAACTGCTATGCAACACGAGTCACATTTCCCATCCCTGCGGCAGCTTTCAGTTTGCATTGTAATAAGTTATCAAGTTTACTGTTTATCCACTCTGGGTTTAACAGTGTCCTCCCGCTCGCCATAACCCAGAACACATCAGAAACCAGCAGAACGTGGAGACGCAAGGGTGGCACACTGTCCATGACTCCACACCTGCACAGGGTTCTTTACTGTATGTATGATTATTAATCTCAATGTGCTTCAAAACCTGGAGCGTCCCACACAACATGACCAAATATACTGTTTCCAAGTAAACTGCGTTACTGTCAAAATCCCTCCAGCTGCCCTGCCATCACACACCCCAAAAACAATACCAGCATAACCACATTGTTTTACTGATATAACCCAGCACAGTACTCCTGTGTAGGGCTAGATTAGTTCAAGTGATCATATGAGCAGCACAGTGAATTCATTCAGAAGAGATAATAGATTTTTTTTTTTTTTGCAGCAATAATGGCTCTGTAAAAGTTAAATATTAATGTTCATGTCCTTATCCTAGATTACACTCAGTTTATAATAAATGAAGACAAGTCTTACTTTTAGTATCCTAGCATCCTGTTTGGTCCCCCCCTCCCCGCCCGCATTGGTCCTTCAATAGCATAATAATTTACTGATATTGTCATAAATACATTGTTCATATTTGGAAAATAAAGTACATTACAATATACAAGTCTGACGTAAAACGAAAACTGTAATGTAAATAAACGTCACTTTTAGGCCGACTAGTCTAAAACACTAAATTAAAAGCTTGTTGCTTTCAACCAAATGAACGCAGTTTAGTTTCATATCTACTGCATTCCTTATAAAAAATATCTATTTTTTTTTTAAACTTTTTTAATCGAACAAAAACCAAGCGTGCATTTTACTGCGCAGGTAATGGTATTTGCTTATGTCAGTAACGTCCAGCCTCACACACACACACATATATATATATATATATATATATATATATATATATATATATATATATATATATATATATATATATACATATATATATATATATATATATATATATATATATATATATAATTGGAGATTGAAAACTTCCCACAAGCTCTCACAGGTTATATTACTATCACTTGTGTAGTCTTACTCTTATCATACTGGCGCCCCATTAGCAGATCACTACTGTGTAAACTGTGTAAGCACTTCATTTGAAGAAACGCAGCGTTAGAGGAGCGGTAATACTGCCGTACGTAGGAAGCAACGTAGCTTTAGCTTTGCTAACCAGGAAAAAGCCCCATTCGCTCCTGACACACCTTGCTTGAGTTGTATAACACGGGCTGTGCATGTGAAAACTTCTCACACGATACCAGCTCGTAAATGGGCTACACTTGTCTTTAACAATAAGATTAAACTGCAGTCGGTCTATTAAATCGCATTTAAAATGTTCTGTATTTATTTTAGCTGTAACCCCCCGCCCCACCCGTCTCAGTTACACCAGTATGTAATTTCCCACGCTTAGTCTAAAATAACATGACAGAGTAAGGTATGGAAACTACGCAACAGTTATAAAACCTGCCGCATTAAATGCATGTACTTCATAAACTTTTATTTACCCGCTACTTCAAGTCGGATGCTTTAAGAATTAATACCCTCCGATTTTAATTTGTTTTCAGACCCTTAGTAGATAACGTGAGCCGGTTCCGCACTAAGCACCTGGTCGAGTGTCTTCAGTATTATATTAAAAACTCAAAAGCTATACATATTTTTTATGAGACTTCGACACAAAAAGGGAAAACTCAAGCCTAGTGCTACGGTGTGTTATAACTTGCTAGATTAGACCCCCCCCCCAAAAAAACTACATTTGTGCTCAATTTAGACTCGGCAGTGTCGTTGTTCTTGTAACATTTGTATTCTTTTTTTAACCGTTCAGCCAGTTCAAAATCAAATTCAACACGGCGTGAAAAGAGACGGGCGTGCTAAACTTTTTCTTAAACTTACATTAACACCTTCATAATAATAATAACAACAACAATAATAATAATAAGGCGTTGTTAACATTTACCAACTGACCGGTCAGGTTAGGGGTCACTTCTCTGAAAAGTCCAGGTTTTTTTTATATAATAAAACGCACAAAGTTCCCCTCCGTGGGTGTTAGTCGTTGTTTCTCTTTTAAAAAGACAGCAGTTTGACTTCCTGAATCAATGAATCCGTCTTCCGAGGGCCCAAAAAAAAAACCCGTCGTGACAGCAAGCAAGCAAGCAAGCAAGCAAGCAAGCAGACAGTGCACCGTACATGAGCCTGGCGGAAATAAGAAGAGTTGAAATTAAAACAGCGCGACCCAAACCTTGCTCCTCGGGATCCGGTGTGCTGGAGTCTCGGGTACTCCACTCAGAAATGCGGGGGACCGTCTCTGCGCACACGCACTTCACACGCTGTCACTCCGCCCCGCCTGCCTTCTCCAACAACACCATCAATACAGACTGCTCGTTTCTTCTCTCTTTCTCTTTCTCTCCCTCTCTCTCTCAGAGGTGCGGTTCTATCTGCAGGGTGAGTCAATCGAGCACAGAGCCTATCAACGCGTGCCTAGGGTGCAATGGACGAAGAGGGTACCGTCTGTCGATCATTTCTCTTGAGCGAGTCTTAATTATGAACTATCTATAATGTGAGGGCAAAGGGATGTGGTTGTGGAATCTGATCATATTTTATTTTTGAATGACACGGAAGATGCTATTTATAGAATGTTACAACACCCCCCCGACTAATTTCAGCTGATGTACACAGTCCACACATAAATACACGGAATCGTGGCTGAATTGTATTTGCTACCTGTATGCTTTCCATCGCCCCTACTTGGACAGCTAAACGTGCCACATAACCCATGCATTAATAATAAGTTTGTAAAAAATAAAGTTAGCACGTTTATCCGATGTTAATAAATAGCGCGCTGGTTATTATTGAATCGTATAGTACTGCTTGTGCATCCATAAGGAAGTAATTCAGTAATAGTTGAAATGTCAAGATTGATATTGCATGCCTGGCGATTCCCTACCGATACCTAATGTGTTTTGCAATGTTTAACAATGTCGACAGTAGCCCGGGGCATAGTTCATCTTTGTTTTCTTGCTTGCTCTTTCCCTGTCAAAATAACTTGTTTCCCCCTTTGTATCTCAATCGACGCTCGCAGTTCAAGGATATACACCTGCGTTCAAACAGCATTTATGTTCCCAATACTGCACGGTTACCCCCGAAAGCACAAAACAGTTCCCAATGAGATTCTGATAGGGCAGAAAATAGGACGGGTTCATTTCTTAATCAGACCTACTGTTGCTAACAGGAAGGGCTGTTTGTAAGGAAAAGTGCGCCGTTCATCGTGTGAGGTCACGACCGTGCAGATGTTGCGTTCAGTCCCTCACGCCTAAAAAACATACTTCCCTTGAGAGGTTGCGATAGACTCCTGCAGGATATCACCCCAAGTGCAGGATACCCTACACGCTAAAACAAAGGCCATCGGCGGGTTTTTACAGGTGGCACAGTACAGGTCTTGTAGCATGCATCTTTCTTCTGTTATGTCGTCATAATCACAGTACAGGTCTTGTAGCATGCATCTTTCTTCTGTTATGTCGTCATAATCACACGCTGCCCTGAATACAACATGGTACAGACTAACAATGTAGAACACTGACATCATCATCACTGACATCATCATCTTTGAAGATTCGGATTCTGTCTTCAAGCATTGCACTAAAGGGCAGACACAGATCCAATAGATCCAACAGCTTAGAATGAAAGGAGCCAGTTAATGTTTCAATTCAACGCTAGAGCTGTTGTCTACACTGAGCGTACTGTGAATCTATGCTGGACAGTGTCCACACCCGCTCTAGCAGAAAAAGGGACTGCACGCCGATTGGCTAAATCTGGCGATACTCTACTGCTGCCCCGCTGTATATTAAAGCAGGTTGGGTGGGTTCTGCAGCTTTAACAGGAAGTGAAAAAAAAAATACATGGAATGTAAACGAAATTCTATTATTATGGATCACTCACCTCCTAAAGCTCTGAGATTACTGTAGTGGAGTAGCGTGCGTGTCGTTATTTGTTTCATTTTTATTGTAGCAAGCTGTCACGTTGTTTGTATTTGTTTAGTATTGTTCTTCTGGCTAACCAGGTAGATAAATAAAGCCGAATAGCGACATTAGAATATTGTACAGGTGACCTGCAAACCAGAGAGTGTATTCCGAAAGGAAGATCGTGTGCAGCAGCACCATCTGCTGTTAAATGGAAGGGAACGGGGGAACATTACAGGGCTGTAACTGTCTGTTTCAGTATGATATATTATATTTTGTATATTGCTAATCAAAAAAATGTAAAAATGATGTCATGAATAAAATGTTATGTACACAATATATTATAAAAACGGTAAATGACTTGTGATGTACCCTACTTAGCTCAATCCAGACGGTTGTCATGCTGATGCGCTGGGGAGACCGCACTGTGGTTGATCTCCGGAGCCAGCATCGCAGCCGTTGTGTGTGCTGATGCGCTAGGGAGGCAATAAGCTGATCCCTGGAGCCAGCATTACACTTCAGCCATCAACACCAGGCAGAAGGATATCTACATCATCATATGGAAGGAAGCGCAAATGGATGGAGACACAGATGGATCACATTAGTTTACTGTGAAGCTACGTCTTAGTTGGTGCTTATCTTGGCGAGAGCCGAGTTCAAATCAGCATGAAGTTTTAACATCTACTCTCATGTAATGGAAATCGTAAATCTAAGACACTATATAATGTCAAAGGTTATTATTAATTGAAGGCAGTATATTATTCTAACAACCTGCACCTGTCTCGAAACAAGGCGTTTAACCACAAGTACATTACTGAAAAAAACACACTTCGAATAGTTTCATGCCTGTTGCACAAACACGTTTACCAAGTGCGCTTGACGCACATGCTTTTGTAGTTCTTCCTTGTGCCGCCCAACACAATAACTACATTTCCCAGAGGACATCATTCCTGTTAGCCGCCGAGCAACCGGGAAAGCCACGACCCGACAGCAAACTTATAGGAAAAGAGAATACATGTCAATCCCTCTCCTTTGAATTCGTGTGTTGTGAAGTCTTCTTAAATAAATAAGACATTGCTGAAAAGCACGGAATAATTAAAAACGCGAGCTTTATCTTAGCTCGAGTTCCGATCGGGGAAGGCCCACGGCTAGCGCCTGTGTGAATTTCGACTGAAATTTGATATCGCCGGCAATGTGCTACCAAAATTAGACTTTTTTTCCGCCGTAAACAACCGATAAGTACCCAGCATGCAATATAACAAATCGAAGGGCTGTCTGATTTATGGTCAGGCAGATAGTTGGTCTCATCAGTAGTGAGCGGGGGGTCCTTAATGTTATTTGGAGGGGCTGTGATGTGCTTTCCAATTACAAAACCTGGTACGGGTTGTTTACATTTCAGCTGTTGTATTTGTAAATACATACATATATAAATAAATAAAAAATGACCTCGACCCTGTTGTCGCCGGTGGTGGATTATTACAACGACGAGGAAGAGCTGGACAGCGTGGATGAAGACGATGATCGGAGTTACAGAGGGAGAGATTCCGAAGAAGGTAACCACAGCACCAATATACAAAAACCTGCACTCTGTGTGTACAAATCTCTTACAGATGCCTTTTGAATGTAGATTTCGGTTTATTTTGAGGACCGATGGGGGTACGGGAAGTTTAACTGAAATGTAGTCTAGTATCTATTACATAGTAGCAGTCTTACTAGGAACTAGGTAGACATAGCGTTGTAAACATACACAACCCCGGATTGCAGTGCGCTATAAATACTACGTTGAAGCATTTAATTTCTAAATGCAGTCGTTAGAAACAGCATACAGGAAATGCTAGTATATAAACGGAATGTGATATTTGCCGCGTGTTGTCTCTAGAAAAGTCGTTAAGAAAGTTTGAGCTACATATCTTTAAATATCGCTTCACAAGAAGGGTTAAGTTCACCTCGAGATAGGCGGGGTAGATACTGGGTTTACAGTCCGCTGCATTTGCTGTCTGTTTGTTTGGCAAAGGAAACTCACAAAGGAGTTCTCAGCCCCCATACTGAGGATTGATAAGTGACAGCCCTACCTCTAAACAGACAGCTGTGGATGTCGACAGCGTGGATGTAATTGGTTTACGAGAACAGGAGCTTTGATCTTATTGGACCGAGCTGGCGTCAATTAAAATACTGTGTGCGCTGTTGTGTAGGACACAACCCGAGAGAGCCGCACTAGCACTCCATTCACGACCTTTAAAAATGCATCTCCTTTGAATGGAGCCATGGCAACATAGCAATCGTGACAAATATCGAGGCCGGTTTGTTTTACCTGCAAGAACGACACAGCTTTGGACGACCATTTTTTATTTTTTTTGCGTGGGCCTGAATTTAGATCCAGTATCTATGCGTCTAAAGCGAAACCGAATCAGTTTTCTGTTCGCTGCCTTTTAATATAAACACTGTATATTTTGTTCACCACGTCTGGATTTGACTCTGAGTTGCATGAATAAAGGTACAAAAAAATAGGTCAACATTGATTCATTTTGAAAACGATGATTCAGTATTTTGCTTTTTTTTTTTTTAAACCGGCGTCTCTGTCATTATACATTGGTGTATGTTTTTACATTTGTACTAACCTGTAATGAATCGAAAACGAGCATGCGTGTGTGTGTCATTAAAGGGCAATAACATGGTTTTAAAGGTGGGTTTTGTTGTCAGTATTGCAGTAAAATGCGCTGGGCTTGAAGTCGGTTGGTTTTCAGAATACGTTGTTTTTGATTGTTGACGGCAGTTTTCATCTGTAACCCCAGGCAGTCAAGGCACTGTAATATTCTGATATGTTTATTTAAACGTGGCATGTTGCATATTAGACTAATGACTAAGAAAAGGTGAAGCAGAGGTCAACTATTGAATTAAAGAGGGATCCTGTTCCGTGTATGTGTTAATAACGCTGTGTTTAAATGGTCATCAAGCTAGCGCTGTATGCAGCAGCCTGACACAGTTAATACAGTATATTTAAAGACAAAAAGTCTAAGAAAACTATTCTAAAGCAACCCATATTTCTGCAGTCTCATAAGTGACGTCACCTTGCCGTATAGAATGCCCGCTGTGCTGTAAAAGGAAGAAAACAGCTGCATGGCTGGTGACGCTCACATGCTAATTAGCAACGAAGGTAACTTGCATACGAGTTCTGCTTGTGCTGTAAAGCGGGCCAGAATGTTTGCTTTTGTGTTTGTACCATCTCTCGTGTTTCTGCTTTTTAAATGTTACATTGATTTATTTAAATGTGAAGTATGAAGTGTGGGGGTGGGGATGGGGGGTACTTCTGAAGTGATTGACAGGCTACAGCATGCATCATTTTCTTAATATTTATATTCCACTGGAGACATTAGACATCTGCCAGCTTCTGGCATTATTTTGTACATTTGCATATAAAGCCTTCCAGTAATGCCTCTATTACAATGTTAATGTGAAGGGCATGCATCGCGCATTATCATAGATGTTTGAATATCTTATTGAGACAAGCAAGGCAACAGCAGTGGAGAGTTCTGCAGTGGCATAATAGCAGTGCAGAATACAAAGTCATGCAGTGCCTTGGAGGGTTAAATAAAGTGGCTGTGCTCTGATGTGCGTGCGTCGGGGTATGCTTTTCATAGTACAAGCCAGTGTGTTTAGAGACGCAGGGGGCACAGCGATTATCAGAAGGAAAATGATCGTTTGTTCTGAAAAGCAGGAGGCACAAGGTACCAACAGAGCATGCTGTTATTCAAATGCATTTTACATGCAGAAAGCACAGGCTGAGATGGGGCTGCTTTTGTGTTCACAGATCCTATTAGTTTGTGTCTGTTTGTTACTCCCCTTAAACTGGCATCTCCTCCACAGAATCTCAATCTCAAGTAGACCAGACCTTATTGAAAATGTTCCCAGTGAAAGTTATGGCTTAATCTCTCTTTCTTGGAGTTTTATTCTCCTTTTTGAAATGTTTTATAAAAACGCAATGAGATATAATTAAAAGCTTGAACAGCGTTTGAATTGGACGTGTTTTGATTTGACTGAATAAGCGGTTCTGTTTTTCATGTGGTCCTTTCTTCTTGTTTTTCTCCAGACACGGAGGATGCCAGTGAAACCGACCTGGCCAAGCAGGATGAAGATGATTATGTTGAAATTAAAGAGCAGTGAGTGGGATGGTGCTTCAAGGTCTTGTGTTCCGGTTCAGATAACAGACTCATCTGTGTATTTTTAGTTGCTCCCTAGGCAAGCACGTCTAAATGCTAGAGCAGGCTTCAAGACTGACTGTGCAAATAGGCCAGACTGTGTCTGTGTGTGTTGCTGCCCTCTACTGAGCAGTAGTAAGGTAGATTGATCTAGATTTTTAATTCTTTAGTCAGCCTGATTTCAGCTGCAGGAAAATCTACTCCCAGATACTATTAATTATAAATGTAGGATTCTGCATGTCAGAATTCCTATCTAAATAACGTTTAAGAGCCATTAAATAGGACCTTTTGTGTATCAAGGTTATAAAAACAATCCATAAGAATCCCTTCAGTTCAGGCGGGGCTCATTGTTTTTGACATGTTTCAGTAAGAAGGGTTGTGTCTGAACCTGCTTCATTTAGCAGTGACAGTCTGATATGCCCCTTGTTCGATACGGGGGGGGGAATGGTATTATGATCACTGCCCATTGCTTCTGTTTCTTCTTTAGGATGTACCAGGACAAGCTGGCGTCTCTGAAAAGGCAGCTGGCACAACTGCAAGAAGGTAGGCATGGGGCTGTAGGGCTCTACTGGCAGGAGTGACAATGACGTGGCAACTGAGAGGGTTATATGAAGCAGTGTGATGGAAAGCATCCTTTGAGAGGGTTATATGAAGCAGTGTGATGGAAAGCATCCTTTGAGAGGGTTATATGAAGCATTGTGATGGAAAGCATCCTTTGAGAGGGTTATATGAAGCAGTGTGATGGAAAGCATCCTTTGAGAGGGTTATATGAAGCAGTGTGATGGAAAGCATCCTTTGAGAGGGTTATATGAAGCATTGTGATGGAAAGCATCCTTTGAGAGGGTTATATGAAGCAGTGTGATGGAAAGCATCCTTTGAGAGGGTTATATGAAGCAGTGTGATGGAAAGCATCCTTGAGGTATACTCCTGGTGTGATAAATCAGTGGACAGTTTATGTGTTATAAAAATGACTTTGATCCAGCTTTCATATCCTTTTATCTGCCACTGATCTCTGTCATTTCTGTTTAAAATAGTTAGTGCTTTGTTTTGTTGGGATGGTAAGTTTAAGCCGCACCGCTGAGTGCTTTGTTTTGTTGGGATGGTAAGCTGTAAGCACACGGTTGTCTTTCTCGTGCTCCTGTAATTCCTCACCTGTGGCTGTTTATCCAGGCACACTGCAGGAGTATCAGAAGCGAATGAAGAAACTGGACCAGCAGTACAAGGAGAGGCTGAGGAATGCAGGTACTGCCTTTCATTTTACAAGACTGCTGCTCACAAAACTGCATCACGATATAAGACTGAAGCTTTGAAACCAGTTAACCTTGATAGCAAGGCTTTTGGATATGCACATGATGTCTGTAAACCAGGCTTTGTGCGT
Organism: Acipenser oxyrinchus oxyrinchus; assembly: GCA_030684275.1. NCBI lineage: Eukaryota > Metazoa > Chordata > Actinopteri > Acipenseriformes > Acipenseridae > Acipenser > Acipenser oxyrinchus. The sequence continues at coordinate 25,034,855 of CM060267.1, read as the reverse complement.
TTTTAAAAGAAAGTAATTTGTTCCTATTTGCTTTTCAGATCTTTTCTTGCAACTTGAGGTAAGATTCATTTCAGTAGACTATTTCATTCGGAAATGGCATGCATTTAGGAAATGTGTATTTCCAATATCGTCTTTAATCAAGGGGGCTTTTTAGTTCAGTTACAAACGCAGTTTGATTTGGCATTCAAATACTGTTCTTTCTGCTAGCAATATACATTTTAAAAGTATAATGCAAGCGCTAGTCATTTTGGAAGTGGAAGTTTTGCACAGAAACAGACCCAGCAGCAACAGAATGAGCATTGGTAAGCTTTAGGAAATGTTCTGCTAATTTATCTCTGTGCTTTCCAGTTGGGGGCGCTGTGGCTTAGCTTACTTGTGCGGCTCTGTGTTTGACGTGTCCCTCTTCGATGCAGACGGAGCAGGTAGAAAGGAACTACATCAAAGAAAAGAAAGCGGCAGTGAAAGAGTTTGAAGATAAGAAGATTGAACTGAAGGAGAACCTCATTGCAGAGCTGGAGGAGAAGAAGAAGATGATCGAGAATGAGAAGCTAACGATGGAGCTGACAGGAGGTATGGAGTCGCAGTGCAGCACATCAGGGGGGACAGAACCATATCCATCGCATTTTCACAGCCAGCATGTTCTTTTTACTATGGATAGTCTAATCTATTATAACCCAGCGTTTTCTTAAGTACTTTTATGTTGGTGAACTGTCGGACCAAGACCAAGCTAATGAAACTAACGTCTGCTTTCACAGACTCAGATTAGCACTGGTCTTGACCAGCTTAATGTTACCTTAGGGAAGGTAGTCCAAGATTACAGCTAATCGGGGTCTGTGAAACCAGCCGTCTTCAGATTCGATGAAACCTTGCATGCTGGCAATGCAACCTCTCTATGGCTGTGATTGGTGAGCTTTGTCTTGGTGGCGGCTGATCTGTTGAACACAAGAACTGCAAAGCAATTCGAACCACTGCAGGTTCTCCTGTTAGCTGTGTGTGTGGTGTGTCTAATGAAGCTCACGCTAAAGGCTGGAATGGATCACTCAGCTCTGCAGTGGGAGTCAGTTAAGTAGCTTACTTTTTTTCCTTTTTGTAGATTCCATGGAGGTAAAACCAATTATGACCCGGAAGCTGAGAAGGAGACCAAATGATCCAGTTCCCGTTCCAGATAAAAGGCGGAAGCCTGCACCTGATATCCTTCTTGTGCATATTTATTTCCTACGTTCATCTCACTGCGGTGATCCCTGTTCATCTCCATTACCATGAGATGTGTGTGTGTGTGTGTGTGTGTGTGTGTGTGTGTGTGCGCGCGCGCTAATAACAGGCAGTAGAACACTTCCCCTTAACACTGAACACCTCAGCTGAACTACTTGCTAACAGATGAACAGATCATGGAAGACCTGCGGACGCTGAACAAAGTAAGACTGCTCGATCTTAAAATGCTGCGTCCGTTTCAACACAAAACAGTATCTTCAGCAGAGTGATCCCACTGCAGTGCCAAGAGCACAGGTTTTATTGTCTTTGCTGACAGTCATTTGAAGCTTTCTTGTTTCAAAACTTGAACTGTTTTTCATAAAGCCTCAGATCTCAACACGTGTGTATTTATTATTATTATTATTATTATTATTATTATTATTATTATTATTGCTATAATTTGTCTTCCTTTTTTGTAATTTCTTTATTTTGTTAAGGAACGGTAAATAATTGAGTTTATCATGTAATAAAAACCATTAACATGTGTTCTTTTTGCATTCTCACAGTTAAAGTCACCTAAAAGGCCAGGTATGTGTGCTTTAGCCTAATATATTATTAGTTCTATATTTTTTTTTTTTTAGTAGTTTTGTAATGATGACCTGTACTGTACGTGACATGCGGGTCACTTAGTGATATTTAATTCTCCGTGTGTAGAAATCACAAACCTTACAGCCTAAGCATGAAGTATTGGGCACAGTGAATTACTGAATCGTGTGTTATGATGTTTAAAAAGCCCATGCTGGAATGAATGACCTTGCCTTTCCTTGGTCAGCGTCCCCCTCCTCGCCAGAGCATTTACCCCCCACTCCGACAGAGTCCCCGGCACAGCGCTATGAAGCCCGGATCGAAGAAGGAAAGCTGTACTGTGATAAAAGATGGTAAGTCTGGTGCGTTGAGCTTCAAGCGCTGTTCGTGCTCGGACTCGAGGTGACTCTATAAAGAACTGTGTTCGAATCGTTCCTGATGCCATCCATGGATCTCTTAACTGGATCGCTGTGCTTCACCGTTCATAAAGTTACAAGAACATGACCAGCACTCGCTTCTTTTAAAATAAAGATGACTATTTATTTCTTCATTTTAAATAGTTTTTTTTGTTCGTTTGTTTTTTTTAAACCGCAGACACGCGAGCACAGCCACGTTGCAGCTAGATGCCTTCCTGGGCTAATAAAGCCAGGACAGTACAGCTGTGCGCATGGTAGTCGGATCTAAAAACCTCAGCTATCGCTATGATTCTCTGTGCATCTCTGAATTTGCTGTAGGTGCTTGTCGGTAGATTCTGTAAGCCATTCATTTGTAAAGGCAAGTCTGACTCTTCATGAATAGCTGCTGTTTGTTTCGTGGCACAGGTATCACAAGAGCCAAGCCATCTATCTGGAGTCCAAGGAGAACACAAAGATCAGCTGTGTGATCAGCTCAGTGGGGACAAATGAGGTTAGACTTCACATTATACCATCAGCTAGAAGTGAATTAGGAAGAGTCTGCATGACAGCATTCTCACACAGCAGCTGTTAAAGAGCAGGTCTTTGTATTAATTATAACTTAGTGTGTGTGTGTGTGTATATAGATAGATAGATAGATAGAGCATCAAAAGAAACATATCGCTATTATAACACATTTATTTTTGAAAAAATAAGGTATATAAATGATGGACATTGACTAAATGTTTTTGGTTTCTTTTTAATCACTCGATCATTCATCCTTGAGCATGACACGCTCGAGTGACTATGACTGAAGCAGATGCGCTTAATCACCTAATTAGTGAGACAGTTGATTGGACGCTGGATATGGAGTGATTTCAGCTGTTGAATTGCAAGCTTGAATAAAAGCAATAAAGAAAATCACAGAAAAAAAGACAATATGCCACGTGTGTCAAGAGAGCAGCACCTTCGTGCGATCGGGATGTTGGAGGCTGGACTAGGGCAGCGCACTGTGGCTCGCCGTCTTGGGTGCTCACAGCCAGCGATTTCAAACCTGGCGAGATGGTATAACCAGACACACTCTGTCAATGACAGGGCCACCAACTCGGAGACCCAAGAGTCACAACACCTGCCCGAGATCCACAGATCATTCTGCAGTATCTCCGTGATGTCAATTGTTAATCAGCACAGTAAAGTGTCACAGCACCTGCTCTAAAACAGAGTTTGTCATTGTTCGATCACATCTAGTGAATTTTATCCAAATAAGTGATAAGTTTCATCTGATGCTCAAATATAAGTGATACTTTTCTTTTGATGCTCAGTGTGTGTGTGTGTATATATATATGTTGGCCTAATATTAAGTGCTTATCCTATCAAACCTTGTTGCTTTCAGATTTGGGTGAGAAAGACGAGCGACAGCACTAAGATGCGGATTTATCTGGGGCAGCTACAGAGAGGAGTGTACGTGATCCGCCGGAGATCTGCAGCTTAGATTCTTTTCACCCGTCTGTTTCTTTTTGCCTTTTCTTACTCTCGGACTATTTCTAGGACGACACGTGTGTCCCACCATGAGCCTGTTGCTCCCTCTCGCTGGCCGTTTCCGGGACTGACGGGCAGTTAAACAAGGTTGTGCAGAAGAACACTGGGGCGGGGGGGAGTGGAAGCTTTGGAAGATAAAATACCCTCCAATGTTATTGTGCCCTCACCTCGTCCTCCGTTCAGGCAATATCAATAGAATGTGGATTTGCTTCTGTAATCAGGGATGCCAGGAGCAGACTGGCTGTGTGTGTGTGTTTTTTTTTTTTTTTTTTTTTTGGGATGTGTATATTCAGAGTAATGCTTCTCAGTCTACTTTTTTTAAGTAAAGCGATCATTACAACCGTATCAACCTGTAGAGATGCTTTCTGACAACTGTGTGCTTTTATCCACCTCGATACAGCTGTTCATTCTAACAAGCGGCATCTTGCAAGTGTCCCAACAAGGGTCCTGTCTGGACAGAAATATCCATGTGTTTGTGTTTTAATTTTTCTTGGCAGAGCGTCATCCTTTCTTCCACTGCTGAGCTGGCCTTGAGAGCAGTTCCAAGCTTCTTGCATGCTTGAGCTCATCTGTCTTTTTTGAGGCAGCTTTTAATAAGCGATACTTTCGTCGTGGGTACGGAGATTGTTACCATTTGTAATTTTGTCTATTTAATACTGTTTTCCATCACTATAAAATGTCATACTTTACACGTTGGAGTGGGATGCTGTGATTTTTCTGCCTGCATTTCATAAGGTTTGAAATACACCCTGCTTCGCAGTGCCATCGTTAGCAAGAAGCTGTTAAGAAATCAAAAGGTTGCCTGTGCCTAAAGAATATGAGACGCTGTGGCATGGCTTTGTTTTACAACCTCCACATCTCATGCATTACCCATGTGCCAGCACTCAGCTACAGCAAAGTATAGCATTATATTGCACTTGGAAGTTATTAATACCACACCCTTTGATACTGCTGGGGTAAATTGCATGAATACCTCTCAAACTGAATGAACTCTGTAGCTCAGTTAGAACACAAGTTATCAGTAAGGAATATTTTAAAACAATTGTTCTAGGTTGCATTTTTGGCAAAACGCGATTTGATCTCGGAAACTCAGAATCATGCGCAAGAAATCATAATAATGGAAGGAGACCGTTTCTGAAGACCAGCGAAGAGTACGCTGACGTTCATCTAATTCTGAAGAGGCGTGGTTCAGGCTGTTGGTTTATATGCAGTGACCTCATATGGAATCTTCCAACACAATGACATGACATCACTTAAGCATGACTGGACTATTACCAAGACACTTATTTCCATGAAGTTTGCTGCATTGTAATGTACCAGTTGCTTTAGTATTGTTTTGTTTTAATTGCTGTCCAGGTCTACACCCTATTTTCCAGGGAGTATCAAACACTGATTGCTAGGGTGGGGTGGGTGGTTTCCAGGTAAAATGATTAGATCTATATGCTACCAATGAATATAAAACAGCAAGGAAAACCCACCTCTTCAGCTCCAGCGTGGTGCTTCAGGAATTCCACTGGGTTCTAGTACAAGTTTGTTGTATTTTATTTGTCTGCCGTGTTTTACTTTCAGAAGCTTTCGTTTCCAAAGCCTACCTGCAGCAAAAAGCCAAACAGAAACACACCACTTGGAAATTACAGGGCAATAGAGCGAGTGCAGGTCCCTCCCAAGCCTTTTAGTGTGGGGCGTGTATACCCCCTGTCACACGGTGCTGATAACAGGATCCTAATGGTCATTGGTCTCTGGGGTGGTGTTTTAGAAATGCACTGAAAGGTAATGGAAAACGCAGCGGTGTAAACTCGAGCTCCTGTGCTTTATTCTGCTCCCATGTCTGCACGTTTGCCAGTAATCACTGCGTAGTGATGAGTCCAGTACTAGAGCTGCACCACCTGTGTGTAAAAGGTAGGTGAAGGTTGGACAGCCCCACACGCTCCATACTCCTTGGATAGACCTCTGGATTAATATGTTTAGAGGCTTTCACAATGTACTACAGATAAAAAGATGGAGATGTGATCCCTTTTATTGGACTAAACAAAAATGAATCTCAAGCTCAATACACTGTTATAAAACATCCATCTCTCTCTTTCATCTGAAGAAGAGACCTTTGAGGTCTTGAAAGCTTGTGATTAATTATTGTGCAGTTAGTCTAATAAAAGGGATCACATCTCCTTCTCTTTGCCTCTCTGGACTGATACGGCTACTGATGAAGGCGCCAGTATTATATTTTTGAAGTTATGGATGCGGCTAGGACATCTTATCTTATTTCAAGTAATGAGTTACTTCTCAGTCAAAAATCTGAAGTATGTGTACCATTATTTATATCAATTAAATATAGGGTAAATCGAAGTTAGTTACGTTCAGAATTCATTAGTAACAGTACTATTTCACAACCCTATTAATGTATGTATTTATTTTGATAAAAATATAAATGATTATAAGTGGTGTAAACTTTCCACGGTATCAAAAGTTTACTGAATCAGGCCCAGTGTCTCATTAAATTATTTAACGTGTCTTTCTGAGAACCGCACTCACGTTAAACAAATAGCCGTGTTCGTGTTTGTTTAGGCTGTCGATGCTGTAAACCATCCCGTTGTTATGGAGACACGCACCTTGGCATCTTATCACCATGGTGAAGACGCCGCGTCCGACCCGCAAAGGCTGCTGGTCTGAAATAAAATGCAGCAGTAAAATGCAAGGGAGCCGAAAGCGAACATCAAATCACAGACGCACTTCAAATTACTCTGACCTATGCGAGGCAGGGTGGGGCGGGACCTGACGGCGCGAGGGTGCTCAACGTGTAGGTGCAGCGCGAGACTCTGAAGTAGAACAAGACCCGTGTTTATGAGACGAGAGGAGCAAACAGCGGAGAGACAGACTATTACTAACTACAGCAGGTAAGTAAAAGCCATTAAATGAATCCCGCTGCTCCATAACGGAAACAGAGTGACATTAGTGATATAGCGAATGTTTCTATAGATAGTGTTAAATGAAAAGCGGCAGTGTAGGGGGATTCGGTCCAGACTCGGCGCAGCACAGGGAGCCGCGCTGTCATTAATCCGGTCCAGTTTGCAGTGCAGGGTTTGATGGTGAACGGTCTTGGGATTCGGTCCAGACTCGGCGCAGCACAGGGAGCCGCGCTGTCATTAATCCGGTCCAGTATGCAGTGCAGGGTTTGATGGTGAACGGTCTTGGGATTCGGTCCAGACTCGGCGCAGCACAGGGAGCCGCGCTGTCATTAATCCGGTCCAGTATGCAGTGCAGGGTTTGATGGTGAACGGTCTTGGGATTCGGTCCAGACTCGGCGCAGCACAGGGAGCCGCGCTGTCATTAATCCGGTCCAGTATGCAGTGCAGGGTTTGATGGTGAACGGTCTTGGGATTCGGTCCAGACTCGGCGCAGCACAGGGAGCCGCGCTGTCATTAATCCGGTCCAGTATGCAGTGCAGGGTTTGATGGTGAACGGTCTTGGGATTCGGTCCAGACTCGGCGCAGCACAGGGAGCCGCGCTGTCATTAATCCGGTCCAGTATGCAGTGCAGGGTTTGATGGTGAACGGTCTTGCTCGGTGGTGTTTTAGGGAATGGTCGGTGGTCAGGTCTGAGGGGGCGAATCACAGTATCTGAGTTTGCGTATTTATTATAGAGTCGGCACAAACTCGAACCACAGAAACGGCTTTGAGAAGAAAAAAAAAAAATATATATATATATATATATATATATATATATATATATATATATATATATATATATGTTTTTTAAAGAAGCACGAGTATAGAATAAATTAAGACAATATGAACATCTAATCTAGCTGCGGCAATCAAATAGTTAATATTCATATTTGGAACCGGTAAAGGAAAAGAAAGACCCGGCAAATCAGCGTGCTTTCAATCAAAGCTGCACAAGACAACCCTGCTCTGTGCACATCTATACATATTACCGGTAATCCACGGTATTACACTATTTACTCATTCAAGTGTTATTACAGACCATGTATAGTATTGAAATATTGCATTCATGTTAGCTGTTAGCAGCGTTGATTGAATGTTTATTTTCTGGAACAAACGTCTGTGGCAGTTTTTATAAACTTTTAGCTTCAGAAAGTGTTTTATAGTAACTAGTACAATCCCCTTCATGCCTGCAGTTTGACGACAGGTTTCCAAACAGAGGTGCGCTGGTTTCCATAGCGACAAGGTCCATAGCCGCAGGTGACCAAGCAGTTAAGAGTGTTCTTATTTAATGGCTGCTGATGTTCTGGAGGGTGGCGGTATGGCGGTTCAGTTTCTCATGCGGGTAGGCAGAGCGCGTATTCCTGAATACTCAGGGTGGGTGTACCTCGATTGTCTCTTAACCCCCACCCTCTCCCTGTCGCCCACAAGGGACCATGTCTGACAGAAAGGCCGTCATTAAAAACGCCGACATGCCGGAGGAGATGCAGCAGGACGCGGTGGAGTGCGCTACGCAGGCGCTGGAGAAATTCAACATCGAGAAAGACATCGCTGCCTACATCAAGAAGGTGAGCGAGGGGAACATAGCAATGATGATGATGTGGCGGTGTGGGATCCGCGCATGGTTCATGTTTATCAGAGGCGAGAGGGGATTTTCACACATCTTATATTTGAGTTCAGTTCTCTCTTATTCTGAAAGTTAGTTTTGGAGCTACATGTATATTGTGCATGGCATGTCTTTGTCAAGTTTTACTTAGTGTCCGTAGTGGTGAAGTTTGCACTAATTACTGGTATTAAAATTACAGTGGAATGGTATGCCATGGAATCTAGTATGGCAGCTGCTAACACTGTAACTGCAGTGCTGTGGGTGTGCTGTTGTCTTTGGGTAGGGTCCCTGCCCTCAGAGAGTCCTGGCAGTAATGCAGGGCATGTAGCACATTCATAGACACCCCAAATGCACACGTTCGTAGTGTGTGTGTTTTTAAAATCTATTTTCATGAATAAAAATACTTCGATATTCCTAATACTTTTAGAGAAACATGTTTCAGTGTTAAGCTGTTGCAGGTTGGTCATTTCTTTTTCTTTCTTGTAGGAGTTTGACAAAAAGTACAACCCCACTTGGCATTGCATCGTGGGCAGGAATTTTGGCAGCTACGTGACTCACGAGACGAAGCATTTCATTTACTTCTACATGGGGCAGGTGGCCATCCTGCTTTTCAAGTCCGGATAGAGAGACAATCTTCCAGTGAAAGGAGCCGCACATTAACTGGCCCCCCCCCAGCGCCCAGGATGAGAAACGGAGCTCCAGTGACCCCTCCCAGAGGGGCTGCCCGTAGACCTCGCAGGAATTCATTGTTTTATTAAAGGGACCCACACATTCTGTGCTGCTTCCACATTCTCTGTTTGTTACTGCTATATATGTTCATTTATCACATGCCTATATTTATTTTCATCCAGTTTCCAAAACTAAGCAAAAAACAAAACAAAACATTCAAATAAACAATTTTAATATGAATTTGTCGTTTTTATCTTTTGCACATTTGTCAACAGATCAAGCCTTTCTTACAATTGTTGTATTAAATAACCTGCATATTTATTATGAAGCCATGTTACTTTAACAGTATCTACGTTATCAGGTTACTGCTCTATTTTGGTATTTGCATCACTGGTAGAGAATGTTCACCTGGATCAAACTGGGGCTGTACTGTCATGTTACATGAACCACACTACCCTCACTCTGGCTCTGAGTTACTGTTGGATAAATGCCTATAACATTGACCATGTGGTCCATTCTCCCAGTGCTTCTTCCTCTTGGTGTGAACATTGCAACTCGCTTGTGATCCAAGGAACAGAAAGTATAAGAGAAGCTCTTGTGTTTGATAGGTGAAGGACTGAGTGATATTCCATCTTGCAACCTAACCTGCCCCATTCACTGCTTTCAGCAGATTCTCTTTATGCCACTGCCAAGGGCTCCCACTGAATAGAGGAAGCGAGTTGAGATAAAGAATCGTTCGACTGTGATAGGAAACGACTTACTGTCAAGTTCTCTTTAGAAAAGTCTGACAGCTCACCTGGGGCTTGAAACTCAATCCTAGCGCCGGTACATTCTGTTACTGTCTGCAGAGCTGGTGGCTTCCACGTCACACTGCATGAATGGACCTTTCTTTTCACTAGTCTGTAAAACAGCTTGTCCAAATAAAAGGAAAAATGCAAAAGGGTTTTGTTTTTTTGTTTTTTATACCTGGTGACTTAACTATGAAATTAAAACACGTTTTTCTATTTTAACAGGTAAAAAGTAGCCAGGCTGCAACATTGTATTTATAGAAAACAAAATGATTTAATTAGGTTTCAATTTAGCAAGAGGAGTGGTGAAAGCATTGAAAACATTGTCATTTTCTGAGGATCATGATCAGTGGATACAAATGTATTAGGTACACACCATTATTGAGGGATTATTCTGTTTTTGACAACATTAAATATAAAAATTCCTACTCATCATTGCTATTCAGTCAAAACTTCCCAAATCTGTTTTTTAATGTCTCTGCATAACAAAACGAATCTCCTTCCAAAACTGCAGCCCATTAGATAAGTGTTTTATTTTCTGCTCGGGCTGATTGACAAAGACCTTGACACAAAGGACTTCGTGAGGTTTTGAAAGAACATCGACATTGTGTGTGTGGTCTTCTGTATCAGCACCAATATAAATATTTATAAAAATCCACTTCTTATTCTCAAATTGTGCAAATTATCTCTTTCAAACATCAAGCAACGAAACCTGTTTTATTTATTTATGTCAAAAACTTGGTATCTGACAAGCACTGTTAATACCAGGAAAAAAAAAGTTTCCATTTTCTTGCTGTTTTGACTACTGTTTTCTCCCACTTCTTTTGCTCGGCTTTGCGTTTCAGTTTGTGTCGCAGTCTTGACTGGGGACTCTGCCTCGTTTCAGACCAGTCCGAAACGCAAACCGAAAGCCACGCTCTTCAGGCCAGTCGGCATGTTGTCGTCTCCCTGTTAAGCCAGGACAGGGAGTATCCGAGGCGACAGGAGTTCCCACAGCTGCTGCCGCGCACTCAGAGTTTGAATCCCGAGTGAATGGCCACCACTCCGCCTGTCAGGTTGTGGAACTGGACTTTGAAGAAGCCGGCGTCTTCAATCATGGCCTTGAACTCCTCCTAAAACAGCAAGGAGAGACACCACAGGTTACCTCGTGTCTGGAAGACCGATCCATGATCTTTACTGTAAACAGATTTACGACGCACTTGAATGTGGGCTCATGAATAAACATATCCAAAGCCCACTGCTCCTGTTTGTTTATTTAGAGTTTAATTTGAGTCCAGAAAAGACCTCAGAGAGGAAAGGTGATAGAGCAAGATAAGCATCTTAAGAGAGGGAAGTAGACTGCAATTGTTGAACATGGAGTAATTTACTAGAAAAATAAAAAAAACCCTGCCAGGCCAGCCCAAAAGCGGTTTCAGAAACGGTTGAACCGCCCCCAAATTACACTGCACTCCAGAATCACCCCAGCCAATCAGGATGCCGTACCTGGTCTGGGAAGCGCCTGATGCTCTCCACCAGATACTGGTATGACTTCCAGTCCCCAGCAATCACCTCCCCCAGCACTGGAATGAGCTGGAAGCTGTAGGCATCGTAGACCCTGGACACAGAACACAGCAAAGGAAACAAACGCACCACTGCGCTCTACGTCTTGTGCTCTCACAGTTTTGATTTCAGCAACTATTTGCCAACACGTACAGAGCATGAAACACACCAGCACTGTCTACCCCATCTCTACATGCAAGATTTATCACGTAGGGGCTCAAATTTAACCAGTACACATTTGTTTGCAAATACCTACATGTGCAAATAACAAGGCTTAAACATTCTTTCGCTACAGAGTTCTAATTCCAGGGCAACGCAGAACACATGAGCAATGGCTCCAGGCCCTGGTGAAATATACCATGCCTCAGTGGTGATACACACCCCACAGAAGTGTGCCTATTACACAAACAGCCCTTTTCTGTATTATTTGTAAATGCATGCACAGCATCCCACTCCCACCTCTTTTACCTGGACAGAAGCGGGTTTGAAACGCGGCTGAACTCCAGGCACAGGATCCTCCCTCCTGGCTTCAGAACCCGGTGTGCCTCCTGCAGAGCCTGCCTCGGGACACACAGGCGGGGCGCATTACTCTCACTGCTGCTGCAACTGTTTCGTTATTGCCCCTTGCTTTTCCATTATTTCCTTTGTCACTGATTTTAAGACAGTATTCATTCTAGTGCTGCACGTATTTAGATCAGGCTTCACGCAGGTGAGGGTCCGCTGCTGCTGATCGGAGGCTGATTTACCAATTCAAGTGAAGCAAGCGAAGAAACGGCTGCTTGCTCTGTTATCTCCAGAGCTCAAGAAAGAGAGCAATCATCACAGATCCAAGCCGCTGCTTCTTCACTGGCTTCACTTGGAAGGATGAATCAGCCGGATCCACACCCACTCCCCTCACCTGATTGTCTGCACCCGATTTCTGCAGAGATCTCAACCCCAGTAATCGGTTTGTGCAGCACTAGCTGATAATATATAGCATCATATAGGATCATATTAACTACAGCTGGGTTTCTGGATACATGTTTCAACTAATGAGATTACATCTGCTGTGCAAGCGTTCACTTGTTATTCTTTAAGGGATCTCACTGGTTCAGGACTCGTTCTCGTTCTCGTTTCATGATGCCCGCTCTCTCCAGACCGCTACGCACGAGCGTTCTCGTTTCATGATGCCCGCTCTCTCCAGAGCTCTACACACGAGCGTTCTCGTTTCATGATGCCCGCTCTCTCCAGAGCTCTACGCACGAGCGTTCTCGTTTCACGATGCCCGCTCTCTCCAGAGCTCTACACACGAGCGTTCTCGTTTCATGATGCCCGCTCTCTCCAGAGCTCTACACACGAGCGTTCTCGTTTCATGATGCCCGCTCTCTCCAGACCGCTACGCACGAGCGTTCTCGTTTCATTTTGAAGCTCACCCACCTGGTCGATGTGCGTGACGTTGCGGATCCCGAAAGCGATTGTGTAAAAATCAAACTTGTCATTGTCAAAAGGAAGCTCCTCCGCGTTCCCCACCACCCAGGACAGACCTGCACACAGACAGACACACACACAGTGAGCGAATCCATTTCACAGAACACAATTACAGCTGCAGTTTTCAGTGACTCCCGCCCATGTTTCCACCTTGCCTGAACTACGGGGAAAAAAAATACAGTATTGCTTTGGTGGGGGGAAAAAAATATGGGAGAGAGTCGGGCTCGCCTCTCCTCCTCAGGGCAGCGTACCTGTGTGATAGCCTCGATGCGCTGCCCGCTGCCTCCCCACCTTCAGCATCTCCTTGTTGATGTCGCACACCACGGCCTGCACACCCCCCTGCCTGTCCGACTGGCCGGGTTGGTACGCCTCTGTGATCTCCTGCCAGGACGCGCTCTGACGGGACAGGGTATCCCGGCGCGCCTCTCGATCCTGACGGGACCGGATGTAATCCAGGAATCGGAAAGAGATGTCACCTAAAAAAAAACACACACACACAAACGCGTTGGCTACGCCACAAGCCCGCATTTCAGGAACACAGGGGGGAGGAGGAGTCTGTAGGTTAAGCACGCCTATTGCTCGTTAAGATTTTCACATTTCCATTTGATCTTTTCAAGCTCTCTGACACATCTAGCTCTGTCTTGAACTCCAAGCCGGTTAAACAGACTTTCCTGATAAGCGAGACCTGGAGTGTGTTAAATACTCATGTTTCAGTTCTCATGTTGCACACAACGTGCAGAGGGAACAGCTGAGACCATTTCAATACTGCGCATAAGATTTAAATAAGCCCCAACACAAACTCATCTTAATTAGGGTTAGGGCAACGGCTCAGAGGACGTTTCATGTGTTTGAAAGAACATAGTAACAGTTTTACATTGGCCTGTCTTTCTGCATGCATGCCTCTAACTTTTAAGGAATCCTTGTTTCACTTTACCACTGTATGTAACTCTATGATGCATCACAGATATATCTCGATACTTCCCAGTGCCTCACCAGTGCCTCCCGCCACATCCAATAGCAAGGTCCCGGGCGTGGGGCTCATCAGCTGCAGCAGCGCGTCCTTCCACAGCCGGTGGATCCCCAGGCTCATGGCGTCATTCATGACGTCATACTTCTGGGCCACGTTCTCGAACACCTTGTAGACTGAGCAGGAAAACACACAGACCGGCTGATCACTTCCTCTACACAATTCAACAGCAGCGTCACACAGCGCTGCGAAATAGCGCCACGCGGTTCTCATGTTTGTCCAAACCCCTCTACGTCATCAGCGTTAATAAAATATTAATGAACCCTTTAAGGTAGATGGGACACACGTGTCCCACAAATACAGTGATGCTAACTTTCTTGTTTTTGCAATGAGGTGCACGAAACTGGGTTTAAAATGTACTGACAGGTTGGATAATAATAATAATAATAATAATAATAATAATAATAATAATAATAATAATATACAGAGGTACTGTTAATTCGGTATACGTGTGCACAAGACATATAAGAACTACTGTACTTTATATTACAAATAGTTTACATTGTATATTAGCAGTAGGACTCGGAGAAGGAGATTAACTCATTGGCGAGACTAATTAATTAAAAATAAGACGCATTTTACCGTAATACACCGAAAGCACTCACCCTTTTCTGTTTTCTCGTCCTCTGACACAGTCTCGAACCCGAAATGAGTGCTCCTGTGCTCGCTGTAGAGTCTCGTCGAGACTACGAAGCGGTTTGTTTTGCTCAGATTTGGGACCTGCCGCTGACATTGCCGGCAGACAGTGAATCTGTAATACAAGCTACACAAGGTCCTTGCAACGCCTCCAGAGGACGCCATGTTTCTGTGACCGACTGCGCGCCCAGATCACATGTCGAGGGCGGGGAACGGTTTTGTCGGTCTGGCTTCAATACCACGGCAGTGCGTCAAGAATCCGCGACGTGGTCAAGTGTACCTGATTTTCAGTGACATGCTACAAACTGCACGAATCACGCATTTGAACGGTGTCTCACATACTCACGCTTAGGTAATGAAATCCCACGCATGCATCCCACGCACGCATGCATGCCCAGGGAAAGACTGCACTAAAAGAAAGCGGGCCATCTATAGATCCTCTGCTAAAAGTATCACTAAAAAGACAGCATTAAACAAACGTGCTACGTATTTCTGACCTGACTCAAGAGTCTGTCAATCACTGTAGTGAGGAAATTCCAGTGGCCACGGTGTCACATGACATGTCATAGCCAATAGAGTATGTGCCACGTGTTGCCCCGGCAGGGTTGACAGATTGGGGGGAAATCGACCATTTTTAGGGGGGAAATTTAACATGTGTGGGGAAAATGGGGGCAACTAAGCATAGGGGATTTCATCTGCTAACAGGGGTATTGCACTAAAAAAACATGCATTATTGGGGCATTTTCTGTAAACCTTACAGGTCTCACAATAACAGGTGTGAAAGCCGCTCCGATTGAGTCAGTGCTCTCCACGTGGGTAACCGCGCTCCACTGACACGCCACACGATTTACAAATCACATCTCTTTATCCCGGCTTCTTAAAGTGATGGACGCGTATATTGACCAATCACACTCTCCCTCGTTCCACAACGTATACTCCCGCCGGCCTCGCAGGAGCCGTTGAGGACATCCCTTTATCCCGCCTTCAGCCAGTGATGGACAGCAGCGCTGTGCAATCATGAGGCCAGCTGCCCGGGCGCGCACGTGATGCCGATGACTTCATGTGATCTGACGAGGCACGCGAGAGAGAGAGATTCGTGTTTTTTTTTTGTGATTTGGCGGGCGAGGACGGCTTTAAGATTTTAAGAAATACTTCATTACCACAGCGCTATACCAAATAAAAACAAACAAATAAATCAATCAAACGAGGGCCAGATCCGGAATTAAAAGGTACATGTATTTGTTGTTGTTTATTACGCCTTAGTTTTCCGTTACAGTGGCAGCACGGGCCGTACACGAACATTTTGACAAGTGTTAGTTTTACGTTTTTGTTGTATTTTTTTTCTACAAATAACGTTTAATTTCAATTCAATTGTTATTTTTCAACGTACGTAATTTATTCTCATAGGTGTATGTTGTTTAATACCGGTATATACAGTACTCGGTTAAGCCATGAGTAAGGATACGATTTTGTCACGGAAAATCGTGAATTTCAGCAAAAGTCCGTGAAATCTTGGAAATGAATGTAAAAACACATTTGGTTAAGCGCTGCCTTTATTTCCTTTAAAATGCAGTATGTCATGCACTGAAAATACGAACCTGCGAGTATCTGTAAATTGTTTGGTTGTGTATGCGCGGTGCATTTACGTGTAGCTGTGCAGGTCAGCGAATGAGATTTCTATTGTGTAGCTGAGCCAGCATGCAAATGGACACAGATCGTATGTTACTGTAAAAGTGGGCTTGCATCATTAAAAAAAATATTAATTAATAATTCCATTTTATTTTTTGAAACTTTTTTTTTTCATACAATGTAGTGTACCCAAGTAATCTACTGAAAATAAATACTTACTTTCTCTAAAACTAAGCAGCGCTAAACAAAATACTTTTTTTGTTGTTAATTTGCTGCAAACTGTAGCTAAAACGAGAGGTGTATCTGTTTTGTAGTCTTTTTTTTCTAATCTTTGTGATGCCTCGTTTCTTGGACACGGTGCCTGCCTGTGTGATTTGACTTCAACTCTTTGTTTGTTTGTTTGTTTGTTTGTTTGTTTGTTTTAAAGGGGCAGTGCTCTGTAGGCTACTCAGAAACAACCGATTTAAACGATCGTTCTTATTATTGAACAATAATTGTATACGGTTTCATTTTGAGCACGGTAATAAATACAATGATTTGACATGCTGATTTTGGTTACGTTGGTGTGAAAGCACCTTTAACTAAGTTTTGTTCTCTAAAGTAACATTTAAACTTGCCAGCAGTCAAAGGCAATAGTCTTTATATTATTGGGTTTTCTGTACTATTTAAAAGCTCGTGTGTATGTTGATGTAGCTAAACCTACATTATTTGGTGACCTTTCTGTGACCTTTCCGTGAATGTTGTTTTTTTCCGCAACTTGCTCGTGTTCTTAGCCATGAGTGTATCGCAATTACAATTGAGAAACGTGTTGATAGTCAGATTGGGTTTACTTACGCGGTTTTGCTGTGAAACAAGGAAAGGTTTTTTTAGTCTGGAACCAACTCCCCAGTAATGTTGTTGAAGCTGACACCCTTCAAGAAGCTGCTTGATGAGGTTTTGGGATCAATAAGCTACTAACAACCAAACGAGCAAGATGGGCCGAATGGCCTCCTCTCGTTTGTAAACTTTCTTATGCTCTTAATCGTCGAAGCCAGCCTTACTATTTCATTTAAAAGCAGAACGAACAAACGTGTTCAAGCAGAACCTATAGAAACTGAATGCAAAAAAGTGATTCATCTTTATTAATGTGAATACAGTTATGCACAGCGATTGCAATAAAGTGTATCCAGCATGACACATTATATATATATATATATATATATATATATATATATATATATATATATATATATATATTCCATTAGGTGCTTCTACAAGTTTGAGATCAGATTCCATTGTAGCTGCGTCTACAAGTTTGAGATCAGATTCCATTGTAGCTGCGTCTACAAGTTTGAGTAGGAGATCAACTTTTTGTTTTAAATAAGAAAGTAAAACCTCTAAAAATGAATAAGCACTAGGTTTGGTATATGTAGGAACAATTACATTTTTTTTCTTTTCAACATTAAATATTTTCGTTAAAATACTGGAGGAAACGCAACACTTGTAGAGCTCCTGTGTTGACTTATTCACATTTGAGTTTTATAGGGTGGCTGCAGCCTGCTCAAGGGAAGGATTCATTTGCTTTCTGTGGTGCTTGTCGCCTCACCAGAAAGATCTTCCACTGCATTCAAAATCACAGAAGCATGTTTCAAAGAATGAAAACAAAGCGAGGAATGGAGTGCAGAGCTTTGGAAAGCCTGCTACCGGTCAAGCACTGCTTGGAGTGGAGGGGACAGGACTGCAGGAGCTGTCAGCCAACTACAAATGCTGCAGAAGATCACAAGCCACATGTGTAACATGCCAAGGAGGGAAGCCTGGTTTTGCAGAGGGATCCCAGGTAGGATATTCAATCATTTGATTTATACACTCATATTGTATATCCATTTAGAATCTGTAACTAGAGGGTAATGATGCAGGTTTATTTATGTTTTTAAAGAACACAAGTCATGCGCATGTTCATTGGGGGGGGCATTTCTTCACCAGTAGGGTAATTTTGAGAGGAGTGTCTGGCAACCCTGCAGTCCATGGTCACCTGGTTTTCAGTGACACATTGGTCCCTCTGTATTGTGACACAGTTCACTTGATATTTTTCATATTTTAAAGCATGAAAACACAGCTTAGTCTTATTTCTCGTATTGTTTTAAATTTCTTTTTTTTTTTTTTTTACATACACGATTAGCATGTCAGTTTTATCAGCTTATTAGAAACACTGTTTTTATTCAGAAACTGATTAAGAATAGTACAGTATTCATTTGAACAAGTGGCTCTTAACATTGTGAATGTAGCACTGTTCATGACTGCATGCCTCTGTCAGAACACACCTCCGTCACCCAAGAGGCTACGCAAATATAAATACATGGCACGTCCAACCTGCCCAATATGAAAATGGAAAAGAACTTCATTAGGAGAAAAGTACACCATTTTGTATTTAAATATTAGCAGTGGGAGACACAAGAATATTCCCCAAACGGTGGAAGGCTTTACCTCCTAATGGAGAAGCGGCACCCTGTACCTGTATTACCTGTTTCCAAACTAATTCAGATGAACAGATGAGTCTATACCATGAAGTGTTGAGTCAGGACCAGCTCCATATTATCCTATCCCAGCACAAGAAATGCAATTGAAATGGGGGTTAAGGAACACAACCGAGAGAGAAGTCAGTCTGGAATTAAAAGAAGGGCATGGAGCCTCACCTTGCTGATGAACGCACGCACATGCGCGCACACGCACGCGCACACACACGCATCGTGGTCTGCACCGAATGTTCAGTCACTAAGATAAATTACAAAACAAACTGACAGGGTTCTACAGTAGCATTGTATTTATTTATTTATTTATTTATTTGTGTCCCTCTCAAACAGTAACAGAGGTAAACATGTTAGGGCTGCAGGATTAAATAGAGAGGAGGCGTGATGCGCTGCTCTCAAGAGCTGGTCCCAGTGGTTGTAGCCCCGGTCCAGCTTAGTGCTCCCCACCCTCGTAGCCAGTGGGGAGAGCGTTCACATGGGAGTTGTGGAACAAGCTGTGGTTCCCGTCGCCCCAGGGGAAGGGCTGCAGGGAGGGGAGAGAGAGAGAACGTTAGCTGACCATCACAAATACACCTGGTGCCAACTGTACAAAACACTTCATGGTGCATGAATCCCACAACACTAACAGCACGTCTGTTAAGTTTCCAAGGGCTTAGAAAGTAGACTGAAGCAGCACCGATAGGCTGTTAGCACCACTTCTTCCCAACAACGTTTGAATTGTATTACAATACTGTATTGATTTCTACATTTATTCAAATCTTCTCTTTACACATCGAGGGCCTACATTGTAACGCTAACATGACACTGCTTAATAAGTCTGACCAAATTCAGATATGTATTCACCTGCACACCCATTAGTTTTGTATTGCCATTCACTTAAACAATTTGCAGTTGACAGGCACATGCAGATAACACTAGATGGAATGGTATATTCTTTAAAATACACAGGAGACCCTGATATTAATGCAGACTCTTTCAAATGTAAATATCACATTAAAATGAACTATACGGTTTATTCTCCTTATTTAACTATTAAATATATAGCACAGGGTGCTGCATAAGATTTTCACCAACTCAAGGACACAGCAGCCAGTCTGACCCCTGCTGGAGCGGGTGCCAGCGTGTGTAACTCAAGGACACAGCAGCCAGTCTGACCCCTGCTGGAGCGGGTGCCAGCGTGTGTAACTCAAGGACACAGCAGCCAGTCTGACCCCTGCTGGAGCGGGTGCCAGCGTGTGTAACTCAAGGACACAGCAGCCAGTCTGACCCCTGCTGGAGCGGGTGCCAGCGTGTGTAACTCAAGGACACAGCAGCCAGTCTGACCCCTGCTGGAGCGGGTGCCAGCGTGTGTAACTCAAGGACACAGCAGCCAGTCTGACCCCTGCTGGAGCGGGTGCCAGCGTGTGTAACTCAAGGACACAGCAGCCAGTCTGACCCCTGCTGGAGCGGGTGCCAGCGTGTGTAACTCAAGGACACAGCAGCCAGTCTGACCCCTTCTGGAGCGGGTGCCAGCGTGTGTAACTCAAGGACACAGCAGCCAGTCTGACCCCTGCTGGAGCGGGTGCCAGCGTGTGTAACTCAAGGACACAGCAGCCAGTCTGACCCCTGCTGGAGCGGGTGCCAGCGTGTGTAACTCAAGGACACAGCAGTGATGTGAGCTGAGCGGTTACCTTGCTGCGAATCTGCAGGTGCGGGTAGGCGATAAACTCCGGCCGGTCGTGGGAGTGATGCTGCATCTTCAGGTAAGTGTTGAGCATGCAGACCCCCACCGCTGGCAGAGCCACCACGAACGATAGGATCTTCCATGTGCGCGCTGTAAGCAACACAAGACATGTGAAATATTTACAAAAAAACTAAAACCAAACGAGGGGGAACTCAGAGTCACTATAATACAATACGAACTAGGATGCAACACACCTAGTACCAAATGTATCACCCTTGACCTTTACTATATTAAAAGAAACAAATTCGAAACTTCTTTACAAAAATAGCCAAACTACATACAGCCACTGCTCCCGTCGCGCAGCGCTTTTTTTTTTTTAAGCACCCAAACAAAAAACTCAAACTTCACGCCACAACCTACCCCTAAACCTAATGTCACTACTAAACGATGTTACTACTATTTCAACACCGTTTGTTTCGCGCCCTCTAGTGGCTAATACATCCAACGTTCACCTCCTGAATCGAAAGATAATACGCGGTAATATATTTATCTATATTTCAAAAAAATCATAGTTACTCTATTTAACTCACTTTATTATTTTAATATATATCTATATAGTGCATAAAATGCTCCAAAAACTCCGTCACATGTGGTGTTGTAATACCGTAATGCACTGCAGTGTCATTTTGTATGAATGCATTTAATTGCACGTTCGGTTAAGCCAATTTCTCAGCATCCCCAAGACATCAGATATATTTTGCGAGCACGACTAGTCTAAGCAAGACTGTCAAACAGATCGCAGTGAGGTTTAATAAGAGCACCATGTCCTGATAACTAAGCTGACGCCGGGTAAGCAATCAACAACATCGCTCTCGGGACGCCGGCAAAAGTCGCCCAAGCGAGGTGTCGTGTCAGGGTTTTTCAAGGCGGTGTAGAGGACACTGTGAAAAACATACAAGCGGAACCCAGCGTACGACCACCGAGCTAAATAGTGCGAATAACAACACAGCTGCGAGAGTCCGTGTTCCCGTCCCGGCTCCCCTCGCAAGGTCACCAATCGCCAGACCTTGGATAGGTTTTCACATTCTCTGCTCAGAGCAGCACGTCCTCTTCGTTTGGTGAATCACGAGGGGACGCCCTTTTCTTACCAGCCTGGTGTGTCTCGCCGTGCGCGGCGGCTGAGAGCTGCCGGGTCTGGGCGCTGAAAGTCCGCAGAAGAGGTTGTAAGAATCGCCCTGCTGCCGCCATCTTGGAGTCTCTGGTGTGAATGATCAGAAACAGGAAACGGAAGAAGCTTGCTTTTTTCTGGTACCGCTACAATAAATCTTTTTGTTTGTATATAGTATTATTATTTATTTACTGGTATAATCATAACTATATAGTGTATTTGATGTGATTATACATATTACATTTTAAAAAAACGAATCAGAAAAAAAACTATCAGAATATAAAAAACGGTTCTGGGTAAGTGTGACGTAATGTATCGCGGACGTAAATCAAGACAGTACTGGCAAATACTTCACTGTGATTGGCTGGTTTCTTATTTATTTATCGTGCGGACGCCTTTATCCAAGGCGACTTACAGGTATTGCAGGGCAGTACATGGTTACAATGTAAAACATATTTAAATACATTATACTAGTTTTGAGTAAGTGCAAATAATACTACTAAAATGCAATATGAAATAAGATGCAACAAGTTAAATCTACGACATTAGCGCATTAGTGCAAGGACAGTGCATCAACTGAGGGTCCAGTAACGTGGTGCTGAGGTCAGGTGATACAGTAAAAATCACAGTGTGGTTCCCTGATGGATTTCAGAGTGCGGGGCTCAACGGATTGATCCATTATGCACACAGTGAAGAGACATGCTGTTAAACTGTAATTCTCAGAATGGCCACTGGGAGGCAGGCTTCCACCGTCTTTCCCACGAAGATGCTATAAATGTTTACTCTATGTTAGTAACTATAGTGACTTTTTTTTTTTTTTTTAACTGACCAAGCAAGGATTGTGTTTCTGACAGAAGTCCCGCTGCGATTTCAACACCAGAGTTCTGACTGCTTCTTGCAGGCAGTAATAAAAAATGAGTGAAAAAATAAAAGTATTTTTTTTAAAGTAAAAAAAAAAAAAAAAAAGAAATGGCTTGAATATTAAAGTGTAAAAATAAACGTCACTTTTCTGTGTTTACATGATTAACGATAGAAAATCTAATTAGAATTCAGCTGTATACATGGATTGAAGTTTTCGGAAAACGCAGGATATTTTCGCATGCAAAGTACTGTAGTAGCCTAAGTACGATTTGAACAGATCGGACATTTTTGCGATAGAACAGAGACCAATCCAATAACTCAAGCGCTTTATCGAAGAGTCAGGTCTTAAATATTACTGTCCTATACCTCTATTCAGATTCCCCACAATGTGCAGTCAGCCTTTCCGACAGCTCATCCTGTTCTGTATTACCAGTTTCTCGTGCAGACGTCATTTTAAAGCTGTTAGCATTCGCTGCTTCAGTATGGGCTATTAACAAATACATACAGACTTCAACAAATGCATTACTTTATCATGACCTAGACAGATGGATGCATGCAGACTGACTTCAGATTATTATTATTATTTTCTGTTTATTAAAACCACGCGCAGAATGAAGGTCAGAGTTTGCACTTGTGCAGTACGCTAGCGGAATACATTTTCCGAAAACCGTGTTTACATGACGTTTGCTATCGGAATTAGTTTTCAGAAAACTTCATTTTCCTAAGAATATCAGAATTCTCATGCTCATGTGAACGCAGTTATTTACAGGAACCCTTTACGCCCTTGTGAACAAATACAACAGCCAAATAAGAAGCACACACAATCGGAGAGGTACTTTGGATTATTTATGAACAATGCAACATATTCCTTTTTGAAAAGAATAACAGAAATATACACAATAAAACAATCGTTTTTTTTTTTAAAAAAAGAAACACATACGACGAATAAAAGAAACATTTGTAAACAGTCTAATGCATTCATACTAAACACAAGATCTCTGCAAGATGGATGATAAATAGCCGTCTACTTAAACCGCGGTAAATGTATGTATTTTTTCCTCGCGGCGATTACAGATGCAAATCACTGACTGCACACTGCGCTTACCTCGACTATGGAAAATGTGTGTGTGTGTGTGTATATATATATATATATATATATATATATATAAACGAATAACGAGCAGAAAAAAATGGCGAAAGTCACTACGAAAACAAAGCTGAACTCTGATCGCTGGAACATCTCTCCCACACAGCAAACACGCCTTCCGCAGCGCCCCCTCCAATGAGCGACCGAGAAGGTTCCCGCGTTCTAACAATCCCGTGCTTTGATTGGTGCAATGTTGGAACACTTTAAGAACAAGCACGCAATCTGATTGGTCGAGTGTTCTAACTGTGGTACAATGTTGGAACAAATTTAAAAACAAGCACGCAATCTGATTGGTCTAGTGTTCTGACGTTGGTACAATGTTGGAACAAATTTAAAAACAAGCAGGACAATGTTGGAACAATTTAAGAACAAGCACCACTGTTTGGATGTTTTTTTTTTGTTTTTTTTTTTAAACGCCTGGAGTAGGTTTTAGTATTAAAGCCATGCATTGGCGAGGTTTACATGTGAGTGTCTCACACTTACCTCCTAACTGATCTGCGAAATAAATAAAGACACAATATTTCTCTTTATAATAATTTAACGACAGCTTCCTGCAACTGCATTGTTTTGTGTTAGTTTAACCCTTCTAAAAAAGCAGAGCTGAGATTTACATTAGCTAGTAGTTGGATATGAGTGAGGCAATGGCTGCCAGTGCAGCAGGGATTAGAACAGGACAATAATAGTTAACCGTTTGAGTAAACCAGTACGGCACTTCTAGGCAAGGAAAAGGACCTAGGGGAGGGACGAGGGTCTGGTTTCAACTGACGAGCTGCTGCTCCACCTAGGGGCTTTAAACGGCAAGCCGAAAATGTCTCCAATTACGGCAGTGAAACCACGCCCTTCTGATGGGAACTAGACTCGGCCGCACTGTTACTGCACGTCATGACAAAGGGAAGTCCCAGCCTGCATAACTCCCAGCACCCTCTCGTGCACAGAGCTACAAATGGCTCTGCGAAAGGGTGTTTTTGGGGGTGCGGGTGGGGGTGGGGGCACATAGGGGGTGCAAAGTTGTGATGTAATTGGACTGTTTTGTTGAATGTATATAGGGGTACACATCAAAACACACTATTATAGAACAGAGGAAGCATGGTAACTGCTCCACCACAGCTGCAGGACTTGGGAGTGTGTCGTGCTATATAGAGCTCCTGTCCTCAGGGTGTATTTGTGCTCGCTTCGGCAGCACATATACTAAAATTGGAACGATACAGAGAAGATTAGCATGGCCCCTGCGCAAGGATGACACGCAAATTCGTGAAGCGTTCCATATTTTTATTTTCGTTATTTAGGAAAAATTAAAAAAAACAGACTTTCAAGTCATCCCGATGTGCCAGGCAGTGTTGTGTGATACAATGGCATTACAGATTCTGTCCTGCCCCCTGTCGGTGAGATGAGAGGAGGTTAAAAGCTCTAAAACCATGAACGCAGACCAGCCCGGCTCTTTAGCATAGCTGTTAAGACGCTCGCTTGCAGTTACGGTTCATGCCCAGCCTCCACCCTGGTACACCAGCAATGTTAATTCCTCAGCTGAAACTCCTCCACTTACACCAAAAAAGCAAAGAAAAGGAGCAGAGGATGGTTTGGATCCATGGAGCTCTGAGTTATGGGCCAGCGTGCTTCCACAGTGCCACTCTGCTGCACGGGGTTAGAGGCCAGTTTGTACACTAGTTATGTGTCAGTCATGGATTACAACGCCTTATGGATGTTTGTACAATGCAGCACATAGTAAACCATGGTAACCATAGTATAACCATTCTTAGCCAAGGATGGTTTACTTGGCGCCATGACCAGATGCTGCGATGTTTGGCCTTTGCATTGGAAGACAAGCGTAACATGACCAATAATTTGCCACCAGTTCCATCAAAACATTACCCCCAAAGACAACATTCCTCTGCCCAGGAGACCAACCACCAAGAAAAGGTGTTAAAACCAATCCTCGCCCAGGACAACTGGAAGCTGCTACTGGAAAATGCTGGCAGATGTTGGTCAACGGCTTATTTTTCCACCTGAGATTGCCACCACTAACCTTCGACCAGATATTGTCTTGTGCTCTGGATCAGCATGCCTTGTTCACCTGGTAGAGTTAACAGTGCCATGGTAGGATGCTGTAGATGAGGCGTATGAGAGGAAGAAACTGCGGTATGCTCAACTAGCCACTGAAGCGGAACAGCGAGGATGGAGAGTCCGGGTTTACCCAGTGGAAGTGGGTTGTCGAGGATTTGTGGCACACTCTACAACCCGGTTTCTCAGAGACATCAGATTCAGTGGTCAAGAGTTGCGTCGCACAGTGAAGAACTTATCTGAAGCAGCAGAGAGGAGCAGCAACTGGCTGTGGTTGAGATGGAAAGATTCTAGTTGGGGATCTCAAGCACAATAGAAAGAAAGAAAGAAACGCTGAATGTATGGGTAAGTAAGCTGGGCTGAGTTGAGTGGGGGACGGAGGGGGGTGATGCTGGGACTCCAGAATCACTGTCGTGCCCTCTTGAGGTGTTGTGGGCTAGTTCAAATCAGCATGAAGTTTTAACATCTACTCTTGTGTAATGGAAATCATAATCTTGGGGACGAATATTCATTCATAAAAAGTGTTACAAAGTCAATTAAAAGCAGTGTTCCCAGTCTGTTTCAGGATGCACCTCTCTACCTGTCCTATTAAAACAATGACCCCGTCCCTCACTGCTGAACCCGAGGCTTCTCCGTGGAGCTTCCCAGATGAGAGGAAGCACACAAGCAGCCACTTCCTCAGCATTTTCTCAAGGCTAGAAGGAGATTCCTGCGCTAAGGTAATAAGGTTAACAAAAGGCAGTTTCTTCCTCCCTCTCTCTGTCTGTGCTTTGCCTGTTTTTAAGAAGCTGATTGATTTGGAGCAGAGCAGAAAGGGGGCAGGATCAGGTGTGATTTACTACTGTAAAATCACAGTGTGGTTCCCAGATGGCTTTCAGAGTGTGGGGCTGAACGAATGGGGATTGAATCCATTATGCACACAATAAAGAGACATGCTGTTAAACTGTAATTCTTAGAATGGCCGCTGGGAGACAGCCTACAACTGTTTGGATGTTTTTTTGAAACGCCTGGAGTAGGTTTCAGTATTAAAGCCATCCATTGGCGAGGTTTACATGTGAGTGTCTCACACTCTGATTGATGATCTTTACCTCCTAACTGATCTGCAAAATAAAAAATAACACTATAATGTTCCAACAACAATTAAACATTCGAATAACAATACAAGTTAAGTTCTAGCAATCTTCTTAAAGCTAATGCAGATATTTAGTTTGCTGTCCTCATGTTAAAGCGTTTTACTAAAAAGCAGTTTGCAGTTTTGCTGTTAGGTCAGTTGGTAGTTTTTTTATACTTCAGTTTTATTTTACTTAGGTTTAAGTTTCTGTAAACCAGTACAGCACTGCTAGGGAAGGAGAAGGACCTAGGGGAGGGACGAGGGTCTGGTTTCAACTGACGAGCTGCTGCTCCACCTAGGGGCTTTAAACGGCAAGCCAAAAATGTCTCCAATTACGGCAGTGAAACCACGCCCCTCTGATGGGAACTAGACTCGGCCGCACTGCTACTGCACGTCATGACAAAGGGAAGTCCCAGCCTGCATAACTCCCAGCACCCTCTCGTGCACAGAGCTACAAATGGCTCTGCGAAAGGGTGTTTTTGGGGGTGGGGGGGGCACGGAGGGGGGGTGCAAAGTTGTGATGTAATTGAACTGTGTTTTGTTGAGTGTATATAGGGGTACACATCAAAATACACTATTATAGAACAGAGAAAGCATGGAAACTGCTCCACCACAGCTGCAGGACTTGGGAGTGTGTCGTGCTATATAGAGCGCCTGTCCTCAGGTTGTATTTGTGCTCGCTTCGGCAGCACATATACTAAAATTGGAACGATACAGAGAAGATTAGCATGGCCCCTGCGCAAGGATGACACGCAAATTCGTGAAGCGTTCCATATTTTTATTTTCGTTATTTAGGAAAAATAAAAAAAAACACACTTTCAAGTCATCCCGATGTGCCAGGCAGTGTTGTGTGATACAATGGCATTACAGATTCTGTCCTGTCCCCTGTCGGTGAGATGAGAGGAGG
The DNA here is from genome assembly GCA_030684275.1 of Acipenser oxyrinchus oxyrinchus. Lineage (NCBI taxonomy): Eukaryota > Metazoa > Chordata > Actinopteri > Acipenseriformes > Acipenseridae > Acipenser > Acipenser oxyrinchus. The sequence goes on along the minus strand of CM060267.1, from coordinate 25,007,426 downwards.
TTAAAAGCACAGGAAATTAAACTGCTAAATGACTTTTACAGTCACATTTTGAAATTTGATTGGCTCGCAGTGACCATTTTTTTTATGTAGTGACTTGCTTTGAATAAACTTGATAGACAACCTTGCCAAGGCTATGTTTGCAATGTTTCACTTAAATCGGCATAATGGTTTCAGAGAAGAAGACGTTAGAATATTTTTGACAAATCCATTATGGCTGCCAAAACATGTTACCAAACGACTTGAGTTGAACAAATCTAAATATAGGCCATAAGGGTAGTATGTGCCCCAAGTTTCACATCTCTACCATAAGCTGTTTTGGAGAAGAAGATTTTTTTTAATTGTCCATAATTCTCGAAAAATCCAATATGGCCACCAAACCATGTGACCTAATACCTTCATTTTCGCTCTGACACAACTTCCCAAAGGCCTTTACCATCCTACCAAGTTTCAAGAATTTTTTTGCAACGGTTTTCATTTTATGCAACTTTTAAATTTTCTTGACGGAAAAAATAAGTTGCCAGCAACTTCACAGTTTCCAGTACCAGTAACAGAATCAGTACCAAACACTTTAGCAAATAGTGCAGAATGCCAGTACCAGTACCAAACACTTTAGAAAATAGTGCAGAATACCATGACCCTATCTGCACTCTATAATGAGTTATAAGCCAGTTTTGCATTTGACCTTTAGGAGAGGTCAGAGGTCACAGGCAATGAACATTTTTTATAGAGCATACATGGTTTACTATATGTGTTCCATAGTAACCATGGCCCTATCTGCACTCTATAAGAAGTTATAAGCCACTTTTACATTTGACCTTTAGGAGAGGTCAAAGGTCACGAGCAATGGAATTTTTTGATAGATCATACATGGGTTGCTATATGTGTTCCATAGTAACCATGGCCCTATTTGCACTCTACAAGGAGTTATAAGCCATTTTTACATTTGACCTTTAGGAGAGGTCAAAGGTCACGAGCAATGTAATTTTTTGATAGATCATACATGGGTTACTATATGTGTTCCATAGTAACCATGGCCCTATCTGCACTCTACAAGGAGTTATAAGCCACTTTTACATTTGACCTTTAGGAGAGGTCAAAGGTCACGAGCAATGTAATTTTTTGATAGATCATACATGGGTTACTATATGTGTTCCATAGTAACCATGGCCCTATCTGCACTCTATAAGGAGTTATAAGCCACTTTTACATTTGACCTTTAGGAGAGGTCAAAGGTCACGAGCAATGTAATTTTTTGATAGATCATACATGGGTTACTATATGTGTTCCATAGTAACCATGGCCCTATCTGCACTCTACAAGGAGTTATTAGCCAGTTTTGTAAGTTGATGATGTCATCCTTTGTGGCCGCCATGTTTTTTTTTTTTATTGTAGCAACTTCCCTTGAACAACTAACAAAGACAACGACACTAAGATCATGTGTGCCAATTTTTGGTTCAATCAGACTTGCGGTTTCAGAGACAAAGTTTTTGAAAGCCAGTTTTGTATGTTGATGATGTCATCCAATATGGCGGCCATGTTTTTTTATTGGAGCAACTTCCCTTGAACACCCTTTAAAGACAATAACACTACGATCATGTGTACCATTGTGTTTGGTTCAATCGGACTAGCGGTTTGGGAGAAGATCTTTGTAGTTTGTGATCATGACGTTTCTACCATGTGATTATGACGTCATGCAGCATGGCCGCCATACCACACAACCTATCAGCTTCTTACGAACACCACTTAATCTTGGACTATCCCTCAACAAGTATACCAACTTTCAGCACTCTGCAATAAGTGGTTTTCCAAAGACCAATTTTTACATTTAGGCAAAAAAAAAATTTTCAATCCAATATGGCGACCAAACCACGTGACCTACGACATGTTCAATTAACATCTACCAACTTCCATAAGCATCTACCATCCGACCGAATTTCATCACTTTTAGAGCAACTTTTGGCAGAAAGAATAATAAGAGTAATCCCAGCAATGACAATAGGCTTCCCAGCCATGAGCTTGGAAACCTAATTAAAAGCAGTGTTCCCAGTCTGTTTCAGGATGCACCTCTCTACCTGTCCTCTTTTAAAACAATGACCCCGTCCCTCATTGCTGAACCCGAGGCTTCTCCGTGGAGCTTCCCAGATGAGAGGAAGCACACAAGCAGCCACTTCCTCAGCATTCTCTCAAGGCTAGAAGGAGATTCCTGCGCTAAGGTAGCAAGAGCTGAATATCATGGTAAAGCATAGGAAAGTGTGGTGTACGCCAAAGCCCCGAGAAAGAATGGTACAAGAATGATAAAGTTTGCATTACAGTTTCAATGAGAATCTTACAAGAACAATTCAGCATGCTAGCTGCTGTGATTAGTGTCAGTTGTAAACGGGCTGCTGAAAGACAGGAAGCAGCACCCAGCCAGCCCTGCCCCAGCTCTCTGAATAGCGGTTGGATGGCTGCTCCACATTTCTGCTTTGACCATGTTTCTGTGAGAGCGCTCCTCTGATTCGTCAGAGACGATGCCTGGGGTGACCCCCTCTGACAAAAGGAACCGCTCCCATTGGTGCTTCCAGAACAGAAGAGCTGGGAATTAGCACAGGTTTTATGTTGCAAATGAAGGCAGACAGTTTCTCCAGGTGGGAATGACACTGCCTATTGTGTGACAGGCTGCCTTTGTCCCTGCTGTGCTTTGGCTCTGAAAGAATGAAAACTTCTCTCCTTCCTCCCCTCGGGAGAGCTGCGCACACAGGGACAGCCACTGTACAGCAAGCCAACTGAGGAGGCATGAAACCGACCCCATTCGCTGAGAAAAAAGTAACCAGTTCTCATAGGAAAAAGCTAGCCAAGCTCCTTCACAGCCGGGTGAGAAACCCCTACCCATGTGCCTGCTCAGCAGGGAAGACTGCAGGCAACTTTTACTGGCGCTCGTAGGGGGCATTTCAAGCAATTTTAAAAAAGTAGTGTAGCTTGATCAAAGATCGTCAACAATTTGTGGCTTGAATTATTCTCACGGCGGAAATTGCTTGGAAGTGTCATCTGCAACAAGTTGCTTGATGCATTTAAATGGGATTATTTTTCCTTTGATTTACACAACCTACTCAACACTTTCAATGTGTGAAACGATGGAGGGGGGGGGGGTGAAAAAACAAATCAATTAAAAATAAAAACCTGAAAAGTCTTTATTAGATAAGTATTCACCCCCTTTGCTATGACACTCCTAAATAAGCTCAAGTGCAACCAATTGTCTTCAGAATTCACACAATAAGTTAAAGGGAGTTCATCTGTGTGCAATAAAAGTGGTTGACATGATTTCAGATTAAATACACCTGTCTCTGTAAGGTCCCACAGTTGGGTTGTGCATTCAAAGCAAAGATACTACCATGAAGACCAAGGAGCTTTCAAAACAACTCCGGGGTAAAGTTGTGGAAAGGCACTGATCAGGGGAGGGGTATAAAAAGATTTCAAAGGCATTGAATATCCCTTGGAGCACAGTCAAGTCGATCATTAAGAAGTGGAAGGTGTAGGGCACCACCCAGAATCTGCTTAGAACAGGCCATCCTCCCAAACTGAGCAGCCGGGTAAGAAGGGCATTGGTCAGAGAAGCCAGCAAGAGGCCAGTGACAACTCTGAAAGACCTACATCGTTCCATGGCTGAGATGGGAGAAACTGTCCATGTGTCAACAATAGCTCAGGTACTCCACAAATCTGGCCTGTATGGAAGGCAAGAAGGAAGCCATTTCTGAAAAAAGCCCGTGTAAAATCCCGCTTGGAATTTGCAAAAAGGCATGTGGGAGACTCTGAAAAGATGTGGCAAAAGATTCTATGGTCCGATGAAAAAAAAATTTGGCCTAAATGCAAAGCGTTATGTCTGGCGCAAACCCAACACAGCACATCACCCAGGTAACACCATCCCTACTGTGAAGCATGGTGGTGGCAGCATCATGCTATGGGGATGCTTTTCATCGGCAGGGACTGGGAAGCTTGTCAGGGTAGAGGGCAAAATGGATGGAGCTAAATACAGGCAAATCCTTGAGGAAAACCTGCTGGGACTGGGACGGAGATTCACCTTTCATGAGGACAATGACCCCAAGCACACAGCCAAAGCGACACTGGAGTGGCTTAAAAACAAGAAAGTGAATGTCCTAGAGTGGCCCAGTCAAAGCCTGGACTTGAATCCAATTGAGAATCTGTGGCAAGACTTGAAGATTGCTGTCTACCAACGATCCCCATCCAACCTGACAGAGCTTGAACAATTTTGCCAACAAGAATGGGCGATTATTGCACGATCCAGATGTGTGAACCTGGTAGAGACTTACCCCAAAAGACTCACAGCTGTAATTGCTGCCAAAGGTCGTTCTACCAAGTATTGACTCATGGGGGTGAATACTTATCTAACCAAGACATTATAGTTTTTTTTTTTATTTTTCATTAACTGTTGTTTCACAATAAAAATTCTCTTGCCTCTTCAAAGTGTTGAGTTGGTTGTATAAATCAAAGGAAAAAAATCCAATTTAAATGCATCAAGAATTCAGGTTGTAACACAACAAACTGTGAAAACGTCCAAGGGGGGTGAATACTTACTATAAGCACTGTAGTTGTTGTTTCTTTCCGTCAGTATTTGTATTTTGCTGTCGTTTCACAAAACTGTAACCGTATCACACAAACACATACAGTACTTTCTTTTTACACCACACACCCAAAAAACAACAGTTTGTTTAGAACTCTGGTCCAAATCAACACACAGAATCACAGGGGGGTTCCAAACAGGGAGATTCCAGGACCGCACTATTAACATGTATTTCATTGTATCTAGGGTATTACACCTATACTGCTTGAGTGCAGTCTCGTGGAGCCGTGCAGGTGGGGAGAGGGCTAGCTGCACCTGCATGGTCCCCCACACCCCCCTGCCTGTCCCTGTGGCAGGGCTCGCTCCTTGACGCTCTGAAGTTCAAGCTCTGGGTTTTCGTCCCAGCCCTGGGTCGCTGGATGTGTCTGTTTGAATGTGCAAATGGAAATGGAGCGCATTTGAAGTTTTAAAAATCATAGTGCAATTAAAAACTATAGCCTAAAATCTGAAAGCTGAAGACGATTTAGCCGCAGTGTATCCGGTTTCCTAAAAGATGCACTCGCACATCCTTGACTCCGCCCCCTCCCCTCCCCTCCAGGCTGAGCTGCGTGCAGGTGAGCGGTCTCCGTGGCGCCCAGGTATGTGGGTGGAGTCTCCAGCGCCAGGTGCCTGGTTACCTGCCTGGTTGTTTGAAACCAGATCCCCATTTCAGACATGGCACTCCAAGCAGATGTACCAGGGGCTCAACTTTCACAGGCATTTAATAATTTATTTGGAACAAAACGGTTTTGACAGCAAACTTGTTTGTGTATTAAGTTTGTCTTTTATGTTTCAGAAGTGCTGTCTGGGAATTGGGGTGGATAAATAAAATGAAGCTGTGTGTGTATGTGCCTGGTGTTAATTGTAGTGCAAGGGGAGGCTCAGTTACAAATATAAGTCTGAGAGAGGCTTTGGAAAGAGACAGCGATCACTACCTCAGTGTTTAAACCATGAATAAATTATAGCTGCCAATTCCGCTGCGATATTTAATATTATTTCTTATCAGGTTTGTCGCAACTGAGGCCTGGGTTGTAAACGAATACAGATCCCTGCTTGTCCTTTTTGTTCAGTGTATATAATTACAGATTACACAGCAGAGCCATTCTCCTGCTTTTAGACAATAATACCCTGGCGTGTCTGTGTGAAAGGTGCTCTGTGCAGGTAGCTAAGAGGCAGGGCCTTTGGAAACCTGATGAGAATCGCCACTGAACTTCAAAAAGGTTCCCACAAGAAAAACTGCAGCTGAACTGAATGTGGTAGACTGTTCATGCGTGTCAGTGTGTGTTTAACTGGCAACGCAGTAAGTGTTTAAATAGAGTGATATGCAGTGTCCCTCATGACATATAAACGGTAGGGAAACTGCAGTCTAACAGCACTGAAAAACCAGCCTATACCTGGTTTTTCATATGGTTCTACGATAAACTACAGTTTTTAGGAAATGGAAAACTATTTTAAATATATATAGATTGTCTCGGGATCTCAAATTCATGACATTTGTTTTTGTTTTCCTGTCCGAAATGAGCCACTGCAGTAAACTGATCAGTGTGGAGCACTGTGTATTTAGATGTGAATAAGACTTCATTGGCGATCAGTGCTGCTGCTGTGTGGACATAGTTAGGGTTAAGCTGAGGGAACATAAAGCCACTTTTTCAGGAACAGTGGCTTGAAACCTGGGTCCAGGAGACCTAGTTTGAGGCAACTTTGCTGTTTCAAATGCCAAGTCTTCCCTGGTGTGCCGTGCAGTGATCTGAAACCAAGTTGCAAGCCACACACACAGACTTATCAGGCACTGGTTTGGGGATCTGCTGCAGTCGTGAAGCTGGGCCTGTCCTGGCAGGCAGGGTGTGAGAGAGGGAAGCCAGCCAGTCCCACTAAAAATAGGCAGGTCTGCGTCGGGAGGAATTGTGTTGATAGCTCCTGAGTGGGAGGGGTCGGAAAAAAGATAAAAGGAGAAGACGGGGGTCTGTTTATTTGGCAGTGAAACACTCATCTTCACATACAAACGTCATGTGGGTGTGGGATGGGGGGGATGCTGATAAACAGAGTGATCCGAGTCACTTCTTTTACCAGCGCTGGATCACCAGGCTCTTACTTTTCTAACCTGGAAGGTTTTTTTTCTTCCTCTATGTTGATTTTAATAACCTGCAGTCCACACACAACAAGTTTCTGGAGGGCAGTGTCCCATACCGTCTCAGTGGTGAAGAGTATTGTATCTTTATTGCAAAGTGAATGTGATGTAACTCTAATTGCCTGCTTTCCTCTGGCAGGATGGTGCATCTCATCCAGTTTTCCTCAAGCAAATAATGTTAATTATTAAATAAATAAAGAAGTTAACAAACAGCTCCCTGCTGAGGCTGCCTGGGCTCTGGTGTCTCTGTTGAAAGGGTGGGAGTGAAGCCGGGACGCTGCCCAGAATAGCTGCCCTGCTTTTCTGTCTCATTTCCGCAGCCCCAGGCTCTCTCTCTCTCTCTCTCTCTCTCTCTCTCTCTCTCTCTCTCTCTCTCTCTCTCTCCCCCCTTGCCGAATGTCTCTGCCTGTTTATTCCATAAGAACTGAGCTACTCAAACCCACTGCCTTCCACACTGCAGTCCAGCACTCTAACACTGAGCTACTCAAACCCACTGCCTTCCACTGAGCCCTCTGTTTTGTACACCTGCATTCGTGGCTCTCCGGAAGCCAACCCTGTTTACTGTAATTTGGGGATTAGACCCTGCAGGCAACAGGGAGAGAGCTAATCTGCCAGGCCCATCTGCTGTGGTGAGGCAGAGCTAAACAGAGAGAATAAAGTCCCAAGAGCAGGGAGAGGACGAGTGAGGGACGGAGGGAGGGGGTTGAGAGGATGAGTGAGGGAGGGAGGGGAGCAGGTGGATGAGAAAGAGTGAGAAAAAGTGAGGGGCAGAGAAGGTAGGAGAGGGAGTGAGAAAAATGGTTCAGAAAGAGGGGAGGAGAGAGGAGTGGGGGGCAGAGAATGAGAAGAAAAGTGGAGAGAGAGAAGGTAGGAGAGGGAGTGAAAGCCTGTTCATTAACTGAGAAAGACTTAACTGCTGTTATCCAATCAGAACCGGGCTGCCTGCTCACTCTGCATTCATCAGAGACGGTTTTGTTTCAGATCTTCAGTCTGAGAGCATTTCAAATTGGGGAGAGGACAGGGAGAAACACTGAAGTGTCACTCTAAATGAAAAACTAATAATATAAACCAAAAACTGCAGCCAGGAGTCCAGCGCCCCGATCAATGGGCTGAGAAAATGCCTGCCTGCTTGGTCAGCAGAACTAATCGGGATTGTCTCTTGAAGATCCCCCCCCCCATCATCCATTCTCCTCGGAGTTCAGACAATGCAAATACCCCCCCCCCCCCGCCACACACACACCACCCACATTGCAACCAAGCAAAACCGTCCATCCCAGCCAATCAGAGTCAGCTAAGCTTTTGAGTTTGTTTCTTGTGACCCCTGAGTAAGCTTTGGGACAGAGGGGACGGCGAGTCCTTTTCATGCCTCGTGACCTTTGCCCTGGACACAGCAGGACTGGAGCTGAGGGAGATGGACTATGAACTGTGAGGAATGCTTTCCCTGTGAAAGTTTTTTTTTTTTTTTGTACTGTTTCTTTAAAACTGTCAGCGCCAGCACTGGTTGTTTAGCAACCGACAACACCAGTACATTTCCCAGAAGTTATACACTGTCCCGAATACTGAGAGGGATTACTTTTTGATTCTGGTTTAGTTTCTGAACCCCATGTACCTTTTCATATAAAATGAACTTCGATCAACTGAAATGTCTTTGAATCAGATAGTTTGTATCAGGTGGAAATGACATCACATTACAGTTAGTTGTACTGTTTAATTCTGTTAACTATATATAAACATATCTCGTATAAGGTGGTGTGTAAGATACAAGCTGATTTTCACCCAGTCAAGGTCAGTGTGGCCAGTAAGCCCACCCTGTAGGATTCTCGAGAGCTATAAGTCACAGGTGTGATAAAGCCTTCCAACAGTAGAACTGTGGTCTGATTCAGTCAAGGTCATTGGTGATTGCTAGTCATATTGATCTGGTTGCTGTGTATGGATTGGGTACCTTTGCAGTAATTGAGTCCCCTGACTGCAAGCCTCCCTCACATTACCTAATCCATCGATAAACTCTATCGAGCACCTTGACAAGCACTTCAATTCAGAAAGCATTTCCTCCTGCTCGTAACCTGTTTCAGTTTCTGCTTTACCCCCTACAATCCCTACCTTGTCCCTCTTCATCTGGCCTCTCCCTCTCCTGTTCCCAGACCCCCTCACTCTCCTTCTCTCTCTGTATAACCCTCTGTTCCCCTTCACTAACCCCCGTGTCACTCTTTACCCCCTCCCTCTCCTGTTCCCAGACCTCTTACCTCTCTACCCCTCCTCTGTATAACCCTCTTCTCCCCTTCACTAACCCCCACCTCTTTCCTTACCTCCTCCCTTTCCTGTTCCAACCCCTTCCCTCTCTCTACCCCTCCTCTCTGTATAACCCTCTGCTCCCCTTCTCTCACCCCTGTCTCTCTCCTTAGCCCCTCCCTCCTTTTCCCAGACCCCTTCCCTCTCTCTCTCTCTACTACTCTGTATAATCCTTCTCTCACCCCTGTCTCCTTACCCCCTCCCACTCCCCCTTTTTTGTTCCCAGACCTCCCCCATTCTCTTTCCCCCTCTTTCTTTCCCCCACTCTACCCTTCCCTCTGACCCCCCTCTCTCTCTCTCTCTCCAATTCAAGTTGATTGACCAGGCATGTGGAAACTCAGCACACCCAACGCTCCCATGCGAACTTCCCGTTGCCAAGCGCAGCTCCCCCCCCCCCTTAGAGAGCCCTTCTGTCAGCTGCAGACTGAAGGGAGCTGAAAACACGCAGGGACGGCTTTCTGCTGCAGGGTCACTAAGCCCCTCCGCATCAAACTAATAGAAATTCACATTGCTGTCACTCTACAGACATGTAGCCCCTGTTAGCTCACTGCAATGGGATCTCACAGCTTTCCTCGTTCTGTACTGTGACCCCAGAGTCATCGGCAGTCTGCAGGACCTCCCAAATAAATAGATCCTTCCTCTGTGTGTTTATTCCCTCTATAGCTACAGACAGAAAGCACAGGCACATATACACACCCACTCCCGTCACCACCCCCAAACACTGATGCTATTATCAGCCTTGTTATAATTACTGAGGATGTGTAGACTGGCTGAGTAGTCAGGTTTTTTTTCTTCCACTTTGCTTCATATTTGAAGATCGAAAGTGGGAAATGAATGATTCCGACCCCTAAGAAAAAGTCTAAACACTCTTCATGGTTAATGGTTTCTTGCAGGTCTTCTGCTAGGGCCTGCAAAGGTGCATTGTTTGGCATTGCGGGGCTGCGTGGTTCTGGCGACCCTCTGGAATACCAGAGCAGGAGAGTTCATGAGAGACTGAGAGAGCATTCCATCCTAACATGTCTAATCTGCCAGTACGTCTGGTGCACTGAAGAGTGTCAGCATTATCACAGGCCTGCAACATTCTGGAGGCTGTGTGGCACAGAACACAAGCCTTCAAATGAAACTTGGTCTAGTCCATGATTCTATCCAGTCCTGCGTTAGGATTGAGATTGAGCAATAACTCCGAAACCGAGAATTACCTGGCGTTATAAAATGTGGGATTACTGAAAATCTAGTGCAATAATACATGTTTTGTTTTTTCTTTATAATGCAGTAATCTAGTCCTCAAACATAAAAACTGTGAATGTTTTTTCAAAAGTATTCCAAGGTACTTTCTCCAGAATGTTGCAGTGTTTTTTTTGGGGGGGGGGGGTCAGGTAAAGCAGTTTTGAGACGGGCTTGTGTAAGCGGAACTGCTGAGTCCCAAGTATTAGCATGACAATCCGGCCATCTCCTTACTAAAGGCAGGCTCCAGTAATCCTTTTGCAATGCCCCCCGATTAACTACACGGGGAGGGGGGATTAAAATGACAGACACGCAGCGCAACAAGCGCTTCACAGCTAATCAGATACCGCACACTGAAGAACACTGCGGTTAATACAGTAAACATGCAAATAAAAAAATGAAAAACACTTTACATAGCTCTAATAATACGACATACAGTAAAGTATATGTGTGTATTCTGCGTGTTATATAAGTTATGAAAGTGTGAAATCACTGATTGTTTTTTATATCAAATTGATCTTCAATAGTTTTCGTTTCTATCGGGATTATGTTATTTTGTGGGTGCCTATGTGTCATTAGAAACCATGTTAAACTGACCCGGTGGGTAGTTCCATTCCGCAGATTTCAGAGGCAGAACAAATGCATTAGACAATCCTCTTACACCCAGACAAGCTTAGCCATGTATTGCAGTATACTGTATATCTGTTTTTGTTGTTTCGGTGTATGGCAGTTACGCAAGTTGATCTGCTGAGATGCCGGCTCGTCCATTGATCGGCAGCTGGACAGGTGCACACTACACGGGACCACGAGAACGCGGAAAACACAAGAAAAGCGAAGGCAGCGACCTGTGTGCCCACTTCAAATATCCCACCCGTACCCCTCCGAACCACATGAGGTCGATACAGAATCAATAAGGAGCAATTAGTTACTATTGAACGTGTCAAATTCTGGAATGGTTTTGTAGATTGGTAAATATGGAGTGGTTTATTGTTCTGCTTTGTGGGTGTGTGTGTTTATTTACCGGTGTAATAAGAGGATCTCATTGCTTGGCTATCCATGTAATAGGTATTAGTACCGCTGAGTCGGCTGATTGTCTGCACCGCACTTTTAAATTAACTATATAAAGAACTCTAATCGCGCCCTGTGTCTTTAAACCGGCTGAGCTCTGAGTGCGGTGCAGGCCATGGAAAGGGATGCCGCGTCACGTGTTCCCGGTTACCGACCCCCACACGGTTAATAAGACGCAGGGAGGAAAGAAAGGCGGTTCATGAGATAACTGGTCGCGCATTAAAACACTTGAGATCAGACCATATACCTGCTTGCAACCCGTTATCATGAAACATCTTTCATGAACAGGAACCCACTGTGTTCTTTTTAATTCTCGCGTTTGTTTTCTGTCCTTGCTAATTAAAAAGCACCCCCCTGAACGAAAGGCGCAGGATCCAGCCAGTAAAGCAGTGGTAAGTTTGGGGTGTGTTCGACCTGGCGCTGAATCCAGCTCAGTCAGGAAAGGGTTACATGGAGCTGAGGAAGCCGACTATAAAGAAACGACAACGGGCTTGCCACGGCACATCAAAGCGCCATTAACCACGATTGAAGAAGCAGCTTTCAGCGGCATTGTCCAAACTGAACACAATGGGAGACGTTTTCTTTGCTTTGGTGCGATTTTTTTTTTTTTTTTTTTTGAGGCAATAAATATTGTGATTTACGAACCGTATTGCGAAATCATAAAGTGTACTTACCGCTACTTTTGAAAAGTTGCCATAGGCCTACTGCTAAATACACACAGTGATAAAGCATTTTGTATAGAAAACTGTCAGGAATGAGGCACAACAATAGCCAAGGAGGATGGGGAGTGTCTGTAATGTAACACTGAAATAATGCGGGACTGTAAAAACAAAACAACTAATCCCCTGCTTTGAGAGAGAGAGAGAGAGAGAGAGAGAGAGAGAGAGACTTATGATCAAGATTGTGTTAACAGGTTACAACTAAAATAACTATATATATATATATATATATATATATATATATATATATATATATATATATATATATATATATATATATTACACACACACACACACTGTTCACTCTGGGACCCTAACACTGTATTCTCATGTGGCGGTGCTTGGGGGTCTTCGTATGTTATTAATTTACAGCTATTGCTTTATTTCTATAATTCAGTGTGAGTATAGATAACACTAACCCGTTGATATCAATCAATTCCATCATATTGGTTTATTATTATTATTATTATTATTATTATTATTATTATTATTATTATTATTATTATTATTATTTGTTTGTCAACAAAAGTGACAATTCGTGCATGCATCTGCTTCCTGGTAGTGTTACAGTGACTCTGTTAATAAAGAACAGCGATATGTTACATGCTGATAAATACACAAGCGCACGATATTAATATCGAGTTGTGTGTTTGTGCGAGAGCTCCATCCACCTCAGAGGAAGTTTGCACCGTCCCGAGGCGGTCAGGCGGCTTGCTATTGGCTGCTGCTGCTGCAGGGACTGTCCCGCTAGCTCGCTCGTCTCAGGTGGAGGGAGAGAGGTGGAGTCTCAGGGCTTTTTGTGTGTGCGGTGCTGGCCCCTCCCTCCGTCCCCTCGCTGCTCCCGGCTCCGGGTTAGTTAGGAGGAGGGGAACAGACACATGCCCATCTGGCCCGCCCCCCCTCCTCTCATTGCTCTCTCTTTCCCCAGTGAATCCACCGCTACATTCACTGGGCCCTTGGCAGGGAAATAGAGGTACAAATGGAGACAGAAGGGAGCCAGACTAGCCTGTCCTCTCCGGATTCCCCTCACGACCCCTGGTAAAAAAAATAAAATAAATGAAATAGAAAAACCTTCTTCTCTATGTATGTGGAATCCGTATTCAGCGGTTTCTTTCATATTCCTCAGCAAGCGAACGTGTTGTATACTGTCGTCTTTTTTAATGCGATGCGTGTTGTTTCGCACGGTGGAGCGAGATCTGATTTATTGCATTTCAACTTTATTTGCATGATTAAGCTTCTGGGGTTTATTTTTATCGTATTTTTGTTTCTTCCAAATGGATCTAACGGCCCAAGTTACTTTTTTTTTTCGTGGATCTCCCGTTGCCAACATGGCCGATTGAGTTGCATCTTTGTGAATTAAAAACATTTTAATTGTATTTCTTTCTTTCTTTTTTTCTCTCCCTCCTCTCCTTTCTTGTTTAGCAAAATGTTTATCGGGGGTTTGAGTTGGCAGACCACGCAAGGTGAGCGACACTGACTTGTAACTTTGTGTTGTTGCTCTGTTGTGTTCTGCATGTGCACGAAAGGGGAATGTATTCGTGATTTCGGAAACTCGGGGTTCTGTAGGGGAGAGAAATACTTTAGCGGTATATTTGGGGGGTTATATATTTAGGAAACATGTTTTCAATTACGTGGATAATAATAATAATAATAATAATAATAATAAACATGTAGTTTCAGACCAAAATAAAATCAGTTTTTTTTTTTTAATGTAAAGTTCTTTACGGAAACTTTTTAATAATAGATCACTTGACTGGTCTGACATTTATAAGTCTCTCCCTCGTGCAATAAAAAGAGCATTTTTCAGTTGAGGAAAACTTTCTAAAAACTGAGACAGACACGCGCTAGAACAGTGATTTCTTTGTGTTGTTGTTGTTGCTGCTATAATTTCGTTCCCCCCCGGTCCCCGACGAAAGGGTTTAAATAAGTAAAGTAAACAAATGCGTGCAGAAATAGGATTAGCCTCGGCCCCGCGATTGAAACCGTGCTTTTCCACGCTTTCTTGTGTTGTAGAGGGACTCAAGGAATATTTCAGCAAATTCGGAGACGTGAAGGAGTGCATGGTCATGCGAGATCCAGTTACAAAGCGATCAAGGTAAGACATTGGAGAGACCGACTGCAATCTGACACGCCGCATAGAATGTGTTTATTCATTTAAATATCAACCTTTCTTTTGTAATTAAAAGAAAAAAAAATATATATACATCTATTTATTTTATTTTTGTTATAATATTTCAGGGGGTTCGGATTCGTTACTTTCGTAGATCAAACTGGCGTAGATAAAGTTCTGGCACAACCAAGACACGAACTGGATTCTAAAACCGTAAGTTAATATACATATATAGAATGTGTGTGTGAATTTCCGATGGAAAGTGATGTCAAATATATATCTTTATTATTGTTATTTATTTATGAAGCAGCTAAGGTGTTTAGAGATTTGCAGTGAGGGGGGGTCCTGAATGAAAAGTTACCTTGTTGTTGATCTCAAATGTACACATGTTGCAGCTCCGGAGGCCACTCTGCATAGGGAGGGGCTGTTTGTGTTCGAGAAGTTCACAAAGTATCCAGCTGCTTAAATAATGAAAACTCTCTCTCTCTCTCTCAATGCTTCCACCCCCTTTTTAATTGTGTGTTTTTATGAGTTTGTTCAGAGAGAAAATAAAAGCGTTCTCACTGGGTGTCCATTGCCATGGCAACAAGAGGACCGGCGAAGGGGAACTTCTTAAAAAGGCAGGATGTTCAAAAAGAAACTTATGTTTTTTTTAATTTTTTCAAGGGGCCGAGCCTTTTACACTGGGCTCTTTTGAAAACAGCACAGGAGCCCCCTTTGAAAGACGGGACGAAACTGGGTTAGCAAGCATCAACTCCATTGACAAGCTCGAATATGTGCCACGAACTTAATATAATCAATAGAGGCAATATCAATGCTGTGGACAGGAGGCTGAGGCCCTCCTCCAAGCCATTGTGCAATGACAATGCATGCTTTCTGCATCTCCATGGAAATGACTTACAAAAGGCAGCCCTGGGGGATATAGGGAGAGAGTTCTGACAGGCACTTCTAATACATTCAGAGAAGTGCTTCAGATTTATTTGAGGTGCCACCACCTCTGTAAATGCAGCTTTACTTTTATTATTATTATTATTTTAAGAGAGAGAGAGAGAGAGAGAGAGAGTAAAGAATGTAACACCAGCTGCACAAGTATAGGAAAGTATGAAGAAAGTTTGCCACTGCATCAAAAACCACTGATGTCTGTTCATTTATTCCTTTTAGAAGAAAAAAAATAATCAAACTGCTTTCCCCACCGAGTCCTCTGAAGTCGGCCTTGTTGTCATCTTACATGTCAATAAATCCGGAGGTTTTGGCAGCAGTAACTAAAACCAAACCAAGAAATATATACTGAAAAAACAAGGGAACAAACACTGCTTTAGGAATATTTCCTTCCTATGCGATACCATTAAAGCTTGCATGTGTTCTGCTAGTTGGTTGCTAAAGAATATTTTTTCTGACAAGCATTTCAAAGTACTATCTTCAAAGTCCAGGTATGGCTGCTGAGGGACACATACTTGTAAAGCACTAGTATTTCCTACATGTAACCAGGACAACAGCAATGGAAGGGATCTCGCAAACTCGCTGTCAGCCTAGTTTTAATCTTGTTGGAGGATCTTTTAACTGGATGTCTTTACTGTGCTTTGCAAGGTTAAGACTCTCGGGGGGAAGCAGGTTCTTAATTCAGACGGAAATAGCACAGCGCTATTTCTATCTTGGCAAGTGCGATATTGGATTAAAACAACGACGATGGGAGGCCAGTGTAATATTGTCTCGCCAGTTCGTGGTATTGATTATTTCTTTCGTATATTTATTTTTAACTGGGATTCTGTTTGGGCAGTTTGCTGTGGTGCCAGGTTTCTGTTTCCACAAGCGCAGGATTTGAAACGTGCTTCTGATTTGTGTTCCCATGGAGGAGCAGATCCCAGTTTCCATGTGCAGTTTGTTCTGCAGTCTGTGTGATTCCCAGTAGGCTGATGGCACTGACGGGGAGCTCTGGGACCCGGTGCTCTGGTCCCCTGGGCGTGGTGTTTTATCCCCTAATCCGGGCTGGATCCTCTTGCCTCCAGGCTGGATGTCAGTCTGCCTGAGCCCACGTTCTGCACTTGTGTTACGGCTTCTCCTGAGAGCCTGACAGGGGGCCTCCAAGTTAATGCTGCCCATTGCTGGACCTTGGCTTGCGGGCTCTAGATTATAGAAGCTTTCAGATGCTTTAACGAGGTGGGTAGTTTGCATAATTGTCTCCAGGCCAGATGATTACAGACTCAAACCCTTCTTATAGAAAAACCTGTTGGTATCCATATGCTGTCAACAACCAGTTAGGTGCATGTGTCTAGTGGTTAGAGCTGAGGGACTGGGAGGCAGTGTGGATTAGTGAGTAGAGCTGAGAGACTGGGAGGCAGTGTGGTTTAGTGATTAGAGCTGAGAGACTGGGAGGCAGTGTGGCTTAATGATTAGAGCTGAGGGACTGGGAGGCAGTGTGGCTTAATGATTAGAGCTGAGGGACTGGGAGGCAGTGTGGATTAGTGATTAGAGCTGAGGGACTGGGAGGCAGTGTGGATTAGTGATTAGAGCTGAGAGACTGGGAGGCAGTGTGGCTTAATGATTAGAGCTGAGGGACTGGGAGGCAGTGTGGATTAGTGATTAGAGCTGAGGGACTGGGAGGCAGTGTGGCTTAATGATTAGAGCTGAGGGACTGGGAGGCAGTGTGGATTAGTGATTAGAGCTGAGGGACTGGGAGGCAGTGTGGATTAGTGATTAGAGCTGAGAGACTGGGAGGCAGTGTGGATTAGTGGTTAGAGCTGAGAGACTGGGAGGCAGTGTGGATTAGTGATTAGAGCTGAGGGACTGGGAGGCAGTGTGGATTAGTGATTAGAGCTGAGAGACTAGGAGGCAGTGTGGATTAGTGGTTAGAGCTGAGAGACTGGGAGGCAGTGTGGATTAGTGGTTAGAGCTGAGAGACTGGGAGGCAGTGTGGATTAGTGATTAGAGCTGAGAGACTAGGAGGCAGTGTGGATTAGTGGTTAGAGCTGAGGCACTGGGAGGCAGTGTGGTCTAGTGGTTAGAGCTGAGGCACTGGGAGGCAGTGTGGCCCAGTGGTTAGAGCTGAGGCACGGGGAGGCAGTGTAAATCCCATGTTTTGACCTCTGTGTTTAGTTGCTTGTCGTCTGTGTGCGGAAGTGATGAGGTCGTGATGGGATAAGTGAAGAGGGTATTCCTCAAAGCTGATAAAATGGTAGTCTGTCATTAGTGTGAATTGCTGTGGTTGTGTGCTGAGCAGAGTCTGAGCTGTGCTGCAGCCACAGGGGTGTGAACAGGAGCTCCTCTGTGGAGGGGAGCGGGGCTGTGAACTCTCTGGAGAGGAGCATCGGAAATCGAGTTTGAAAAATCAATCCAAGAATAAAAACACCAAGAATCCCCGTTTGCTGGTTATAAAACCCGAGTTCACAAAACATTAACACGGTTATTTTAGTGAGTTACAAGTTATTTAAAAAAAAATTTGCATTAATAAAATAAGGTTTAATATTCCAAACTGCTCAAGACTATTTAAGAAACCAACATGAAAATGTCTTTGAAAGTAAACGCGTTTCATAAAGGAACATGTTTTAGTCCTGATATATATATTTGAATGATGTGATTAGTGGGAATCCTGTGTGACTCTTGACCCCAGTGTGACACCTCTTTCTTTGGAGGATGGATTGTGGGGCTGGTTTCCCACGAGCTTCATCCAGCTGGGCAGCACAGCGTTCCCCCGTTAACCAGAGACACAAAGAGCCAGTCCACAGGGGTCCCGCCCTGGGTCACTCCAGCCTGCGCCAGTGCAGGGGGGGGGGGGCGGCTAACAGGACTGGGTTAGGTAAGGGAAAGGGGCAATTGTGACCCCCTGTAAGGAGCTGTTCTACCCCTGCGGGGTCTGGCTGTGTGAGTATTGGAAGTGAACAGTACTCATTGATGCAGTGTGATCGTGAGCTGGTCACTGTTGAAACCTGATTCATATCGGGCTGTCCATCAAATGCTTATCATGCAGCTGACCTAATCTGAGCATGAAGGTTGCAGGTAAATCTGCTGAAGGTGTTTATAGAGGATTAAACCCAAGCCTGTGCTCTTCAGCTACGGCCGAAGGTTTAGTGTCACCCTAGAATGAACACGTTTCCCTTCATAAAGTCAAATGAAAGCTGCTGAATCATGTTACGTTAACATAACACAACTCCCCAGTAATGTTGGTGAAGCTGACACCCTGGGATCCTTCAAGAAGCTGCTTGATGAGATTCTGGGATCAATAAGCTACTAACAACCAAACAAGCAAGATGGGCCGAATGGCCTCCTCTCGTTAGTAAACTTTCTTATGTTCTTATATTAAATTACACGCCGCTTTGTAGTTTTCCACATACTTCACGAAAAACTGACGCATTCAGAAATGTGACGTTTGAAAATCTAACATGAAATACTGTACTGCTATTACAGCTTCCTTCCGGTAGACTCCTGTGATAGCGTTTTGTAGTTTCTTTGATTACACAGTGTTAAATAAAAGATCTGAATTCTGTTCATGTAGTTTGTATGTTTTTTTGGGGCTCAGTCCTGAGATTGTAGGTGATGTTAATCTCAGAGCTGTGCAGTTGGAATCTGCCCGTGTCTGCAGATGCTGCCTGCAGGTTAAAGGACGTGGGGACCGTCAGCCTTTGATGCTCCACAGAACAGAAACACATTTCCTTTCAGTAAACATGGGTCTGCACACCATCGTCTGCCTGGAACAACTTAACCCCCCCTGAGCAACAGAGGCTCTTCTGTGTTTAATGGCTCAAGCCTGCTTTGCAATTGTTCTGCCTGCTTTAATTGGGTTTAAACCTGAT
Source organism: Acipenser oxyrinchus oxyrinchus (assembly GCA_030684275.1). Taxonomy (NCBI): domain Eukaryota; kingdom Metazoa; phylum Chordata; class Actinopteri; order Acipenseriformes; family Acipenseridae; genus Acipenser; species Acipenser oxyrinchus. The sequence goes on along the minus strand of CM060267.1, from coordinate 24,988,504 downwards.
TGGTCTTTTGTTCTGAGACTACTGTGTGGCTGTGGGGCTCCTTCAGTGCTGTGGAATGGCTTGTGTGTGTGTGTGTGTGTGTGTGTGTGTGTGTGTGTGTGTGTGTGTGTGCGGGGGGTTCTAAATGGGGGGCCTTGTCGTTGCTAGTGGAGACACTCTCTGTGGTGGATTGTCTGTACTGGGAAAGCTGGGGGGCTGACCAGTCCTTTTAATGACCTTTAGGTCTTTAGGTACATGTGTGTGTATAAAGATCTAGAATTTGAAAATTGTTCATTTAAATTGTCCTGCTGTGTCCCAGGCTGCAGTTGTTCCAGGAATCTGATGTTTTAAAAACAGATCTGAGACGGACATCTGCTTACATTTTGACTACTTTGCTTATTTTTAAAAAAAAGATTTTTACCGTGTTTGTTTGAAGTTGTGGATGAATAATAAGCACACTGAGACAATGGGACAAGCTCTGCAGAATGTAATCTGTATGTTTCTTGCATCTGTCTCTGGTTCTTCCATGAGCTTGCTCTCCTCCGGTCAGGCACTGCCAGTAGAATGCAGTGGCTGTGATCTCCAGCGAGGTTCCGGAGCCTCTGCACACAGATTCTTTTGAATGGTGCTCTTTCAGGGCAGAGCAGACAGGATTAACACTGCTGTTTTTAGAAAGGCTGTTTGTGTAACCGCCAGGAATGCATCAGGGCTGCTCTTCACTTCCGGGTCACCAATAGGCTCTGGGTGACTTCCGGGTCACAGCAATGTGTGGTTTGCAGTCTTTATAACCGAGATTCAGGACCTGCTGTATTTCTGGGACAGGGAAGTGCAGTCGTGAAAACTCGTTTTCATTTTATAAAACCAGAACCAAACTACTATGTTATCGATCTGAAGTCCTCCTGAGCAGACTTGTTGTGATTGTAGTTTTTAATTCCATGACACCAACATGATTTGTTTCTTGTTTAAAAAGCTAAGTTACAAACGGAGGAAACGCGTTGACAGTGCCGCCCGTAATACCTAGAAGTGTTATTTCATCTGAAATGGTGGCCATTTAAACCCAGCGTGGCACAGATAGCTAAACACAGGACCCGCTGTGCCCAATGCGGGCTCTTTGTTTTCCTTCACGCAATATACAATTAAAACTTGAGACAAGGAGCAAAAAAACTACACAATTAAAACAAAAAAACCCTTGTTGAGCGTATTTTCTCAACAGCTCTCACACAAAGTATGTTCCCTTTCCGATCTGTGCCAGGCCAGACAAACCAGTCAATAGGGAGAGAGCAGCCAAACCCGGGCAGAGAGAGAGGACCCATTGTTTGTTTGAGAAAGTCTCCAGCTTGTATAATCGCTCGTGTTAATGAGGTCTCCGTGCGAATGAGCTGAACTCGCTCAGCCTGGTCTTGAATCAATGCGATCAGTGCAGAGAGCTCTTCATTCAATATGACAGAGGCAACTCCGAACTGGCTGTGTGAGAGCCAGCATGTTTAATACAGGAGAGGGAACTTGTGCTGGCAGGTCTGCTAGTCAGCCAGTTGAGAAAGGAATACATAAATTAACTAAATAATAAGCAAGGATTGAACAGCAGCAGGAAGCAGTGCTGTGTTTGTTTTTCCACAAACTTCCTAACTGCTCTTTGGGTTTGGGTCTGGTAACATGCACATAGCTAACGCTGCAGTGGTAGCGCGGTGTATTTGAGGACGGGTGCAGGAGCCTGTCCTGCGCCAAGAGCCTGTCCTGCACATCCCTCTGCTTGTTGCCTTGAGAGAATATAATCTCTGAAACAGGCTCCAGCGTGGCAGGCTTGCTCGTGATCAATATCCTCCGCAGAACAGACAGACAGCGGGCCGCTCAGCCCAGCGTGTTGCTGCTGAACCCGAGGGGTAGATGAAATCAATAGGAAAGTGTGGCGATGCTATGAAGTGCAGGCTGGGCTCGCGCTCCTGCGTGCGTCTGTGTCGGAGCACAGCTGCTTGTGACAGTTACAGCGGGGGGGGGTTGTGTGATCAGGCGCTCTGCAGCTAGAACTTCCTGTTGCCTCCTAATTATCACAGTCTCTTGGTTTGTAGTCACCAGTTACGTTGCCTGAGCTTGTATCCCAATCTGTGTAGCGGTATATAGAGGAGATCACTGTCAATACTGCTGCGTGACAAGTATACAGCACCACATCATATGAGAGTGTTCATCTGCTAGGTTAAACAACCGAGTGAGTGCAGAAATCACAGCAGTGTAACCAGCGAGGGGGGGCTGGAGGTGTGGCAGCCCTCCTATTACACAGCAGTGTAACCAGCGAGGGGGGGGCTGGAGGTGTGGCAGCCCTCCTATTACACAGCAGTGTAACCAGCAAGGGGGGGCTGGAGGTGTGGCAGCCCTCCTATTACACAGTAGTGTAACCAGCGAGGGGGGGTTGGAGGTGTGGCAGTCCTCCTATTACACAGCAGTGTAACCAGCGAGGGGGGGGGGGCTGGAGGTGTGGCAGCCCTCCTATTACACAGCAGTATAACCAGCGAGGGGGGGGGGCTGGAGGTGTGGCAGCCCTCCTATTGCACAGCAGTGTAACCAGCGAGGGGGGTGCTGGAGGTGTGGCAGCCCTCCTATTACACAGCAGTGTAACCAGCGAGCATTTGCCATGCATGCTGAAATCCGATTGAGAAGATGACATGGAATTCAAAGCGATTTCCAATCCTGAACACGTTTTGAACGCTTGTGTAAAGGTATGCCTTTGCTCTGCTTTCCATCAAGGGGACCTGTCAGTGGCTCACCTCTGCTTGTTGCAACCTTGCATTTAAACCGAGAGCAGGACATGACTGGATTACTCAAGGGACCTCATTTCAGGGAAAGGAAGAGCCTGCTTTTAAAGTGTGAGTGCGGTGGGGGGGAGGGGGTGTTGCCCCCCCCCCCTCTGATCCATGGTTGCGTTGGTTCTGGGTTTTGTGTGGAGAGCGCAGGGTTAATTGTCATCTTCTGTTTTCTCACAGATTGACCCGAAAGTCGCGTTCCCCCGTCGAGCACAGCCCAAGGTAAGTCGATCCTTTCCATTTCTTTCATTCTCTTTTTTTTTTTTTGGAGAAAACAGACTCCTCGGGTTTCCCTGCCCCACCCTGGGCAGTGAACAATAGATCATGCCAAGGGCTTGGGTTACGGGGCAGAGCTGCCCCTTTAAGAGAGTCCAGATGTGCCGTGAAGCTCCGCCCACTGCGCATGCTGAGGGTCACCTGATACAGGCCACCTGAAAGAGGCTGTTAAAGGTGTATAGTTCTTTTGTTGCTGAATAAACCTGCACTGCTGCTCGTCCTCAAATATATATAGGAGGGCGGGAATTCTATTCGGAGCTGTTTTATTAAACAAAGCAAAAGAAATGCTAGAGGTGGGTGCTGTAGGATAGCTTCCTGCTGTTTAGAATGGCTCCGAACTTGTTGAGGTCAGAACACCTGCTTTTACACAAAAGAAAAGTTCTCATTTCAGAGCTAGCAACAGGATGTAAACATTTGACCTTCCACTAGTGCCTCTAGAATGAAACCTGGAGCTGGATCTAACCAGCCTCCTCGTACTCAAAAAATGTAATAAATTCAGTGACACGCTGTCCTGGAAGACCTTGAAAAAGACTTCCAGGCCTCACGTTTGTCATTGAATTTAGTTTAGTGTTCTTCGAGGGAAGGAAGGAGACAGGCAGCGGTCCTTCGACTCGGAATATGAGAGCTTTACAGCTAAGCTGAAGATGTCAAAGGGATAGTGGGAGTTCATTTCAATGTAGCGTCTCCTGAGCTCTCGTAGCAAGAACTGTGTGCTTTTAAGGAAAGTTTTTTGTTTGTTGTTTTTTGGTTTGTGTGCAAGTGAGCTGCCATGCTTCCAGTTTGAAGACCCGCGACACAGCAGGTAGTGGCTAATTGGTGTGGGGGAGGGAGGTGTGTGGTAGAAATTGGGTTAATTCAGTTAAGTAATTGGATGACAGAAGGTACTTTAGTGTCAGCGTGGGCTATTTTCCAGAGATTTGCAGAGGGGGGTGTCAGTGGAGATTATCCCTGAGCTCAGGCCACATGGCTGCAGGGTAATTGGGACCATGTGTTCTGGCTCAGCGTGGTCGATGAAGGGGCGCGTGCAGTCCAGGGATACCCCTTTCATTATGGGGTCCCATTCAACAACATTAACTGAATCCATGGATGGAATTCAAGTTACAAAATATTAATGGCATTAAAACTGTTACCGATTCTTAAGTGAAATTTTTTCAATCTAGATCTTCTTAAAGCCATTCCGTTTTCCCTTCGATATAATTACAACATCGTTAATCTCCCATTGGTTACTAAATATATAATTAAAATATCGCATAGTTGTCTGATTTGTTTGGTTTTGCCAGAGTGCAACATTTGCAAGAGAAGGAGCGGGGCGGTGGAAATCATGCAAATGCCGTCCAGTAAAAACCGCTCCGTGAATGGAGGAGCCCCATCTGTTTTTGGACAGTAACCCCCTCCCCTTGCCTTCCCATGCTCCTGTGCATTGTCCTTGGTGGGGGATGTGGTGAAGGTCGTGACCCTGAGGGATGATTGAAACTACTGGGGGGAGATTGATGGTCAGCAATGCCTCCCTCCCTCCCGTACAGACTGCACAGGTCTCCATGGCATCTGTGCCAAACACTGGCTGTAGTCTGCTCCCTGCTCCCTGTCCAGGCAGGGGTGTGAGACAGGCTGCTCTCTGTGCTTCACTGTGCATGAAGGGATTGAGACAGGTTGCTCTCTGTGCTTCACTGTGCATGAAGGAATCGTTATTCCCTTGGGTAGGTGGTTGTGAGACAGGTTGCTCTCTGTGCTTCACTGTGCATGAAGGGATCGTTATTCCCTTGGGTAGGTGGTTGTGAGACAGGCTGCTCTCTGTGCTTCACTGTGCATGAAGGGATCGTTATTCCCTTGGGTAGGTGGTTGTGAGACAGGCTGCTCTCTGTGCTTCACTGTGCATGAAGGAATCATTATTCCCTTGGGTAGGTGGTTGTGAGACAGGTTGCTCTCTGTGCTTCACTGTGCATGAAGGGATCGTTATTCCCTTGGGTAGGTGGTTGTGAGACCGGTTGCTCTCTGTGCTTCACTGTGCATGAAGGGATCGTTATTCCCTTGGGTAGGTGGTTGTGAGACAGGCTGCTCTCTGTGCTTCACTGTGCATGAAGGAATCGTTATTCCCTTGGGTAGGTGGTTGTGAGACAGGCTGCTCTCTGTGCTTCACTGTGCATGAAGGGATCGTTATTCCCTTGGGTAGGTGGTTGTGAGACAGGTTGCTCTCTGTGCTTCACTGTGCATGAAGGGATCGTTATTCCCTTGGGTAGGTGGTTGTGAGACAGGTTGCTCTCTGTGCTTCACTGTGCATGAAGGATCGTATTCCTTGGGTAGGTGGTTGTGGGGCAGTGTGTTCCTTTCAGGCAGTGTGCTTCTGTGAGGTCACTGTGACTTCCTCTTACAGGAATACCTGAGCTGAGGGGCTGAGAGAGGCAGTGTGATTTTAGTGAGTTAGAGCTAGGAGGCACTGGGAGCGAGGGAGGCAGTGTGCTTACAGTGGGGTCACTGTGTTTCTGGCAGGCAGTGTGTTTGTGGGAGGCAGTGTGCTTACAGTGGGGTCACTGTGTTTCTGGGAGGCAGTGTGCTTACAGTGGGGTCACTGTGTTTTTGGGAGGCAGTGTGCTCTAGTGAGGGACTGCGCTCCTGTCCTCTCTTACCTGAGCTCCTCTTTGTCCCCACAGTTAGTGACCCGGACGAAGAAGATCTTTGTGGGTGGCCTGTCTGTCAACACCACCATCGAGGACGTCAAGCAGTACTTCGATCAGTTCGGCAAGGTGGGTCCCGTCCCGTCCCCTCTCCTCATCACCACCCCTCCTCTCAGCATGTTCCTGTCCCCGACTCCTCCCCTCTCCTCATCACCGCCCCTCCTCTCAGCATGTTCCTGTCCCCGACTCCTCCCTCTCCTCATCACCGCACCTCCTCTCAGCATGTTCCTGTCCCGACTCCTCCCTCTCCTCATCACCGCACCTCCTCTCAGCATGTTCCTGTCCCGACTCCTCCCTCTCCTCATCACCGCACCTCCTCTCAGCATGTTCCTGTCCCGACTCCTCCCCTCTCCTCATCACCGCACCTCCTCTCAGCATGTTCCTGTCCCCGACTCCTCCCCCCTCCTCATCACCGCCCCTCCTCTCAGCATGTTCCTGTCCCCGACTCCTCCCCTCTCCTTATCACCGCACCTCCTCTCGGCATGTTCCTGTCCCCGACTCCTCCCCTCTCCTCATCACCGCACCTCCTCTCAGCATGTTCCTGTCCCCGACTCCTCCCCTCTCCTCATCACCGCACCTCCTCTCGGCATGTTCCTGTCCCCGACTCCTCCCCCCTCCTCATCGCCGCCCCTCCTCTCAGCATGTTCCTGTCCCCGACTCCTCCCCTTGAGTGTCCCTTGAGTTTAAGAGAGTTGTTGAAAGCAGCTTAACCACATTAAAGTGAATATCCTAGTTGTATCCTTTTAGTGTCGTATCCTTTTAGTGTTATACTTAAACTTTAATACTCAAGATGTTTTCTGCAACCAGCCTCAGCACTCCAATTGCTGTCGCTGTCTCTCTCTCTCTCTTTTTTATATTGTCTTCACTTGTCATTTTGAGAAACGAAATGCTTGCATTACTCATTTTTATTGAAATGCTTTTGGACAATAATTGACCTGTAAGCGTTGTAGAAATTGCACCTAGCGCTGATTTGATCGGACTGTGTAAGGAGGCTGTGTGGTCCAGTGGTTAAAGAAAAGGGCTTGTAACCAGGAGACTCACACACTGACTCACGGTGAGACGTTGCTGTAAGTGACTCTGCAGCCGATGCATAGTCCACACACCCTCGTCTCTGTAAGTTGCCTTGGATAAAGGCGTCTGTTAAATGAAAATAAGGCTTTTCTGCCTGCACTAAGTGTTTGGTGATCTTGGGACTGGTTTGTTAAGTGCTTGGTAGCTGCTGCTGGGTTTCTGTTGTACACAGCGCAGGCACTATTGCCTCCCTGGCTCTGCGTAGAAATAAGAGAAAACAAAAAAACTGCTCTGTAGGGAAATCAATGGACCTCTTTTAGCTCCCAGACTGCGCTGGCCGGGTAATGGCCTCAGAAGCAAGTAGAGATTGAAGTGTTTTGTAAGTGGAGAGGCTTGTAATGGTTCAGCTCAGGAGTCAGTATGACATTGCCAATGTAATCACTGCCACACTGGGAGCAAGAACTGCTGAGCTCTGCTGAAGTTGTCTAATTGAAGTTGTCAGTTAACCAGGCCAGTTTCACTAAGTTTTTTCTGTCTGCTCAGTATAGTTGGAAAGTGTTGCACCTTGCATTCTCGGAACGCTTTGAAAGATCACACTGCCTCCCTCTCAGCCCCTCTGTCTGTCTAAGATCACACTGCCTCCCTCTCAGCCCCTCTGTCTGTCTAAGATCACACTGCCTCCCTCTCAGCCCCTCTGTCTGTAAGATCACACTGCCTCCCTCTCAGTCCCTCTGTCTGTCTAAGATCACACTGCCTCCCTCTCAGCCCCTCTGTCTGTCTAAGATCACACTGCCTCCCTCTCAGCCCCTCTGTCTGTCTAAGATCACACTGCCTCCCTCTCAGCCCCTCTGTCTGTCTAAGATCACACTGCCTCCCTCTCAGCCCCTCTGTCTGTCTAAGATCACACTGCCTCCCTCTCAGCCCCTCTGCCTGTCTAAGATCACACTGCCTCCCTCTCAGCCCCTCTGTCTGTAAAATCACACTGCCTCCCTCTCAGCCCCTCTGTCTGTCTAAGATCACACTGCCTCCCTCTCAGCCCCTGTCTATAAGATCACACTGCCTCCCTCTCAGCCCCTCTGCCTGTAAAATCACACTGCCTCCCTCTCAGCCCCTCTGTCTGTCTAAGATCACACTGCCTCCCTCTCAGCCCCTCTGTCTGTAAGATCACACTGCCTCCCTCTCAGCCCCTCTGTCTGTAAGATCACACTGCCTCCCTCTCAGCCCCTCTGTCTGTCTATAAGATCACACTGCCTCCCTCTCAGCCCCTCTGTCTGTCTGTAAGATCACACTGCCTCCCTCTCAGCCCCTCTGTCTGTCTGTAAGATCACACTGCCTCCCTCTCAGCCCCTCTGTCTGTCTAAGATCACACTGCCTCCCTCTCAGCCCCTCTGTCTATAAGATCACACTGCCTCCCTCTCAGCCCCTCTGTCTGTCTGTAAGATCACACTGCCTCCCTCTCAGCCCCTCTGTCTGTCTGTAAGATCACACTGCCTCCCTCTCAGCCCCTCTGTCTATAAGATCACACTGCCTCCCTCTCAGCCCCTCTGTCTGTCTGTAAGATCACACTGCCTCCCTCTCAGCCCCTGTCTATAAGATCACACTGCCTCCCCCTCAGCCCCTCTGTCTGTAAGATCACACTGCCTCCCTCTCAGCCCCTCTGTCTATAAGATCACACTGCCTCCCTCTCAGCCCCTCTGTCTGTCTAAGATCACACTGCCTCCCTCTCAGCCCCTCTGTCTATAAGATCACACTGCCTCCCTCTCAGCCCCTCTGTCTGTCTAAGATCACACTGCCTCCCTCTCAGCCCCTCTGCCTGTCTAAGATCACACTGCCTCCCTCTCAGCCCCTCTGTCTGTAAAATCACACTGCCTCCCTCTCAGCCCCTCTGTCTGTCTAAGATCACACTGCCTCCCTCTCAGCCCCTCTGTCTGTAAGATCACACTGCCTCCCTCTCAGCCCCTCTGTCTGTCTGTAAGATCACACTGCCTCCCTCTCAGCCCCTCTGTCTATAAGATCACACTGCCTCCCTCTCAGCCCCTCTGTCTATAAGATCACACTGCCTCCCTCTCAGCCCCTCTGTCTATAAGATCACACTGCCTCCCTCTCAGCCCCTCTGCCTGTCTAAGATCACACTGCCTCCCTCTCAGCCCCTCTGCCTGTCTAAGATCACACTGCCTCCCTCTCAGCCCCTCTGTCTGTCTGTAAAATCACACTGCCTCCCTCTCAGCCCCTCTGCCTGTAAGATCACACTGCATCCCTCTCAGCCCCTCTGTCTGTCTATAAGATCACACTGCCTCCCTCTCAGCCCCTCTGTCTGTCTGTAAGATCACACTGCCTCCCTCTCAGCCCCTCTGTCTATAAGATCACACTGCCTCCCTCTCAGCCCCTCTGTCTATAAGATCACACTGCCTCCCTCTCAGCCCCTCTGCCTGTCTAAGATCACACTGCCTCCCTCTCAGCCCCTCTGTCTGTAAAATCACACTGCCTCCCTCTCAGCCCCTCTGTCTATAAGATCACACTGCCTCCCTCTCAGCCCCTCTGTCTGTCTAAGATCACACTGCCTCCCTCTCAGCCCCTCTGTCTGTCTGTAAGATCACACTGCCTCCCTCTCAGCCCCTCTGTCTGTAAGATCACACTGCCTCCCTCTCAGCCCCTCTGTCTGTCTGTAAGATCACACTGCCTCCCTCTTAACTATTAGGTCACAAATCCATCTACACTGCTGCCCTTTGTTTTTTTTGTCCTGTTCGTTTGTTTAAGGGAGGTGAGACCCTGGTTTGAGATCGCTGGTCTGTAGATAACTAAAATGAAATGTGGAGTTTTTTTTGTTATTTTTTGAAGATGGGGAGAGGATTATCAGAGCTTGAACTAATCTGATCCAACAGCTGTGATGGGGCCTCCCTCCTTCAAGCTGCGGTTGCCATGGCTACGTGGCCTAGCGGAGCTGTCCCAGGCAGGTTCCTTTGTTCCAGCCTAATTCAGCTCTGGCAGGCTATAGCCATCCGAATGGAGAGGAGAGGGAGAGAGAGGGAGAATGCCACAGCGCTCGGCAGGGGAGCATTCACACGAACAACAAAAAGAGTTAACGGTCCGCGCCGGAATGGCTGCCACTCAGACTTAGCCTTGGAGTGTTTGAAAACGTTCTGTTTCCATTGGCTGTCTGGCTGCTGCACAACAGCCTGCTAATCTCTGCCGCGGTTGCTATGGCGCCCGGAACCCTCTGTAGGGCTTGTGACTAAGCATTGCTTGTTGGGGCAGGAATCCTCTCTGGTCTTGTATATCTCTGAATGTATGTATATGTAATCTGTATGTGTGTGTGTGTGTGTGTGTGTATATATATATATATATATATATATAATCTGTATGTATCGCTTGCTTTGTCGCAAAACTTTTATGAAGTTATCTTAACACTGGCCTCCCAGTTTGAGGCTGCAGTGAACTCCACAGGGGAGTGTATATATATATATATATATATATATATATATATATATATATATATATATATATATATATATATATATATATATATATATATATATATATATATACATATATATATATATATATATATATATATATATATATATATATATATATATATATATATATATCAATATCCATTTAGAGATGTATCTCGTTTTCAAGAAAAACTGGTCAGAAACCGACAGTTAGAAAAAAACAAACAGAGCAACTTTGAAACATGAGTTCAGTACACAGAAGCACAATGAACAAAAACAATTGAGAAAGAAGGCTAGAAGTGGGCAAGGCTGTAAGGCTCCCATTCCATAGCAGTTTGATCCAATCCTGGTTTTACTATGAGTTTACTAAGACACACCTGAGCTTGTTACCTACACACTGTGGCAAATATTAAAACCTGGAATGGGTGAAACTGCTCTGCAATAGGAGTCTGATTTTCATCCCTAGTGTGTAAAAGGTAGTACGTTATAGACAGTTTTTGGAGCAGAGTGACAGTTTCACATCACAAATCATTGATGACAACAATCATACCCTAGTTTGTGTGAGGCTTTGCCGCACTTGTCTGTGTCGGTGCAGCTAAATTCATGTCTTGTTTGAGGTTTTTGAGCACTTTGGAAGGATGTCTTAGGTCAGTGGTGCTGCAAGGCTGTGTAGAGCTGATATGCTTGGCTGTCTGCAGTAATAGTACATGCTCAGAACTATTTTGGAATGTGAACAGATGAAAACTTCTGCTTTAATTGGAAACAGGTACAGGCTCATAGATGGGATCTGCCAGCGCACCAGGTGCAGGATTTTCCTTCAGGTGTCGCTGATAGAGGAGGGGCAGCGAAGCTGGGACTGTGAGAGCTGGTCCCAAGGAGGCAGGAGGGAGAAGGGAGAGAGGCAGGCAGGGAGGGAGGAGGGAGAGAGGCAGGCAGGGAGGGAGGGAGGAGGGAGAGAGGCAGGCAGGGAGCGAGGAGGGAGAGAGGCAGGCTGGCAGGCAGGCAGGGAGGGAGGAGGGAGAGGCAGGCTGGCAGGCAGGCAGGGAGGGAGGAGGGAGAGAGGCAGGCAAGAGGGAGGGAGGAGGGAGAGAGGCAGGCAGGCAGGCATGGATGGAGGAGTGAGAGAGGCAGGCAGGGAGGGAGGGAGGAGGGAGAGAGGCAGGCAGGCAGGCATGGATGGAGGAGGGAGAGAGGCAGGCAGGCAGGGAGGGAGGAGTGAGAGAGGCAGGCAGGCAGGGAGGGAGGAGGAGAGAGGCAGGCAGGCAGGCAGGAGGAGAGAGGCAGGCAGGCAGGCAGGGAGGAGTGAGAGGCAGGCAGGCAGGCAGGCAGGCAGGCAGGCAGGCAGGGAGGGAGGGAGGGAGGGAGGGAGGAGAGAGGCAGGCAGGCAGGCAGGCAGGCAGGGAGGGAGGGAGGGAGGAGGAGGAGGGAGAGAGGCAGGCAGGCAGGCAGGCAGGGAGCTGTCTTTTGTCTGGTAGAGTGAATAGCTGTGAGGGGTGCGTCACTAATCCCTGTTCTAACCGGTCATTCCCCTCCCCATATCAGAGCGCCTCACTGACTCTATTGTCCCTGGGTCAGGCTTCTCTGTGTGATAAAACTGAAGCGGTCAGGAAACTGGGCCACCACCAAGTGGCTTAGTGGTCAATGCTTTGCGCTACAGCCCCTTCTCTGCGTGTTCATGCTGCCCCCTCTAGATTCTGTGGCGGGTCCTCCCAAACCCCTAACCCCCCCCCCCAACAGGTAGAACACTGCGTTACCCCCCACCCCACCCCCACCCCCTTTCCAGATGTGTCTGGCCTGCTGTGCTGTGAGGCAGATAGCAGGATTAAAGGCAGCGAGTACAGTCTGAAATACTGGCTGGGGCTTGTGATGTATGATCCTGCCTGTCTGCCAACTGATCCACACTGCTGCAGAGTGCAGGAGCGGGTGTGTGATCCTGCCTGTACCAACTGATCCACACTGCTGCAGAGTGCAGGAGCGGGTGTGTGATCCTGCCTGTACCAACTGATCCACACTGCTGCAGAGTGCAGGAGCGGGTGTGTGATCCTGCCTGTACCAACTGATCCACACTGCTGCAGAGTGCAGGAGCGGGTGTGTGATCCTGCCTGTACCAACTGATCCACACTGCTGCAGAGTGCAGGAGCGGTGTGTGATCCTGCCTGTACCAACTGATCCACACTGCTGCAGAGTGCAGGAGCGGGTGTGTGATCCTGCCTGTACCAACTGATCCACACTGCTGCAGAGTGCAGGAGCGGGTGTGTGATCCTGCCTGTACCAACTGATCCACACTGCTGCAGAGTGCAGGAGCGGGTGTGTGATCCTGCCTGTACCAACTGATCCACACTGCTGCAGAGTGCAGGAGCGGGTGTGTGATCCTGCCTGTACCAACTGATCCACACTGCTGCAGAGTGCAGGAGCGGGTGTGTGATCCTGCCTGTACCAACTGATCCACACTGCTGCAGAGTGCAGGAGCAGGTGGGTGATCCTGCCTGTACCAATTGATCCACACTGCTGCAGAGTGCAGGAGCGGGTGTGTGATCCTGCCTGTACCAACTGATCCACACTGCTGCAGAGTGTAGGAGCGGTGTGTGATCCTGCCTGTACCAACTGATCCACACTGCTGCAGAGTGCAGGAGCGGGTGTGTGATCCTGCCTGTACCAACTGATCCACACTGCTGCAGAGTGCAGGAGCGGGTGTGTGATCCTGCCTGTACCAACTGATCCACACTGCTGCAGAGTGCAGGAGCGGTGTGTGATCCTGCCTGTACCAACTGATCCACACTGCTGCAGAGTGCAGGAGCGGGTGTGTGATCCTGCCTGTACCAACTGATCTACACTGCTGCAGAGTGCAGGAGCGGGTGTGTGATCCTGCCTGTACCAACTGATCCACACTGCTGCAGAGTGCAGGAGCGGATGTGTGATCCTGCCTGTACCAACTGATCCACAGCGCTGCAGAGTGCAGGAGCGGATGGTTGTTTCGCTAGCAGGAAAGGGCCCCTGTACTGTTACTGTGTTTCACTGCCTTGATTCTTTGCAAAGCTGGTTGAGTAGCGCTTCGGCCATCTCTTCAGAGCACTTGGAAGGCCAGACTCTCCTTTAGCCGCTCTGGAAATGTCAGTGCCTGCGAGTGAGCCCTCTGCCCCAGAGCTCCGGGTCTTCTAACTGCTGTATCCCTTTTCAAATTGGCAGGGAATCCTGCCTCTAGGAGGACCTTCCAGAGCCTTCAGGGAGTGTCCTGGGCAGAGCGACACTGGAGATGGGCTGGTTTTACTAAGAGGGGAAACCGTTCCATACATATTAAACACTCACTAGAAGCTACATTTAGAAATGCCAAAAAACAACTTGATAATAAAGACGTTTAAAAAAAAAAAAAAAAAAAAAAAATCGCTTCTTTACGAACCCTTGAATTTCTTGTAGTATTTCTAAATTAAAATTCAGGTGATCTTGCTGGTATTAACTTTCTTTAGAAGTTTGGTTTACTTTTGAATTTGTATATAAGGGCGGGGTCTTCCCAGAATTCCTCATGGAGACGCGACCTCCCATGTAGCGAGCGGAGGCGGGGTGCAGAGAGAGAGAGCGGGTTCGAGCCAATCCGAGAGAAGCCTTTTAACTCTTTAACCGCCTCTCGTCTTAAAATAGTGTGGTTCACATAGGAGGGCTGGGATACCATTTCCTCCACCTACATCAAAGCACATTCTAAACTGTAAAAATGTAATTTTTGCTCCAGTGTGTAGCAGTGCAGTGCAGTATTTAACAGTGTGGTGCAACTATGTGTTCTGCAGCTCAGGGCTCTGGTTTAGTTTCCTCTAATATTGTGCAGGGCTCTCTGGAGCTTGTGTTGCTGCATTCGGACTGGGAGTCTGTTTCTCACTGCCTTTGTGGGCAGTAGGATAAAGTTCTGTAAAATCAGAATTATAAATTGTGATATTATACAGACTAATCGTTATGTAAGATCTGGACGACTTCAAACTTCAGTAAAAGTTGCAGGAGGGGGGCGAGTTCAAGGTATTAAAAAGCAGATCTTACTTGCCAAAAAAATTAAAAGGAGAACAAATTCCAAACTGTTGCCCAGCGAGTTGAGAGAGAGAGAGTGGACATGCTCTTTGCCAGGATAGAACAAAGAATTGGGGGCTCTTTTGTCCTGCTGCTGTTAGCTCAGAAGCCCCACGCTCTTCAATAGCGCTGGAGAGGAGGGGGGAGTTGAGGGGATAAAGTCTTATGAAAATTCTTTGCTGGGTGCTCATGGCAACGGCAAACTTAGCAGAAAGAAAGTGGAAGGGAATGAAACACAGGGCTTGTCAAAAGCTTATTTATCCCCCTCCCCCCTCCCCTTTTGAAAACTTCTATTGAATTGCAATTTACTGGCAGCACTGCGAGTAACTCAGGGAGGGGGTGTTTTGTTTGACTGTGGTTCGGAGGGGGTGTACAGAGAGCCCCCCTCTTTCTCTCTGGCACTGCGGGGACCGAAAGGCTGCCACATTCCTGGTCCTGTGCTTCTGGAGATCTGAAGTAGGGAAAGAACAGCTCCGATCCTACAAAGTCACTCCATTCCAGGTTTGTTGGGTTACATTACATTGTGACATGGCTGGGACTGAGACCTGGGCTGGAGTAGTCCTTGTCTGAAAGCTCTTAAAGTTTCAGTACCATTAAAGTTTTCCTTTGACGTAGTACGCTGTCTTCTGTAGGACAGAGGCTAGGAGACACTTCTTTAGACAGAGTGGGGTGAGATTACTTCGCAGTGCTGTTAACACTGAATCACAGGGATACTTTAAGACCTGAGTTTTGAAATCAATCAGCCTCTAGGACTAGCACTGACCTCCTCTCGTTAATACATTTTCTTCTCTTCTCATGTGTCATAAACTTGCTTTTACTTCTTTCTCTGTCCAGCACTCCTAGTGAAATAAGCATTTGCTTTGCTTGCGAGTTTCTGAAGTAAGTGAAGCGCCAGTTCTGTGCTCTATTATAATGCAAGTCTCCCCCTTAACTGAAGCTCGGCGGTGGTGCTCTAGTTACTGTCCCAGCACACACCTGCTCAGGTGACCCTACTTTTTATTAGGAGTGTACCGATTCATTGTGCATCGCTGAAGCGCGATGCTTTCTTTACGTGATCGTATTGTAATACAGGTATGTATCGTTTGCATTGGGATACAAAAGCACCACAGCACAGCTCATTGCAGTTCAGCAGACGGTTCTTGAACGCTGGTATGAAAACATACACCAGTCATACCCTCCCCTTCATTTGAATGGAATCCCGTATCGTGAAAGCCATCGCTCTCTACATGTGGGGATACGTAGCGCTCTGTTAGTGTGTATCGTTCTGGCCCTGCCTGCCTGCCTGAATCCTCTTCGCTTCCTCTCCTCAGGTGGACGATGCCATGCTGATGTTTGACAAGACCACCAACAGACACAGAGGTGGGTCTCCTGTCCCTGTCTGCGTCCTCACTTTGTTGTGTGCGGTTTTTACAGCCAGGACAAGCAATGCAAGCAAA
The DNA here is from genome assembly GCA_030684275.1 of Acipenser oxyrinchus oxyrinchus. NCBI lineage: Eukaryota > Metazoa > Chordata > Actinopteri > Acipenseriformes > Acipenseridae > Acipenser > Acipenser oxyrinchus. The sequence continues at coordinate 24,972,830 of CM060267.1, read as the reverse complement.
GTAAACGGTTTGAGCCCCCGTCCGCTTTTAAAAACAAGGACGTTTCTGAAAAGGCACAGACGCGTGCACACAGTAACTCCAGTCCCGGGGATACCCAGGGGAGGGGGTTCGGTGTGAGTCTTCGTTTCCCCAGGCTGGCTGGCTGCAGTGCTGTATGTTTTTTTGGAAGGCACATGGATCAGGAATACTTGCTGAAGTGACCAGACGGAATGAGGCTGGACTAATTAGCCCTCCTGGTTAATCAGAGCTTAGAGAGTAAACCTGTTTGCTCAGCCCAGCTGACAGATCGATTGTGACGGGTGCAGCTCAACGCTAAATCCTCCCAGGAGTGCGGAGTCAGGGGTTTCCATCCTGGAGTTCACAGGCCAGAGATCCCTGTGCGAACCGGGAGGAGGGAGCTGAATAACCAAGGGGGTACTGGGGGGGCAGAGGGACTAGGGTGCAGAGTGGTCTAGAGGTTAGAGCTGTGGGACTAGGATGCAGAGTGGTCTAGAGGTTAGAGCTGTGGGACTAGGATGCAGAGTGGTCTAGAGGTTAGAGCTGTGGGACTAGGGTGCAGAGTGGTCTAGAGGTTAGAGCTGTGGGACTAGGATGCAGAGTGGTCTAGAGGTTAGAGCTGTGGGACTAGGATGCAGAGTGGTCTAGTGGTTAGAGCTGTGGGACTAGGATGCAGAGTGGTCTAGAGGTTAGAGCTGTGGGACTAGGATGCAGAGTGGTCTAGTGGTTAGAGCTGTGGGACTAGGGTGCAGCGTGGTCTAGTGGCAGTGTGGTACTTACTTTTCACATTTCTTTTCTGTTTTGGTTTGTAGGTTTTGGGTTTGTGACGTTTGAAAACGAAGACGTTGTAGAGAAAGTGTGCGAGATTCACTTCCACGAAATCAACAACAAGATGGTGAGTTTAAGCCCCCGGAGGAGCGAGGGACTGGGATGAGCCATCGAGGACCCAATCGCAGCAGGGCAGGGATCGGACATGTGGGGTGTCTTGTTAATGGGGGGGTGCCTCATGGATGGGTTTTGGAGAGATCGGGGCGGGGGGGGGGGCACGATTAGGGACGTGTCTCATTGCTGAGTGTCTTTGTTGCAGGTGGAGTGCAAGAAGGCCCAGCCGAAGGAAGTGATGTCACCGACTGGCTCTGCCAGGGGGCGGTCCCGAGTAATGCCGTACGGGATGGACGCGTTCATGCTGGGAATCGGCATGCTGGGTAAGACAGCGGGAATAAGAGATCACTCTCCATGAGCGAAATACCCTTTAAGAGAAACCAGGAGGAGGCTGTGACACAGAGAGAGACCTGAGAATACTGCAGAGCCTCATTATTGAGTTAGTTTGGGTCTGTGGGAGTTTGCTTTAAGCAGCAGCCTCGCACCAAGGCAACGGATTGCTCTAGGAGCAGCAGCACAAAGCCGCTGTCCTCTGGGACCCTTGTGTCTAATTCCCTGGATTAGGGTCACATGCTATCCTGGGCTGGAGGGATCAGTGCTGGGCTGGGATTGGCTAAGGAGCCCTTAGCCCTGGCTGCTCTAAACACAGCAGGTACAGAGGTACCCAGCAGGACACTTAGACACACTCCCCCTGCTGGCTGCACTGGGAGTAGAGTTTCTAGATACTGCTCCAGTAAAAAATCTTCTGGAGGAAAGTCGAGCGACTGTGTCCCTGCCATCTTCTGGTTTCAGCTTCTCCAACGCCATCTGCTGGCTTGAATTTCTGTCTGCTCTTTGTTATAATGCTGCATTGCTATGAGGCCATCATCTGATCTTTTCATTACAGTAGCACTCGGTTTGCACCGAAGCAGTTAATTATACATTAAAAACAAACAAACCCATTAACGTCTTATTGTGTTAAATAAAGTGTCATAACATTTGTAATACTGTGTGATGTTGCAGATGTTATAGTTGGTGTGTTGATGATCTGTGTCTTTGTAGGTTACCCAGGGTTCCAAGCTGCTACCTATGCCAGTCGCGGCTACACTGGCCTTACTCCCGGCTACACCTACCAGTTTCCTGGTGAGTAATCTCCACAGCTCCCACTCACCGCTCCTTAAAGCACATCAATGAATGGAAGAGATTTGTAGATATCTGGGATACTTTCAAAGCTGCCAGCCTGCAAAGCAGGATTACCGACCGACTGTAGCAGTGATTTTTCACATTGTCGCTTGAGCAGCCAATGTAACAGGTTTGCCTGTAAATAGCTGGCAATCAGACTGACCCATCATTGGTATTTCACAACGAACCTACCCAGCAGTTACAGTCCCTTCCAGTAGATGGGTGTGTAACTTCACGCCACATCTGTGTGCATTGTGCTGAGTGCAGACGTGTTGCATGTAAGCAGTGTCTTCAGGCCAGCCCAGCTCCTCACACACCCCTCCGCTCACACACACACAGGCAGCGCTGCCTCTCGTTGGTTTGTTTAAGATGGAGTTTGTGCTGTGAAGGCTGTTTCCTGGTGTCCATTGGCTGCTTGTAAATTTCATGGATTTGATGGTAGTTGTAGGTCTTCGAGACCCACGCAGTCAAACCTGGCAGTGGAGAGAGAGCTGGGCACTCTTCTTAAACGCAAGGCTTGTTGCGCTGCCATCGTGATCACACAGCGGAGTCGTGATGGGTAGCGCAGCGCTGCCTCCTGCTGTGCCGGGACCTGCCGTGCCGGGACCTGCCTTGTAAAGGAATAAGGCTTACAGCTCGTCCCCTTGACAGGCGCCAGGCTGGCACATCGGGGGTCTAGTCCTCCTTGCTGACAGCTCTTGCTATTTAGAATTCTGTGTTTCAATTGATTGTTTTTTTTAAACCCTGAACCCCAAACCCCAGTGCCGGAGCTACCTGCAGGTTTGCTTGTGTATCGAGAGATCCAGTAACCCTACTGTCCCCCCTTCCCTCTCCTTCTTCCTTGCTCGCTCTCTCTCTCTCTCTCTCTCTCTCTCTCTCTCTCTCTCTCCCTCCCTGCATTTTAAAGAATTCTCTACATTTCTATTCTAGAATTCCATTTAGAGAGGACCCCCCTCCTGACTTCACCCCACCCCTCTGAGATGACAGGTTAGTTCAATCTCCTGGAATTTACAAGCAGCATGCTTACCAGTCCTCCTCTTTGCCTTGGTGTTCAGGGGGAGAGGGTGGGAGAGAAGGGCTTTAAAATAGAATTGCAAGTCAGGAGTCACACACCGTGCAAATGCAGCTAGATATCGAGTCTGCAAACCGCTCTGTTGGCCCGTGCTGCACCATTCAGTCGTTCAGGTGTTTGCCTTCTGACTTGCTGACTGTAGAAAGTTAATGAATACTGTTTGTGAGTTGTCAGTAATGTTTTGATATTGGGATGAATTTGCACAGAAGGTCACAGAAAAAATCCTCAAACTGCAATATCCTTTTAAACATAAAACTTTTTAAAGTTCTGTGATGTGTACTGGTAGCAGAATTCCTCTTTGTTTTATAAACGCTGCATGCATTTCATATGTTGAGCAGTGAACTCGCTCCGCTAACTCACAGTAACGGGTCGTTGTGTTGTTTTTGGGTCAGATGGAAGCGATTCTGTTTATTCAGCACCAGCTCCAATGGACAGTACCACACTGAATCCTAGGTACAGGTTAACTCGTAGAGTCTGTGTATAATATTACTGCTAGCTACGAGTACAATCATAGTGTCTGCTTTTCCCCTGTAGCTGTCGGCACTTAGTGAGAGAAGTGATTAGCGTGTTTACCAGTGAGGCTTGCGGCACCGCACTGCCACCTCGCCACTGCAAGATTGGCACACATGGTTTAAAGGGCTATGCAGAAAAAGCCAAATGATGTAACTGCTGTAAAAACCTTGTGATTTGTTTTTGTCCAACGTAATTGCCTCTGCACTTCTGAATGCACGTACAGTATATTGTGGCCGGATTCCCCTCGGAGATTAAATTTAAGAAGCAGCGCTGTGACAAGCCTGTGGCTCCTCTTGTGTCTGGCAAACCAACACAGCCATGATAAACGTGCGCAGCAAGTGCTGTGAATGAAACTGTACAAGGTGTGCCTACTTACTGGGACAATCACAAAGCAATGACATTATAACGAACTAACTCAAGACAGAAATTGCATGCTTAGACGTTCTAAAACAGTATTTCCACTTCTAGTGAGCAGAACCTCGTGTACTAAACATGTAATCTTTAGATTAACCAAGCAAAGCCCTTGCTGCACTTGGGCTGCAGTGGCGCTGGCTGTGTCAGGGTCTGCTGGAGGAGCGGTGGGGGCAGTGAAGCTGCTCAGCGCTGCAGGGAGTGCATCGTGTTGTGTAGCAGGCTGCACGCCGGCAGCGAGCCGCTCTCTCATGCCTCTTCTCATTGGCTTGTTTCCCAGCAATCCCCCTGACGGCGTATGGACCAATGGCAGCGGCAGCTGCAGCGGCTGCAGTGGTGAGAGGTGCAGGTAGGGGGCGCTGTTTTGTTCTCTCTCCAGGTATGTAGAAGTTGTATTATTCCTCATAACGCATGTCACGTAGGATGAAATGTCAGTCAAATCTCTGAGATGTAAGGGTGCTGTGTTTTTTATTTTTCTATTTGTTTTTTTAGTATGATATCACAAAGGTGAATTGACTTCTTTTTTTACAATGATCATTTGAGTGGGAACCCTTTTAGTGTAGTGATTTTAAGAGTAGCACACACATTCACATTTCAAATGTATGTATTTAATCAGGATAGAACTCTTGATTTTTAATAAGGTATTGTGAAGAGGTTGAAAGAGCCCAGTGCAAGTACCTGGCTGGCACTGAAGAGTCCCGGCTTTCACTGTGTTAGCTCAGTAGAGCCAGCGCTGTACCTGCACTGGGACTGCAGTGTGTTTGCCTCTCCATTCGGTCTGTAGCGTTCCTGTTGTGCGTTGCTGGCAGTGCTGCACTGGCAGTGTCTCACTCTTCCTCTCTCCTCTCCCTCTCGCAGGCTCCGCCCAGACTCGCACTGGGGGTTTCCTTGGCACCAGCAGCCCCGGCCCCATGGCTGAACTGTACGCCGCAGCCAATCAGGACTCTGGAGTGGGCAGTTACATCAGCGCTGCCAGTCCCGCCCCCAGCACTGGGTTTGGGCACAGCCTGGGGGTCAGTGCCATTGTTATTCATTTTATTTTGGCAGCCCATCTATCTTTAGATATTTAAATTAACCTTTTTATTTTCTTTTTTCTTTTTTTCTTTTGCAGGGTCAGCTGATTGCCACAGCTTTCACAAACGGCTACCACTGAAGAGAGCGGGGCCAGGTGCGGACTGGTTTCCTATATTGAACCTGTTTAGCTTTGTAATGCCCAGTACATTCAGAAGAGTAGAGAACTCCGCACTGTGTACTGTGCTGAGCATGCTGGCTCTCAGATCCCCAGTATTACATCCTGTTCTCTGCCAGTATATAACCCCATTGAAAAGTCCAATGATTTCTTCATCAAAAAGTAAATAAATAAAGAAATCCCGCAATGCATGTGTGTGGTGGGCTGGAAGAAACAGTTGAATCCAGTTGTTATTGAGACAGTGTTGCGTGGCGGGTTCTGTCCTGTCCCTTGCTGGTGAGGTGAGAGGAGGTTAAAAGATGAGCCTGGCTGTCTTGCATTGTGGTGAAGACGCTGGCTTGCACTGCGCGGGGTCGCTGGTTCACGCCCAGCCTCCACCCACAAGTATTCATTGTTTTTTTTCTTTTTTTTCAGGCTTCCTGTCTGCCAGTAAGAAGACGGGGTTAAAGTTACTGTGGACCAATGAATTTCTTTTTTATTGTTGCGTTCCTACAAAGCTGCACACTGATTTGGCTGCAGTAGCTCTAACTGACCCCGACTTCTGACTTCGCCCACCGACTGAAGAGCATTCTCCTCCCGTTCCTGTACTAACATCACTTCCTCTCCACCTCTTTCTTCTATTTATTTTCGCAGCAGTAGTATTTTTAAGCTTTTGTTGTCAGTTTGTTCGTTGTTGCTTTTTGGAAGTAGGTAGTGCTTTCTTTAAAACAAACGGAAAAAAAATGTTTTGTGATTTGTTAGAAACTTGCTAAGGATTGTTTTATTTTTTTTTCTTCCATTTTGTTTAAGATTTTTCAGTTTTTTTTTGTTTTTGTTTTGGGTTAATAATTTAATTATTTTGTCCAGAAGTAACAAAAGCATTTTCACGATCACCAAACTCCAAGGAGAGAGGGGAGAGAGAGAAAAAAAGGGTTATTATTATTATAATAATTATAATTATTATTATTATTATTAATTTTTTTTTTTTTTTTTAAAGAAGTTTATTGGATATTTCTTTCTTTTGTAAATTTCAGGTTTTTAAAAAAAAAAAATTGCATCAAATATTGAAACATCACTGTTGAACAAAAAAAATGTATATTTTGGTAGTTTTGAAAACACTATGATAATCAAGAAAGTATTTTTCCAAAATTGGTGAAGTTTTTTTTCTGTAAAATATTGTAAATAATTCAAGCTGAATTTGTATTGGCTGGCTGCAGAGTTGCTGTTGTGTACGGTAGAGTTTGAAAATCGAGGGGCAGGTCTGAGCTGTAGGACAGGCCTGTGCAGTAGCAGTACTAGACTAGATCATCTTAACAGATTGCCAGTACTTCCTGTTTCTTTGTTTGTCTGTTTTTTCTTGTTACAAAGTTACTGTATTTTCTATTTTATTTTTAAAAGACCTCTGACTAAAGTGAAGGACAAACTGAAGCAAGGGGTTGTGAGAACAGTTACCTGAGCAGTTGGTCCAGCTGCCAGCCGGAGGTACCCACAGGCTCTGTGTCAGGCTGGCCTAGCAAGACCAGAAACCTTAATTCTACCTCGTTTCCATGAGCACAGATTGACGGCTAGTCTGAGCTGCTCCGGCTTCTCCCGCAGTGCTCCTGAGCCCATTCATAGTCTTCCTGAGTTGAGTGAAAACTCTGTTTTCATGCAATAAGAGTTTGACGGATGTTGGCGGTGCTTTCCCAGCAGGCCTTGCGGCTAAGGTGACATTCATTTGTTTACAAAAGCGAAAGGATGGACGGTATTGCTTTTCTTCCTGCTCGGACTGGCAGCCAACGGGGGTTACCATGGAAACGTGGTATCAGGGGCAGCAGAGTTTTGAACCCGGGTTGATTGGTGCATGGAAACGAGGTATTGGATTCAGAGGAGAGATGCTGGTCGCTATATAAACCACTGGGCGTCTCGGCTTGTCTGTGTTCTTTGATAAGTTTCAGCTCTTGTAATATTTGTCAGGGAAGGCTGTGGCCTTTTTTAAACTGTGTAAACTTGAGAGCCAAACCAATCCGAAACTATATTTAAGACTGACATTCAGAAGTTTGAATCAGCTGTTCAAGCACATACACGGATACATGCAAAAAACTACAAATAACCAGGTATCACTATTGATTGGTACGTAATCAAGCATGAAGACAAATGTACAGCCCTGTTCAATTGTGTGAACAGAACGGATATCTACTGAACGGTTTCGGGTACTGTCTTTCATAGCACTGCAAACTAGTGTGGATTTTAAATGCTGTGATTGGTTGAGTTGAGCTCCCCCGGAGGCTTCTGGGGGATGTAGTTTGGGATGAAGGTCTTGAGGCTGGCTTCCTGTCTGTTGGTAAACAGAGCCTCCATCCCTGCACAGTTTAGGGGGTGGGGAGGTAACTGGTTAAGGGACAGAACTACCTCAGTCTGAAAGAACTGACGAGCATTGGGGAGTTGAAACCCTGGGAAAGACTACCAGGCGACACCAACACTGTAGTTCTTTAACAGAAGCAGTACATTATTTTATCTGAAAGAAATAAGTGGCATTCAAGGAAAGCATTCTCAGATTTTATTTAAAAAAAAAAAAAAGTAAAAATGAAGCTGTTATTTTTGTTCCTAAAGGGTGGGGGTACATAACAAGACGCCCCCTGCTGTGTGCTCTGTGTAATTGCCAGGGACAGGGGTGTGTAGCTGGTGGGGTTTTATCACCTGTTTTGTATTTTTTAAGCCAGTACGACGTTTTACAATCTGACAAACTTCTTCAACAAAACTGTAACCCATTTTGTGTTTTTTTTTTTGTTTGGTTTTGTTTTGTTTTTTGTTCTGAGATTTCATTTTAAAATTCCTAATAAATTATTTTAAAACATTCCATTGAATTTTTGTGGCTTGTTTTGCTTTATTTGTTTATTATTTTGTCATCTTACTCATTTTTAACAACGTTGACTCTGCTAGCTCCTAAATAGCCGTGGCTGCTAATAAACGTCTCTTTCAGAGACCTGAGCCAGGGTGCCAGTCTTGTCACTGGGGACAAAACCGAACCAGGTAACGACACTGACTTCTATTATATGTAAACTTATGGAAACTATAATAAAATCCAAAATGGAAAATTACCTTTATGGTAACGGTATCCTGGGAGACAGTCAGCATGGTTTTAGGAAAGGGAGATCGTGTCTTAACTAACCCGCTTGATTTTTTTTGAGGATGCAACATCGATAATGGATAATTGCAAAGCATACAACATGGTTTATTTTACACAGAGAATTGTGAAGGTCTGGAACCAACTCCCCAGTAATGCTGGTGAAGCTGACACCCTGCGATCCTTCAAGAAGCTGCTTGATGAGATTCTGGGATCAGTAAGCTACTAACAACCAAACGAGCAAGATGGGCCGAATGGCCTCCCCTTATTTGTAAACGTTCTTGTGTTCTTCTGATGCTGCGCTCTGATGGCTGTGTGTCTTCGGCTGCCTGCTGGTTTTTAAACGCTGGGAACAGCAGCACGTGTGCTCCCAGGGAATGAGCCGTCTGTTTATAGACCCTCAGTAACCACACAGATGGAAAATGGTTATAAAATCCCCAAAATAGCACAGGCTAGCATCCAGGAAAACACACAAGGCTCAACGACAGGGCCTTGCAGTGAGCCAGCGAACCCTGCAGCCTAGCATGTGGAGTCCCTGTGATCAACACCAATGGTCCTGACACCTGATGCAAAAATCATTCTTTAACTCTGAGGACGGCTCTTATCCAGGGCGACTCACAGCTGTTACAAAATATCACAGTACAGAGTAGCACAGTCCAGAGAAGAGCAGTCAAGTGAAATCAGTAGAAAATAAGAGCAAAATGAAGAATGCAGTAAATAATTACATTTAAGAGCGAGTTCGACTAAGAGCAGTTAAAAATATTTGCTTATAAGAGTAAATTCCATTAAGAGCACATAGTAAGTCTGATAAATGGATAAGAATGATTAACAAATAAGCAATTACAAAAAAGAACAAATAAGCAATTACAAAAAAAAAACAAAAAAAACATTAATGACAGGGTTTGGTTTGTACAGATGCATGTCCAGTAATTATTCTTGCTGTGTTGAACACATGGAATGCATAACTCTTGGACTACTAATTTTCTCCACTGCGCTTAAGGGTGTGCGTGTGCAGGGTGAAGTCGGTGATAGCAAGCACAGAAGTGCTGGACATTGCTGTTTTGAAGCTGTTGGTTATCACCTGCCTGTCAACACCAGGGCCAGGTCAATATCATGGCCAGCCTTCATCTTGCATTAAATATACATGCAGCCTTCATAGTGAAGTGTGGTGGGGAGGGCTTGCTAAGATGAGAAGCACAGTAGAACGCATGCTTTCACATTTCAGGAGCAGACTTTGTGGAAGCTGCTTTATTGAAATGGGCCAGTCATTGTTTTGTTGAGTTGCTGTTCCCCATGCACCATGCCTTCAGTGAGGCTCTATCTCAGCTCGCAGATCCCCCATTACTAGCTCTATGTCTCAATGTCCTTGAGGGGGAACAATGTTACAATTCAGCACAACAACCCCCTAAAAGAAAAAGTCAGCTGGTGTGATGCTTGATAAATCTATCATAAAAGCAACCCAGCAAATATTTGTGTTCCTGCAGATTAAACAAACAGGTGACGATAAGCTTGAATAATGAGTCAAGAATGTTGCATAAGATGGTGTGAGGCGAGCCTGTGCAGGGATGGTTTCCATCCCCTGCTGCACATACAAGGGTGAGCCCCTTTAGGGTGATATAAATAGAGCTGCACGGGGATGCTCTGCACCGCCGAACACACTTCAACATGACCAACACCCTGCTACTGCTGCTCCTGGCTGGTAAGAACCCCTGGAGAACAGCGGCTGCAAGTTCATGTGCCTTAGCACTGGAGCAGCAGCTAGCAGCCTTGGTGTGTGTGCGTGCGTGCGTGTGTGTGTGCGTGCATGCGTGCATGGGTCTGCGTGTGCGTGTGAGTGCGCGTGTGAGTGCGTGCGTGTGAGTGCGTGCGTGTGTGTGCGTGCATGGGTCTGCGTGTGTGTGCGCGCGTGCGTGCGCGTGCGTGCGTGTCTGCGCTCTCAGGACAGACACAAAGCCTGCTTCCTTGCTCACTCTTGCTCTCCACAGTGTCTGTGGCTCAGGCTGCCTTGCAGCCCAGAGCCCTCTGGCAGTTCGGGAACGTGATCAAGTGTGCCGTGTCCACCAACAACCCCTTCAAGTACAACGACTATGGCTGCTGGTGTGGCTTCGGGGGCTCCGGGACACCAGTCGATCAGGTGGACAGGTAGGGAGGCGCTCTATATGGGGGGAGTCTGTATCGGTGGGGGGGGGGGGATCAGTCATACTCAAGGGAATAAATCTATACCCTATAGGGAGATTATTTCATGGAGTTGCAGCAGCCATAGCCACTCAAGCTATGAAGGGTGTTTGCGGTTGTTAACATGTACAGAATCAGGTAACTTAGAATAAAGGGATCAGCCATATAAAGATGGGATATCCACAACAAGGGCTAATTATAAAACATTGGGGTTACAGCTCCCCTACTTTGCAATATCATTGAAGGGGGGTGGGCTCCTCTCTCTCTCTCTCTCTCTCTCTCTCTCAAGCTGCTGTAAGGCTCATGATATGTGTTACCGCGAGAGTCGCAGTATCCCAGCGTGCCGCCCCTTGGTCGACAGCCCCTATGTCAAGGTGTACGACTACACCTGCACCAACAAACAGGTGACCTGCGACAGTGAGTGTCCCTTCTCTCCTCCTCCTCCTGCCCAGGGCTTCATACAGACCCTTCGCTCCGCTCATTACAGACATCCATGTGGAGTGGATCTCCAGGGACAGGATTGTGCATCACTGGTCTAGAACTAGACAGGGTGTTTGATTTGATAACGTCAGTTGATTTTTAATTTTTTATTATTGTTATTTCACTGGAGCAGTTGACCTGTTTTGTGTTAATGCGATTTTAACAATTGGAGGTCTTTCAGAACTGTAACCTAACCCCAGAGAGGCCCGTGATAGCTGTTTATTATATTCTGTATTGCATGGATGGAAATGAGACTCCCATTGCATCGCAGCTTCACCCATTCCAGGTTTTACTACAAGCTTGATTAGCCACAGCGTACAGGTAACAAGCTCAGGTGTGTCTTATTAAACTCACAGTAAAACCGGGACTGGATCAACCTGATATACAATGGGAGTCTTCTTTCCATCTCTGTGTTGGTCTTGGTGCAATAGTAGATTTTTAGAAGCTGCAGTAAATTGAATTGATCTGTGCTGAATACAGTTCATCCCCTCCCACCCCTCCAGGTTCTAACAGTGCCTGTCAGATGTTTATCTGTGAGTGTGACCGTGTGGCAGCTCACTGTTTCTCCCAGGCTCCCTACAACGAGCAGTTCAAGGGCTTTGACAAAAAGAAGCACTGCGATGCCTGATCAACCACAGCAATTCACAATCCGACAGCAAGACCCCACCAACGCTCAAGAAGCCCGGGCGCTCCACCACCCACTCAGGGCCCCCCACCCTCGGGACCCCCCCACTCCACTCTGCACACTTCCACACACTGTATGTTTGCTCTCTGAAAAAGACCATTTCTGTTGCCATGTGATTTGTCTTGTCCCAAGAGACCATAAACACCACACTGAGAAACACTTATCAGAAAAATCTCACAGAATAAAACAGACTCCGGTTTTGCAACCAAAGACCCCAAAACAGTGTGTGTGCTTGTGCTGTAATGTTGTATCAATAGTTACATATATAGAAACAGAAACACCAAATAAAGAAAAGCATTTAAAAAATGAATATGTTTAATATGTATTTATTTATTTATTTATTTATTTATTCGTGTATATATGTTTTTCATTTCGTTTCTAATTGTTTGTTGCGATCTTCCTAATGTCAGTCATTTTTGTGGGCTGTGACAATATGTAATCGCTAATCTATTAATGGTGTCATTTTGTGGACAGACACTTCCCCCTCCTCTACCCACCTACCGCCCTGCTCTCTCACCATACATGTCAACCCCTAAGCGTTCACACCAGTGAGACCCCTGCTGATGACCACTAGACCACTAGATTTTGTTTTTGTGTTTAGTTTTTTTGTGTGTGTGGTGGTGGTGGGGAGGGGGAGGGGAGGGGAGGGAGGGGAGGGACGAGGGGAGGGGGAGGGGAGGGGAGGGGAGGGGAGGGAGGGGAGGGGAGGGGACGAGGGGAGGGGACGGGGAGGGAGGGGACGGGGAGGGGACGGGGACGGGGACGGGGAGGGGAGGGGGAGGGGGAGGGGTGGTAGCTAGTCATGAAAAGAAAATGCTGTCTGCTTTTGCTCCTTTTTTGGAGACGAAATAAAATAAATTAAACAAAGAAATAGTCTGGATACACCACACACTAAAAAAATGGCATTTAACAGTGAATGTTTATATGTGATTTGGTTTAACATGTAAATCATTACAAAAGAATACATCTACTCATTTCTTTGTAAATACTGGGAAAATTAGTTTTTAAAAGAAAATTGATTTTCAGTTTTAATAAAATCTTCAGTTAGTGTGTCAATGTGATTATTATTATTATTATTATTATTATTATTATTATTATTATTATTATTATTATTGGTCAACATTATTAAAACAAAGAAGTGTCATTTTATAGAAATGCGAAATTAGAGTGTAGCGCTCCCCGTCACTTTGACCAAAATTAAGGTGAAATAGACAAACATACCATCAATTCCCAATTGTTCTGTTATTTCTTACCATATGGCGTCTTTCTTTGTATTGTCTTTGTAACCACTGACACCGGCATCATAAAGAACATGATATTTTTCTTTAATAATTACATTCCCATTGATGTCCATTTCTCTTTTAATTTCTGTGGTAATTTGCGCGTGAAGGAGACAGTGACAGCCTCACGTGCTGTGTGTGCAGAAACATAGAAGCCTCGCGCAGACAAACCGTCAGTTTGAGACAAGGCAATTCTATCTTCGGAGTAAGGTCGGGGGGGTTTGCGTAGCAGCTACAGGAATATAGAATAGTAATGTACACCTCTTCATGGTGACCCCCCCCCCCCAAAAAAAAGTTTCACGAGTAAACCTTGAGACTTGACATGGAGGTCTCCCCCCTCACCGCACACACTCTCAAGGTCTGGCAGGTGCTTCGTCTCCCAGAACAAACTGTATTTACGGAAAATATGTGGCGATAACATGGGACAACGGCCATGAAAACAACATCAATACAGTTTGGAATTCAGGACAGACCTGAGTTTATTGAAGTAACAATGGAGAGGGTACTGAGCCCTCGTAAAACACTCTGCCCCTCGTCATTTTTTTTTTTTTTTTAAATTTAGCACTCGCCAATTTGTTTTATTATTTTCTCACAATTTGGCCCGTCTAATTATTTTTAGACTCAGCTCACCTCTACCACCCCCGCGCTGACTCGGGACCGGCGAAGACGAGCGCACGCTGTCCTCCGAAGCGTGTGCCGTCAGTTTATTATCATGACCTTCGATATTTTCCTATAGTTAGCTTCTACAAATACTGGACGATAACTGGGATGAGAAAAAGAACATTTGCGTCTGTTTTTTAAGTGTGATTTTCTGCGAGGTCAGTGTCTGATATAAAAAGGAGCTGTGTGGTCCTGCTATATCACCAGCCTACGGGACCCGCAGCAGCAGCAGCAAGATGAACCCAGCACTGGTAGCTTTGCTCTGCACAGGTAGACAAACTGCTTTGAGTGATTCCTTGTGGTGTGGTTAAAACCAGCGCCGGCTAACGTGTTGGGAACATCTCCACCAGTTAAATGCCATGGAATAGACACAGAGGAGAAAGAAAGAAAAAACAAACACAGTAAACATATTATATCTTCTACTGCATTGTACATGTTTATAAGGATTGGTATATACTAGAGTTACACTCGGTTTGAATGCTGCTAGGATTGCTATACTAGGGTTTCACATTTTTATAAAAACAGATATGTTTGTATTTTACATGTTCCATAATTTGAAAACAATCAGAATTCGAAGGCAAAACTATAAGAAACTAAGTAAAAAAGCAGACAAGCGTTTCAACCGGTGCCTTCTTCAGGGCAGGCGTGGGTCTGCTTGGCTGACTTGCTTCTAGTTTTGCCTTGCATTTCATGTGAGCCCTCAGTAGCTGCCTGTGAGTCTTGTGCTTGTGCTGCTGTGGAGAGCAGCCTAGCCCAGTGGCAGGGCTCCTGGCTTGAAGGAGAGGCAGAGGTAGCTGAGGGTAAAGGCAGTGCTAATGGAAGCTGTGCTATAGGAAGCTGTGCTATAGGAAGCTGTGCTGTTGGAAGCTGTGCTGTTGGAAGCTGTGCTTTTGGAAGCAGTGCTATTGGAAGCTGTGCTTTTGGAAGCAGTGCTATTGGAAGCTGTGCTATAGGAAGCTGTGCTATTGGAAGCTGCGCTGTTATGTTGTGCTATAGGAAGCTGTGCTACAGGAAGCTGTGCTGTTGGAAGCTGTGCTATAGGAAGCTGTGCTGTTGGAAGCTGTGCTGTTGGAAGCTGTGCTATAGGAAGCTGTGCTGTTGGAAGCTGTGCTATAGGAAGCTGTGCTGTTGGAAGCTGTGCTGTTGGAAGCTGTGCTTTTGGAAGCAGTGCTATTGGAAGCTGTGCTTTTGGAAGCAGTGCTATTGGAAGCTGTGCTATAGGAAGCTGTGCTACTGGAAGCTGCGCTGTTGGAAGCTGTGCTATAGGAAGCTGTGCTGTTGGAAGCTGTGCTGTTGGAAGCTGTGCTATAGGAAGCTGTGCTGTTGGAAGCTGCACTGTTGGAAGCTGCACTGTTGGAAGCAGTGCTGTTGGAAGCTGTGCTATAGGAAGTTGTGCTGTTGGAAGCTGTGCTGTTGGAAGCTGTGCTGTTGGAAGCTGCACAGTTGGAAGCTGTGCTGTTGGAAGCTGTGCTGTTGGAAGCTGTGCTATAGGAAGCTGTGCTGTAGGAAGCTGCACTGTTGGAAGCTGCACTGTTGGAAGCAGTGCTGTTGGAAGCTGTGCTATAGGAAGTTGTGCTATAGGAAGTTATGTTATTGGAAGCTGTGCTATAGGAAGCTATGCTATTGGAAGCTGTGCTGTTGGAAGCTGTACTATAGGAAGCTGTGCTATAGGAAGCTGTGCTGTTGGAAGCTGCACAGTTGGAAGCTGCACAGTTGGAAGCTGTGCTGTTGGAAGCTGTGCTATAGGAAGCTGCACTGTTGGAAGCTGCACAGTTGGAAGCTGCACAGTTGGAAGCTGTGCTGTTGGAAGCTGTGCTATAGGAAGCTGCACTGTTGGAAGCTGTGCTGTTGGAAGCTGCACAGTTGGAAGCTGCACAGTTGGAAGCTGTGCTGTTGGAAACTGTGCTATAGGAAGCTGCACTGTTGGAAGCTGTGCTGTGCTCTGGTGCTAACGGAGCTGGTTGTGTTCTGTCCCCAGTGAGCGTCGTTTCCGCTGACCTCCGAGCCCTGTGGCAGTTCAAGAACATGATCAAGTGCACCATCCCCGGGAGTGACCCGCTACACGACTACAACAACTACGGCTGCTACTGCGGACTGGGGGGCTACGGGACCCCCGTGGACGAGCTCGACATGTAGGTGACTCTGATATCCAGAGAATAGTGCGTAGGGTGCTATGCGATACAAGCTCATAGCCACATTGTACAGGAGAATGCATTAGCGTGCGCCTTTGAGATTCCTGATCTGGGTTTCACACCCCTGTGCCTCTCTTCATACACCCCCAGGTGCTGTAAGATCCATGATGATTGCTACTCTGCTGCAAAAAACCACCCAGATTGCTTCCCCATCTTTGACAACCCCTACACGGAGATCTACTCGTACACCTGCGAAGGAACCACGGTGACATGCAGTGAGTGCAACTCGTCATGCCTTAGCCTGCCTCTCTTTGAGTGGGTCTGTGCCTCTGCAAGTAGACTGTGCTGGGGGTGGGAGGCATCCTGCACGACAGCACAGGGCTGCAGACAGCTTGACAGGCACAGCTCCCTGTGGACAGCCCGCTAGACAAGCAGAGGGGTCAACACACATTTCTGTGTATAACTGTGTTTCTGTGTGTGTAGTTGTGTTTCTGTGTGTGTGTGTAGTTGTGTTTCTGTGTGTGTGTGTGTAGTTGTGTTTCTGTGTGTGTAGTTGTGTTTCTGTGTGTAGTTGTGTTTCTGTGTGTGTGTGTAGTTGTGTTTCTGTGTGTAGTTGTGTTTCTGTGTGTGTAGTTGTGTTTCTGTGTGTATGTAGTTGTGTTTCTGTGTGTGTGTAGTTGTGTTTCTGTGTGTGTAGTTGTGTTTCTGTGTGTGTGTAGTTGTGTTTCTGTGTGTAGTTGTGTTTCTGTGTGTGTAGTTGTGTTTCTGTGCGTGTGTAGTTGTGTTTCATGTGTGTAGTTGTGTTTCTGTGCGTGTGTAGTTGTGTTTCATGTGTGTAGTTGTGTTTCTGTGTGTGTAGTTGTGTTTCTGTGTGTGTGTAGTTGTGTTTCTGTGTGTGTGTAGTTGTGTTTCTGTGTGTGTAGTTGTGTTTCATGTGTGTAGTTGTGTTTCTGTGTGTGTGTAGTTGTGTTTCTGTGTGTAACTGTGTTTCTGTTCTCCCTGCAGCTAACAATGACCCCTGTGAGATGCATATCTGCGAGTGTGATCGGAAAGCTGCCATGTGCTTTTCCAGTTCTGAGTACAACTCTGAATACAAGGCCCTGGACACCTCGAAATACTGCAAATGAATCAATACCCCCAGCACAGCCCTCAACCCCCTGGCTGTCAGGGTCTGTCTGTCTAACCTGAGCACCAGCAATACCCCCAGCGCAGCCCTCAGCCCCCTGGCTGTCAGGGTCTGTCTGTCTAACCTGAGCACCAGCAATACCCCCAGCGCAGCCCTCAGCCCCCTGGCTGTCAGGGTCTGTCTGTCTAACCTGAGCACCAGCAATACCCCCAGCGCAGCCCTCAACCCCCTAGCTGTCAGGGTCTGTCTGTCTAACCTGAGCACAAGCATCTCTTTCTTTTCTCCACTTTATTCAGCTCTGTTTTAAAGCTAATTTGCATTTTGGTAAATTGTATCATACTTCATGACCATCAATAAAAGCATTGCTAATCTCAGATCCTGTGTCTTGCCAGTTTGTCCCTGAGCTACCTGAACTTGCTTTTAAACTTGTCTTATCACCTCTGTCTGCTGCTATTAGTCCCAGGCTGATTGGCTGCAGTCACCCATGTACTGGGAAAACCACAAGTGTGTGTCTGTGATTGCGTGTTGCCGTTAGCTAACAGGTTTATCACATGGAAGAAACTCTGCGAGGTCCAAGGACATTGACTGGCTATAAATACAGGAGAGCCAGCCTGCAAACTGTCAGTCGTGGAGTCTGAACGCACACCCGGGTATCCTGGAAGCTACTGCAAACAGACAGCATGCAATCCTTCTTTCTCCTGGTCACCCTGCTTTGCGTCGGTGAGGGATTCTTTCTGAGTTTTGAGTTTGCGTTTTGAAATGACTGGTAAAGAACAAGGTGTGGATACTGGAGAGCTGAGACTGGCACATCCTAGGAGCGCTCAGTGATATATGTAATGCTTGCTAGATCACAAGCATGAACCAGCGGCAATGGGACTGGCATTTCCGGCTGTGTTTCTGACACCGCGCTGCTGTAGACGATACCAGCACTAATAGAAAGACACTGGGGCTGATCCAGCCTTGCATACGTCTGTGACAGACAACTGAGAAGCAGCTCCTGAGCTCCTAGTCAGAGCACCTTACCAAAGACTCAGCAAATAATAGGAAAAACACAACATTTGATGATTTTGCAAATACTGTGAAAAGTAATAAAG
Source organism: Acipenser oxyrinchus oxyrinchus (assembly GCA_030684275.1). Classification (NCBI taxonomy): domain Eukaryota; kingdom Metazoa; phylum Chordata; class Actinopteri; order Acipenseriformes; family Acipenseridae; genus Acipenser; species Acipenser oxyrinchus. Next base: position 24,954,888 of record CM060267.1, on the reverse strand, counting down.
CTTGACGCTGCCAGCTCTTGCAAGGAAGTAAAATGAAGTTTAGAACACCCCTAAACTTTCTCACTTGCTCGACTCACTGTCTTTTCTAATTCAGTGATAGTAATGCTGTGTGTGTGTGGAGTGTGCCTGTACTGTACTGTGAGCTCTCTGTACCCCTCCCAGGCACGGCGCGGGCACAGATAATACCCAGTGCGGTCTGGCAATTCAGGAACATGATCATCTGCGTGATGCCCTCCAGCTGGCCCCTCCTTGATTACAACAACTACGGCTGCTACTGCGGGTTAGGAGGCTCTGGGACCCCCGTGGATGAGCTGGACAGGTGAGAGAGGAGCAGGGGGAGAGCTGAGGGGAGGGAAGCAGGGTTTCAAATGGAAATCTCAATTGTTATGTGTTGTATATATTAGTACATATGTATTTCTTGTACCTGCTGTAAATAACCCTGGTGGTGGTAATTTGACCAGTAAAGGGTTAATTCCTCGTGCTTGTTTGCCCTCTCTGCAGGTGCTGCCAGGTACACGACAGCTGCTACGGCGAGGCTCTGCAGCACAAGGACTGCTGGCCGATATTCGACAACCCGTACACCGAGATCTACTCCTACACCTGCCGCGAAGCCACTGTCACCTGCAGCCGTGAGTGCCGCCACCGGGGGAGCCCTGCCATCTGTCACGATCAGGCTGACCTTGTGTTTCAGTATAAGTGCCAGGCTTTTCAGCGAGCGAGCTTAAGATTAAAATCGGTTCTTAACTAGGGTTAGGGGCTCCAGAACAAGCAACGGCTCTTAGAGAACGTTTTATGTGGGCTCGAAAGAAGGTGGTTCTGTCATACCTGTCAACATCGATAAGGGAGCTTTTGTAAACTAAAATCTTAGTGGCCTGAATTGAAGTGACTACCTACACAAGACAAATGCATACAACCATTCCACTGTATTACTCTAAATGCTTTTAAAAAGGAAAAGTATCAAACGGAAAAACAGCACGGCATGCTTCACAATGCCATGCTGCCTGGCCCCTGTGGTTCTTAGTGCGCTGTAGATGTAGGCGGCTGATTTAGCAGCCAAAACAGTGAACAGGTCCAGCTGGCGTTGTTACCTTCATCACACAGCACACCTAGAGGCTGAGTGTGGAACTGCACATTGACATCGTCTTCAGAGGACGAGCTGTGGCACCTACTTTATAACAAGAAAAAACTCTAAATTATATTAAAAAAGCCCAAATTCCCCACAGGGTGGTATTGCATTACACTGCACACATGTGGCGGATCAATAATACCCCTGTCAGTAACATTTCATTGTTGACTATCTTCTATTTGAAATGAACTCACTATTCTGTATATGTTATCAATCTCAATTGCTAAAGCAGTGTTGATGCTGAGATTGTAATAGAAGGGCTTGTCTTTCACTATGTGTGTGACTTGTACACGTCCCTGCAGGATACTTTGCCATGTGTGAGTCTGGGAACACGTCTGCTACACATTTGCTGGACTTGTCACAACATGCAAAGGTCTCTGCATGTGTAACTTTCTTCATCTCCGTTTTGCCTTTGGCAACAAAAAGATGTTACTGAGCTGGTTTTCTGAGAGTCGCTGGCTTGTTGGTGTTTTTGTGATCTCTCGTGCTGACCACACACATCATCAGTGTTATCTCCTTCTCTGTCTAACACTGCTCACCTCTCTCTCTCTCTCTCTCTCTCTCTCTCTCTCTCTCTCTCTCTCTCTCTCTCTCAGCCAAGAACAAGCCATGTGAAGCCTTCATCTGTGAGTGCGACAGGCAGGCAGCCATGTGCTTCTCCAGAGCCGAGTACAATGAGGAGAACCATGGGATTCCCAGCAGTCTCTGCAAGGACTGAATACAGCCAGCCAGCAACCCTTAATAAAGCAAGGAATGATTCCCTGAGCAAGCCCTGCCTGACGCCTCTCACTGAACTGCTCTCTGTCTCTCTCTCTCTCTGTCTCTCTCGCTCTCATGAAATAAACAGAATGATATTCGTGAGTCAGGCTCGTCTCCTGTGTGTCTCTGGCCCTGCAGACGGATTATTCATTCATTCATTCGCTCACTCACTCACGACAGGAATCCAGGCGATCCTTTGATACGAGGGGCTTCAAATAAAAAAGGAAGCAAAACATTCATCCTACCAAGTGAACAGAGCTGGTGATCTGCTGAGGTGTAGCGATGGCAGTGCCAGAGGGGCAGGGACAGGATGCAGTGCCGGCCTGCCATTGGCTGACCCGGGTGTCACAATCTTAATAAACACGCCCCCACACACACACACACGTTTACTTTAACAACTTCAATCTAGTGAGAAGAATATCCATAACCCAACAGCTTGGCCCGTCACTGGGGTTCCTTACAGCACTGGAGATCGCAATGCATGTGAGCTTCTTACTGCGTGTGTTTGTGAGGCAGCGACAGACTCCGATAAGAACCAGCAGAGCCGGGGTTTCAGTTCATAGAAATAGCCTTTATTAGTCATCCTTATTTATACAGTGGATCTGAAGGGAGGTCACTGCTGCACGCGACGGATGGACTGCACCTGGAAAGTCTGTGCGTGGGATCCCCACTCTCGCCAGTGCTTGTACTCTCCTGAGTGGTGGTCGCACTCCATGATGTACTGGAATCCACGGTAACCAGGATACTGGTAGCACACCCAGCTGTGGAGGGGACCAGCACAGCAGGTTCGGGGTTAATGTGCAGATCATGCACAAAATATGTAAGTACGCAACTGTATCAGAAAAGGGTTAGGGTTAAGGTTAGGGTTAGGGTTAGGGTTAGGGCTAGAGCGTGCACAAATATTTACACAGTATGTTAAATTTACAGAGTGTTTAAAAGCCTCCAGCATGTTACACTATATCGAGTTGCTCTGGTCTCTGGAGAGCTCTGTACTCACTCCAGCATGCTACACTATATAGAGTTGCTCTGGTCTCTGCAGAGCTCTGTACTCACTCCAGCACGCTACACTATATAGAGTTGCTCTGGTCTCTGCAGAGCTCTGTACTCACTCCAGCACGCTACACTATATAGAGTTGCTCTGGTCTCTGCAGAGCTCTGTACTCACTCCAGCACGCTACACTATATAGAGTTGCTCTGGTCTCTGCAGAGCTCTGTACTCACTCCAGCACGCTACACTATATAGAGTTGCTCTGGTCTCTGGAGAGCTGTGTACTCACGCTCCGGTCTGCACGCGGAAGGATCCCACCTCATTGTTGCACCAGCCCATGGCCTGCAGGGAGGGGTAGTCATCACTCAGCTCCCCCTTCCTGCCCAGGAAGTTCTCGCGCTCGTAGATACTCATCCTGCTCTCGCGGTGATTCTGAGGAGAGGAGGAGGAGAGGACACTGCTGAACACTGGGGGGCGCGCAAGAGCAAACAGCCGAAGCAATAATCATCACTGCCAAACATGTGATAGCGCTAGACTAGACTAAGAGAGGTTTTTTTGTATCCGTCCTCTTGTGAGGTCACGAGGCACGACAGTTAAATACCGAATCATACTGTCTGGGACGGATTCAGCAATTCAAAGGCTCAGGGGACTCCAGGAGAGCTGGAAGCAGGGGGTCTGGCTTACCGTGCAGGCGATGGGTCTGAAGGAGGTCATCCTCTCGGTGTGGTAGGCATTGCTGCCACTCCAGGCGTCCCAGCGTGGGTACTCCCCCCTCTCCAGGACAAACTGCTGGCCCTGGTAGGCTGAGTGCTCATAGCCCACCCAGCTGCGGGGAGAGAAGACAAGCGTCACACACACTGGATTGCACAAGTACACTAAAGAGCTCCAATGAACCCAAGTTTGTTTGCTTTGTAATTAACTGAACATATTTCAAAATCAAAAGCAATTTGAGCTTTTATTTATTTATGCATGGGGCTCATACATCCCAGCTCCTGGTTTCCTGCCCGCCCCCCCCACAGCTCCAGGTCTCCTGCTCCCCCACAGCTCCAGGTCTCCTGGCCTCCCCCAGCTCCAGGTCTCCTGCCCCCCCCGCGGGTGATCCTGAGCCCGCTGTCGCGCTACTCACGCCCCGCTCTCCACTCGGAAGGAGCGCACGGTCTCGAAGCCAAACTCCATCACGTTGTAGCACTCCGAGGTGAACTCATGTCTGCGGCCCTGGAAACACTCCTCATCCCAAACGATGATCTGCAGGAGAATCAGACTTGCCATTAGGTCCCATTGCCACATTGCTGGTACATATACCAGTCTTCCAATCAGGGGCATTAGCATTGTGATCCCCTGTGGTTATACCAGGCATTCACCATAGCTTGCTGTGTTTTTGCCTGTCTGCGGTTTACAATGCTTACCTGTGCTTTGCCATGTTTTTGCTTATTACATTTTGCTATGCTTTTACTACGGGACACTTTGAGAAGTGGGTAGCCCCTCTGGCTTCTGGATTCTGTAACACACACGATCAGTTTAACAAATGAAAGCCAGATTCACTCATAAGACATCTTGTCCCTCAGAGGGGCTGTCACAGAGAGTCGAGGTCTTACCTTCCAGTGGCCGGAGAATTTGGTACAGTGGTGAGTCATTTTTTTCTGAAATAAAGAAATAAAATCCAATAAACTCTCATTCTTTTAAAGGGGTCTAGACACCAAAGACATGAGTTCTCCAGAGAGAGGAGAGACACTGTTCTTCTCGAGAGCCTCTTTGCATGGCTTCGGTTGGCCTGTCTGCTCGTACACACAGTTTACCGGACCACTAACTCTGAGTATCAGAGCTCAGCCGTGCGGGACCAGAGAGGACCCTGTCTCACCTTCCTGCTGTAATCAGAGAGGGAGAGAGAGGCAGAGAGGGATAGGGAGAGAGGGAGAGGGAGACAGAGAGGAAGGGAGAGGGAGACAGAGAGGGATAGGGAGATAGGGAGAGAGAGACAGAGAGGGATAGGGAGATAGGGAGAGGGAGACAGAGAGGGATAGGGAGATAGGGAGAGAGAGACAGAGAGGGATAGGGAGATAGGGAGAGAGAGGCAGAGAGGGATAGGGAGATAGGGAGAGGGAGACAGAGAGGGATAGGGAGATAGGGAGAGAGAGACAGAGAGGGATAGGGAGATAGGGAGAGGGAGACAGAGAGGGATAGGGAGATAGGGAGAGGGAGACAGAGAGGGATAGGGAGATAGGGAGAGGGAGACAGAGGGATAGGGAGATAGGGAGAGGGAGACAGAGAGGGATAGGGAGAGAGGGAGAGGGAGACAGAGAGGGATAGGGAGATAGGGAGAAGGAGACAGAGAGGGATAGGGAGAGAGAGACAGAGGGATAGGGAGATAGGGAGAGGGAGACAGAGGGATAGGGAGATAGGGAGATAGGGAAAGGGAGACAGAGAGAGAAAGAGAGAGAGAGAGATAGGAGAAGAGGGATAGGGAGAGAGAGAGAGAGAGGTATGGGGGCGAGAGAGCGGATTGGGACTAATACTGTGACCGAGACAGACAGACAGACAGGACGGACAGACAGAGGGGCGACGGGAGGGGGCGGGGGGACTCACTCACCTCGCTGCGGTCCCGCGGGCACTTCCTGCTGTGAGAGAGAGTGCTGGCTGGCACGCTCCCTGCCCTTTTAAAGCCTCCTGTGGGACCCATCCCAAGGGGAGGGGGGATGACACAAACCACGGGCTCAGCACTGGGGAGGGGCTTTGCGCTCCAACAAAGAGTTTAATCTATAGAGAAGGGCCCCGATGCATAGAAGTGCAAGCACATCACATTGAGCTATGAACGCTGGGCTCCGTCTCCATAGAGCCCAGTGCTGGGAGGCTCTGCTCAGACCCGCTCCCATCAGCACAAAGCCTGCCCAAATATCATCATTAAAAGAGATTTCACTCAGACCATTGATTCTGCATTTGTTAAATCGCCTAGAGGTGTTTCCCATTCCCTAAACCCACCAAACTGGACTGGGTCCACTCGGACCTATTGCTTTAGTGTACCAAGCCTATCACTTTAGTGGACCTATCGCTTTAGTGGACCAGACCTATTGCTGGAGTTGCAGTTCACCAGCTCAAAGAAGAACGAATGGCCTCTTTCTTGGCTGTGCTGTAACCGCATTGCCTCTGCGATGTGAGATCACTGTAACAGAAACCCAGCTCTAATTATGTGCAGGTCCAGGGCAGAGAGGGTTTATCCAGCTTAGCTCCCCTGCCAGTGATATGCAGGAGATTAGGGAGGCAGGGTAGCAATGCAGGAGACAACTAACACTTCACACAGCCCTGGAAACAGAGCAGCAACCCAGCATTGGAACTGGAAGCCAGGGGCTCTGAACTGGGATTGCAGGGGGGTGCCTGGAGGGACATGCTTGAGTGCATGATGTCACGCACACACTCACACGCACACACTCACACACTCACACACACACTCACACGCACTCATCCCCGGTATCCTGTTTCAGAGTCTGAAAGCTCTTTACACAACACGCCTGCTGGCCCAACAGAGACCAGGTCTGCGCAGAGGGCTAGGCTTTCCTGTTAGAGCACAGCCACTCACAACCAGCAGTCAAGAGACCAGCTCAGAATGCATTCCTTCCTGTCATTTCAGGATTGAACATCTGGTAAAAGCACCACATTTCATCTCCCTGTTCAATAGGACCTACCCAACCCCAAAAAGCATGTTACAGGTTTAAAAGGGAAAGAGAATCATATGCCACCTAGATAGATAGATAGAGAGAGAGAGAGAGAGAGAGAGAGAGAGAGAGAGAGAGAGAGAGAGAGAGATAGATAGATAGATAGATAGAATTAGCAGTGAATTAGCAACATCAATATTTGAATTGTCTTCAGCGGTTGGAATCAAAGGAAAGTAATTGAAAATATAAATGGCACTGTAGAACATCTAGATATAGTTTTAATGCACTTTACAAAACTGTACGTACACAAAATGAGCACCAGACATTTTCAAATGAATGATTTACTGGTGTAATATAAATATATAAATCCCTGTACAGTTCACAGCTGACTGCTCTTCTAAACAGCGATGGCCTTGCCCTATACATTTCATGGCTACTAATCTATATGTTCTCTATATGCTTAGTGCTCTCTGTCACAGGAAATCCCCCCTGTCAGGGCTTTCCATTGTGGGAGTGGTGCCGGGGCCCGAGGCAGACAATGCAAAGTGCTTACAGCCACGTTCAGGGCCCTGAGAATTTTCCAGCTGGCTGGCCGCTTTGGGTGATGTGATGACTGGAGGCTTTGCTGGCTGGACTCTGATGATCTGGGCAGTTCCATTGTGCTGGACGCTCAGGTCGCTGCTGTTGCCAGCGTATAAAAGGGGCCCTGGAGGCAAACAGACCACAAGCTCTAGCAAGACTCTCCAGCAAGAAGCAACTCAGGTAAGCAGCGCAGAGCAGGAAAACCTACAGCACTCCATCAAAACGAATCAATGAATCAAGGGGATAAACAAACAAACAAGCAAATAGACAGACAGACAGTGGCCACAAGTGCCAATAAATAGCAGGGCTTGTGGGAACCTTCTCTGAAGAGTCCTGCAGAGAGTAAGGCTGGCCTAGCGGTTCAAGCAAAGGACTAGGAGATAGGAGATCTGAATTCAGGTCACTGCCTGCTGAAGGGAAAGTTTTCCAAATGCTTGATTCTAATTCGTGGGCAGCTGTGGCACAGTGGAGTAAGGATACCTGGGCTCTCCACTGGGAATTCATTTGGCTGAGGATTGGGGTTTTACCCTCATCAGGAAGGGTCTGGTTGGCTTCACAGCTGGATAGCCCAAGAGCATCTTGTTCCCAGACAAAGCCAGGCTGGAAGAGGGTCTGAATGGGAGACCAAGACTTCCACCTCCTGTATACTGCAGCCTCGGAAACCCCCTTTGTGCCTGAGATTCAGAGCTCACTTGGTTCAGACAACAGGAAGAGCTACTGGGAGAGCCAGAGGGATGGGGAGGGCGTGGTTTGGATCTTCTGCAGTTACAGTGGAGTTAAACAGCAGTCTCACTCAACTTCTGGTGGTGTCCACACTGATCTTTACTGACCTCTCTCTCTCTCTCTCTCTCTCTCTCTCTCTCTCTCTCTCTCTCTCTCTCTCTCTGTCCTCCCCCCCTCAGATTTTCTCTGCAAACCTCAAGATGTCTCAGACCCCCAAGTCAGCTGCCAGCCAGGGCACCCCTGCACCCAACCCTGCCAGCAAGGCCACCAAGACTGGGGAGCCCAGCATGGGGTCCTACAAGGTGAGCCCCCTCTCTCCCACACACACAGATACACAGACACACATACAGGTACACACAGCACAGCACAGACACACATTGACATACACACAGCACAATGCATCAGATACACACATAGACATATAAAGATACGCTCCCTCTCTCTCTCACACACACACACACATACACACACACACACACACACACACACACACACACACACACATACACACACACACACACACACACACACACACAGACAGCACAGTCTAGTAGGACACCAACACACAGCCTCTCCCACCGCACGTTTTACAGAGCCAGTCAATCAATGTTAAATATACTCAGCCCTGCTCCTCTTCTCTCTCCCCATCTCCTCCAGATGATCGTCTACGAACAGGAGAACTTCCAGGGCCGTCACATGGAGTTCCAGAACGAGTGTGTGAACCTGTGTGACCGCGGCTTCGACAGGGTGCGCAGCGTGCGCATCGAGTGCGGGCCGTAAGTGCAATTTCATATTCCATCAAAACACATCGGATTAAAAAGGGATGGTGTAGGGATCCTTTTATCTGTGTCTGTTCGTGACAGAGAACTTCTCAACCCTATTCCTGCTCAATGTATTTCTCACACCTCTTTTATCTCCTTCCCCCCCTCCATCTCTCTCCCTCCGCCCTGCTCTCTCTCCACCCTGTCTGTGCCTCTCACCAGCTGGGTTGCCTTCGAGCAGAATAATTTCCGCGGGGAGATGTTTATCCTGGAGAAGGGAGAGTTTCCTCGCTGGGATTCCTGGTCTAACAGCTACAGGAGCGACTGCTTCATGTCCTTCCGCCCACTCCGCATGGTAAGCACCTTCTGCGCAGCGGAGTGCAGACAGGGAGAAGCTGTCCAGGGCACAAATAGCAAGACTCTTCTGATTCTTTCAAATCTCTCTGCCAGTGAGAGCACTTCACTGCAGTATTTAAATATCCACCCTACCCCCTGCAACCTACTCCCTGCACCCTACTCCCTGCACCCTGCATCCTGCACCCTGCACCTTGCACCCTGCACCCTACTCCCTACACCCTGCACCCTACCCCCTGCACCCTACTCCCTGCACCCAGCTCCCTGCACCCTGCATCTTGCAACCTACTCCCTGCACCCTGCACCCTGAAACCTACTCCCTACTACCTGCACCCTGCAACCTACTCCCTGCACCCTGCACCCTGGACCCTGCACCCGGCACCCTGCTTCCTGCACCCTGAAACCTACTCCCTGCACCCTGCACCCTGCACCCTGAAACCTACTCCCTGCACCCTGAAACCTACTCCCTGCACCCTACTCCCTGCACCCTGACCCTGTACCCTACTCCCTGTACCTTGCACCCTGCAATTTTACTTTATATGCATATAAACTAAATCACTTAAGCTTCAGTGTACTAATGTAGCTCACAACCTCTATTTCTCCCCCTACAGGACAACCAGGAGCACAAGATCTGCCTGTTCGAGTCCACTGACTTCAAGGGAAACACGATGGAGATCCACGAGGACGACGTGCCCAGCCTGTGGGCCTACGGGTTCTGTGACCGAGTGGGCAGCGTGAAGGTGCCCGGCGGAACGTGAGTCTGGGGAACTGGACTGTGCACACTGGGAGGGAGACACGGGACTGTGCCACATTACTGGCTGTACTGGGAGGGAGGCATGAGTGGTACTGGGGAGTCTCAATGTACTGGATAAATTCTAGAGGGTCCCTTGCTGAACCTGAGTATACTAGTCCGTGCAAGTTCTGGGAGACATTGGGAGTCACAGCTAGTAGAGCACTGGAATGTACTGGGGTGGGGGGGGAGGAAATCCATCCTGTGTCTACACTGCTATATATAATATAATAGGGAGCTTAATATACCCAAGAGCACTGCAGTGCAGATATAAAGAGAAGCAGTGCAGACCAGCACACTGACGCCTCTCTCTCCCTCTCTTTCCCTGCCACAGCTGGGTGGGCTACCAGTACCCTGGCTACAGAGGGTACCAGTACCTGTTTGAGTGTGGAGACTACAGGCACTGGAACGAGTGGTGCGCCTTCCAGCCCCAGATCCAGTCCATGCGCCGAGTCCGCGACATGCAGTGGCACCAGAAGGGCTGCTTCAACTTCACCACGGCCACCAAGTGAGCACTGCCCCCTGCTGGCACCTCAGACTCAACGGCTCTCAGAGATCAACAGCCACAGAGCTACCAACCGGCCAGCCAGCCAGCAGCCATTGCAGCTTTCTTTTTATTTCAAACATAACTATAGCTTGTAATGAGAAAACGGCTGTGCTGTTATAACAGGTCATTCTGTGAGCACTTGAGGTTTTATTTATTTTGTGATGCAAATAAAATGCTTTTATTGAACGGATTTAACGTGCTGAACTGGGTTTACTTCCTTCTTCTTCTTCTTCTTCTTCTTCTTCTTCTTCTTCTTCTTCTTCTTCTTCTTATTAGAATCATTATTGTGTTGGTCTCATACCAGTTAGAAACGGGCAGGTTGATCAGTCTGCCTCTCTTAGGGTTACTGTATGCTCCGTGCACACTAGGACAGTTTGGAGCAGTTCAGGCTTTTCAACTCACATCGCAATGCATTCTGGTAAGTTTGACCTGTCTCCGGTACCTTTCACAGCAGGACTACACTTACCAGAATGCACTGGGGTGTAGTCCTCGTGTACAAACAGGTAATTGACAGGGCGTCAGAGAGTGCAGCCCTGAAACAGAAGATAGAAGGGTGCAGTGTTTGAGAATCACCACTAGGGGCCGCTCTTTCTTCAAGTCCTGTATCTCCTCCCAGGCTAGCTTTGGGAAGCAGTAAGTCTGTCTTACACTGTCTCTGTGGTTGCTAACATTGCCTCCCCCCCCCCTACCCCCAAGCCTTGTACAGGGGACTTGGTTAGACTGCAGAGCTAAAGTAATTTAGTAATTAATTTAGCTCTATTTCCCCGTGTCTCGGATGCGCTTGGTTTTGCTTTGCCATCCTTAACTGCTTCACTATGCTTCACTACACGATGCTTTGCTTTCTGCATGGCATACAGACAGTACTACACGTTTATACTGAAAGGAGCAGCTCCCGTTGGCTGGAGTTCAATCTTGAAGCCTGGTCTTTATAGACAGTGCTGGGGATCTCGTTCCTTTGCGTGCAGGAGTCGTCAGACTCAAACACTGTTGTTGGTGTCTCTGGGATTGTGGAGCCTCACTGTGTAACATCTATAACAACCTACTGCTGCAGGTAGTAGCCGCAGTATAGATAATGAGCGCAGCAGCGGTGCGGAATTTAAAGAAAAATATCCGCTTTATAATACAGTAAAATAAATACAGAAAGCATGTAATAAAACACACCGCTCTATATTTATTGACAAAGAACATCATTTCTGTAAGACATCGCAGCTTTAATATTGAATTACTAACTAAAAAAAATAGTAACTAATGTTTATATTGTATATCTACAAATTAAATTTACTGTTGGACAATGACAAGTTGTAACACAAAGTAAGTTTTGCAGAATAGGGTGGTGTAGTTTTTTTTAATATAAATATATACTTTTAACATTTTTAAATAGTAGAAACATATCAAATATATACCTTTAACATTCATATCTAAATCCCCAAGCTATACGCAGACCTTCAGTGATAATTATGACATGATATGAACAATTGATGTTACAACATTGTTTAAAAAGTCATTGTAGTGAGCCGACATGACATTTATAAAAGGGTGCCACGTTTTAAGGAAGTACTGTAATTATATTTTCCTTTAAATCTGTCTGGTTGAGCCTCTCCAGCTGTATTGCATACAGCATTAGATGTTTCCATTCTGTGAAAGTCGGTCATTTTTCTGCTTTCCAGTCTAGTTTTAGTTTATTATTAAGTAACAATGATCTAATTCTGCTCGGTACTGTTGCACAGACACCCACACACACGACACTTCACCGAACCACTCTCGACTTTGCGCGTGACGTCACCGCGCAGTAATGAAGCTCCAGCACTAGCCCCGCCCCTTCGCGTAGACAGCACAGTGCAAGTACAGGGTGTTGCGGAGTGTGGTTTTAAATGTGAACATTTTATACCGTTTCTAGACTAATAATTGTTTGTAAACAATCCTGAAACAGACGGACGTCGAGTGGAAAGACAGAATAAGCTAAGGTAAGCGCGGTGGTGTTTTATATACAGTATTAACGACGCGTGTATTATATTCGGTTTTGTAGTAATTACAGCGGTAAGTTTCCTGGAGGAGGTGTGCATACATATCCTTGTGATTTGGAGATAAAAACACCGTCTCTCTTTTCTGTTAACTTCATTGTTCAGTCGCATCATTTCTGAACAGTGTAGAATCGTTCTTGTGAGAGATTCACAGTGTATGTCCTCTAATGCTTAGTTTTCTTTTTTGTTTCTGCTGGTTTTGCATGTGAAATGTAACTTGGTGCGGTACTGTCGCGTATACACACTCAGCGGAAGAACGGGCTGCTGTTACAGTGTTGCATTAAAACCCCTTTTTGACTTACAGAAAAAGAAACGCGACCTTTGTATTTATTAATAGAATTGAGAATACCCAAAATAAAACGGTTGCTCAGAACGAAACTCCCGTGATACTGACATAACTCAAGTGTGTTGCTTTAAGCAAAGCGACATACTGAATTGTAAACTTGTCGTCTCGCTGTTTCCTCTTTTGTGTGAATGCACTTGCGGGTTCAGCATATTCACATTTTACTGAGGAAGTTCTGTAAATGCATGTAAACGCCTTTCGTTGAAGAAGTAATGTTGTCGCGGTGCTGTGCAGAAAAACGAGCGCTTCTTGCATTGCCATTGCTGTAATAATGCCCTGGACTCGGTTTCTTGGCGGGTATAGGGGTACAGTTCCCGAAGCGAAGAATGTCTGTCACCTTCCTTCACAAGCTTAGCTTTCTTAGAATGAAGGAGCCCCTCCGGGAAAGCCCGCCCCTCTTCAGTGGAGCCGGGAGAACAGCGTTATACTTCAGGGCTTTGTAATCTCGTTTTTAATGAACTGTGACATGTACTCGACTTTAAATGCAATACATCACATGCTTGCTGTTTCGAAGTGGGTTTGAGTAGCTCAGTGGTTAGAGTGCTGGGCTGCAGTGTGGAAGGCAGTGGGTTTGAGTAGCTCAATGGTTAGAGTGCTGGGCTGCAGCGTGGAAGACGGTGGGTTTGAGTAGCTCAATGGTTAGAGTGCTGGGCTGCAGTGTGGAAGACGGTGGGTTTGAGTAGCTCAGTGGTTAGAGCGCTGGGCTGCAGTGTGGAAGACGGTGGGTTTGAGTAGCTCAGTGGTTAGAGTGCTGGGCTGCAGTGTGGAAGGCAGTGGGTTTGAGTAGCGCAGTGGTTAGCGCGCTGGGGTGCAGTGGGTTTGAGTAGCTCAGTGGTTAGCGCGCTGGGATGCAGTGGGTTTGAGTAGCTCAGTGGTTAGAGCGCTGGGCTGAAATTACACCTCCTAAGCTCCACCCAAGATCCAGCTGGAAATGCTTGTTTCTGTTTGTCCTGCCTCTCTCTGGAAGTGCTTGTTTGTGTTTGTCCTGCCTCGCTGTGGAAGTGCTTGTTTCTGTTTGTCCTGCCTCGCTGTGGAAGTGCTTGTTTCTGTTTGTCCTGCCTCACTCTGGAAGTGCTTGTTTCTGTTTGTCCTGCCTCGCTCTGGAAATGCTTGTTTCTGTTTGTCCTGCCTCGCTCTGGAAGTGCTTGTTTCTGTTTGTCCTGCCTTGCTCTGGAAATGCTTGTTTCTGTTTGTCCTGCCTCTCTCTGGAAGTGCTTGTTTGTGTTTGTCCTGCCTCGCTGTGGAAGTGCTTGTTTCTGTTTGTCCTGCCTCGCTCTGGAAGTGCTTGTTTCTGTTTGTCCTGCCTCACTCTGGAAGTGCTTGTTTCTGTTTGTCCTGCCTCGCTCTGGAAATGCTTGTTTCTGTTTGTCCTGCCTCGCTCTGGAAGTGCTTGTTTCTGTTTGTCCTGCCTTGCTCTGGAAATGCTTGATTCTGTTTGTCCTGCCTCGCTCTGGAAGTGCTTGTTTCTGTTTGTCCTGCCTCGCTCTGGAAGTGCTTGTTTCTGTTTGTCCTGCCTCGCTCTGGAAATGCTTGTTTCTGTTTGTCCTGCCTCGCTCTGGAAATGCTTGTTTCTGTTTGTCCTGCCTCGCTCTGGAAGTGCTTGTTTCTGTTTGTCCTGCCTCGCTCTGGAAGTGCTTGTTTCTGTTTGTCCTGCCTCGCTCTGGAAGTGCTTGTTTCTGTTTGTCCTGCCTCGCTCTTGCGTGACTCGCTCCTGTGTTTCTTTAGTTTATTTGTTTTTATTTGACACCTCCAGCCTCTTCCCCCCCCATGGAAGTTGTGGCCCTGCTGACGGAGAGACCCAGGAAAGCCGTCTGGTAGACACTGGACTGTGAGGCAGCGAGCTGGGGGACTGTCCGGAGCACAGTGCCCCACCGAGTGGAGGAATCGCACTGGAAGAGGAGCAGCGAGAGTAATGGTGAGGAAGCCCCTTGCTGTGCTCGCTAACATAGCGTTCCCTCGCTGTTCCCCTACGATCATTTACAAATTCCATCCATCCAGGGGTAGGCATGTCCACACTAACTGTGCTGTGCTGTACTTCACAAAGTCACAGATTTTATTAAATATGATTTCACACATAGAGAACACGCAGTGCCGGTTCACACATAGAGAACACGCAGTGCCGGTTCACACATAGAGAACACGCAGTGCCGGTTCACTCATAGAGAACACGCAGTGCCGGTTCACTCATAGAGAACACGCAGTGCCGGTTCACTCACAGAGAACACGCAGTGCCGGTTCACTCACAGAGAACACGCAGTGCCCTTTCACACACAGAGAACACGCAGTGCCGGTTCACTCACAGAGAACACGCAGTGCCGGTTCACTCACAGGGAACACGCAGTGCCGGTTCACTCACAGAGAACACGCAGTGCCGGTTCACACTTGGAGAACATGTGGTGTTGCTTTTCACACCTAGAGAACACAAAATGAGCAATAACAAAACTCAAAAGCACCAGAAGAAATTGGGGATGTGGCTCACTTTCTGTTGCATGAGTCGATAATTCGCAAATACGTTTCATTTCTGATTTGGCAGATGTTCATAGTACATTGTAAGTGTCCTGTACTTTACTATGGATCTTCATTGCTCTAAATTGAAAATAACAAAATAGCACGGAGGTGCATATGCGGTGTACTGCAGCTGTAAGAAATAGGTGACAGAGTGGTATACCACTCAACAGTAAGCAGTCATTAGCAGTTTATTAGAGACACTGCTTGAATGGGAAGTGGCTGCTTCCTGTTAAATTCAGAGCCACTCTTTTGCAGAATAATGCAAGTTCTTGTGCTCCCATGCTGCTGTCAGTGTGACTGTCCTGTCCTGTAAGACGGAGCTCTTCAGGCAGAATGCCCCCTGGATCATTCTTCTCGTGTGCCTTGCCATGTGGTTCTTTCTGCTACGGCACAGCGAGAGACAGTGTGGGTGTGCGTGTGCGATGCTAATGCTCAGCTTCCTCTGGCTTTGCAGTGCAAAAAAATGCACGTATGTTTTTCTTTTTGTAAGAAGCTTCTGCAAACTTAATGTTTTCCCCTTTTTGAAAGCTACAGTGTTTGTCTGAAGGTTGCACGGTTGAATTGCAGTTTCTTTGCTGCAGTGCTGTCACAGTGCTTGCTCGGGATTTCATCCTCGTAGTTAATCTGAAGCCTGTGCTGGATTCTCTTCAGTCTGCCGCTCCGTGTGGTGGAGCTGCTGTTGGCAGATGGGTTGCTTTTATTTCAGGTTCCTCGTGTGCTAGCAGCGAGCTGAGCTCTCTCAGCTGTTGGGGGAACAATTAGAAAAGAGATATTGATGTTCTGCCAGCGTAATGCAGTTGCTTGAAAACTGAGCCTCCTGAGTTTGTGTAATTTAGTGGTTGCGGTAACTGAGGGAATTAGGCCCTGCCGTCTGGGTTTATTGTGCTGGCCGTGCCAAAGCACTCCTGCGGGACGCCCCCCCCCCCGCCTGAGCTGCTTCCTCATGGGGGGCTGCTTGGGAACGGCCCATGGAAAGAGATCCGAGCACCGCTGCACACACGCTCCCCTGAAGGCTTCCCGAAAGAAGATCTTCACCTTGAAGGTCTTGCAGGCTACTCCTCCTGTAGCGCTGTCATCGTTTCAGTCTTTCGCAGAGCAATTCTGCAGACCCTCGGCCCTTTATGATAGTTTGTTTTTATTGTTTAACTAGCATGCAAGGCAGAAGCCGAATTCTGATCACTAACAGCTTCGACATGTTCACCTGTTAGTCTGACAGAATCGAGTGATAGAGTCGGGGTGGATGGGTATTGGGCTGCAGGGGTCCTGCGCTGTTTCCAGGTCCTGACGCAGCCATGTGAGTTTTTGCTGACTAGAGCCTGATTCCTGACAGCCTCACACAAGTTTTCAATAAGAAGTGTGGGCGGTCCTGCCTTAAAAGCCCTTAAAACTGCACGCTGTGTAAAACTGAAGCCTAATGTGCGTTTAGCCTGGTGACATATATATGTATATTTTTTCTCACTCTCTGGTTTCATAACCACTAAATTCACATACATGTTTGCCATATACATATGCAGGGTTGGAAATAAGATTCTCACTGCAAAGTAGTTTGATCCATTCCTGGTTTTAATATGAGTTTAATAAGACACACCTATATACTGTAGCTAATCAAGCTCATTGTAAAACCTGGAATAGGTGAAACTGCTTTGCAACAGGAGTCATTATCATCCCTATGTATGGAAGCCTGTGTGCATATGTACATTCATACTTGCATACAGAGTCAATGAAGCTCTGTCACTTCAAAAAGCTTCAGTTTTAAGTCGTGCGTGCGTGCGTGCGTGCGTGCGTGCGTGCGTGCGTGTGTGCGTGTGTGTTGGATGATGGCTCCGAGCTAGCTGTTGAAACTCATTAAGGCATTGAGCAGTAATGTATTCCTGTGTTTGTGTGAGTAATGAAGGGGTGCTCCAGTGAAAGTGCTTGTAAATGAGTTCCTGTATGCCGGAGCAGAAGCAGCTGATGGTTTTCACAGGAGCCTATTGTGCTTGAAGCAGAGGGGGGCTGCAGGGCTGTGTAATCCTATCGGCTCAGCGGGACCTGACCCCCCTGTGCCCTTTACAAGGAGCAGGAGCGAGACTCAGTCTGGGAGGAGATGAGACGAGCCAGTCCTGCAGGCCGGCTCTGTGTGTGTTTGAGCAAGAGAACCAACATTGAAACCAACGCTGCAATATTCAAATACCAATGCAACATTCGAATACCAATGCAACATTCAAATACCAATGCAATATTCGAATACCAATGCAATATTCAAATACCAATGCAATATTCGAATACCAATGCAATATTCAAATACCAATGCAATATTCAAATACCAATGCAATATTCAAATACCAATGCAATATTCAAATACCAATGCAATATTCAAATACCAATGCAATATTCAAATACCAATGCAACATTCAAATACTGGGTTTCAGTCCAGACAGGACCTCGAGGTTCTACCTTGTCTTAGCGCCGTGTGTAAACATATGAAAATAAGAACTAAAAAGGGTTGGAGGGGGGTGTGGGGGATCCCCCATCTTGCTCCCCTCTGGTCTTGAATAATGCCCCCCACCCCTCTCAGTGTTAATGAGGCCTGCCTGCTCTCTTTTCCTGGATTGATTACGGTCAGTCTAAATGGGGCAGTTGGGGTGGATTATATGCCTTGTGCAAATTGCTTTGTGTCTTGCACGGCCAACTCTGCCATTAAGCTTTCCGTTTGCGTCTTGAAGGGAGCTGCAGCCTGCCCTCATTATCAGCGGGGTCCCTTTCTGAAGCTGTCTCTGAGGAGCGAGGCCACGCTGCTGGCTGTGTCATTACAGCACTTCTTCATGCCCCATCACCGTTACATCCAGATACAGCGCCCAATGTGAAAGCACATTAGCTTTGCTACGGTCATTTGCAGCCTTTTAAGTTATTAGTCATTGCTTTTTAGATGCATCATTTTCTTTCTCTAATTCCACTGTGTGGGTGTTGCCATCAGGCCCGTGATGGTTTAGAAATGGTTTTTGTAACTCTCCTTCTAGGTCACAGGAAAGGCACTTGAGATAAGAAATGTCTTCCCCTCGAACGGGCTGCACAAACCCGACATGGCTCAGCTGATCTCTTTAAAATCTGTGCCTCCGAGCTCCGGGGTTCCCTCCTCTATTCTGTCTCTGTTCCAATCTCCAAAGATTCCAGATGAATTATTATTTTTATTATTATTATTATTATTAAGAGACATGTTATCAGTTCAGTCACACTGTTAGACTCTCTCGATGTCTTCACACACATGCTAGCAGTGCTCAGAATGTCTGATGTATTTGTAAGCTGTGCTCTGAGAGGATTGCTGTGCTCCGAGAGGAGAGAGAGGCTTCATTGTTGGGCAGGATGAACCCTTGTTACGATGGCAGGAGTGGAGAGCGCTGCTCTGAATGGGAAGGGGTCTGTGCTTGGCCAGCTCTTCGAAGCTGCTCTTTGTCATGTAACTGGGTTCTCAAGCTACTAGATTACAATTGCAAGGGACTTCGGTAAGATTTTTTTTTTTTAGCGGTCTCTTAGCAACAGAATCAGAATTGTGTTTGAGTTCTGAAACGGTTCCTTGTTTCTGATGTTTCTAACACACAGCGATTGTTCTTCACCCTGTGATCAGTTGTAAACCTGTCTTACTGAACCACACTCTCTGTATTAAGTGCCAGTTGTTTCCAGATGTGTGGTGGAAGTCCCCTGTGCTGTGCTTGGTCTCAGAGGCGAGGTAAACTCTTTTCTTGCTCAGCAGGAATCCTAGTGTGACTGTGACAGCAATCAAAGAAACCCCCCCCTGTTGTGACTTGTCTTTGTATCTTTAACTGAATCGCCGCTTGCCGGAGTGTCGCGTCCCCAGTCTGCTGGAGGATGGCTGCTGCTGCTGCTGCTGCTGTGTGAGTTTGAAATGCACTGAAGTCTGAGCCCCTGGTTCCTATGTGCTGGCTGTAAGAGGTGACTGAAGACAGCAGAGTGATTAACACACAACTGCAAGTAAAGATCGCTCTACTGAAAACGGCGTGTGCAAAACAGAGTTGATGAGGTTAAGAAGAGGATTTTCCTGGCCCTGCCTGCCCTTGTGTTGCAGTGATCCAGGAAAGCGTGTGGCTGCAGGAACACTGAGCTGTATGGCTGGCTGCAGTTCCACTGGATCACATGGTGTGCTTGATACACTTGTTGTCTCTGGAGAAGCCACACTAATTTACTCGCTGTCGTTTAAGAGGGACAAAGAGCCCCAGGAGGATAGGAGCTGCCCCCCCCCAGAGGGACCCGATTCTCCTCTCTCATTGACGCTCACTGACTGCTTTCATCTGTTATTGATCTGTCCTGGGACCAACAATCCTGTGAGCTGTACTTCATCAGTTGTTTGATTGAGTCAGCGATTGATTGATTTTATTGAATTGTTTGCTGTGACCTTCACTTGATCTAATATTTTGACATTGATTATTCAGGGGGCTGTTAATTGTGCGATGAACTGTACATTACTGCGGGGATGGAAATAAGACTCCTGTTGCAAAGCAGATCCACCCATTCCAGGTGTTCATACAAGGTCAGGTGGGTCTTATTAAACTCCTAGTAAAACCAGGAATGGATCAAACTGCTATGCAGTAAGAGTCTTCTTTCCATCCCTGTACTAGATGCAATACAACTGCTTTACTGTTTGTCGTTCATTGCCAAATGTTAATGCTGTCTACTTTCTGCAAAAAGAGGCCATGAATAGAGAGCATAGTGAAGTAATTGAGGCCGTGTGGGGTGTGGGGTGTGTGGGGTGTGTAAGTGTGGGTGTGGGGGTGTGTAGGTGTGTGGGGTGTGTAAGTGGGTGTGTGGGTGGGGGTGTGTAGGTGTGTGGGGTGGGGTGTGGGTATGGGTGTGGGGTGTGTAAGTGGGGGTGTGGGGGTGTGTAGGCTGGGTCACCTGCTGTACAGCCCCAGTGGAATCGCATGCTGCTTTTTCAAACAGAAGCGCATTCACGTCTGGCAGGAATCCCCCTCGACGCGGTCCTGTGGTTCTGGTGCTGGGGAATTCTCTGTCTGTATCTGATGAGCCGTATCTAACGTGAAATCCAAAAGGGAGACGTTTCAATACCAGCTGAATTGCTTAAGAGAGCTGGACTGCACTGGCACACTGAGATCATGTGATCAGCTCTCACAAACCACCCGCCTGTAGGCTTGGACAGGATGCCTGTGTTCAGCAGCACTCAAGTCCTTTAACCACAAAACGCTTCCCACGTGACAGCGTCTAACAGCACGCGATCAGTCACACGGGAACGCATCCCACACAAGAGCGGTTCAGCTGTGCAGTCAGTGTGGAGCTGAGCCCAGAGCTCTCTGAAGGTCATCTACTAAAACCTCCGCTTCAGCACCCAGGCATCAAATACCAAACTCCTGCTGACCAGCGCTCCAGCGCATGGGCCTGCTCTCTTCACAGCTTCACTGCCAGTCACAAGACTGCTCTTTGTGTTCTCTGGATAGTTTACTTCATTTGGATGGAGGCGTATTTAAAGTTATTGACAACTAGCTACCTTTTTTTATGAGGCATTTCAAGCATGATTTTAAAAAAAAAAAAACCTTTTGTTTAAGAAAAACAGAAATCCCTCCCCACCCCCACCCCGTCCTGTCTGGCTTAGTGTTTCAGTCTGGGTCAGTCCTCCGTGATACTGAGCGATTCAAGCTGCGCAACGAGAAACTACCAGAAGGGAAGAATCAATAAGGAGCAGCTCCCGGAGCAACAGCAAGCCCCTGGTCTGAGATGAAACTCAGTCTGGAGTGTAGGGTGGCTCCAGTCAAACAAACAGAGAGACTGACCCTGCAGTGCTGGGTTAATGAAGCCTTCGGGGGGTCAGTGAAAGGGCCCAGCTCCCCTTGCTTGCAGGAAGGGTGGGTCCTTGTGGTCGGAAATCCTCCTGCAGAAGAGATTTGGGATTTGCAGACTCTCATTATCATTCTTATTATTTTGTATTATATTTTGGAGAACAGCAGGATATTGTTTTGGGTGTAATTACACAGTTTCATATCCCCTTCAGCCACTGTGTGTAGAATTGCATCACATTACGTTTCCTATTTATGAATCTATTTTATAATCATGTTTTTTTTTCAAAGTTATGGCAGGGCAACTTCTCGAACTCCATAGAGTTCACACAAACTGTTTAAAAAATTAAATTGCATTTCAGAAATCGCTGCCAAAGGGATCTGCTTACTGAAGGGGATCTACTCAAGCAGCCTGACCTGACAAGGAAAGATGCCAGGGTACACTTGTTTTATTTTCTGTGATCTAAAGGAAACGCTCCTGGCTGCGGCTCTTTCCTATTGGTGAAGCGTCCCTGAACTCCCAGGAAGCCGGAGTCTGGGATATTCAGAGCGCGGTCAGGTGCCGAGGCAGGGATCCAGGGATAATCCTGAAAGCCAGAGGCCAGGTTGTAAAATCAATTGTGAAGCCAGTCCAGTTCAGATGGAATTGGAAGGGAGTGACATTGCTGATGTGATTTAGTGCTGGTGAGAACACACAGCGGCCTGTTCTCCACATCACTTTAGACATCCTCCAGGATTACCAGGCAGGCAGATTCACAAGGGCTTCGTTTTCCATCGCAGTCTGAAGGGGAGTTTCTGTCCAGGATGTAGGCACAGTTTAATTTCCTTCCTTGTGTTTTTGTTTTACGATAAGCGTTTTATTTACTTAGTAATATTTTTTTTTTTGTGTGTGTGTGTGATTTACAGTTTGACTCCAGGGAGGTGCAGACTTTTAAAGGTCAGCGTTTATGATTGTACTCAGGGGGGGGGGGGACATTTCTTTCCTCGCTTATTACAGATTTTGTTTTTTTAGCCAGCGTTACCTGTCACGTTCAGGAACCTAGCAGCCAACTCAGTTTGCTTCCTGTTAATGACTGAACACACCGCATAGAGCTGCTCCATTTCTTAAGTATCTTCAGCAAAGATTGAAAATATTTCTGCTAAAGATCGCCCAGGACAAAAAGAGGGACTTTCACTCATCTATTGTTATTTATATTCTGCAATTTAACATTTACTGTTGTTCAGGTAGCTATTGAAATATTTAGAAAGATTTTACCATAGATGAAAGTGATCCATTTTGAATGTGACCACACTAATTTACTGTTTTAATAAATATTATGTCTGATCATGAAATACCAATTTTAGACCGTGAAATAAGCAGATTTTCACAGTGAAAAAAATACAGCCCAGCTGATAAATATTCTTAATGTTATTCTTCTTCAATGCGGTGCAATGGCTGATCGTTCTGATGAAGGCGATGCTCTCCCTGAGGACTCGCTCTGCATCCAGACCCTGTGCTGTATGAAGGGTTGCAGTCTCAGGGCTGCGTCTCTCTTGTAATTACACACCTGGACGCACACGGCTCAAAGCAGGGAGATTGAAACCAGCCGTTTGCACTGAACTGAGACCCAGAGCAGACTCTTCTGTTGCAGGTAGTAATTGCTGTGGCTGCGCTTCACAGCACAGCCCAAGTCTTCCGGACAGGAATTTAGGGATGCCTGAAGAGTCCTCGAGTGTGCTGAGCCAGAAGATCGGGTTTAGGAAAAAAAAAAAAAACCCAAAACAACAAAGGAGGTGAAAAAGGTAACACTGCAAACGCCTTGCACTCTCCGTTTTCAGTTTGTGTTACACAAACGCAGAGCAAGGATCAGTGGTGTCAGAATAGCCCAGTATACTAAACAGAATGAAAGGCAAACCAGATGCAAGACAGAAAGAGAAAGCAAAGAGGAGAGAAATCGCGTGTGTTTATAACGTGCTCTTGTCATTTCTGTAATGACACACAATCTTGTTGAAACACTCTTACTCCAGACGTCGCCAGGGAGTGCCACTCCAGATCTCTGATCCTGGACGAGGGCGTGACGCTTCTGGCCAGGACACTGTTCCAGAGAAGCGAGTGCAGTGACAGCATGTTTGGCAGCACGGCGCTCAGCTGATACTGTGCTGGTAAGCGGCTGGATCGATGTTGGAGGAGACTTCAATCCCCATGCTGCTCACGGAGCTGAGACGCTGTGTGTTGGGCTCTTGTGGTCTACTCGCTCTCTGGAGGGTGGAAGTAATTAAAGGTCAGCACTCGGAGCCTTACCTGGATCAGGATAGAGAACAGCAAGCAGAGCTCTCTGCTTCCCTGTCAACTGGAGTGCTAGTGCTACAGCCCACCCAGAAGCAGGGTTAGCATTAAAATTACTGAACGGCAACGAAGAAACAAAGGAGCGTTTTGCGTCTTGTTAGAATTTATTGCTGTCCCTGGTGTTCCTGTTGCATTGCCTGTGTATAAGGTGCAATCTATTGAAAACATTTGTAAGTTAAGCAGCTTTGTGACACGGCCATGCGTTACAAATTAGGTACTTTAAATACAGAACAAATAGCAATGCCGTGTGGAAGCAAGGGGTCTTGATAAGAGCAAATAAGGGAGCACTTGATCTGCGTGTTGCACGGAGCAGAGCAGGAGGAGGAGTGACTCACTCTGCAGCTGTTCAGCTGGAGCAGACACCAGGCCCATCTGTCTCAGTTAAGGGATGGGAAGTCTCTTAGTTGCTGTTGGAGACAAGCTGGCAAGACAGAGGTTGTTGTAAAAATGATATTTAATGGCTTGGGGTTTACTACCTGCTTCTGTTTGGTTCTGGTGATTTACAGTAACTTGTTTTGATAGAATGATAGAAAAGCAATCTTTTAAAGTCTATAAATAAATCGTTTTTATATACCAATGCAAGTCCAGCTGCCACTTGATTAACCAAGACCTGATGATCTGAAACTCTAGACTAGCCAAAATTCATTTAGTGTAACAATGCTACGCCATGAGGAGTCTGGATAATTAAGTGTCTACTGGCCTCTTACTGAAAGCCTGGGTTTCTATTATTATTATTATTATTTATTTATTTATTTATTTCTTAGCAGACGCCCTTATCCAGGGCGACTTAGAAGATATCACATTATTTTTACATACAATTCCCCATTTATACAGTTGGGTTTTTACTGGAGCAATCTAGGTAAAGTACCTTGCTCAATATCTGAATAGCAGTGAATACAGCGTTTCATTCTCCTTGTGCAATCATTTCATTTGTACAGGTCTGCACAAAAATAAAACTAATTACATGCTGTGCTTCATCTCTGCATGAGCCCTCTTCTGTTAACTCACATGGCAATAGCAATTGATTAAACAAGGATAAGTGAAGCAACATGATCTCTCTCTCTCTCTCTCTCTCTCTCTCTCTCTCTCTCTCTCTCCCCCCCTCTCTCCTATAGATCTGCGATGGTTAGAAGCTCATCGCTGGTGGTGGGACAGTAGTGTTCAAACTCGAGTGGAGAGCCTTGTGTTTTTTGGGGTATGCGCGTCTCCACCAGGCGGGTTGCCATGGCGGCAGGCTGCGTGGCCGGCATGCTGCTGATGGCGCACGTATGCCAGCATGTGCTGGAGTGCCAGCGGGAGGAGGCGTACAGGAAGGGCTCGGGGGCGGTGATGCAGCCGGAGCAGGATGGCCTGTCGATGGTGGACTGGCAGCGAGTGGAGTACCACTACAACAAGGACATGCCGCTGATCTTCGTGGGCGGGGTCCCTCGTAGCGGCACCACCCTCATGCGGGCCATGCTGGACGCGCACCCCGAGATCCGCTGCGGGGAGGAGACCCGCATCATCCCGCGCCTGCTGGCCATGCGCCAGGCCTGGTCCAAGTCCGAGCGGGAGAAGATGAGGCTGGACGAGGCGGGAGTGACGGACCAGGTGCTGGACTCTGCGGTGCGGGCTTTCATCCTGGAGGTGATCGCCCGGCACGGAGAGCCGGCCCAGTACCTCTGCAACAAGGACCCCTTCACCCTCAAGTCCTCCCTCTACCTCTCCCACCTGTTCCCCAACTCCAGGTTCCTGCTGCTGCTCCGCGACGGCCGGGCCTCGGTGCACTCCATGATCAGCCGCAAGGTGACCATCGCCGGCTTCGACCTGAGCAGCTATCGCGACTGCCTGGTCAAGTGGAACAAGGCAGTGGAGGCCATGTACTCGCAGTGCCTGCAGGTGGGGCCGTCCCGGTGCAAGCCGGTGCACTACGAGCAGCTGGTGCTGCACCCGCGCAGCTCCATGCAGGAGATCATGCGCTTCCTGGAGATCCGCTGGGACGAGTCCGTGCTGCACCACGAGGACGCCATCGGCAAGCCTGGCGGAGTCTCCCTCTCTAAGTAAGGGGCCCGCATCACGCGCGGCCCGTTCCACGCTCCGGGTGTTACAGTCTGGAGCTCCTGCATTGGCACAGACCCTGAGAGCGTGCCGTGACACATGCATTTTTAAAGTTGTATCGCCAAAAGCTATGTGATTTCCAGAGCCCCTAATGTCGCTGTAACATGCGTACCGTGGAATGGGCCTCGTTCATTAAGGACACGCGGCTCTCGCTGTGTTGTTGCTTCTGTTTTCTGTGTAGCTTTGGTATTTTGAGTGCTCCTAGAAACCTGTCTGTCGCTCCTGAGTTTTCCTCTATGCTAACCATTCTACAGCTGACTCTATTGCTTGTATACCACAGAGGCCCCAGGAATCCTGAGTATTCTCAGCCACGTGTTTATATCCCTAATCCCAGTGTTCGTTCATGCATGCAGATTAATCTGTTTCAGGTTTAATTACACTGAGGTCTGGTGTGTCTAATTGAGGTCAGTGTAAAGTCTCCCCGGCCCCCTCAGATTGTGAGCTGAGTGAATTAGTTAAGATTCTGTTCTAGTTTCTAAGTGGATCTCTGTTGAGTGTTGTGACCGTTCTGTTGCTGGCACTGCCTCGCTCATTGTGTGTGTGTGTGTGTGTGTGTGTGTGTGCTGTTTGCTGTGCCTCTGCAGGACCGAGCGCTCCACGGACCAGGTGATCAAGCCCGTGAATCTGGAGGCGTTGTCCAAGTGGGTGGGGCACATTCCCGTGGACGTGGTGATGGACATGGCCGAGATCGCGCCCATGCTGACCCGGCTCGGGTACGACCCCAACGCCAACCCGCCCAACTACGGCAGCCCAGACCCCCTCGTGGTCAATAACACTCAGCGGGTAGGCATGGTCTCTAAAGGGTCTTCAGCAGGGCTGTAGTCAAGCTGGAACTCGCATCATAGGCGGGCAAAGTCACATGACTCGCACCTCCCACACAACTGTCTCGTGCAGTCAGCCAGTCCTCTTGATGCAATGGAAAGAGCATTAGGAACGTCTTCTGTTACCAAATGCTTCTTTAAGAAGGCTAGAAATGCTGACGAAGCCGACAGCAACAGCGCAACGAAGCCACAGGCTCCTAAATACAGTAAAGCATTGTGACGAGATGGAGAAAGACACTTTGTGGAAAGGAGATAAATGCATTGCCTATTAGAAGTGTTACTGGAAGCTCAGTGTACACATGAAATGGGAATTGGTGTAATAATTCTTGTTTAAGAAAATGTTTTAGTGGCGTTCCGCTCCCTTCAGATTTCGGACTGCACCACTTCTCGGCAGGTCTGGTCTGGGTGCAGTTCCACTCAGCTCCACTAGAGGGGGGGCTCACAGCACCAGCTGCCTAGTCTCTCAAGGCATCTATTGAGTAGCAGGGGGATTATGAAAAATAATCCTTTCGATCCTGGACAAGTAGCCAGATTACCCGTGACCAGGGAAGTGGGTTAAAGTGGCACTGTGCCAGTAGGATGTTTTGATCGGCACATCGTGAAGGGAGCTGTTAGACGTGACTTTTTCTTTGTTTTTCAGGTAAAGAAGGGAGATTTTAAAACGCCTGCCAATTTAAAAGGACAGCCTCAGGTGAGCGAGACCTGTAGCACTGTGAACACATTTCTGTGTGGGACTGTGTTTGCACACACTGATAGAAACAGCCAGCGCTGTGTTGCAATAGCAGATCCCTGCTGCTTCCTTTTCACTGCCAGACGCAAGAATCGGACAGCCTTTCAAAACCGCAAATGAATTAGTCATCGATTTTCATTGGTGGCTCTGGGTCGCTGGTGTGGTTGGTGTTTTTGTTTTTGCTAATTTGTTTTGGCTCGTCTAGGGCTTGTTAAGTAATTGTTTAGTTTATTGATTGAAAGCTGACCTGAGGCCTGACCTATTGGATTTCATGTAATTATTCATGTCTGTTTCCAGATGCAGATACCGTATCTGTATTTGTGCTTGCGTGAATCCAGGCACAGCCTCTGCAGCACACTGCAACGAGAGAAGGCTTTAGCAAGATAACAAGCCCTGTGAATTGTCAGAGCCGCGTCTCTCTGTGTCCCGAGGGGAATGGTCTGCGACTTGTTCACACTGTCTCAGTAAAGAGCTGGGGGGGTGGGGGGTGGGTGCTATTCCCAGGGGGGGTGTTCCTCTCTCTTAACAGATTTAATATTCCTGCACGTGCTCTCAGCTTCCTGAAGGGGGCGCTCTTCTGATTGTCCAGGTCAGATAGGATGAAGATGGAATCTGATAATCTTTCTTTCTGTGGTTTTAAATATCGTATTGTGGAATAGCTTAGAACCTCCTGCCAATGCTTCTCCCTCAGTCTACATTAACAAACACACACAGGTCTTATTTATACTGTGCTGCTGATTGAGTTTGAACCACACCTGTTTTTAGTGTGTTGTCTGAGCCGGTAAACACTCTCTGTGAGACCGAAGTGGATCCACTTCATTGTTTGTTTCTCGTTCCTCATTAGTATAAAACTGCACCTTTTGTAATTCAATTGCTAGAACAGCGTTTGACTTTAGGAGATCTGTGAAGCGCGTGGTTGAGGTGTCAGTGAAACCGTGCGCTCGCTTCAGAACGTCACTCTCAGATCTGGAGCTGCATGGAGGTGCTTGCCCTGGTTTCCTGTGCTGGGTGCTGCTTGATTTGTCAGCAGATAGACAGCTCACCACAGGGTTTCTGCAAAGGTGACAAAACCAAACTGACTTCTGAATGTACCTGGGGATAGTTTTGGTTTGTTTTTTCATTGAATGCAGCCACACCATTTTTCATTTCTTTTTTTCTTTTTAATTTAGTGGCTATGTATTGTTTTATTTTGCATAAAAGCTCATGAACATAGAAGTTCAGTTGAATGGAACTGTTTGAAATGTGCATCACTGCCCCCTTTAACTAACCCTGAGTCTGATGTGCATTTTGCAGGCGTTGTTGCAGAACACATCAGAGGCACAACGGTGAAGCGGGGAGGAAGCAGGTTTGTACATATCCTTTATATCTCTCTAGAGTTTGCAAGCCTATACTAAACCAAAATCACACATGTGCCATTTCTTTAACACCTTTTAATTTAGTTTAATTCAGGACAGTGCAGTTTCTTTAGTATCTTTTACATTAGTTTAATGCAGGGCAGTGCAGTTTCTTTAGTATCAGTCATGCATGCCACAATATATTTGCATTTGCACTGTCATACAGTATTTTAACTTGCAGTTATTGTGTTGTATATTTTACTTATTGAGTCACATTACAGATCAGTAAGACTGATCCATATAAGAGAGCTAAAAATCAGCAACCCCCCTCCGCGCAGGCCCCTATAAGAAGCAGCGCAGCAGTGTGCAGGGTGAGCGGCTCACACTTGTTTCTTTTCCAGAACACACACAGTCCCGAATCGCAGTGTCCGATTCCAGCCGACTGCACAGGAAGTGCAGCCCCGGCCCGGCCCACAGCACTTCCACGCAGCTGTTTGGAACGTGTGTTATTTTTAATTTCTTTTACTTTTTAAAAAAAAATTCAATCTTCATGGGAGAGAACCATCTATCACAAAGTGGACCAGAGCAGTGGACCAGCGCCTTGTGGACAGATTTCAAACACCCGTCCTGCCTCTTGCGGAGAGAAGTGCGTGTGTGCGTACGCGAGGTGTGTGCGTGCGTGCGTGTGTGTGTGTGTGTGCGTAGAGGCTGTGTGCACTCAGAGAGGCAGGAGCCCTGCCTGTGTGCTCTACACTGCACTGCCTTGCGTTTGTGAAGGACTGATCTGATTGTGTGGAGACCTCACCTGCGTGTGAGGGTTTTAAAGGTTTTTATTGTGTACAGTGTTCCTTGTGGGGTTCCCTCCCCTCTCTTCAATTTAAACCAGGGTGCTCTGAAAGGGGGAGCATTGTTAGACGGGTGTTGTTTAGGGAAATCTGAAAAGACTGTATTGTATAAATTTGTATTAAAAAAAAATAGAGAGAAACCTCCGAACCTGAAAGGCTAAGCCAGTCTCTTCTCTTCAGCTGGGCGTCCTGCAGTAAGTAAGAGTAGGTCACCCCTTTGAGAGCTGTGGAACGTTCTCGTGTCACATGACTGAAGCAGCGGGTTTCCTGTCTCATGAACGCCCCTTTCCCTGGAGTGTGTCTGTACTGCTGACATGCAGACAGACTCCAATCGCAAGACACTGACACTCATCACCCTGACATGTGTCTCTCCGGGTCATTGCATTGCCAGTCGCTTCAGAGATTGAGGCTGCTGGTGTCAGACCTGGGGGGGCAGTTTTATCTCCCTGGAGAGCAGCAACGCTGAGGCTGGCCCCCCGCTGAGCTGCTTGGAGACAATCACCACCTCGACCTCCGATAAACCTGTCTGCAGTTTTGTATTTTCTTTTTGCATTCTGACTTCGATTATAAATTCCGTATGGGAAATCAATCTAGCACGGTTAAGGATTTTTCTAAATTCCAGTATGTCTTATTTTGTGTATAGATGCCACACATACAACACGAATGAGACCTTGTTTGAGGTTATGGATCAAATAAAATCTTGTTTTGCACTAGTCAGATGTCTTGTGTGTGTTGGTTTCTGTTTTAGGGGGTACAGCTCTCTGTTTGCACCTTGTGTGAGGCACAGTGTAGCTGATGAGACAAGCGTATTGGACTGCCGGATCAAGAAGACCTTGATTTTGATGTCGTACAGCAATCTTACATTTCGTGGAAATTATGTCATGTTAAAATTTGCTGTAGCATTTAATTATTCTTATTACCTAGATATAATATCTCTCTCTCTCTATATATATATATAGTATAGGGTGCTGTGTGAGATACCAGCTGATTTTCACCCACTCAAGCTCAGTTTGGTCACTTGTAGTAAAGCCACTGATGTGAAGATCCTCTGATAACGTACAGCACTGATACCATGTTCTATATATAAACCTGTCGAGAAACAGCCTTTGAACTGATCATTGAACTGATCATTTATAACAAATCAGTTGAAACTGTGCATTGGAGAGAAGCTTGCTAGATCTGCCCCATGATGCTCTCGAGGGCTGCAAAGTGTTCCTGCGCTGGGGAGAGCGTTGCTGTGTCGATGCAGGTGAGCTGTACAGACCTGCTGAGGACCTGGGGGCACACGCTGATCCTACATTAAATGACATTGCATTCTGACAGCTGCAGCGCGTCCAAAGACATCAAGCTGTCCATATAAGGGAGAGGAGGCCACGCCCACCGCTCCCTGTTGCATATAGGCAAGGAGAGCTGGGAGCTAGCAGGATCCCCGTGAACACCGGGAGAACGAGAGAGGCTTGAGTGTAGGGAAGTGGGAAGGGAGAAAGGCTGCAGCCAGCCACACAGCTAGAGAGAGTGAGAGAGGACAGCACAGCTTCAGAGAGACTTTCCAGCGCAGTCAGGGTTCTGTACAGCGGGACGTGGTTTTGAGAAGGAATGATGAGTGACAGCGAGGAGGGTCCCTCCGGAGCGAAACCACCTTCCCAGGCAGAGAACGGGATTGGAGAGGCAGAGGCAGGAACAGGTAAGAGCTGCTGGTTAAACCGTCATTCAGGTCTCATGAGGAAAACCAATACTGTATGTGGACTGAAGAAACGCAATACATGTATGCAAGGGTCATTTGATATGCAACATATAATATAATATATACCGCAACATATTAACAAATACCTTCTCGGAGTTTACTATGGTAAAAGCATAGAAAAGTGTAATACTACACAGTAATATTGTGGTAAAGCCCAGAGAGGTATGATTGATTGAGCATGTTCAAAAATAAACAATGATAAATGCATAGTATAAGCATGTGAAAAGTGCAGCGCCATGAAAATGTAGAATGCTGCTGAGTTCCACACACAATGTTTTAGAATGCTGCTGAGATCCACACACAATGTTTTACAATGCTGCTGAGATCCACACACAATGTTTAACAATGCTGCTGAGATCCACACACAATGTTTAACAATGCTGCTGAGATCCACACACAATGTTTAACAATGCTGCTGAGATCCACACACAATGTTTTACAATGCTGCTGAGATCCACACACAATGTTTTACAATGCTGCTGAGATCCACACACAATGTTTAACAATGCTGCTGAGATCCACACACAATGTTTAACAATGCTGCTGAGATCCACACACAATGTTTTACAATGCTGCTGAGATCCACACACAATGTTTTACAATGCTGCTGAGATCCACACACAATGTTTTAGAATGCTGCTGAGATCCACACACAATGTTTAACAATGCTGCTGAGATCCACACACAATGTTTAACAATGCTGCTGAGATCCACACACAATGTTTTACAATGCTGCTGAGATCCACACACAATGTTTTAGAATGCTGCTGAGATCCACAGAGACTGTTCAGACAGAGCAGATTCCAAACACGACTCTCAGGTGTGGCTCCAGCATGGCAGCCTGGCCTTCAGACCAGCGCAGGGGGAGGGTGGCTGTGATTTAAAGGAGGACACTGCGGGCGATGGAGGGGCTAGCCTGTCTCTTGCTGTTCCAACATGATTCAATCTCTCTGAGTGGCCTCAGGGCTCAGAGCTCGTGCTGTTGTCAATGTGACACGTTGCACATTCACTGAAGGAGGGGAACCATGCAGAGCTGTTCAATATGAGATAACCGGTGAGGGGTATTAGTGTGGAGAGGGGCTGTTCTGTGAGGCGTGCTTTTGCTCATTCTGATCAAGTTTTTTGTTAGACGGGTGTTGTCAATTTTTGCTCAAGTCTGAAGTTGCTGGTCGTTATTTGCTCTTATTAAAACAGACCTGAAGTTGTAAACTGCATGTGATGCTTGATGCTTGAAGGCAAATGTTTTTCAAGGCGTCGCTTGGAGTTGAAACGGGTCCCCAGAATAAACTCTGGGAAGTGTTCACCTGTGAAGCCAGCCTGTGCGAGTCACTCAGGAGCATACGCTTCTACACTGTTCATCACAAGCTGACAGGAGCTAGAGATAGTGTTTTTAATAACTTATCCAACAATTACATTTTTCTTCTTGATGTACAGATGACCGGGCGTGCACCAATGGGAAAGAGGAGAGCCCGGAGGTTGCCGTGGGAGATGGCGAGGGGGCGGGGCTTGTCGAAGTGCAGGACGCAGCGTTTCCTGTCAAGATCCAAGTGCCGGGGGCGGAGCTGTTTGAGCTGCAGGTGGGTGGGGGTTTTCAGTCTGCTTTTCAATACAGGACAGTATAGCCTCTGGTCTCTATACCTGTCAAGCAGCAGCCAGTCTCTGATCTCCCCATGTGACTAGCTGTGTGACTCACCCGTGCAGGTGCGGTGCAGGGAGCTGGCTCAGTCACTGCTGCAGGCTCTGGGGGAGCGTGAGGAGACGTGCCAGAGGACCTGCTATTCTCTGCAGCTCCAGGGGGTGGCGCTGGACCCGCTGAGCGAGCTGGGGGCAGTGGAGGGGCTCGCACCCGGGGCTGTGCTCAGACTCATGGAAGGTAAGTGTCTGTGTAGCCCCCTCTATAGCTGCCCCTCCTGGTCCATTCCGTTAGGTCCTCCAAAGCTTCCAACCCTTTCTCTTTATGAATTTCAATTTCATTATTTTGTCAGGGTTGGCTCTTTTTAGTAAGATCTGCTGGCAATGAATGCAGCGTGTTTCACTGCATGTTGTAGCACTCAGATACTCCAATCCACGCAGTTCATGTTACTCTTGATGATGATTGAAGGGTTTATGTTTGACTGCTGGCACAGATCCTCTGGGGTAACACTGTGACCTCACCCGACCCTGCCTGTTTCATTATCTCGGGTTCTGCTCTTGACATTCTCACCGCTTCTGCACCACTCCTGTCCAGTCCTGACCTGGTTCTGACCCGTTTCCCCTCTCTCAGAGCCCTACTCTCTCCGGGACGCCCGGGTGCATGTCGCCCGCCTGCAGGAGCTGCTGCGGAGCCTGGACCCTCATGACGCCCTCCGTGGGAGGGCAGGGAGGTCCCTCAGCTTCCTGGAGAGCGTCGCCTCAGGGGGCTGCCAAGGTAGAGGGGGTGGGAGGGTGTGGAGGTAGCTGGGGGGTGTGGGGGGATTGTGAGGGGAGGTAAGTGGGTGTGGTTAGGCAAGAAAGATGTGGGCTTAAAGGGACTGCTATAGAACCGTCACTTTTAATTATTATAATCAGTGTTTATGATCCCTAGCAATTCTGCTGAGGTTGAAGGGTGGAGCTCGGACTCCACTCTTATGAACCTCTCTCAGTGCAGCTCTCCCTCCACTTCTCAGATCAGGCTGTCCCTGGAAGCAGCGGGGTGAAGCCCCGGCGACCGGGCTGTGATCCTGCTGACTGCACCCCTCCGGGACACATCCTCCCCGGGTCCAAGGACCGGCCCCTCCTCCCTCTGCAGCCAGTCAGTGCGGACAGCAAGGTACCCTGGTAGGGACGGTGTGCGGTCCAGGTGTTAAGAGGCTGGCATTGTGGTTAGAGCTGAGAGACTGAGAGTAATGTGGTCTTGTGGTAAGAGCTGAGGACTGATTATCATGCGGAATCGGAATTTGAGAAGTGTTGCTGTTTGAGAGGTTTACCTGTATAAAGGTTCTTACATGAACCCCCCCCCCCAAACCCCCTCTCTTTTGCCCAGGCCGCCCCCTGCCTGCTGGCCCTGACACTCAGCCGGTGGAGCCCGCCTCCAGGAAACAGGAAGTTACACG
Organism: Acipenser oxyrinchus oxyrinchus; assembly: GCA_030684275.1. Classification (NCBI taxonomy): domain Eukaryota; kingdom Metazoa; phylum Chordata; class Actinopteri; order Acipenseriformes; family Acipenseridae; genus Acipenser; species Acipenser oxyrinchus. The sequence goes on along the minus strand of CM060267.1, from coordinate 24,920,988 downwards.
GAGACCTGCTGTACCTGAGCGTGCGCACGGTGGAGGGGCGGAGCGCTGACATCACTTCCTGCCCGTGCGGCTTCTACATTAACCAGTCAGTACCCCTGTAGTACACACACTGGGAGTCATTCAGTACCGGGCAGATTAGCTGTAAAAAAAACAGGACCTTGAGGAGGACTGCAGTATCCAAACTGGGAAACAGTCCAGGCATCTTAGGAGCCAGCATATGGGAGGGAAGCCCAGTAGCCATCCAGGGAACTTATCTGGGTACCAGTAAGAAAAGCGAGAGGCTGTGCCACCGGGAGTGGGGTGGGCAGGTGTCTCAGGTATCTCCTCTGCTCTCCAGGTCCACGCCCGAGGAGTTTCACCCCCAAGCCGCCTCCCCCAGTCTGCTGAGCCACTCCCTCTCTGACCTGCTGGCCCAGCTCAGCCCGGCCTTCAAGAGGGGCTTCACTGCGCTGCTCCGAAAGAGGTAACCCCCCTCCCCTCGCACCTTCCCGACACCCCAGCCCCGCCAACCCTCAGGGCTGCTAGGATTGCACAGCTCTGCCTCGCCAACACTCGCTGTGCCAGCCCTGCCATAATCACTGTGTTTGTATCTCCCACAGGTTACAGCTTCACCCGCTAGAGAGAATCGGCACGCCCTACCAGACCTACAGCTGGACAGCCCCTAGTATTGTGCACAGCACAGACTGGGACTCCTGCTGCTGTGAGGAGCAGGCTCCGGGGCAGGTGGGGAGAGCCGGGGGCTATTTCTGTTTTAAAAAAAAAACATTTTGACATTAATAAGCACCTGTTTTCTGACCAGACGGAGCTGAGCTGATAAGTGTTTTCAAGGTGTGCTGGTGTGTCCTCTCTCCCCCCACAGACCCGGGACTGGAACGAGGAGCTGCAGGCGTCCCGAGAGCTTCCCCAGACCAGTCTGGCTCAGAGGCTGCTCAGAGACCAGGCGTTATTCAAGGTAGAGACCGCGCTGTACACACAGGGTTCAGTCAAAGCAATGCTACACTAGGATGGAGCTGAGCTGCAGCTGCAGGGTTCTGTGTAGTAATCTAGTGTCATCAGGGTTTGCATGTTTCATCTTGACCGCGCCTCTCTTTCTCTTCCCTCTAGGTAAATAGTGACTTCGTGTCGACGGCCGTGCGAGGGGCTGTGGCGGTGATCGACGGCGGCGCTGCGCCCCTAAACCCCAGCGAGGACCCCCGTCTGCACGTCTTCCTGTGGGGGGGCGTGTTCCTGAGCCTGGTCGGCGAGGGGGGGTCTCTGGGAGGGGAGCGGGCGGCCCGGGCGGTCCCCAGACTGGACCTGGCGGGGGTGCAGGCCTACAGCGGAGCGCAGGGGCTGCACACGCTCGCCACGGCACTGCTGGATTACCGGGGGTACCGGCTGAGCGCACAGGCCCTCGTCCCCGGCCTCCTGGAGCGAGAGGGAGACAATCGTGTCTGCTACGGCGGCTCGGACTCCGGACGCGACCCCGCTGCCACCAGGAGGTTCCTGGAGCTGCTGGGCGTGGCCGCCAAGCCGCTACGAATCCAGAGACACCGTGTCCTGCAGCCCAGCGGCTCCGAGACCACGCTGTACACGTCCGCGGACTGCAAGGGCCTCGTGGGCAACGACGGACGCTATTACATCCTAGACCTATTCAAGACCTTCCCCCCGGACCTCAATTTCCTCCCCAGGAGAGGGAGAGGAGAGGGAGGGAGAGGATGGCCCCAGGGTACACCTCTCTGGGATTCCCCCGGGAGTTCCCACACAAACTCTGCCGTCTCAGGCCTGAGCTGGTGGAGAGTTTCATCCAACACAAGTGAGTGTGTTTAAGAGTCTGACTTTTGGGTTTTCTGTCCCAGTTTCTGCTGCTGTCATGACGTGTCGTTGCCTCCCTCCTTCAGCTCTAAGCACTGCGCCACACCTACCTCTCAGCTCTGATCATAGCAGATCTCTTCCCGTTCTCGTAGGTACACTCAGTTTATGAACCTGGTGATGGAGAGAATGCAGGAGAGCCAGGAGAAGAAACATGACGATTCAGGAGAGGGAGTGGAAGGGGTCTCCCCAAAGGATGGTAAGAGAGTACCTGGGTTGAGACCCCTGTCTGCAGGAGAGGGAGCTAGAGGAAGGGACCAAGGGACCAGGAGAGAGGGGTGGAGAGATGGAGGGTGGAGAGATGGAGTCAAGCAATACTGAGGCTCCAGTAGAAGTGGGGAAGGGTTTGGTTTATGGGACATACAATACAAAGATAGTTCTTGCCCCAGTAACAGATGGTATTTTGGGGTTTCTGTGAAAATGACCCTGTATGTTGCGGGGGGCTGCGCTGGCTGACCACGGGTCTCCTGTGTGTGTGTGCTTGTCCAGCAGACCCCAGGGGAGTGGACGCAGTCCGGGCCGCCTGCAGGGACGTGGGGTCAGTGAGCAACATCGTCTTCGAGATCCGCTTCAACCCGGACGCGAGCGAGCCAGGTAGGAACCTGCAAAGCACACGGGATTGTGGGCTGTCTGGTATAATGGTCCGGATGGGAAGTTGCCCGGTCTCATCGCGGTGTGTGTCTGCCGGCAGGGGTGCGTATCCCGGACTCGGAGGGCGAGGCGCTGCGGCTGCAAAGAGGGCTGCTCAGGGAGGCCGCTGTGTTCCTGGTGACCGTGCAGATCCCAGCCTTCGTGAGGAACTATTTTATCATAAATCACTCCGCCGTCTCTGTCTGTACCGGTGACACTCTCTGTGACACTTCATCCATCTCTCTCTGTTAATGTAGCCATAAATCTGTCTGCTTTGAATGTTGCAGCAACACTGTCACAGTCTCCAATCAAGCTTGTTCTGATGGTGTTGCTTCAACTGAATCGTGCACACGTGGAAAACGCCTCCTACAAGTTTCCTGAACTTTTTCCTGAAAGCTGTCTCCCGTTTCATCGTCGACTACAGCAAGTTTTTCTTTGTCGTCCCGCCTCAGGTCTCGGACTGCCTGCACCAGCTCACAGTTCCAGTAGATGGCGCCACTCTGACTGAGGCGCTGCACCAGCGAGGGATCAACCTGTGCTACATGGGCCGGATTGCAGAGCTCATCAGCCAATCAGAGAGCAAGCAGCGTCTCCAGCATGTCTATGTAAGAACAGGAAAACAGAAATCTACTCTACCAGCTATCCAGTAGATTACAGAGAAAAGGTCATAAGGCTATTAATTATTACTTTTGTTAAAAAAAAACAACAACATTGCAGTGATTCTATAGAAACGTCCTCTGACAATGTTCTTGAGAGACTGGTGGTCTTAATATCCTGCTATAGATGGAGATTCTGCTTTAATGCAGTTCTGTATATATATGGTATTGAATGTGGCTGGGTGAGGGAGGTGTTCAGCAGGGGGTGACTGTCTCGCTTCCTCCCCGGCAGAGACTCCTGATCAGTGAGACTGTGACCCGCTCAGCCAGACGCATCCTCAACACCTACCTGCAGGTGCGAGAACCCAGGGAGACACATCACTACACCCACTCGGTCTCTCTGACTGTGTGTTTGTATTTGTCTGCGTGTGTATATACTGTGTCTTTAAGTATCTGTCTCGGTGTATATCTGTTTGTCTGTATGTATCTATCAGTGTAATACTGTCTGTGTGTCTCACTCCGGTCCTCACCTCCAGGGAGTGGAGCTGTCCAGTCTCTCCGCTGCGGTGAGTCACTTCCTGAACTGCCTGCTGTGCTCGTGCCCGTGTCCCGCTGCGCCCGCGAGCTCGGTGGAGCCAGACTGGCGCAAACGGAGATCTCGACGCAAGGGGCGCGCGGCTGGGGGGGGCAACGTGGACAGCACTACCTGGACCTCACTGACCCCCGTTGAGCTCTGGCTGCAGATCGGACTGGACGTCAGGGTGACCTTCAACCTCACCGCCATCATCGGGTCAGTCTGCAGCAGACTCTGTGCAGCAGTGCAGAAGGTTATGTCTGTATGCTTCCTACTCTAAGAGTTTTCCATTGTTCATCTCGGTGTGTTTTTGTGCTGTTAAAACCGTGTGTTTGTGTCGCAGTGACAATGTTGACCACCTGGTGGAGCTGTATGGCCTGCAGAAAGTGACCCTACTGAGGGAGATGTGTGTGAAATCTGGGATCCAGGTGGGTACTGTTATTGATAAATACATATCACTGTGTAGAGGTCAGGCTGTTCTTGATTTGATCACTGATTACCATGCAGCGATAGCCAAGGAGCACCAGCTTTCAAAAGTGCCCCACCGTCTGGGCATTGCATGAGTGGTATAAGGAATGGGAGGATGGACAGGGACTGTACTGTATATTGTGCAGCTCATCCTGGGCAGTCACCACAAACCCCCTAAATCCTTCACTGCACACTGTAACTTTTCTGCATCTCCCTCTCCCCGCCTAGCTGCTGCTCCGAGAGTACAGCCTGGACAGTCGTCAAAAGCCCCCCTTCTCCCCGGAGGACGTCCTCAATATCTTCCCCGTTGTCAAGCGCCTCGCCACGGCAACCAGCGATGGCACGCAAGTGTTCCACAGCGCCCAGGCCAGCCTGCAGCGCGGTTAGTAAGAAAGATCATCAAGGGTAAACTGCGGATAACTTCAACTGGGACTTTCTGACAGGCAAAGCAAGTGGGACCTCCGAACATTAAGGAAACTCCCCAGAACTAACCCAACTCAGATACACCAGTGCCACCTGCTGGATATTGAGAGATGACAGCTGGCTGAGCGTGTGTGTTTATTTGTGTGCAGGCTGCGTGAAGGAGGGGTACCAGCAGCTGCAGAAGGCTCTGAGTCTCTTCACAGACGTGAGTGGCCCGCTGCACCGCGACACCTGCGCCTGCCTGCACTCCCTCGCCAAGATCGCCTTCCTCAGCGGGCGGCGGGCAGAGGTACGGCATGTTCATGTTTCACAAACATGCTTTATACGAGAAGCTGCCTTTAGAAACCAACACTGTACAATATGGTCAAAACAACTGCATAACCAGACCAGGATTGTGGGTGGAATACCAGCAATTCTGTGTAGCTAATATACTGTGAATCCAATAGATGTTTGTGTGTTATTACAGGCTGTGGGAGCCCAGCGCAGGGCTGTCATCGTGAGCGAGAGAGTGCTGGGGTACGACCACCCCAACACCATCAACGAATACGTGAGCCAGTGGGAGAGTGGGGGTAAAGCATGTGGGATTGCCTCCGAGTGTGGTGTGTGTCTCTGAGTGTGGAGTGTGATTCTGTGTCTCAGTGTGTGAGTATCTCAGAGTGTGGAGTGTGATTCTGTGTCTCAGTGTGTGTGTATCTCAGAGTGTAGAGAGTGATCCTGTGTCTCAGTGTGTGTCTCAGTGTGTGTGTGTGTCTCAGAGTGTGGAGTGTGATCCTGTGTCTCAGTGTGTGAGTATCTCAGAGTGTGGAGTGTGATCCTGTGTCTCAGTGTGTGTCTCAGTGTGGAGTGTGATCCTGTGTCTCAGTATGTATCTCAGTGTGTATCTCAGTGTGGAGTGTGATCCTGTGTCTCAGTGTGTATCTCTGAGGCGGTGGTGTGTTTAATCTAGCTGTGCTCTTTCCTCTTTCCCGGCAGGTCCACCTGGCTCTGTATCAGTTCTCGGAGGGTGGCGTGACGGTGGCGCTCCGGCTGCTGTATCGTGCGCGGTACCTCCTGCTCCTGGAGCACGGCGAGGATCACCCCTACACCGCCACCCTGGACGTGAGTGAGACCCCCGGGGGTGTAGCCATCACATAGAAAACGCGTCACTGTTTCACCACTCAGAGGGGCTCCCAGGTATCTCACCCTGCCCCACTTCCCTCCGCAGAGCAATCTCGGGCTGATCCTGCAGGTGGCACTGCAGTGGGAGCCGGCTCTCCGGTTCCTGCACAGCGCTCTGGACGTCAACGTGAAGTTCCGTGGTGCCCTGAGCCTGCACTCTGCGCTCAGGTAACCCAGCGCGACACCCTCCTGTTTGGGAAGCCTTGCTCATCTGCCCTAATCCTTGTCCAGCCCCATGTTAATTTAGAGTGCCCAATTATTTGATTCCTGTATTTCTCCCCAATTTAGAATGTCAGGTTATTTTTTCCCTCACCGCAGCAATTCCCCACACAGCTCAGGAGAACTGAAGGTTTAGCGGGCGTCCTCCGATCTCGAGAGTGGATGTCAGCAAGCGCTCACTAAGCAGAATATCAATCAATTGGTAACGCAATGCTTTCTCATGTACCCACTGTAACCAGTGTAACTCCCTTCTCCCCGTAGTCACCACCTGCTGGCTCAGGCTTACTACACCAAGGGGGATTTCCGCAGCGCCGTGGCCCACGAGAGAGAGGCACACTCCGGCTACAGAGCACAGGTGAGGGGAGGACTGGCGCAAGGGAGAGAGTGAGGAGGGAAGCAGGTGGGGGAGGGGGGCAGCGAGACAGGAGCGAGGCACAGGGGTGGCCTCCTTCACACCGCTTCTCCAACTAGTTTATTTCAATGGTCTGAGGCTCTTTTGAATCTGTATTGCATTGCATTGCATTGCATTGCATTGCATTGCATTGTATTGTATTGCATTGTATTGTATTGTATTGTATTGTATTGTATTGTATTGTATTGCATTGCAGTTGGGTGACAGTCACAAGCAGACGAAGGCGAGCTCTCTGTTCCTGAGCCTCGTCACGCAGCAGGCTGTGGATTTGCAGAGATCCCTGAACGAGATCTGCAGGAGCGGCTCCGGGGCTGTGGCACCCTTGCAGGTCAGAAAGTCCACTCAGCTCTACTGTGAAAACTCCCATCACCTGCAGAGGCAAATAAACTGGAACGCTGCTCAAAGCTGAGCACTTTAGAGGCGAACAGCAAACAACAACAGGCTGGGCATTTACTACACACTTGTGGGACATGAACCAATCAACAGGGGAAAGGAGGACACGAATCCTTGAGTATTAAAAAGGCAGAACGGCAGATTTCCATGCTTGCACGTTGTTGGGTTAGACTGGCACACAGTGGTAACGCTAGCGCTGCACAGCCTGCAGTGACCGTCCCCGTTGTGTCTGTTTCAGATCTCACATCCCAGTTTGGAGGACACACTGGAACAACTGGGCTTGATCAATGGGATTCTCTGTGTCTCCGCCAGGTAAGTAATCTTAATCAGGGATGTGAAAATATCCTGCATACTGAGGCTTCATCTTGTTCCCGTGAAAAACGTTGTTTTACGCGCTAATGGGTTAACTTTGAATATACTACCATCCGGTGGTTTAATCTGTAATTGTGGTTTCTTTGTTTTTCGATAGAGCACACAGTGCCTTGTTGAAATACCTCAGGTATCGTTTCATGTAGCGATCGTGGTTTTCTCATTTCTCCCGCAGCATTAAGAGTGAGGAACCCACCAATAACAGTGATGCCACAGCGCAGCTAGAAGAGCTGGCATCCAATCAGAATAAAGAGGTCGAATTGCTGGCCAATGAGACTTCAGATACAAAAACAGATGTTCCAGCTTTCGTGCACCAAGTGGAGCTCAACACCAATGAGGAAAACAGCAAATGAAGCGCTAACCAATGGGAATGCAGATGCAGGGAGAGGCCCGCCCCTTCCAATCCAAGAAGAATTCTCATCCGATGAGGAAACAGTCATTGAAGATCTGACCAGTGAAGACAGAGGACCAGAGAAAGACATGCCAACCCCAAACCAGGAAGAAATACTACCTGATGAGAAGACAAGCCCGTCACTTGTGACCAATGGGAATAATGCAGAAACAGACACATAGCTAGAGGATCTGTGGGCCAGTCCAATCAAGATTAATATAGGCGGGCTTGAAAGCATTACTAATTAACTTGCTCATGTCAAGTTACCATACCGTGCTTAATTAACTAGTATCGGGAGTTCCTAGTTCATTAAACAGTAACTACAATTCTGTCTAAAGCTGAAATGAGGCTGTACTCTCTCTTTTTAAAATAGGACACACTTCTCTCCCTCTGATCTCTTCAACCCGTGTACCCCCAGTCCAAACAGCAGCTCTGCCAGCTCAGGCAGAGACTCTTAGACACATTCTCCATGCGCTCGCTAACTGACTGACTGCAACAGGCTGCACAAAACTGGTAGCTTCACATACGGTGGATTTATCAGAAAGGGTATTTTTATTCACAGAATGCTGATGCTGATATGTTTTCTTTATGATACAATATTTGGCTTTCCGGTGGCTTGTTTCAAATAAATAAAGAACGGTGAAAATGATGTGTTTGCACACCCGCACAATAACACACACAATCCAGGTCTATATATCCCCTTCAGTCACTGTGTGCACAATTCTATCAGGTTAAGTTTCCTATCTATATCTATTTTATAATGCATCATGTTTTTTTCAATGTTTTGGCAGGGCAACTTCTCAAACTCCATAGAGTTCACACAAAATTTCTACAAATGTAATTAAATAGGGAGAGTGTACTGCAGTTACTCCAGCACCTGCTCGCGATTGCTACCTAGTGGCGATTTAGCAGAGTAACAGCCCTCCTGGAGAGAAGCTGGCAACACCAGATGATCCACACATCTGTACCGCTTGAAGTTTTGAGAACGTTTTTGAAAAACAAAAGCTTTCTTTGTCTCAAGTCTTAGAACGGCTCTGCCCTGCAGTCTCGCACAGGAGCTCACTGCAGATCTCCACATATCTTCAGAGAGCAGCGCGCTGAGCTGCTACCTGCGCTGACCCCCCTCCGCGGCGCGGATGATCTCCAGGTCCTCCTGGTAGTCTGGCTCTGCCGGGGAGTCCCAGAGCTCCGGGGGCAGGGCGTGCAGCCTCTCCGCGGGGAAGCAGTGAACGGAGGTGTCGTTGAAGATCTCCAGGTAGCGAGGGCTGTCGGGGAACGGGACCTCCCTCACGATTCCCAGCATCTGAGCATGGCTGTTAAAGACCTGCTGGCTCTCCTGCAAACCAGCTCAGTGATCAAATAACTGACTCTCGGAGAAGGGAGGGCTTGCTACGTGCGTTTCTTCACCGTTTCCAATCGAAACAAACTATCTTAGCGGTAAAAGAAACGACACGAGCGCACTCACAGACAGTACTAGAAGAACGCGTTCTGCATGTAAAAGCTACCTGTTCTGTTTGGGCTTGGGTTAACCCTTGCAGGACACATTGCTTATATGTGAAACGGTCCTTCCAGCATTACAGAGCTCTCATGCAGCTTACCAGGGAATAAGGGCTGTTTTTAAACACTGGCATGCTGCACAATTAGAAACTATGTGCCCACAGTGTAGAAAAGGATACGTCAGAGATGTACTTGTAGTCTCTTTGCAGATCTCTCGTCAACAACCTTGGGGAAATAGATTTTAAAAAGAGGTTAGAAATCCCATACCTTAGAGACTAGGATCAAGGTCTATCTGGGCACAGGGATTTCTCAGTGGGGTCACTATAGTAATAATACACAGGGGCTCAAGACAGGGGTCACTATGGACCTGTGAAGTGACAATGCTCTGCACACACAGGGGTTCCTCAGTGTGTCGCTGTGTTTGGACAGTGCAGGTTTGGGGTGTAAGTGATAATGCTCTGCACACACAGGGGTTCCTCAGTGTGTCGCTGTGTTTGGTCAGTGCAGGTTTGGGGTGTAAGTGATAATGCTCTGCACACACAGGGGTTCCTCAGTGTGTCGCTGTGTTTGGACAGTGCAGGTTTGGGGTGTAAGTGATAATGCTCTGCACACACAGGGGTTCCTCAGTGTGTCACTGTGTTTGGTCAGTGCAGGTTTGGGGTGTAAGTGATAATGCTCTGCACACACAGAGGTTCCTCAGTGTGTCGCTGTGTTTGGACAGTGCAGGTTTGGGGTGTAAGTGATAATGCTCTGCACACACAGGGGTTCCTCAGTGTGTCGCTGTGTTTGGTCAGTGCAGGTTTGGGGTGTAAGTGATAATGCTCTGCACACACAGGGGTTCCTCAGTGTGTCGCTGTGTTTGGTCAGTGCAGGTTTGGGGTGTAAGTGATAATGCTCTGCACACACAGGGGTTCCTCAGTGTGTCGCTGTGTTTGGTCAGTGCAGGTTTGGGGTGTAAGTGATAATGCTCTGCACACACCGGGGTTCCTCAGTGTGTCGCTGTGTTTGGTCAGTGCAGGTTTGGGGTGTAAGTGATAATGCTCTGCACACACAGGGGTTCCTCAGTGTGTCGCTGTGTTTGGTCAGTGCAGGTTTGGGGTGTAAGTGATAATGCTCTGCACACACAGGGGTTCCTCAGTGTGTCGCTGTGTTTGGACAGTGCAGGTTTGGGGTGTAAGTGATAATGCTCTGCACACACAGGGGTTCCTCAGTGTGTCGCTGTGTTTGGACAGTGCAGGTTTGGGGTGTAAGTGATAATGCTCTGCACACACAGGGGTTCCTCAGTGTGTCGCTGTGTTTGGTCAGTGCAGGTTTGGGGTGTAAGTGATAATGCTCTGCACACACAGGGGTTCCTCAGTGTGTCGCTGTGTTTGGTCAGTGCAGGTTTGGGGTGTAAGTGATAATGCTCTGCACACACAGGGGTTCCTCAGTGTGTCGCTGTGTTTGGTCAGTGCAGGTTTGGGCTGTCACCTCTCTTCGATGCCATGGAAGCTGTTCCCGATGACAGTGAGCTGGGACAGGCTCCTGGCGCTCCAGTTCCTCCACAGCAGGTTGTTGTAGAGAGCCTTCCCGCAGTGGATGAGGTAGAAGAGTGTGGGTCTGTGAGCTGGCCGCTTCCCTTCCTGATAACAACGACACCACAAGCTGTACTGATCAGACTCTCTCAACACAGGGTACCTCAGAATGCCACTGTCTTACACATAAAACAACTGTGCAATAAGGACGGGCCCTTACCCAGTCATGTGTAGTAATTGTACAATTTACTGCCATCATGATCGAACTGAGAAATAACCACATTTGTGAATGATTGAATTATGAAATAATGTAATAATAATAATAATACAGTACATCCTCCTCAGTTAGTGCTCATGGCCTCTGTTCCTGAGCACAGCGATGTGTTTAAAACAACACTGGAATTCTCTCTGTTACTTGGAGACAATCCCCCTCTTATTAGTGGACGGAATCTCACCTCATTTTCGGTCAGCACTGTCATTCCGAAATCCTCAAGGATGCCGACCTCTGCGTTAGAGAACATGGGATCGTATATGTAGCACCGACTTGCAGGAATCTGATGGGAGAAGAAGCACAAACACTGCTTGAGCAGGCAAGCACATTGCCCAGTCTACTTGAACTGTATTCATGCACCGTGTTAAACAAACAAACAAACTTTCAGGGTCACTAAGAGACTATCCGATATTATTACAAAACGATTCTGTATCCCTACATACCCTCCGCCCCGCCTCCATACCTGCAGGCTCTCCAACAGCAGGAGCAGCAGGGCGAGCTGGTAGCGAGAGGAGGCACAGCTGGAGAAGCGTCCCAGTCCGTAACACACACAGTCCACAGCAGCTCCAGCACAGTCTGCTGCAGGACTGGGAGGGTCTGGTGAGGGTCCAGCACAGTTTGTTGCAGGACTGGGAGGGTCTGGTGAGGGTTCAGCACAGTCCGCTGCAGGACTGGGAGGGTCTGGTGAGGGTCCAGCACAGTCCGCTGCAGGACTGGGAGGGTCTGGTGAGGGTTCAGCACAGTCTGCTGCAGGACTGGGAGGGTCTGGTGAGGGTTCAGCACAGTCTGCTGCAGGACTGGGAGGGTCTGGTGAGGGTTCAGCACAGTCTGCTGCAGGACTGGGAGGGTCTGGTGAGGGTTCAGCACATTCTGCTGCAGGACTGGGACGGTCTGGTGAGGGTCCAGCACAGTCTGCTGCAGGACTGGGAGGGTCTGGTGAGGGACAATCTGGCTCAGTGGAGGTGACCACAGCTCCTCCTGGGGCTCCCATATCCCCTGTCTCCTCTGCTCCAGTAACAAGACTCTCCATTAGACAACCCTGAGTGAGCTCTGAAACAATACAGGAGGTATTTTAAAAACATAAAGATCATGCAAAATGAATACGTGGTCCCGTCCCATTTAATAGATCACTTAACATTAGCCATCGAATAGAACAAGACGATCACATTACCACTCTGCGACGCTCAGGTCTGCTGGAGGGAGATTAGCCACACAGACGGGTTCTTCAATCAGCAGCTCAGTGGAGTAAGACGTGCTGTTATGTGCTGTTATATTGTGTTACGTGTGGTTGTGCAGTTAGTACCAGTAGTATCTTACTTGAGCGCCCCCTGCTGTCAAGAAGAGAAATGTGTAAGGTACAGCACTGCCGTGCACACATGGGGAAGAACACTTACTTTTACACGCATCCCAAAACTCTGCAGTCCGCAGTTCATCCCTGTAAAAACAGAAATATAACTCACTACCGTGCTGTGGCTGCTGGCTGAAACTGCACACAGGTTTCCATGGGACACCCTCTCTCATGAGACACAGCATCAATCTTTATTTTATATAGCGCCTTTCATAGAGGACCACCCCGATCTGCTGCTGCACAGAAATATGACGCCCCTGTGATCAGAGGTGCTTACAGCCCTTCTGTCGGCATTAACCACCTGCATTACTAAAATACACACAAATATACAGGCCACAGGTATTGTTAATGCTGCAGTACTTCAGTAACACTGTAAAGGCACCTCTCTTTTTCCAAGTGCTTCACAGAATAATAAACACAGTATTGCAGGAGTATTCAAGGCTCACACAGCTCCCTGGATCCTCTCTTTGATTCCCTGGCTGTCCGGAGCCTCGTCCTGTCTGCTGGACCCCGGACCCTGCTGCGGCCTCCGTGCTTTACCAGCTCCTCTCCTCTTCCGGACAGTCTGCCACTCTCCCGCGTTCCCCGTCATCTTCAACACAGCGAGGAGGAGGAGGAGGAGGAGGAGGACAGGGTTACTGAGGTACAGATACAACGCGCGTTCAAGCAAAGACACACCTGGAGAAAACTAACTGGTGTTGCTTCCAGTCAATCGGGGTCCCGCTCACAACACTAAACACTACAGGTGCGCTAGGGGAGTTTTATCACTCCCTACACGCACCGTGACGGTGGGAAGTGGATTCTATGTATTTTAGGTGTCTAACCAAGCTGTGCTCTCAGGGCTCCCATATTAAACATCACAGACAGGGTTGGATGCCATGCATATACAGAACATGTTAAAAGACCACAGAACCAAAACAGTCGAATGAAAACACGGCTTTTTTTTTTTTTTTACTAGAGTACGCTTTTAAATAGAGATTACCGTGGCGTGCAGCCGGGTCAGTCAGTGTGTTTCCAGTCACTGATCCCCGATTTCACAACCTCATCCTCGCCGCCGTCGCTAAGCTCCGACAGCAACATGCGTTTTTGGTGCTACAGTCTAACACCCCCGGGCAACAGCCGTAACCCACCAACATCACTTCCTCTCTCGAAATTATTCAAAAGTTTTCTGTTATTGAATACGCTAATTTAAAAAAAAATTCTTCACCCCCAGCGACTTAGACATTTTCTAACTGAAAAGATCGGGGGTTTTCCTGCTTCCACCACGAAAAAAAAACGTTATTAACAAGCTTGTAGTGGAACATTTAATTTGCGTACATTGTTTCCGGAGGGCGGCGCGGACAGTAGCGGTACTAGTTCCTGGAAGCAGTTAGAGTTTTGTTGTTTACGTTGATTTAAAATGAACTTTAAAATAATTTGAATCGTATTTCCGTTACATTTCTTTCCGTGGATCTTGGGGGAGACTTGCTTTTTGTTTCTGTTGAAAGGCACGGAAGGATAACCGGTCAGGTATGTGAAACGTGCCCTTTCTAGTCTTGGTTGGGTTGATAATAATTTATCGCTGGTTTAGTTCTCTGCAGTCAGATACGTTAATTACAGCACGTTTCATTTTTTTAATTCGACTGTGTAACCACCATGTTAATCGCCCAGTATTTTGAAACTCGAATGCGTTATATTATTTAAACAAATCGGTTGGTGAGTGATATAGGGTCTGTAAATACAATCAAAATCATAACCCTGTCATCACCAGTTATATAACATGTAATTGCTGTGGCTGTTTACTTCATTCTACCAGAGATGGCAATAAGACTCCTATTGCATAGCAATTTCACCCATTCCAGGTTTTAATGCAAGCTTGATTAGCCACAGTGTACAGGTAACAAGCTCAGTAAACTCTTAGTAAAACCAGGAATGGATCAAACTTCTATGCAATGGGAGTCTTATTGCTATCTATTTTCCTTTAAATATTAACACTGTATAAATCTATGTGTGTATAGCATTTTATTGGCTATGAAAAACGGTGAAGAACTATTGAATAAATGATCTTACTATGAACTATGTAAACTGGCTCACCCCGCTTTTTGTCCTGCTTGGTTTTAACCACGCCGGTGTAAAATTGGAAACGTTTGACAGTCGGCTGACGTTGTGACTTCGCCCCTGCGGCGTGCTGCAGGATGTCGATGTCGCACCTGTACGGGCGCGATGAGGAGGAGGACGGAGTGGAGCTGGAGCGCTTCGAGGTCACGGACTGGGACCTTCAGAACGAGTTCAACCCAGAGCGCCGGCGCCACCGCCAGACCAAGGAGGAGGCCACCTACGGGATGTGGGCAGAGCATGACTCCGACGACGAGAGGCCCAGCTTCGGGGGCAAGAGGTACCCAGGCTTGGGGTGGGGGAGAGGGGCGGAGGGCAGGGGCTGCAGACAGTACTGGGGAGGGAAGTTCTCCTTAGTTTTTCTATGGTGTTATAAACAGTGTGTCTTCACTAGTTTATTATATTTGTTTGAAATGGGGAAAGGGGTAAGGGGACGGGGGCTGGGAGAGGCGGGTTCATATGACCCTGGAGCTGCACTCACTCGATGCTGATGTTGTGAAACTCTATGAACGGCATGCAGGTCAAAGGACTACACCGCTCCTGTGAACTTCATCAGCGCCGGGCTGCGCAAGTCTGCAGCCGAGGAGCGGGAGCAGAGGCAAAGCCAGCCGGACTCGGACGATTCCGATGACATGGACAAGGGGAAGAGGGAGGAGAGACCGAGGGAGTCGGGACCCAGGAAACTGCAGACGGTACTGGGGAGGGGCTGGGGGAAGTTCTCTTTAGTTTTTAAGTCTGTGAAGATTGTATTCACTAGCTGACTGTTATACTGTAGGTGCAGTGGCATGACACTGCGTTTGTAACTCTAAGTTTAAACAAAAGATTCCATTTGATGCTGAGGAAATCTCTGTCAGTTTGGTGGTGTTTGCACCATTTCTAAGAAACAGACACTGACCCTGCCTCTGTCCGTCTGCCTGTCTGTGTTTCACAGGGCGCGAGCTTCAAGGTATCTCAGAAGGGGTTTGTGGGCGGGCCTCGTCTGGGCCAGGATTTCGCGAACTGGGAGCGACACACCCGTGGGATCGGGCAGAAGCTGCTGGAGAAGATGGGTTACGTCCCCGGGAGGGGGCTGGGCAAGAACGCACAAGGTAACCATGCAACCCAACAACATTTTATCAGCTCTCCTTTCAGTGGGGCTCTACTGAGAGCGACAGCATAGAAATAAGAAAGAACATTTCAACTGGAAGCCTTTTACAGTGTCCAGTCAGAACGTGTGTCGCCCTGTTTAATAGTTATGGGGGCGAATGAGAATAACACACCAGTGCATACAGTCTCACCGCTGGAGGGGAGGCACAGCATAGCTTTGCCATTTCCCCACCCTGATGCACGCCGGCTGTGACCCATGGAATGAAGTTGCTTGAGCGATGGGTTCCCCTGCCATTTCGTGACCCCTCTCTGCCCCTGCAGGCATCATTAACCCCATCGAAGCGAAGGTTCGCAAGGGGAAGGGCGCGGTGGGGGCGTACGGAGCCGAGAGGACCAAGCAGTCCCTGCAGGACTTCCCCGTGGTGGACTCCGAGGAGGAGGAGGAGAAGGTAAGGGAGCAGCTAGATCTGCACAGTGTGCACTGCGCTGTCTAGATATCGTATCCCCAGCTTGCTAACTCCGTTCTTATACGATATCTGATTCGTTGATGTGTGTTTGTCTGGTTTTCTTTGTACTGACCCCTTGCTGCCCTCCCCCTTCTTCAGGATTTCCAGCAGGAGATGAGTCAGTGGCGGAGGGAGCCAGGCCAGGGCAGGAAGAAGCCTAAATACTCTTACAGGACTGTGGACGAGCTGAAAGCCAAGGGCTACGCGATGGGCAAGAGCATGGCAGCGCCACCGACAGAGCTGGCACAGGTCAAGGTGCGAGGGGACTGGGGACCACATCCGACCAATACTACAGGACCTGCTTCAAAGAGCCACCTACTGACGAAAGAAAAGGGTGTAGAATATGAAAAAGAGCTTGGCTGTTATTCAGACTCGTCCACACTACAGGGGCACCATCTGCAATCAGGACCTGCTTTCGTTTATAAGATTATAGCCTGCTTGCCTGAACTGAATATATAGGAACGTTTTGAGAAAACAGCACCTTCTGTATACATCACTGTAAAGTGAGTGTAAATATGTGAAGGTTAATTACTGTGCACACAATGGCATTTCATATTGTAGGGTTCCCATTCCAGGTGAGGGATTAGTCAGGAAGGGACTGTCTGCATCAGGTTGGGTGTATCAGCCTGCCTGTCGTTTGCTCACAGCTACACACTGACTCGCTTGTGAAGTGCACCGTTATGGAGTGGTGTTGCTCTGCCCTGCAGGTGATCGACATGACTGGACGCGAGCACAAGGTCTATTCCAGCTACAGCCAGATGAGCAACAAGCACAGCGTGCCCGAAGAGCCGCCCCTGCCCCCGGCCGGGAAGGAGCAGAAGAGCCCCGGCTTCGCACTGCCAGAGCTGGAGCACAACCTGCAGCTGCTGATAGACCTGACTGAGCAGGAGATCTTGCAGGTCAGCGGGCAGGCTAGCTACAGCCTGCCCTTCTGCTAGGCTTTGTGTGAAGCAGATAAAGGGGTGGGGGGGGGTCCTTTATCCTGTAATGCCCAAGTTTGTTTCTTTTTATTATTTTTTTTTTGTGTGTAGAAAGTTGTAGGTCTGTCATGCAAACACGTAATATATTGCACAAGAAAGATGCTATTGAGGTAGGGAAAGTATTGCGTCATACATTTTCAGTGTTTTAAACATGTTTTTTTTTTTCATGATAGAAGTTTGAACAGCTCCAAGCTTGAACACACAGAGTAGATTAATTACACACCACATGCTGAGGTCTTTGCAGAGGTCACAGAAGACTGGACTGGCTGAAGCCTCTGTCGAATGACTCTCCACTTGAAACCGAATGCACGCACGCTGTTGTAATCCTGAGTGAATGCTGGTTAAGTAGCTCCCTGTTAGCCTGCATGGCCCCTGTGCTCAGCCCTGCTCTTGTGTCCTTGTTGCAGGGAGCGCGGAGGCTGCAGCACGAGCGTGACGTGGTGGTGTCCCTGTCCCACGAGAGCGAGACGCTGGCGGAGACGCTGTCCCAGGAGGAGGGGGCGCTGGAGAGGCTGGGCCGGGTGCTGGAGCTGGTGGAGCAGAGCGAGCGCAGGCTGAGCCCGGGGCCCGGCAGCACTGAGGAGCCCCTCTCTCTGGAGGACTGCGCGCAGCTCTTTGAGAGGCTGCAGGGGGACTTCTACGAGGAGTACAAGGCGTTCGGACTGGCTGACCTGGCTGTGGCCGTGGTGCACCCCCTGCTCAAGGAGCACTTCAGGCACTGGGAGCCGCTCAAGGTCAGACTGCGTGCATCACGTCCACTGCTTATGGAAGGATTCCCATGTGCTTACCAGGGTTGGGGGTCAATTCCTGTTTTTCAATCCCAAGGATTCCCAATTCCAGTTCCCATTCCCTTTTAATCAATACCAACACATCCGTCATCAAAATGGCAATGAGCAAAATTCTGCTGAAATGAGCTTCTCACAGTGGCAATAAATTACTGGCATTGAAATCACTGTTAGTCAATTATGTTGGCTTCAAATGAAAGCAGTTGAACAGTCACAGCAAGTACTTGGCTTTAAAATATAAATTCCAGTTCCTTCAAAGGTTTAGAATCAAAATGTCCTTGATGTATAGGAGGTGTGTATCCACCGTCCACGAGCCATTATAGGCCTGTATATGAACTCTCCCTTTGGGATTAACTTGCAGGATGGGATCTATGGGATTGAGGTCATCGGCAAATGGAGGGCGCTGCTGGAGAGCGGGCAGATGGCTCACAGCCAGCCAGACATGAACGCAATGGACCCCTACCACAGGTGAGCTGGGCTTGGGGGACTGGACCACAGGTGAGCTGGGCTTGGAGGGACTGTGCCACAGGTGAGCTGGGCTTGGAGGGACTGTGCCATAGGTGAGCAGGTGTTTTAAAGGTCCCTCTGTTTCCCAGGATGTTGTGGGAGGTTTGGCTTCCCTTCGTGCGCGCCTCTGTGACTCGCTGGCAGCCCCGGAACTGCGGGCCCATGGTGGACTTCCTGGAGAGCTGGGCGCCCATCCTGCCCATCTGGATCCTGGAAAATATCCTGGAGCAGCTCATCTTCCCCAAGCTGCAGAGAGAGGTGAGGCTGACTGACAGACACACGCTGTGGCAGACGCACACACACTGAGACAGATGCATGCATCCACTGTGACAGACCGAAACACACTCACACACTGAGACCCGCACAGATGCAAACACCTGAGACGGACATATACACAGATCCACACACAGCTACCCCCACGACAGCCTCTCTCTCTCTCTCTCAGGTGGAGAGCTGGAACCCCCTGACCGACACAGTGCCCATTCACTCCTGGATCCACCCCTGGCTGCCTCTGATGCAGGCACAACTGGAGCCGCTGTACCCACCGATCCGCAGCAAGCTAGCCAGTGCCCTGCAGAAGTGGCACCCCAGCGACAGCTCTGCCAAGCTCATCCTGCAGCCCTGGAGAGACGTCTTCACGCCCGGGTCATGGGAGGCATTCATGGTGAAGAACATCGTCCCCAAGCTGGGTAAGAGGGGAGTGGGACCTGCAAACTGGGAAAGGGAAGGAGAGGAAGGGGTCCATTAACTGGGAAACCAGTTTACATATTGAGACAGAGAAAGGGGCGGAGAGTCTGTTACTGGTTAGAGGGAAAGCAGTCTCTAGAACTGGAAAGAGAGACAGTTGGATATACTGAAGGAGATGGAGAATCTGTATGAAGTATTGTGTTGAGTTGTAACCCTGTGTGCGTGTGTGTGTGTTGCTGTGTCTCCCGCAGGGCTGTGCCTCAGTGAGTTTGTGGTGAACCCTCACCAGCAGCACATGGATCCTTTCCAGTGGGTACTGGACTGGGAGGGCATGCTGTCTCCCTCCAGCCTGGTCGGCATGCTCGACAAACACTTCTTCCCAAAGTGGCTTCAGGTCAGTCGCAGCCCTTCTTTCAGGGCTCTGTCACTTTAATTACAGCCCTTCTTATCTTCTTAGGGGTTAGGAGTTTATTCTTGTGTGTCCTATTACACTTTTGAGTCTGTCTCTGTAAAATATTTAAGCCTCTGGGCCAGTATTAGCTCATGAGCTACTTTGGGGGAGAACCCGTTATTTAAATAAGTAATGCTGAGTTTGCAGACAGAACATTGTGTCCGAGTGGCTGCTGGGGGGACAGGCTTCTGAATGCAAGCCTGAATGTGCTGTCTGTGTCCCGGCAGGTGCTGTGCTCCTGGCTCAGTAACAACCCCAACTACGAGGAGATCACCAAGTGGTACCTGGGCTGGAAGTCGATGCTATCGGACGCTGTGCTGGCTCACCCCTCCATCAAGGAGAAGTTCAACGAGGCTCTGGACATCATGAACCGCTCCGTCTCCTCTGGCATCGGTCAGTCTCGCTCAGGGGAGGGCAGTGCAGTGCTGTCGAGGGGCAGGGAGTGGAGTGGACGGGAGGGGGTGGATTGCATTATAACTGTCGAAGACTGACCTACTGGTAGAACAGTTCAAATACAGATATCAGATACCCAGCAATGACTCGCTGATAAAGTATTTGTTAGTTTTGTTTGTTTATTTAAATTTACTTTTGCTATGATTATCTCACAGAGCCTTGTTTTAATGATCTAAACGCTGGGTGGTGGTGGTGGTTGGGAGACCCCCTCCCCTCTCTTGTCTGTGTGGATCTCATGCAGGTCTTTGTGTCTCCACAGGCGGGTACCTGCAGCCGGGCGCTCGGGAGAACGTCGCGTACCTCACACACACGGAGCGGCGCAAGGACTTCCAGTACGAGGCGATGCAGGAGCGCAGGGAGGCGGAGAGCGTGGCTCAGCGTGGTATCGGGGCCGCGGTCGCGGCCGCCTCCACCATCCCCACCAACTTCAAAGACCTGATCCAGGCCAAGGCCGAGGAGCACAACATCGTCTTCATGCCCGTGGTGGGCAAGCGGCACGAGGGCAAGCAGCTGTACACCTTCGGGAGGATCGTCACCTACATCGACCGTGGCGTGGTGTTCGTGCAGGGAGAGAAGACCTGGGTGCCCACCTCCCTGCAGAGCCTCATCGACATGGCCAAGTAGGGGGCGGAGCAGAGGAGGTGGCTGGAGCTGTGGCTTCAGTGCAGCTGTTCCCAACTGTGAGCATCCTAGAATTCAGGGGACCTCCAGCTCCTGGTCTTTGTTCCAACCCTGTTCTGAACTGTTTCATTGAACCAATTAAACCCCCATCCAGACCCTGGTGTAGTTTATTATCTCATAGTACCTGTTAAACCTGGAGTGGAATGGCGCTCCAGGACCGTGATTGGACACCCCTGTCCAAGAACATCACTTTTAAGAGTTCCCATGAGTTACGTCCTGTCTGTTTAATGATATAAAGAACCAATCGCTTCATTTTGTTGATTAGAGAACTTTTACGGTGCAATTTCATGTTAACAGATTTATACTTTGGAGGGATTTTCCAACCTGTTCTTGCACTTGGATTTAAAATGTGTTTTGTGATATGGAGGCAAACTATCTCAGTGACCCTACTTTGAATACACGACAATAAAGAAGAATCATTCATATTTTTGCTGAGTACTTTGGTGACAGAGTTGCATTAATACATACATGCAGTTTTCAATGCATGGAACAGATTCATATTTGTGTCTACTGTTGCTACAGTATATAGATCATTTTGAATATTAAATTCACCTGAGGACAGGTAGAAACACCCCAAACTACTCTGCAATATTACTCACTGTGTTTTATTTTTCACTTCATATATCCCCTTCAGGCACTGAGTGCACAATAGTACCATGCTTCCTGTTTGTGTATCTCTTTGATAATGCATAGGATGTTTGTTTGTTTTTTTCAAGGTTTTGGCAGGGTAACTTCTCAAATTCCCATGGAGTTCACACAAGCCATTTTAAAAAAGATTTTAAAAAATTACATTAAAAAACCTGTTACCGAAGGGGATATTGTCAGTGTTCTTTTTATTTTATTTTATTGTATTAATGAATGAATGAATGAATGAATGTGTTTGTTTTTATCAGTGTAACTCTTACAGCACCTCATTCCACTCACTGATCAAGTGGACTCAGGATCAGAAGCTGACCTCCGTTCCTTCTTGTAAAGGAGCAGCAGGTAATCTGGATTGGATTGTAATGAAAACAGAATGCGTCATTTAGAAGAGATCATACAGTCTAGATAGTAATGATGCCTTCATCAGTTTCCTTCAGTGAGAGCCACTGATCTACAATATAAGCTGTACTCTGAGTGCAGAGGCGGTGTCATTGTGATAGTTATTAAACACGGACAGTGTGCCCAATACATACTATAGAGGCAGCAGTAAAGATCACACAGCTGTGTTCCTCCAGGGGAAGGAAGGTAAGGAATTACAGCAATAGCTGATACAGAATGCAGATCAACCGTTAAAATCCTTCGCAGACATTGAAGTAAAGTAAGCTGAATGTAGCTGCTACTCCAACAGTTTTTTTTCTTCTTAAATACATCATATTTTCTTGTATTTCTACATCATAAAAAAGGCACATTATGATCCCATCCCATCCTAAAACGCTAGCTGATAAGTGCCCGGCGCTGTTTGTCCCAGGCGCCGCTCCGTACAGCCGGCCGCGCCTCACATGACTGCGGGCTTGTGAGCTGCGTTATTTGCGCCCTGGTTGGCTTAACCGGGTGGCGGTGGTAAGAATTAGCTGGGCGAACAAAGTGTAACTGAAATGCAACAATTATTCTAGAAACAAATAAACGTGGGATAGCGAGGTTAAAAAAAGGGGAAGACGGTGGAATCGACACAAACCAAGGAGGAACTGCGTCCTGAGCCAAACTCGCTTCAGACACTTTGTAAACAAACGCTGGTGCGGTTTTACAGTGTGGCGCTGGGGGCACATTTAAAAGCGGCGAGATCAACGCTGTGCATAAAAACAACCATTCAAACTCGCCGTTGAAGTCATCTGAAGCACGCAACGATGCAATAAAAATAATTGTAAGTGCGGGTATTATTGTTATTATTATTATGATTTTTTTTTTGTATTTAAGTTACGATTTTGTTTGCGGCTGTATTTGATTGTTACGGTGGGTGCGCAATACAGTTCTGCTGGCAAGACGTTTTTTAGGCACTAGTTTCATTCTGCAGCCTGTGTGCAAGTTTAGAGCTGTCAGTGTTTTAGGTAAGACACCAGACCCGTATGTCTTTCACAACCAGCCGCAGTGTAAAGTCTTGTGTTATGTAGTCTAGGCGGAGCTGCTCAGTGTGCCGGTTTCACATCATGGGAGCTTGCTATTGGGAGCATGTTTAAACCTTGAAGAGTTTTATTGTGCATTCAGATCGAATGCAGTTCGATCTCTTCACTGGGGCTGAGGAGGTCGAGTAATACAAATCGTCTTCCGCGGGAACCACCCGATAACCACAGGTCAGAATCCCCGTGCATGTGAATGGCAGCTGTGCTCGGGGTCCTTGTGGTATGACTAACGGGCTGAGTGCATGGACTGGTGCCCGTGCCACATGATCGTCAGCAGTGAGGGCCGTGCCTCAGGGGAATGGGGATCTCTGCTGGCAGCCTGGCTGCTCTCTGTTTAGCGCCTGGATGAGTTCCTGTGGGTTTCCTCAGGGAATCACTTTGTCAACGAGGTGCAATTAAATGTACCTTACTAGACCTTGTTTTGCATGTTCTGTCTAAAAATTAACCCACATGATCTAAAACCGTATTTTAAATTTAAAGTAGTTATTTATTTATTTATTTATTTATTTATTTATGCCGTTTTATTTAAAGCTGTACATCTTTTGGTATGAACCACTAAGGTTATATCTGATTTGCAAGAGGGTCCAGTGGTAATTCCTTATTATATCATCAATTCAATAAAAGCACTAACATGTCTGTCTGTTTCTCAGGCTGGCGGTTGCAAGGTGGGGTGGAGAGGAAGAGGTGGAAACGAGGACTGTGTCACAGGAAGAGGAGATGAGAACGGGAGAGAGTGAGGATGTACACAGAGTGACAGAGCTGCGGGAGAGAGGATGAACATTTAAAATTGGGGGGGGCGAAAAAAACAAAAAACAGAATTCGGTGTGGCTCAGCCATCCGAGACAAGGACTGGGAGGCAGAAGATCTGTGTTTGAATCCCAGCTCGACCAGCGTGACTGCCCTGTCATGTAACTCGCTCACAGCCAGCCCTGTACAGCACAAGAGAGGGCAAGCTTTTATAACAGTAACAATTGTGCTGCAGTAAATGGCCAGCCTGAGCGGCGTGCAGCCTCCATGGTGAGCTGCTGTTTCTGTCTGTTGGCGTCGAGATTATCCGGACTCTGTCTTGTAACTGTGATTTTTCTCATTGCTAATGCTATCTGAATTGCTGTTTCTCCAGTGCAGGCTGTCTACACGTCCTCATGCCCCCTCTTTTACCAGTTTTCAGTCTTTTTAGTCTTCTGGTCTGTTTTTTACCCTGTTAGATCTCTGTATAACTGGGTGTCCTGGAAAGTCAAATCTAGTTCATGTCAAAAGTGCAAATCAGTTGATACTGTACAGTTACAACATTAGCAGCAGGCTGTAGTTTTGCAACAGTTATTGAGAGAGAATTCAGTTCTTATGCAATGGTTTAGTTTTTCTGTCGCTCCACGACAGCAGAACAATTGAGTTAAAATGAAGAAGTCATTAGCTGGATATCCACCTGCTGTCCTTTGAGTTTTCCACCGTGTGTGTGTGTGTGTGTGTGTGTGTGTATATGTATATGTATATATATATATATATATATATATATATATATGTGTATATGTGTGTGTATGTGTGTATGTGTGTGTGTGTGTGTGTGTGTGTACAATCTAATTTTTTACTTTCTTTAAAGTGTTTCTGAATCCTCCTAACTAATTCATTTTGTTTTGGGGTTTGTTAGTTCGGTCGATCTGTTTTAAATGAAAGGACCTGATATTAGAAGACCAGATACAAGTGAGCTGCTGTTGGCCTGCCCTGCATGTTGTAACTTTTTAAAATATAGCGAATCTAAACTGTATATATCTCCTCTCTTTAGGTGGAGCTTCTTCTTCCTGTATGATGGCTCAAAGGTGAAGGGTGAGGGGGATCTGACCAGAGCAGGAATCTGTTACTTCTACCCATCTCAGGTATGCAGTTCGAGACTGGGAGGGAGGCAGTGTGGGTTTGAGCCCAGGGACTGGGACACAGTACTGTGGGAGCTGGGAGATGCTTGACTCCTTGCCCCTCTTGACTCCTCTTCCTGCCTGTCTGTCGCAGACGGTTCTCGACCAGCAGGAGGTGCTGTGTGGTCAGATCGCTGGGGTGGTGCGTTGCATCTCTGATCTCTCTCGCTCCCCGCCCCGCCTCATCCGACTCCGCAAGACCAAATTCGCTATCCGGCTCGACGGGGACTTCCTCTGGGTAGGTACAGGACCCGAGTGCGAGGGCAAGCTGGCTGGTGCTCTGACCTTTCATTCAAAGCTACAGTAACTCTCTGCCATTTCAACAGTAAACACGTTGTATAAATTATTTGTAATGTTAAATCTCAGCAGCGTTCTTCTGCTGTAGGTGCATAACCTACTCGGTCTCTCTGTATCGACTCAAACGGATGCTGTCATTTCATTGTACTTCACATGCAGCACCGTGTAATTGGATAGCGGGACTTCAGAGAATAAAGTGTCACTTTTAAGCACTGCAATAAACAGATGCGACGCCAGAGTAGAACATGGGTGCTGTGTGGAAGCCTTTCCCATGTAGGTTTAGCCCTGCTCGGAGCTGGGTTCTAGAATGCTTTGTGATTCTTGATGGATTAACCCCTCAGGCGCTGGGCTGTGTGATGGAAGTCCCTGACGTCAGCTGCTCTCGATTCCTGGATCAGCTCATCGGGCTCTTCAGGTTCTATCAGGGCTCGGTGCGACAGACATACCAGGTAAAGAAGGGGGGAGGCACACTCTTAAGAGCAGCAGTTTAAGCTGGGACTGCGTGGATTGTGACGGGATGGTTTCCCTGCAGGTTGGCTCCCGGGAGGAGCTGTCCAGAGATTGGGAGCTGTATCTGGAGCATCTCCAGCAGGGCAGCACGGAGCTCCACCAGGTCTTCAGCTCCCTGCACACCATTGACCGCACCAAGGTACAAGGGAAGGGGAGGAGGGGGAACAGCGCACTTGTCCTTTGAATGCAAAGCCCAGCCTAAGCAGGGAGAGCCCCTCTGTGTTTCCCAGAGTAGATGAAGCTCCACAGCAGCAGGCACCTTGCCTCTGCCTGCGTGCTGAGCCCCGCCCCTCTGCGCTCTGTCTTCCAGGTCGACCCTCTGCTGCTCCTCAAGGCTGCCCTCATCCTGCAGGCCTGCCAGCGCTGCCCCCTAGTGTTGGCCGGGTGTATCCTGTACAAGGGCCGGTGAGTACAGACACAGCCCACGCTGCCCATCCCGATTACTCTGCCTGCGATAGATACCCTAAAACGAATACATGCTGTCATCAGTCCAGCTCTGCTGAGCCAGCCTTGTGCAGCGTTTTGAGTTTCTAAATGCCCCTTTTCTTCCTGTAGTGTGGTCAGCACACAACTCCCCCCTGAGCTCACAGCCAAAGTGCTGGTCCGGAAGACTGATGCCAGCAGCGAGGTAACAAGCACTGTTATTATTATTATTATTATTATTATTAGCACGGGGATGGAAATAAGACTCCCATTGCATAGCGGTTTGATCCATTCCTGGTTTTGCTATGGGTTTAATCAGACACACCTGAGCTTGTTACCTGTACACTGGGGTTAATGAAGCACATATTAAACCTGGAATGGGTGAAGTTGCTATGCAATAGGAGTCTTATTTCCATACCTGTAGCATTTAGGATTCCGGGGCATGTATAATGTAGTTAGAGTAGTTACCGAGTAAAAGTGGACCCACATGTAGTTGCACAGGTATTACAGTGTAATAGCCAGGCTACCCCTGCCCTGTGGCATTGTGGGTGTTTATCCTCACAATGCTAGTCTGTGGTTTCCATGTCCCTGGGCTGACCTCTTGTGAACCTTGCCCATGTTGGTGTGCAGTTACGTTGCTGATGTTGGAGAGAAAGGACCTCCTTAGAGGTGTGCTGATTATTGTCTGGGTGTCGTTGCTTCCAGGACGCGGCTGCTGTGCGGAATGGAGACCTGGGCACAGCGGACCCCCGCCTCCCCCCCAACGTGGGGACTGTCCCAGCGTTCCTGACCCCAGGAGAGGTGGCTGAGCTGAGGCAGCACCCCATCGACTGGATGAGCAGGTACAGGAGAGGAGTACAACTTAAACCACCGGGACTGCTTTAACATTTTGAAAAATTCCTGTACCCCTGTTTTTGTTAAGGGAAGCTTGTAGTGGGAAATTTCAACCGCACACGTCGTTGTCTGTCTCTGTGTTCCAGGCTCCCTCGTTCGCCCCAGCGTGGCTCCCAGGAGAGGAAGTCCCGCCTGTCCCGAACGCTCTCCGACTGTCCGGATCCAGAGAACTGGAGTTCCAGCGCAGCCCCCTCCGAGGGGGCACGGAGCTCCACTCCCCTCTCCAGCTCTCCCCACACCCCCCTAGCGCAGACACAAGACTCTGGGGAGGGGGTCCCTAACACTCCCAACAGGCTGCTCCCCCAGGCTGACAGGGAGGGGGAGAGAGACCCATCAAACTGGGACCTGAATACAGGCGCGGGTAACAGCTCTGTCCCAGAGGAGAGGGAGTCTGCGCCCCACTCTGGACCCAGCATTGAGAACTGCACCGTCCGGTCCGAATCCCCGCTGCAGAGTAACGGGCGCGCTGAGTTCACACCAGGAGCCAACCAGGGCACTCCTCCACCTTCCCAGGATGCACCAACACCAGGGCAGCATGACGCGAGTGCCCCAAAGGAGGAGGGGGAGAGCAGTGCGAGCTGGGACTGGGTCACGGACCTGGAGGAGGGCAGCCCCCCTGAGGACCCCCTGGTGGAGGTGCAGCTGTACCTGCACAGGGTGAAGGGGCTGGTCCTCTCCCTGCTGGTGGAGCGCTCCTTCCTGGGAGACCGGGAGGCAGTGGAGGACGTGGTGAGGAAGAGAGTCAGATGTAACCATTAAACACTCAGCACTGATGAATTTAGAAATACTCAGAAGAAATGCATGGAGTTCAGAGAGCAAAAATAATCGCGCATCTGACATTGCAAAGCCAGCAGAGAGTCATCTCTCCCTTGTCTGCGATCTCCTGTTGAGCCTTTATTACAGACCATGTGTAAATAATAGATAAATACGACTCCTCTTGCATAGCAGTTTTGTGCTAGGAATTGTAACAAGCTCTTGTAAGTTGAATTAATGGCATCTTTTTTTTAATGATTCTGGTGAGCCGTGTTGCCAATGCCACCCCCTGCTGTCTCTCTGCAGTATCACAGCAGCCTGGCCTCTCTGAACGGTCTGGAGGTGCACCTGAGGGAGATGCTGTCTGAAGAGCCTCCTGCCTCGAGGGGAGCCTACAACTTCACACACTACGACTGCATCCAGAACACCCTCACCAGTAAGAGCACCCTCACCTGTCTCACTGCCTCTCTGTCGCTCTGAACTATCCTGATAGTCTCTACCTGTTCCTCAGTATTGATTTTTAGGACTTGTGCTTTTAGTTTTTTAGTTTTGTTTTGATATAGCCGCGTGGAGATGCTGTAGTTTACAACATGCAGGTGACTCTGCCCTGCTGGTCTGGCCTGGCTGCGGCTCTCGTGGGCTAAGCTGTTATTTTTTGTTTCTCGTTGTTTTGAAGCCAACGTGTCCTCGAGCAGCGGGGGTCCTCAGGAACGCAGCTTCGTCCGCGCCGCCTCCCTCCTGCATTCGGACTTCACACACTGCCCGTCCCTGCACGAGGGCATCGTCCGGTAAGACTGCACTGCGCCGCACTCTGTGTGTGTGTGTGTGTCTGTCTGACTGATTCAGCAGTGTTCATGTGTCTCTGTGTGTCTCTGGGAGTCTATATGTCTGACTGATTCAGCAGTGTTCAGGTGTCTCTGTGTGTCTCTGTGGGAGTCTGTATGTCTGTCTGATTCAGCAGTGCTCATGTGTCTCTGTGGGAGTCTATATGTCTGTCTGATTCAGCAGTGTTCGTGTGTCTCTGTGTGACTGGTTACTGAAAGCAGTCCTGTGCGCGTGTGTCTGCTTCTAGAGGCTAGTCTGTGTTTGTCTATGCTGTGTTTGGCTGTATGGTTCAGACACACACACACTCTTTCTGGACCGGACACAGTTAGCTTTTTAGTTTCGTGTGCGTGCGTGTGCGTGTTTATCCCGTGTTTGTCTTGTCCCGTGCAGGAATGCCTCCACGGCGGTGTACGGGACCCGCAACACGTCCCAGGAGACCTTCTTCCAGCAGCTGGCGTTTCCCCCGAGGAACTCGGGCGTCCCCAACCCCCAGGACAGCGCCTTCGCTCTGCCGGGGAAAGCCAAGCAGAAGCTGCTCAAGCACGGGGTCAACCTGCTGTGAGCGCGGGAGCGAATCACACTGCTGAAACACGGCAGCAACCTGGACCTGAGCCTCCTGTGAGCCAGGGAGCACAGTAACAAACACAGAACCTGCTGAGAGAGGAGACGCAAGCTGTCCTGAACAGCTGCTGTGAGACGGGAGGAGCCTGCTCCCAGTGAAGACAGTGCCAGAACCAGTATCACTGCCCACCGCATCCCAGCAGAGTGGAAACCCCTCCTCGGCATTCTTATAAACTAACCAGCACTGACCACAGCAACGCCTTTTTTATTTTTTATTATATATCTATATAATCTCTTTCCTGACAATCAATAAATGTTTGATTTGAAACGCTGCATTACAAGGCTCCGGCTTCATGTCCCAGCAACAGCAGCGGTTTGTATTCATCAGGGCCCTGTTGAGTACCGGGTTGTCGCTGTGTGCAGGACGTCAGCGGACAGGAAGGTTATTAATGCAGAGCTCAGACGAAGGCCTCAGGTTTCCACTCCGATCAGGCTCTGATGCACACAGCATAGTATAGGTGTGTTCAGATTCCTGTGGAGCTACAGTCCAGCTTCCCCTTAACATCCCAATGCCCTGATTTGCCACACACTGCGGAAATAACCCTGAAACAGGACTGTGCAATTTATTATTGGTATTATTATTTAATTATTCTGTTGCGGAAGTCCAGATCATGTAGATAATATTGCACACAGACTCTTTTGTAGTACAGTTATTTCCATTACTGGGTGCTACCTCTGGGATCCCAAATATCCCAACATTGATCACAGTTGATGAACATAGAGGCGCAGCGTCCTAACAGATCACAGATCACATGTCCGTTCTTTAAAATTGAAAAAAAATGTTGCTTTGTTTTTAACATTGTTCTTTTTCAATAATAAAGAGTGCAAATGTGATCTACTTTTTATGCTGCAACGTCTGTATGGCTTCTGAGCTTTTAGTCCATGTTTTCTGTGGTGTCTTCATTTGATCGGGCGTGCTTAAGGTATGAATCTCTGTGTCACAGTGTAGCACTGCAGGGTGTGATTGAAGACTCCCATTGCGTAGCAATTTGAGACATTCCGGTTTTTAGTGTGAGCTCCGTTAAACACGCCTGAGCTTAATTGCACACGACACGCACCTTGTTTACAGGTAACTTGCAGTTGACTCTGTGGAAGTGCTATGCAATGGGAGTCCTAAACAGACCAGCTGTGCAGAATCCCACCCAGTCTGCAGAGTGATGGATTTGTGGCCACGAGTATTTCATCTGTCTGATAGAATTATTTTCTGTAAGTTGACATTTGCATGAGCTGTGGGTGGTATAGAAACTTGATGAATCAGAACTAACCTTTCCCAGCTTTTACCCCTGAGGGGCTGTGCTGTGGATAAGGAGCTCTCCTGGGTGGGTTTGCTCAGAGCGGTGTGTGCGTGTGTCAGCGTGCCCAGGAGAGACCTAGCAGACAGGCACGACCGGTTTGGCATATTAAGCAGAATAGGAATTGCTTAATTTTACAGTTAAGTATTTGGCCGCTTGCCGCTTCTAGTTTATTTATTTTAAATGCGCTTAATGTGCTGACGTAATAACATCCGGGAAAGGTCAGGTTATTTAAGCAGAAGCCCCTCGTGGCTAAGTGCTAACTGCACCATTGCAATATTAACACCTCAAGTACAGCGGCAGTGGCAGTGCGTTTCTATCTAGTAAGAAACCAATAACGAAATAAAGTAAATTGAATTGAATTGCGACACAACGTCAGCGCTCCTGTCTAAAGAAGTGTGCGATCAGTCCCGTCTCTCTACACAAATATCAACAATTAAGCGAGGCGTGCATGGCTGATTTAAGAACTATTTTATGA
The DNA here is from genome assembly GCA_030684275.1 of Acipenser oxyrinchus oxyrinchus. Lineage (NCBI taxonomy): Eukaryota > Metazoa > Chordata > Actinopteri > Acipenseriformes > Acipenseridae > Acipenser > Acipenser oxyrinchus. The sequence goes on along the minus strand of CM060267.1, from coordinate 24,890,545 downwards.
CCTTGTAGAGGCGTTCTTTAAGTAGCTGAATGCAAACGGTATACATGTAAGCCTGTCGTGCACTTAGAACTACTGCTTTGGAAATGAGCATATTGCTGCATCGCTATTTGTTGCCGCGAGCATGACGCTGTGTATCTTCGTTTTTAATTGTTATTTTATGTTAAAGCGTTGTTTTTTTCTGCTTCCAGATTGACGTCTCTTATTTATTTGTTTGTTGTGACTGCTCGGAATACAGCAGTTAAAACCCAATGGCGCTATTGCACTAGTTTCGGGTTACATGTTCATTAGCAGAGGTGTTGAAGCGCGGTTCTCACTTTCCAGGCTATTTGTCAATGAAACATTTTGTGCTCGCTGAGTCTCTGCGGGTAATGCGCAGTAATGGCTCATTATGCGCGCATGAATGACTGCTTTTGTTAGCATAATGATGTCGGTGTTGCGGGCATTGTACCGCTAACATGACATTGTTTGGGGGGTATTAGCATTCAAATAGAGGGCTCTTCATAGTGCCTGAACAATACAGTCAAGCCTAGCTTCGGGGGCCACCGGTAGCATATATACAGACTCCAGCGTATGCATTTCTCACACGGATGATCATGATTCAAGCGCTGTGCTACTGCCTGGTTCTCCTCTCTCTCCGGTTCGCCGGGGGTCTTCCCTTTCATGCGAATAGAGGCCGCCAGATCAGCGCACTTTCTCACACAAAGGAGGAAGCGGCACTGGACGGGGCACGGAGATTTTTGGATCGAGGAGGGATTGGGGCAAGACACGGAGGGAGAGGGAGCTTTATGGACCGGCCGGGGAAAGGCGGACTAATCCGGGTGCCAACTGAGGACAGCATCAAGAGGCACCAGCAGCCCCGGTGTGTCCATATGACCGAGCCCTGGACTGTGGGGCGACCCAGCGCCGCCTCTCTCCCGGGAGACAGGCTCGTTTACCGTCTCAAAGTCCACGCCTCGTCCGCTGCGGGTCAACGCCAGCCCATCTTTCCACAGCAGCAGCTGTTCCAGTACCTGGGCAAGGTTTATCAATGCTGCAAGACCGGCTTCGTCTGCAGGAAGATTAAAGGGATCCAAGGGCGGCTAACCAGAGGTGAGATTGCATTTTCATGACCAACTTTTATTATCGCACCTGTTATTATCCTTGTTATATCGGGCCACGCTGTGAGTCGTGTGTGACCTTTTAGTATGATATTTAAATTAAATAAACTACATAAACGAATACACGGATGCCAGTTACGCATCTACGTATTCCTAAATATCAAATGCTAATGATGTATTCAATGATTTAGAGGCCCGTGCCTACGTTTCTAAAAAGAATAACTTCTTGTTTTTCTAGGACCATTACAAAATATATGTTTTTCAGAAACGTTTTTATTCAGATGTGCGAGTTCTAGTTGGAGTTAGCAGTGAGGAACTCGAATAGATGATTTACTGTGTCGTGTTAACTGTCCTCTTGGCGTGTCTCCGCGCGCAGATGCGGATCGTGGAGACGTGGAGTTCCTCGTGAACCCAGACGTGGGTGCTCTCGCGATCCAGAGAGCCGAGCTCCACGTGCAGATCTCGAACCCGGACCGGCTGCGAGTGGAACCCGTGCTGACTCTCCAACACGCGGAGAACCAGGATGCCGTGAGCTCGAGGTTAGGAACGGGGTTAATTCAACACCATTCAAGCAATATGCCATTGGGTTCTGCTAAAAAATGCGTTGCTGCACATTAGGCATAGCAAGGGGTGGTGTAGGATCACTGATAAATGACTAATGCAAATGGTATTTACTGTGTGTGTATTATTGTATAAACAAACAGCTGGACTTTACTAATGAAACACAGTTTAAAGGTCTAAATAATCTCTCCAGGATAACAAGACTCCTATTGCAAAGCAGTTTCACCCATTCCAGGTTTTACTGCGAGTTTGATTAGCTGCAGTGTACAGATAACAAGCTCAGATGTGTCTTACTAAACTCCAGGAATGGCTGAAACTGCTCTGCAATAGGAGCCTTATTTTCGTCGCTCATCTCCAGACTCTCAGAAGTGCGTTGTAAACCTGCTGCCTCCTTTTTGTTTCAGGTACGTGGGTGTGATGAGAGAGGGGGTGTCGGACCTCACCTTCCTGTTCCAGACCCTGAAAGATCTGCTGGGGCGAGGGAGCAGCCCCCAAACCCCAGAGCCGCGCAGAGAGGGGGTCCCAGCAGGAGCAGCCCAGCCGGGGAGAGCAGGGCTGCTGTCGGTGATGCAGCTCTGGGGAGAGGGGGTCTCTTTGGAGGGAGCGCAGACTTACCCACTGCGGCGGTCCGGCAGCCCTGGGGTGAGTCTGCGCAAAATGAGGGGCAGGGGCCCCTTCCCAGCACAGGGCAGCTCGCCAGAGGGCCCCGTCCCAGCACAGGGCAGCTCGCCAGAGGCCCCCACCCCAGCACAGGCATTGACTGAACTCAGCCTGACCCTCAACTGCGTCCTGGAGGAGACGCTTGTGTCCTGCGCTGAGTATGGAGTCACCATCCTCCCAGCACCCTTCATCACCATCGCCTACTAAGGGGGTGCTGTCTGGGTAGCATTGCTGTTATTGTTACTGTCAGCATGGCGGGCAGTGCTGTGTGGATTCAGTGAGAGGAGAGGCGGTTTAAAGCTCTGTAATCACAATGCAGACGAGGCCGGCTCTTTTGCATTGTGGTTAAGATGCTCGTTTGCGGTGAGTGGGGTCGTCGGGGCGCTCCCAGCATCCACCCTGTTGCAGTAGCCTGATTACTGCAAGACTGGGAGCCCAATTCCATTCTTAAGCTTGGGGGGGACGGGACGGAACACACCAGCCAGTGAAATAATGATTATTGCGAAAGAATAATATAATTTTCTTTCATAGGGATTGACTATTCAGTCTCTGTGCTATGTTCCCGTGGGCATTGCTTCACAAGAGTTGTGGTTTTTCATTTCTTTTGCTAGCTAAAATGTTAATGGGGTGAGGCCCAACGTGCGTGGAGGATCTGCCGGAGATGGAGCATTGCTAAACTGATTGTGATTCATCGGGCTGCAGAGAAGCTGTTAGTTACGTGGAGTAATTGTGTGTCATGAGAGAGAGAAATGTCTCTGAGTCATAAGCACTTCACAAAAGATATGAGTGTTAGCTATCACTATTTAATAAATGTGTTTTTTCTGGTAAATAAATAATTATAAACATACCTGAAAGATTATGAATTGTGTTAAGAATGGTTACTTTTGTATTTTTTTATTAACGCTGGTGCAGACATGCACTCCTTTTCCCCTTCAGTATTTACATTTTCAATCGTCGAAATGGACTACACTCCCACCTCTGTGTGAGAAAGGAGCTGTCAGACAGAGGGACATGCAGGTAAGAAAGCATCAAGCCGTGTCCCCAGCACCCTGCAGAGAGGACGAGGAGCTGGCAGGGGAGGCCAGCACTGTGGTTCACTCCTCAGATCCGCTCTGGACACAAAGCCAAGCAGACAGGGAGGGGAGGCGGACGCAGATTGAGAAGGGAGCTGCAGCCATATTAACTGTGGAAAGTCGTTCATCCAGATTCCATACAGTGCTGTTTTTGTTCCACCTCACGGTCATTTTTAAATAGTTGTCCCTGCCTTGTAACTTTTAAATAATATTGTAAAAAGATCAAACATTATTCTCAGTATTAACTTCATGTTGGGTCCTTAAAATTAATGCTAGTCTACAAATCGCCACACAATTCAAAGCAAACCATGAGTTTCTCTGTGTTTTTGTAGCTTTCCTGGTCTCAATAGCACAATGTGTTAAAATTCAGTGTTAGTCACAATACTGTAGGGGGGATTCTAGTGCAGCTACAATTGATTCCAGTGCAGTTACAATGGATTCTAGTGCAGTTACAATGGATTCTAGTGCAGTTACAATGGATTCTAGTGCAGTTATAATAGATTATAATGCTGTTACAATGTATTCTAGTGCAGTTACACTGTAGTTGTAGAGCAGCCCAGCCAGCTACACTGATCAGAGGTTTGTCTCAATGTACCTGTATATAAGTTTCACTGCTGTTTACTTAGTGTTGGCATGTCTTAAATTCTCTGTGCTAAACCGATACGTTTGCATGCTGTCTGAATGCGCATTATTTGAAATGATGTCCAGTCTGTGACGGCCCGGAGAACACAGTCGAGCTCCACAGATAATGTGAAGTCAGGTGTGCTGTACCGGAGAGTCCTCTCTTTCCAGGAGTGTTGGTTCAAGCAGACAATCGCTGAAACAGGTTTCTTGTCTTGGTGTTGTGTTTTATTTAATCTTCAGAATAGTGAATTCACGAAAGCATTCCAAAAGGAAACCACAGGTTTGTCTTTACAGCTCACACGCAGTGAGAACATGCTTGAAATCTAAAAGTAGGACTGCGGTGAGCGGAACTTCATATGTACTAGGCAAGGCTCTTATTAAGACAGGCAAGCGTGGAACTGGAAGAGCTTCACTGGAATGTCACTTTAGTTCTAATGGAATTACTTTAGTTCTAATGGAATTACAGGGTAACTCCTGCCTGCTGTGCAGCATTACCAGCATGCACAGCAAAGGGGGTGCAGGGTGAGCCTTGTACTAAACAAAGGGAGCACATTACCCAAGGACAGCGAGGAGCCCCGAAGCTATTTAAAAACTCAAGCTGCTTCTTTCAGTAAACTTTCAACATGTACCTTTTAAAAAGAAGGAAACCTAGAAAAAGAGTCAGCATTCTTCACATACGCTGCCAGCCAAAGCTTCATTATGACAGCCAGATAATGTGGTAATGAATAAGGATATGGCACTGCAATTTACAACAAACAGTTTATTACTGAGGAACAACGCAGAAGCAGACACACATATAGGAGACACACAGAGTAAGAACCAGCACAGGCTGGGGCACCAGCCTTTCAAACTGGTAAATGTGTGGGGGGGTGGGTGTGCATGCGAGTGGGTGAATGTTCATCCACTACACGCACAGTGGTGTGGGGGAGCCAGCTGCAGACACAGCACACACACACACAGACATCGCTGCCTCGACACCACAACCACAGGGATTACAACACAGTGAAACGGATCCGCTCCCCGCGAGGCTCACCGGAGAGTTCAATAATGCTTTTGGTCCACGTGCCCTATTCAAAATGCCGTAAGGCTGGTGCAAGCTCCTTCTGTCCGAGCTCAACATCGGACTGAAACACAGTGGTTTTTGTGGTCACTCTACCCCCCTCCCCATCCCCTATCCACTGTCCCAAACAAACGCAAGTCCGCCTCACTCGGTATGTTAAACTAATCCAGTTTCACAGTCGCCGGAGAGAAGGCTACAACACGTCGCTCCCCTCCCCTAATAACAAGGACAAGAGGTTCACTCTGTGCAGTGCTGCTTTGCTCACCATTCTCACTCTTCTAGGCTATTCATTAAACCAGCTATTCTGCTGAAACATTGATTACATTGATTTTCTTAGCAATGCAATGCAAAAAAAACCCAGCCTGCTTCTGCAGACGGAGCTTACTGAAGCCATCTGAGTGTGCCTGCATTCCCAATTTGCAGGGGTCCCAAAAGTGAATCCACGTGCTGCCTGCTGACGTCACGGGAAGCCCACAGTCCTGAGTGAATGATTCATGAATTACAGGCTGGTGCAGCGAGCACCGTGCACACTGCAAACCAGGGCAGCCCGCGCTGCTGCAGGGGTCAAACTGCACTGTGATTCTCACAGAGTCCCCAGAGCCCTACGCAAAGTCCCGAGCACATCTCACAGAGAATTTAAGCTTTTGTGCATGTTATTTTCAGTATGTGTTTGCAGCACTAAATCACCAAACAATACAAATCATCACAAATAAAAAACACTGTATAAAAATCCCGGTATGACCATTCTGAACTATAGCAGCAAGAGCAACGCAGGGGACTCTAGTAAGACGCTGACTATCACAGCCCTGTCATTTACTGCTCATGATATCCAGGTAGAATCAGGTGCCTCCTCAGTGTTAAAATCAGTGCATCACTCAATACAAAGTCACAACAGAAAGCTATTTTTCAATACACTAAGCTGTCTCACAAAGTCAAGTTATTGTGCTCTGGAATTTCAACTATTAAAAAGGATGCAGGGTAAAGACAAGCCCTGTTAAAAATCACATCGGCCCTCTCTGCCAAACCCAAAAATCTCTGCTCGTTAACACGTGTTTGCAGGAGTGTCTTCTCAGCGCTCGGATCAGCTAGTGACCGACAGAGACGATTCACACATGACAAGCCTGGGGCGTGCAGCTCCATTGAAAAACCTTCCGCACAAGCCAAGGCTGAAGAGCTCAGCCTCGTGGGGGGATTCTTGTGAGATGCTGGCAGTAGAACAAACGCCAGCACTTGGATTTAAAGGCAATGCCCTTTCTACATGTTTCATTTGTTTACCGAGCTATAAAAAGGTTCAAGGTGTTGTTTATAACCTCCCACTGCTGCAAGTCGCAGCGACAAGGCTTCAAACCGGGATGAACTGTATCGCGCTGGACGTCCAACCGCTGCGGTTTCTGTACGCACTTCTGCACCCCACCGCTGCAGCGTCAGCAAAACAGAGGCCGACTCAAACAGCTGTCCGTGTCTGCCTGCCTCACAGAGCAGTATCTAATGAGCCGAGGCACCAGATACAATTTCCGTTCTCTGTGCCTGCTGTGACACAGCGTTATCACAGCAGACAGTATCCCAGGAGCCATAGCATGTAAAGAAAGCTGTTTCACCTCCCTCCTTATGAATAAAATAAACAAACAGCAGAGAGATAGACAGATAGAGAGATAGGCAGGCAGGCAGAAAGTAACTCTACGTGGTGTGAATGGGTTTTGGGTGTGAGGATAGGAGGGCTGACGGAAGGCAGCAGGGACATTCCAATGCATCAATGCATCTCTCTCTGGGATGAGAGCAAGGATTGTTTGTGTACACAGCTTCTCAGCATCGCTACCAAATCTCAATGAAATCTCAACAGAAGACTTCCAGGAGACGGAGCCTGGAGGAGGAGGAGAGGAGAGACACGGAAACGTTTCTATCAAGACTATACAGTTTAAACAGAGCCTGGAGTCTGAATGAAGTCTGAAGACTCTCTCTGGCTCGCTCTCTTCTCTTCCATTTCATGTTCTCTCGTTCTCTCTGTTCTGGGAGTCACCGTCCCGGGGTGAAGATGTAGTCGAGGGCCTGTCTCTCTGCCGCCGCCACGTTGGGATGCCACAGGTCCACCATGAAGACCACGCGTGGGCCGTCCTCCGCACTGCCTGCACAAAACACAACCGCGCAGGTCAGCGCCACCTCATCCAGACCTGGGGTCTATGATACATAACCAGCAATAAATATATAATAAATTATATATATATATATATATATAAACAAACGGGGTCACCAAAAGCGGTTGAAAATACAAGAATAATGATCGAATGACAAAGAAACACGAAATTGAACTGTTATTACATTGAATTACAATTACACAGGTGTGCAAAGGTTCAACAACAATTGCAATTACATTGCAATTGCAATCAATTACCAACGACACAATTACAATGGTAACTGAGCCCAGCTCTGACTTCAGCCCGGCCCCACCTTTGCTGCTCTGTTGCTCCTGTTAATATTGAACTACCCTCTTCCACTCACTTCACTTCTCCTGAGCACTGCACTGGCTGTGGATCATTCAGCATGTCTGCTCCCTGTGAGGGCATCTTCTGGGACCCGCAGAGGGATGAGAAAGCTTGTTCTCAAAGGGGCTAGGTTTCATTTAAGAAATGAAAAGCCCAAAAGCAGGCTCAGGCTCTCTCAGCGTTTAACAGGAGAATCTTGCTCAGTGGGGCTGGCTGCGTTTGCTGCTCAGTCCCATGGCTGCACGCCTGCAGAGGAGGCTGGCTGTGTTTGCTGCTCAGTCCCATGGCTGCACTCCTGCAGAGGAGGCTGGCTGCGTTTGCTGCTCAGTCCCATGGCTGCACTCCTGCAGAGGAGGCTGGCTGTGTTTGCTGCTCAGTCCCATGGCTGCACGCCTGCAGAGAAGGCTGGCTGTGTTTGCTGCTCAGTCCCATGGCTGCACTCCTGCAGAGAAGGCTGGCTGTGTTTGCTGCTCAGTCCCATGGCTGCACTCCTGCAGAGGAGGCTGGCTGTTACAAGGCTGTATTGAACTCAGCCTGCATTGCAGAGGACTGGCACGAGATAGGCAGAGCAAGGAGACTGCCCACGTGAGGCTGGAATCCTGTCTCTGGATTCTCGTGGTGCATCAGGTCACAGGAACCCCTCCATGGACCTACATCCTTATCATCCTAACCAGGGTTTGGGATCAATTCCTGGTTTAAAATCAATTCCCTTTGCTTCTTAAACAATCTGAATTGATATTCAAGAGACATAATCATTGTGATTGTTCAAACTGCTTTTATTTGAAGCCGATTTAACTGACTTCAATGCAAGTGACGTGTTGCCGCTGTGAGAAGCTCATTTTAATAGAATGCTGCCGATTGCAATTTTAATCAGTGATGTGCTGGAATTGATTAAAATGAGACTGGAATTGATTAAAAGGAATTGGAAGTGAAAATCAGGGATCGATCCTGAGCCGGACCCTCCCCATGCAGGCGTGATGTTTAAATCCAGCTCCTCCATGCCTGGAGCTCCCCACAGCGACGGACTCACCTTCGTGGAAGGCAGTGTGCAGGAAGGAGTCGTCGAACAGGAGGCAGCTCCCCTGAGCCCAGCACTGGGGCTCCCCGCCCACCACCAGCTCACAGCTACTTGGGATCTTCAGCCCTGAGGGAGAGGGGGAGGTGCTGGTTTATCCACATGTTTTACAAAACAAACAGGCCCTATATCATCTGTCCACCCGTGACTATACAGAAAAAAGGACTTCTCTGCAGCTTTGAAACAGCCTTTAATTAAAAAGAAAAACACACAACAAAGACACAGAGGCACGTCTATATCTGCATTATCTACTGACCGAGTTAGAACAGATACACATTGAGGTCCCAGATTTAATAACACTGCAATTACAATTACTCAAAATGTGTTTTATGCAATGGATTTTACAGTGAATTTTCAATAATTAACTAATAAGAAAAAAACAAAACACACAGTGGCTGAACACATGTCTACTCAGCCAACGTGCGTTTAAGAATGCGTATCTAATCCCCCCCCCCCCCCTCCGTACCCAGGTGGCAGCGTATCCGCACGTTGGTGGGGCCGTAGTGCTCTGTGATGAGCGTGCCGGGGCTCAGCACAGAGAAGCAGGCGTTCCCGAACACGTTGTTCCCGATGAAGGTGCGCAGCGAGCCCAGGATGCGGTAGGCGCGGGGGCAGCGGCGGCAGTTCTGCGGCACGCTCACGCCCTGGTTCACCAGGTAGAAGGTGTGCCACTCCCCGTGGGGGGTGCTGTTCGCCTTCCAGCCCTGCGAGGGGGACAGGCTGCAGTTGGAGAACGTCTGGTGCACCGCCTCGAACTCGGCCAGCAGCACCGGCCAGCTCCGCTCCAGCAGCTCCACGTCGTGCTTCTGCGCCTCCCGGGAGAAGTAGGGGGAGGTGGGCAGGTCGGGCAGGAAGAACACCTCCGGTTTCTGGATGGAGGGGCGGCTGGCTAGGTATCGCCCCTGGTCCCGCACCCCCTTGTGCACGCGGCCCATGCCGGCCCAGGTGTAGCGCTTGGCGTACTCCTGCAGGTTGTGGTACAGCCGCTGGTTCCGCCCCTCGCTGTGGGCCGTGCAGCGGAAGCACTCTGGGGAGTGGCAGTAGGCGTATCCGTTCTGGGGCCCCTCCCCGTCGCCCCGCTCCGCGAGGAGGGAAGCGCTGGAGGGAACCAGCACTCCGGCCCTGTAGCTCCGGGGGGATGAGGCGGCCTGCTCGCGCCCCACGCGGTAGCAGTACCACACGAACAGCAGCAGCAGGCAGCTCACGGTGGCCAGGGCGCTGGCGTCGCAGTCCCGCACAGCATGCATGCCGCCAGCCACCAGGTCACGCAGTCCGTCCAGAGACCAGTCCATAGCAGGGGGGGTGGAGGTTAGAGACTGGGGGGGCTCAGGAGGCGCTGCGAGGGCTGGGTGTCAGGAAACACCAAGGGCTCACTGAAGAGGCGGGCAGGAAGCAGTAGAAATGGGGAGGGAGATGGTGTGGGTAAACCACCATAGCGATACTGGAAACCCAGGCAGGCTGGGAGTGGTGAGTGGCGGGGGTCTATCTGCCTGCTGCCACGGCGACGATCTCAGAGGTCATTGCTGAGGCTGCAAACGCAGGACCTGAAAAAAAAAACAGCAGCTAAACTGAGTGACAAAGAGCTTCAGCAAAACCAACCCCCCCTCACCCCAGGGATAGAAATAAGACTCCCATTGCATAGCAGTTTGATCCAATGCTGGTTTTACTGTGAGTTTAATAAGACACACCTGAGCTGGTTGCCTATACACTGGGGCTAATCAAGCTTGTATTTAAACCTGAGTGAAACTGCTCTGCCCAGACATCCTCTGCTGTCTGTTTAAAGCCTCGCTGACTCACACTTGCCAACGTTTCACAAAAGAATCGAGGGAAACAAAACAATGATCCCTCCAGCAGGTTGAAGAGACAAGCGAGTCACTGATGGAGGGCTCTGAACAGCATTACTATTAATGCAAATAACGCTCCAGCATTCCAGTCATTTGAACTAGGAATACAAATTCCATTCAACCACTTCTGAACACCAGCTGAACAACAATAAACACCTACAGTAGAACTGGCTGACAGCTCGGTCAAAAAAAAAAAAAAAAAAATATGGGATAACCTCACCCCCCAGATACTGCTACAAATTTAACACAGGCGTGACATTCCATGCTGACCAAATGCCCATAGCAAGTATAATCTGTGCTCAGACACACACACACACACACACACACACACACACACATATATACACCCACACACACCCACCCACACACACACACTGACACACACACACCCACACACACCCACACCCACCCACACACCCTCGCTTTATTTTATCACTAGATTTAAAAAAGCCACCAGGAAACTCTTGCAGAGATAACAGCTGAAAAGAAGACCTGTCAAAAAAAAAAACAGTCAGGCTTGTGGCTGCAGTGGAGTGTGTGTGCGTGTGTGTGTGTTTAACCTTCTCAATCAATACCATTAAGGTTATCTATCAGTCTCTCTCTCTGCAGGAGGCTACACTAACAGATGAGAGGCTCCTGCTAACACCACAGCAATGCACACTTTGTAAGTGGCTGGGATTTCTCAGTCTCAGGTGACACGACATTGAGCTGGAGGAAGGTATGTGCTCTCCATCACTGCAATGATGACACAGCCCTCTCCTCTCCTCTCCCTGTAATTGAAATGGTTAACTGTGGGAGACAAAATGCAGCCAGAACTGCCACCAACACGACGACCCAGCGTCAAGACAGGTGCTGCTGTCGCGGATTCCGATCAGTGATGAGACCATCACGAAAACGAAAAACACACACAAGCACAGCACGGGCTGTAAAATCAAACCGCAGGCACCACTTCACATTTTGGGCATGCTTGTCATTTTTATTCAACCTCTTAAAGTCGCCGGCGTCTGGCCCGGTGAATGATCTTCCACACGGACATGTTTCACAAGCAGAGGTACCTGCTAGTGCAGGGTGGCTGGCTGTCAGGCAAGCACGGGTAAATCGGGGTGGGGGTGATGATGATGGTTATGTAAGTTGGCAGTTTTAAGTTTCTGGGCAGACAGATACATTTCGATCTGGTAATAATACACATACACAGACAGCGGTGCGCCAGGAACGGCTAGTGACCCCGCAGGGCACGGTCTAAAATGTGATATTAGATTCATGTTATTATTTGAAATGCAGCACGCAGCTGTTCTGTCGTTTGTCTCTGTGTATCGAGCATGCGAGCAGGCACAAATACCGAATTATTTATTGCTAGGGATTATTATTTGAACTACAGTAACACCACGCTTACCGAGAAATATTCCATCTCATCTAAAAATAATAATAAAAAATATTACACAAAACATACATGTTAAGAAACAAAACAACACGCATACGCGTGCAGTTAAAAAATCCTCAACATGTTTACTTCAAAAATAAATAAATAAATAAATAAATAAATAAATAAATAAATAAATACAAACTGATATTGATAATAACAGCCAGGTGGAATTCGAATGCTAGGGTGGCTGACATTGAAACACGCTGTCTGTAGGATAACGTTAGTATTTTATTCAAAAGGCGAATATTTACTTACCAGATGGATTGTTTCCTTCTAGGATCAAATGCATACACGCAGTTGTCTGAATCTCAAATCTCTCGCCCAAGCCAGTTCTGTACCTACACTAGATCTCTGGTGCAACAGATCCGACAAACACCGCCGCCAAGCCGGAGACGCTTCATTTTGTAGTCTCTAGTAATAATAATATGCATGACGATGCAGCGCAGCCTCCACCCCTCTCTCCCTACACACAGCTGCCACTAGCCGTGCCACACTGCAGCGCGCCCCGTCACTATCTCTGCAATCACCGGCGCTGAGGAACCATGCGGCTGTCTCTGATTCACTCCACCCCAGCTTTTCCTACAAACTACAAGCACTTGAACAGCATGCAGATAGTATTTAGTTAGAGAAATAACGCGCAACCACCCTTGTGCCCCCACGCCTAACCTACCTGCAGCATCCTCAGCATAGCTGTACACGTGACGTCACCGCCTGACTATAAATGCGACGACCTGATGCGCGCAAGGTATCCCTGGGAATTGGAGTCTGTGGCTTACTAAAAAAAAAAAAAATCATGCAGTTTTTAAGCGCTACAGATTTTCTTTAAAACAAGTCATGCATTTATTTCGCATGGAATTTTAATTCTGAAGAATACTATGTTTGTCCACGGCAGGCAGGGTAGGCAGAAAGAAGCGGTTATGATTTTTGTTTTTGTTTTGTTTTAAAGACTACAAATCCCGACGTTCCCTGCGAAATGACTGTGGGAAAGCTGCCACGCTGTGACGTGTCTTGTTAAAGCGACACCTAGTGGCGGTCAGAGCATTTTACAAAGGGCTTGCGCAGGACTGACGTCACTGCCTCTCTGCTGTGCTGGAAAGCCTCACGGTGAATGAGCGCCCAACAGCATGTTCAATGTGATTGATTTCTGAGCTGCTTTCTTCAACAGCTGATCCATCAGAGCACTGAATTCCATCATCACAACATCAACTGGCTTTCTAGTGTGTTTACATGTCCTGCAGTATTGCAAGCAGACTGATTTGATATCAGTTGCTATCTTAGTAAGTTTCCAGTTATTAATTCCAGTATACAAATGTTACACACATAGCTTTTAAAGATTGATCATTTCTGTACCCTGGGTGGAAAACATCCCCCCACAACTACTTACTTTACAGCTGTGCCGAGTCACAGTGTCCTCCAGTGAGCTCCTAGTATTTGTTTAACCTTCACTGACCCACAATCCCATGCCCTTTGCCATGTTTCACACAAGACACACGCACACGCACACGCACACGCACACGCACACACAGAGACACACACACAACTTTTTTTTTTTACCATTTATTTAGGGAAATCTGTAACGTTCATTTTATGAAAATTTACATTACAAGGCATAAAGCAACACATACATCAAAATAATATTTCTTTCTTTTTTTAATATAATATAATACTGTGTTATCAGAACTACAACATACTGTTACTAAAAGCTGCTGTACAAATCTGTCAAAATGAACAAAGTGCTGAGGAATGTTTCAACAGTATCCCAACTCACTGTATCAGCACCCGAATCAGTGAGGGGCACACAGGCAGGCTGGAGACAGCATTGAGATCTCTGTCAGATTATCCTGGACCCACATTTCTGAAAGGAAGTCATACAAATCCTTCTACTGAAATCAATAAACAACATCATAATCAATGCACTGAATTATAGTTCTGTTTTTCATTTTTTTTTTAAATTTTATTTACATTTTTGCTACTTTCAGAAAACATAAAGAAACGATGCCCTTTGATTTGAAATTCCAGTGAATGTTTTAATATATTCTACCAGGTACCCCTTTCATCGCGTTTCCAAAAGCCTATCCCTAGCGTTTAACAAGGTCCTCTGTTAATAAGCAGTGGCTTGAAGAATGACATCCAGGTTTCTGACACAGTAGTCCTGGGACCCCCCATGTTGAATTTTGCTGCCTGTATAAAACATGCAACCCTCTATAGCCTTTATCCTGCTGTGCCTGAAACCCCTCAATGGACAGACCCTTCTATCAGAGAGATGTTCATTTTTAGACGTTAGATGCTCGCTCACTTAATGGACATGGTGCTGGTCCTTCACTGCTGTATTGAATGCTGTCTGGTGTAAATGGGTTTCTAGTCATTTCCAGTTTTTTTTTAAACTCTTTTTTTTTGTGTCTTTCTGTAAGTATAAAAGGAGATCAGTCCTTGCCTCTGTCTGCTCTCTCTGCCCCTCCTCTCTCCCGGGTCTCTATCACCTTCTCTTCTTGTCACAAACTCTAACCTGTCTGCCTGCCTGAAGCAAGGTGGAAGGATTGAAATAATAAGTTCTATTAATAGACGGGCTGTTCACAAGATATAGCCTTCGATGGCTCTTCCACTCAGGTGTGGGTACAGAGGAGGAACAGGTCGAGGAGGCATCAGTCCAGGGGATCACACAGAATCCAGAGTCAGTCCTTGTTTAGATTTGTTATGTACAATATCTTCGGGGCAGGGAGAGGGAGGGTGGGGCGTGGGGGGGGGTGTGGGGTTCTCTCATATCGAAACCTCGTACTCTCTCGTATCCTGGAACACAAACAAAGACACCTTCATTAAAGACGTGTGCAGCAAAAAAAACAAAGGAGATTGTTACAAAGCAGCAGTTACTGGCATTGTCATATCCTTTCTGAATGAGAGGACTACAATACCCAGAATGCCCTGCTCGCAATCTTACCCCTGTCTCATAGATGGGGTTGTCGAACTCCGTCTCCACGGTGATCTGGCTGTAGGGATGGGTGTACATCAGGGGCAGTCGCAGGTTGGAGTGGTATCGACACCTGGGGTCAGACAGACAGACAGGCATGGTTATGTACTGCAGTTCAGACATATTTATACCACTACAGTCCAAATACAGTGGCGCTCCAGTGGAGCAGGCGCGCACCGTGTGATGTAGACATAGACTCCTCCTAGCAGCACAGAAAGGATGAGGACGGGGATGAAGATCGCCAGTGCCATGTTCCCTCCGTCCAGAGAGGACTCCGCTGCGGCTTCAGCTACAGAGAGAGAGAGGGGAGCAGAGAGGGGGGTGCGAGATTAGGGAGAGAGCTCTCAGTCCAAATTTGCTTCATTTGATAAATCTCTATTGTACTGAATATCTTTTAGGTTATTGGTTTAATCCTTTATTCTGGAAACGCAAATATTTCAAAAGCCCTGCTTTGGAAATAAAAACATCTGTTCACTTCCTGTTTTCTGACCAATGGTCTAGCAGTAATCATACCACATGTGACTTCAGCGCAGGAAGTGAATGCATACCAGGAAGCAAAAGCACATTTTCTCTGTGCACTGCAGAGCTTTTCATGCTTCTAAAGCCCAGCATACAGAAAGACGTTTCCTCACACTGGGCTTCAGAAGTAAGAAAATGTATTCAACAGTCTTTAGCGCTCCTTTAATAAGACAGTGAAGAACATGGACACACACTCCCTGACACTATGGCAAGCACTCACCTTCCAGCGTGTGCTCAAAGCTCTCCTGGTTCTCTGAAAAACAAAAAGACCAGTCAAGAGAGAGCGAGAGGAGTGGAGAGATAAAGAGAGGGATGGAGAAAGAGACGAGTGGAGAGTGAGTGATGGGAGAGAGCGAGAGAGAAATACTCCGGAAGTATAAGAGCCCCGCTCCACCCCCTGACCCCTGACCCCCTCACCTCTGCAGAGTGGCAGCGGGCCGCTCCAATAGGACGGGTGCCCCAGCACACACTTGATGGTGATCTCTCCAATCAGCTGGAAGCCTTCGTAGCACATGAAGGTGAGAGACTCTCCCGGCAGGTAGAGGTGCTTGACAAGGATCTGGTACCCGTTCTCAGGGAGGCCCGGGTTATCACAGGACACTGACTCCTCCGCTGTGAGGGAGAGGAGAGGGAGAGAGAGAGAGAGGGAGAGGGAGAGGGAGAGAGGGAGAGAGAGAGAGAGGGAGAGGGAGAGAGGGAGAGGGGAGAGAGGGAGAGAGGGAGAGGGAGAGGGAGAGAGGGAGAGAGGGAGAGAGGGAGAGAGGAGAGAGGGAGAGAGAGGGAGAGGGAGAGAGGGAGAGAGGGAGAGAGAGGGGAGAGGGAGAGAGGGAGAGGGGAGAGAGGGAGAGAGGGAGAGGGAGAGAGGGAGAGAGAGGGGAGAGAGAGGGAGAGAGGGAGAGGGAGAGAGGAGAGGAGGGAGAGGGAGAGAGGGGAGAGGGAGAGGGAGAGAGGGAGAGAGGGGAGAGGGAGAGAGGGAGAGAGGGGAGAGGGAGAGAGGGAGAGAGGGGAGAGAGGAGAGAGGGAGAGAGGGAGAGAGGGAGAGGGAGAGAGGGGAGAGGAGAGGAGAGGGAGAGAGGAGAGAGAGGGAGAGGGGAGAGGGAGAGGGAGAGAGGAGAGAGGGAGAGAGGAGAGAGAGGGAGAGAGGGAGAGAGGGAGAGAGGGGAGATGGGAGTGGGGGAGAGGGGCAGGATAGACAGAGGAAGAGAGAGAAGGTGTCAGAGTAGACAGAGAGAGGGAAGGAGAGACAGTAAGACGCTGAGATGGAGAATTTCCTCATAAAAATGCAAACCCTGGATCAGTTGTGTTGCTGCAGATTCCTGAGCCTTGTTCCTGTGTGGGCTTGATTCCCCCCCCCGCTCCCTCGCTGAGAGCAGCACACACATCCCTGTATCCCACACAGTTACCATGGAAACAGCAGCTCCAGGGCTCAAGGCTTTGTGCGCCGCTAACAATAGCACTCTGAGTGTGTCTTTGTGTGCAGTCTGCCAGTTACCTTGAAAACACACCAACACATTCCAATGGAGTTTAGACAGGGAACAGTACTGCTGCCTTCAGACAGGGGGCAGCATTCTGTACTCTGGGTTTCAACAATGCTCTTCAGCAATGATCTTTAGCAGACTGCGAAGCTTCAGCTTGTGGACTGTTTTATACTGTTGTCTTTGTTTGGTAATTAACTTGCAGGCAATTGTTTCCCTTTGGCTGAGGGCTGAGCGGGTTTGAAATCAAATTTATCCCACTTGTTTAAATCCATTCGAATTAGGAGCATGAGAAAGTTATTAAACACTTTAAAAACTCCAACTGCATAATTCTCGTCATCATTACTGTTGGGAGGCAGTCCAGCAGCAGTGGTGGTAGTAGTAGTAGAGCATGTTTATTATTATGAAGACTCACAGGAGCAGCGTGGAAGCCGTGAGGTCCACACTGGGGTGCCCGTCTCTCGCCCGTAGCAGGTGAGCATAGCGCCGCCCTCCAGGATGTAGCCGGGAGTGCAGGTGTACTGGATGGTGGTGCCGACGAGCAGCTTGGGGTCCGAGAGAGTGCGGATTGAGTGCTCCACCTGCCCCGGGTCACTGCAGTACATGACTGGAGGGGCAAACAACACATCCTATTGTAACAGCTGCAGGGGGGCTTCAACACAGCTTACAGACAATGTTTACACAATGAAGTGTCCTAGTGTTACTGGAATTTGCTGCTAGGAATAAGCATCTTCATTTTCACTGCATTTTTATTATCACAATGTGCGACACAGACCGTCTCTCTCCTATTGCATAGCAGCTTTACCCATTCCAGGTTTTACTACCAGCTTTATTAGCCACACTGTATAGGTAACAAGCTCACATGTGTTCTATTAAACTCATAGTAAAAACAGGAATGGATCAAACTGCTATGCAATGGGAGTCTTATTTCCCTCGTTGTTCTCCCTTTCCTCTCTCCAGCCCTGATCCCCTCCATTGCCTCACACACCCTGCCCCTCTCCCTCTCCCTCTCCCCCTCTCCCCCCCTGACTTACTCTTCTCACAGAAGGGTGGCTGGCTGCTCCACACTAGGTCCCACTGGCAGGTGAGGGTCTCGCTGCCCACGATGTCGTAGCCGGGGTCGCACTGGTAGGTGATGCGGGCGCCGCGGACCAGCTCCGTGTGCGACGTGGTCTTCCAGCCGTTCTGGATCTCAGGCAGGTCGGAGCACGAGTCATTCCGGGACACCTCTGCAACGAGAGGCACACACTGACACAGGACACACTGACACACAGACACACAGGACAGACACACACAGACACGCACTGACACAGGCACACTGACACACACTGACACAGGCAAACACTGACATACAGACACACTGACACACAGACACACTGACACTGACACACACTGACACACAGACACACAGGACAGACACACACAGACACACACTGACACAGGCACACTGACACACACTGACACAGGCAAACACTGACATACAGACACACTGACACAGACACGCACAGACACACTGACACACAGACACACTGACACACACAGACACACTGACACACACACACACACACTGAGATTGAGACAGGCACACTGACACACACACACACACACACACTGACACACTGACACACAGACACACTGACACACTCTGACACAGACACACACTGACACACAGACACACAGGACAGACACACACAGACACACAGGCTGACACAGGCACACTGACACACACTGACACAGGCAAACACTGACATACAGGCACACTGACACAGGTTACACAGAGTGACACACTGACACACAGACACACAGGTGACACACAGGACACATGACACACAGTGTACACACAGACACACTGATACAGGCACATGACACAGGGCACTACACAGGCTGACACAGGTATACACAGACACACAGACACTGACACGCACAGGCATACAGGGTGTTACACAGGGATACAGTGACACTGATACACAGTGATACAGGTGTTATACAGAGGTCAGGCTCTATACAGGGGGTTATACAGGGTGTTATACAGGGCGCTATACAGGGTGTATACAGGGTGTTACTGCACGGTGTTATACAGGGTGTTATACAGGGTGTTATACAGGGGCTCGTGCCCCGGTGTATACAGGGTGTTATACAGGGTGTCTATACAGGGTGTTATACAGGGTGTTACTGTTACAGGGTGTTATACAGGGTGTTATACAGGGTGTTATACAGGGTGTTATACAGGGTGTTATACAGGGTGTTATACAGGGTGTTATACAGGGTGTTATACAGGGTGTTATACAGGGTGTTATACAGGGTGTTATACAGGGTGTTATACAGGGTGTTATACAGGGTGTTATACAGGGTGTTATACAGGGTGTTATACAGGGTGTTATACAGGGTGTTATACAGGGTGTTATACAGGGTGTTATACAGGGTGTTATACAGGGTGTTATACAGGGTGTTATACAGGGTGTTATACAGGGTGTTATACAGGGTGTTATACAGGGTGTTATACAGGGTGTTATACAGGGTGTTATACAGGGTGTTATACAGGGTGTTATACAGGGTGTTATACAGGGTGTTATACAGGGTGTTATACAGGGTGTTATACAGGGTGTTATACAGGGTGTTATACAGGGTGTTATACAGGGTGTTATACAGGGGGTTATACAGGGTGTTATACAGGGTGTTATACAGGGTGTTATACAGGGTGTTATACAGGGTGTTATACAGGGTGTTATACAGGGTGTTATACAGGGTGTTATACAGGGTGTTATACAGGGCGTTATACAGGGTGTTATACAGGGTGTTATACAGGGTGTTATACAGGGCTCTATACAGGGTGTTATACAGGGTGTTATACAGGGTGTTATACAGGGTGTTATACAGGGTGTTATACAGGGTGTTATACAGGGTGTTATACAGGGTGTTATACAGGGGGTTATACAGGGTGTTATACAGGGTGTTATACAGGGTGTTATACAGGGTGTTATACAGGGCTATATACAGGAGGTTATACAGGGGGTTACACAGGGTGTTATACTCACAGGTGGATGTCGAGCAGGATGCGGTGCTCCTCCCCCACGTGAATCCTCCAGCTGCAGTCCTCTCCCTCCCCGTAGGTGTCAGGCCAGTTTGGGGAGAGGATGAGACCGCTGGGGGCAGAGAGCTCCCCTCCACAAGGAGCTGAGAGAGTGAGAGAGAGTGAGAGAGAGAGAGAGAGAGAGAGAGAGAGAGAGAGAGAGAGAGAGAGAGAGAGAGAGAGAGAGAGAGAGAGAGAGAGAGAGAGAGAGAGAGAGAGAGGGAGAGAGAGAGAGAGAGAGAGCGCTGCACTCAGGGGGGGGGGCGTACCTTTACATACGGGCTCGGTGTCGTTCCAGTAGGGGTCCCTCAGATTGACACACTCGATGACGGGGGGCCCCTGCTCCAGGGAGTGCCCCGCCTCGCAGGTGAACTCCACGATGGTGCCCACGTTGTACGAGGGGTCAGAGGTGGTGAAGTTCCCATTCTGGAGGTAGGGCTCGTAGCAGTGCCCCCGCTCGAACGCTGCCGGGGAGAGGGGGGGTGTTTAGAACAGGTTTGGACTGCAGCAGTATTCCACAGAGCATGCCTTTTTCTATACAGGATTTCAGGAGGGCAGCACCTTCGTAGCTTATGTTGAAGCCTGTGGCGGTGTGTTCGGTGTCCGAGGTGAACTGCACGAGCACGGACTGCCCCTCGCTGATCACCCCCTCGAACTGGACCAGTCCTCCATGCGCCGAGTCAAACAGAACCGTAGAGTTCTCCCCTGTCCCGCTCAAAACCAGCACCCTGGACAAGAAGACACCTCAATGTTACCAGCAGCACCCCCAAACACCAGACACCACGCCTCAGTGTTAACCAGAAGCACCCCCAAACACCAGACACCACACCTTAGTGTTAACCAGCAGCACCCCCAAACACCAGACACCACACCTCAGTGTTACCAGCAGCACCCCCAAACACCAGACACCACGCCTCAATGTTAACCAGAAGCACCCCCAAACACCAGACACCACACCTCAGTGTTACCAGCAGCACCCCCAAACACCAGACACCATGCCTCAGTGTTAACCAGCAGCACCCCCAAACACCAGACACCACGCCTCAATGTTAACCAGCAGCACCCCCAAACACCAGACACCACACCTCAATGTTAACCAGCAGCACCCCCAAACACCAGACACCACACCTCAGTGTTAACCAGCAGCACCCCCAAACACCAGACACCACACCTCAGTGTTAACCAGCAGCACCCTCTCCTGTCACCCCTCACCTGTCCCCCTTGCCAGCGAGTGCCAGCCTCTCAAAGTGCAGGTGCAGTTTCTGAACTCCGGGTGCCTCCAGACTCCAGCTGCAGTTCAGGTTGTTGCTGTAGTTCCTGGGGTGATTCGGGGACAGGACCCTGCCGATGGAGGCATTGTGCACAGCGCCCCCGCACAGCGCTGAGAGAGAGGACGGGGGAGAGGGGAGGGGGGACAGAGAAGCACAGTGTAAAACAAATGTTCCCTTCTGGATGACCGCTGCAATGATCTAATGTGATACACAAGCTAGTCACAGTGTGCCTTCTTTAATATCTATATTCTTCAGCTAAAAGCCCAGGGTGTTTTAGTATTGGGCTGTGACTTACTGCAATAAACATGTGATATAAACCCATGCACAACGTTCCCTGACTGTAAGCAGTGCCCTAATGAGCACGACGAGCGTTATCGGGTTAGAGGAAACACAACGAGGAATGTGATTAACAACAGCGACTTCAGAGTCTTCACTGCACTCTTACTGACAATATCAATCCTGTACATTTAGTGAATGCAATGGGAGGTTAAAAAAAAAAAAAAAAAAAAGTGAAAAGACACAGGTACCATCATGCAGTGCGCTGCGAGTTGAGTTTAAAAAGAAAAGCCTGACGGCATGCAGGACTACAAATACCATGCTGCACTCACCCTTGCAGCTGGGCACCTTGCTGCTCCAGTGTGGCCGGGAGTCGTTAAGGCAGGCGAGCGTGCCCTCACCCTGCAGCTGGTAGCCCAGGTGACAGTGGAAGTGTGCCGTGCCCCCGGGGTGCAGATCCATCACAGCCACCTCCCCGTAGTGAGGCCGTCGGGGCAGTACGCAGCTCAGCAAGAAGACTGGGCGAGAGAGAGGGATTAGCAACACTAATAAACCCTGTGCTGTATGCTGGCAGTGCTCTGTGCAGATGTACTGTGCTGTGCTGTGCTGTGCTGTGCTGTGCTGTACCTACTTTGGTAGTGCAGTTGGAAGGTGCCCATTCCTCCCTCGAGAAAGGTGCGGAAGAAAACAGAGATGGTATTGGTGGGACTGCGGATCACCTGACCCTCAACCAGCAGCGTCTCATTGGCCAGGACAAGCAGAGCTCCGCCCTCCTCCACTCCCCTGATAGACAGCTGCTCCCCTTCAGAGAGGTTCACACTCTTCACCTGCAGGGGGAGACAAACACACACTGACAGTGTTACTGCACTGCCTCACACACTTACACTGTCGAACAGCGCAGTGCAAACAGGCAGCACCAGGGGGCAACATTATCACACTACCTAGCCAGCTCAACAATATTAGGACTGTTATTTAGGACAATTTTTAAATGTTAAACCAAGAATTTCCGCTAGGGACTGCTTAGCAAATTAAAATCCTTTTAGTAATTTTAGACAGAATTCTTAGGGTTAATAATAATATGACTGCTTCCAGTATTACTAGTACACTAGTACTAACACTAAGATTACTACTAATACAAATACTACTACAGTTACACTATTAATAATAATAATAATAATAATAATAATAATAATAATAATAATACTGTAAACCGAAGCAGGGAGAGGAGAAGTGTGAAATCCTCATTCTCTGTGCTGTGTTTACATTTATACTTGATCAGATAATTACCACTCCAATTAGAGAGACAGATTCAGGATAAACACAAGACCCAATTAAGAAGTGATTAAAAGGGTTGCTAGGATACAAATTGACAGAAAGTGTGAAATCTGCTTTTAGCATCTTTAGAGATGCAGTGTTCTGTCACACTCAGTCAGCTGCTTCAGAATAGAGTGAAGTGCAGTACAGCATAGACTAGTGAAGTATAAAGCACTGGAGTCTAGTGGAGTATAGGGGGGGGGGACTGTGCGATATTGAATATAGTGAATACAGAGGAGGAGGGGCACTGATATTGAATATAGTGAATACAGAGGAGGAGGGGCACCTATATTGAATATAGTGAATACAGAGGAGGAGGAGCACTGATATTGAATATAGTGAATACAGAGGAGGAGGGGCACTGATATTGAATATAGTGAATACAGAGGAGGAGGGGCACTGATATTGAATATAGTGAATACAGAGGAGGAGGAGCACTGATATTGAATATAGTGAATACAGAGGAGGAGGGGCACTGATATTGAATATAGTGAATACAGCGTCTATGAGGATATAGATCTCTAAAGGGCTCACATCAGCTGGTCTAACAGGCTGCGTTTGGAACCAGACTTGTTCACCATGGCAACACACGCTTTCTGACTGCTCACAGATATCTTTAAAAGAATTCTATCAGGGAGGCGAGACCACAGGAGATCTTGTTTGGGCTCCGTGCTTCACAAGGTTGATTAAAATAGAAAAACAGACCTTCCTCTGAGCTAACTCGCTGCATTTCCCCAAACCCTCTGAATCTTTAATTCCAAGTAAGATGTAAGAACAGGGACTGGACATCTCTCTCTCTCCCCCCCTCTCTCTCTCTCCCCCCCTCTCCCCCCTCTCTCTCTCTCTCTCTCTCTCTCTCTCTCCCTCTCTCTCTCTCTGTCTCCCCCCCCCCCTCTCTCTCTCACTGCAGTCAGACTCTTCACAGTGCTGTGGAATTGCATTGCAATGTGCTGGCAGGTGAAACAGAGTGGTCACTGCACCACAGCCTTGCAGAAGCGTCCTGCAGCCACTCCGAAGCGTCCCATTGCCGTGGTTAATGTCAGGCTGCCGTGCTGTTGTTCGTACCTGCAGCTCGACCCCGTATCCAGTGTACACCTCCACGTTGTAGGTGCACTCCAGGTATGCATACAGCGGCAGGGGGGGGTAGTCAGTGGAGTCGATGTAGCCTTCAGGATCGGAGAAGTTCACACTGCAGGCCACTGCCAGACACACACACAGACAAGGAGGGAGAGACACGACTGTTACACACAGTTTGGTTTGTGATGGGCAGACGGATTATGAATGGTCTTGTGCATGGAGATGGCAGACAGACAGACAGACAGTCAGTTACCTGGCGTGTTCTCTGTTGAGATGGCAGTGGTGATGATGATGGTGGAGGTGTTGCTCTCCTCCTCCTCCTCCTCCTCTCCCCTCGTCTCGGCTGTGCTGTTCAGTGGCAGACCCCAGGAGGGCGCTGCACCGCTTGGCTGTGGCGGATTGGTGTGCGGGGTGGGGGGGTCAGGGGAGGTGTAGGGCTGATCTGAAGTGAGGGGGAGGAGAGGGTAGGACTGGGAGGGTTCCCACTGGTGGGCTTGGCCTCCGTCGTCATGGCGATGGTGTCCCCCAGGAGGCGGGGCCTGTGCGTGACAGGGGGGTTGGTGGGCGGAGGCAGGGAGGCGGGGGGGGGTGTGAGGGAGGGGCTCCAGGGTGGTCTGGAGCCGGAGCCTCTTGCGGGCCGTGTTGATCTGTTTCTGGGAGAGGGGTTTCCGCTGGCTCGCTCCCCCTGGGAGGATCTGTCTGGGCAGCAGCTTGTCAGGGAGGGCAGTGGAGAGCAGCGCCCCCTCCTGGCGCAGCACCGACTCCAGCAGCTCCTGCCTGCGGGACAGGGCCCCCCCCACTGGCCAGCACGCTGCGGAGTGTCTCTGCAGCCCCCCCGACTGGAGGCCCCCTCGAAGGCACGGGACCCCCTTCCAACTCTCCAGCTGGAAAGACAAGAGAGAGAGTCTTCATCTTCAGCATGCAGGGGTAGTTCAAGTAAATCCTTTTTATTAGAATGTTATAGAAAATGTTTAAATTTAAATTTAATACACTGTATTTCTTTGAATTTAAGCCACACTTTTTGAATCATATTTTGCTTCTCAATAATAGCCTGCATCTCAAATTCAGTACAGTAGTAATGCATGGATTTCAGCGTTTCTAACACACAGCACCAGCTTGGACAGATGGGAAATGCTGATCAGACCCCCCGTATTTTTTGACATGCCAAGCAATACCACAGTTCACAGAACAGGTGAACGGGGCTCACGCGCGTTGGCTCTGCGTCCGCTAACATGTCCTGTGTATAGGAATGCAATGCTGCTCTGCTTCAGTGAGCTGGGTGCTTGAGTCTAATACATGACTGTTGTCAGCTGCAGCCTGACATGGCAATGCATATCACTTACATGATAAAAACCAACACAACTACAGACCTGCTTGAATTGATTTTTCAAGAAAGCCAAAGAATAAAACCTGAGAGACATTATCAAACCAGAGTCGGTCTTCCGAAAATGATGGCAATACAAATCAGAAACGTCCCTTTAATTTGAACACCCAAAGCTTTAGCTAAGTGGCTGATGGGATTTCAGAACTTTACTGAATTCCATGTACAGAATTAGAATGTAGAATCTTCGAGGCCTCACATTTATACAGTGCAGTAGAGTACTGGAGACATGAGAGTTCAGTCCAGCACAGAGAACTCAGGGAATCTGCAAGCCAGTTCATTAAATTGATGCTGTTTCAATTTGCACATCCCTGCACTGATTTATGACCAAACGGAATGTACAACCTCTTAGAAGATTCAAGGGTTGACAGAGAGACAGAGGGGCAGCGAGACAGCGAGAAAGGAGAGTGCTGGCACCAAAAAAAGAATCATTAAACTGAAACACGGTCGTGTGGGATTGCATAATGTAGTGATCTTTCTTTAGAGCCACAGCAATCGTTTAAGAATGGAATAAACCCCGGGCTTTAACATGCACACACACGCACACGCACAAATCATTTGTCTTCTGAACCTGCGTGCATAATTCAATTTAAATACAATCGCTGTCTGCTGATTCAGACCTCCTGCTAACACAGCAGGGTGGTGAGTTCATTCCAGCAGCATTGAGCGATCGGTCTCAGCTCAGCGCTCTGCACCAACCAGACAGAAGCCCGGTCTGAGCTGACCTGCAGTGGCTCCCTGTTTCTCAGAGAACTGGGAGGGAGATTCTGAGATTCTGAACCACACTGCCTCTCTCCCAGTCCCTCAGCTTACCCCTAAACCTAACTGTACCAGTCTCCCAGTCCTGAGACACAGCACGCTGCCTCTCTCCCAGTCCCTCAGCTTACCCCTAAACCTAACTGTACCAGTCTCCCAGTCCTGAGACACAGCACGCTGCCTCTCTCCCAGTCCCTCAGCTTACCCCTAAACCTAACTGTACCAGTCTCCCAGTCCTGAGACACAGCACGCTGCCTCTCTCCCAGTCCCTCAGCTCACCACTAAACCTAACTGTACCAGTCTCCCAGTCCTGAGACACAGCATGCTGCCTCTCTCCCAGTCCCTCAGCTTACCCCTAAACCTAACTGTACCAGTCTCCCAGTCCTGTGCTCTAAAAACAGGCACTGCAATATTGCTGTTATTATGTAAAGAATCACTCCCAGTCCCCGAGCTCCCCCACTGCCCTAGTTAATGCAACAGTGCCTATTCCAGAGAGCCTCTGATTAGCGCGCTGCCCTCAGTCCCACGCATTCGGCATGATATAATGAGCAGGATCCTGAAGTGAGGGGGATTTTAAATGACAGTTTTTAATGAGAAATGGAGATCCGAGCTTTACAAGCCCCACAGACAGGATTAGGTATGAACAGGGTTATGCTTTTATTTTTCCTACTCAGTAATACACCCAGTAAAATGCACAGGCTAAACACATAACTCCAGATCACATTTCCACCTCATTACTGAGCGCCCCGCTCTGTGCAAGCCCAGTTTGCATAAAGACACAAGAAGAGGTAAAGGCATTTGGACTCAGCAAGACTGCTTTGCATTTGTTTGCTGTTCCTTGTCAGCATGACCAAGCCATGGACATTCTGTCTTCCAACTTGTCTTTAATCTTCACTGGTGAATGCAAATATCTGTAATGCATTTGCACTTTCGTGGTGCTCCTAATCAACACATTTCAGCCTGTAGGAAGACTAACTGTCGACTCTGGAGAGCCAGACTTGAGTTGCGCTATTAAAATGCAGCTTTAGAGAAAACATTGTATTTGTTTCTCAACATCATTTGCATAAAAACTTGCATACTTTTGGCAACTGATCTTCAGCGGCAATGCAACAATTCTGCTGTAAGCAATAGTAGCACAAGACCAGCTGCAATGCTATGAGCCATTGGTAGGTCTTTCTTATTTTAACATGCTAGGTGTGTCAAAATAATAAAAGTACCGTGCTACACCCTTATCATGGTCAGGTCCTGCTGGGGTCTGCTATCATTCTGCTGGGATCTCCACTGGGAGACACACTGGGAATGCAATGACTCCCCATCCTGCTGCTCAACAAAACATCCAAACATTTTCACACTTTCCTAAAGTGTTCAATCACTTCGCTGCAGGAGCAGGTGAAGACCCTTTCATAGTTAACTGGAACAGAAATGCAGTAGAATGGCAAGGTGAAGCATTGCAGACTACACGAGTATTGTGAAGCGCAGTGAATGCAGAGCGTGGGAGAAGCACCGGCCGTGCAGAATTACAAAGGGGAAGGAGAGAGGGAGAGAGCCTGTTCTGCAGCGGCTGTTTCTGGGAGGCGAGGGGACGCTGTGCGGCTCTGATCTGCAGCACATGGAAATCCCTTCATCACAGCGCAGAGCGGCTCAAGAATCAAAGAGCCTGCTAATGAGGGCTTCCCATCTGGATCCTAATCCAAACACTGGCAAACACTCGCCTCCCCACCACCAGCTCTGCATTCTGCCCCACTTCATTAAAGGACATAGAATCATAGTCAGGGAGTTCACAGCGCTGGAGAGCTGAGAGTGGAGTGCTTACACTAATGCTCGTCATTAAGGTGCAGGGTAGGGACAGCGCTGGAGAGCTGAGAGTGGAGTGCTTACACTAATGCTCGTCATTAAGGTGCAGGGTAGGGACAGCGCTGGAGAGCTGAGAGTGGAGTGCTTACACTAATGCTCGTCATTAAGGTGCAGGGTAGGGACAGCGCTGGAGAGCTGAGAGTGGAGTGCTTACACTAATGCTCGTCATTAAGGTGCAGGGTAGGGACAGCGCTGGAGAGCTGAGAGTGGAGTGCTTACACTAATGCTCGTCATTAAGGTGCAGGGTAGGGACAGCGCTGGAGAGCTGAGAGTGGAGTGCTTACACTAATGCTCGTCATTAAGGTGCAGGGTAGGGACAGTGCTGGAGAGCTGAGAGTGGAGTGCTTACACTAATGCTTGTCATTAAGGTGCAGGGTAGGGACAGCGCTGGAGAGATGAGAGTGGAGTGCTTACACTAATGCTCGTCATTAAGGTGCAGGGTAGTGACAGTGCTGGAGAGCTGAGAGTGTTTAGTCTAGGGCTCATTGTTAAGGTGCAGAATGACAGTACTGTTTCAGTGCTTATTAAGTAGGGAGGGTATTATAAAGCAGCACAGTGCATCCTGATATCCCTTCTGTTGGGATCTCTAAGCTGTATGCTGCTGGTTGAGCCAATCCTATTAAACAACATTACCATACCCAGCTGTTTTCATGCTCTTCATTGTAAGAGGGGTGTGAGAGTGGTATGTGAACCACCTGGGGCTGCATCTCACAGGAGCTCACAGCACCTACACTAGCACTGCCAGGTCTCTCCAGTCTCCCTGCTGAAGCTAAAGTAGCCAGCTTTAGCAGCTCTGCTGTCCCTGATCCCCCTCCTCCCTCCTCATATCTCTGGCTGCTGATCAGTGGAACGGGTTGCCTGGTGTAATTAAAGCTTCAAGCAGCTCCTGGCTGTTGCAAGCCAAGCTGCATGGAGTCCTGACAGAAATATGAAATGTAATCTCGATGAGCTCATGATCTGAATGTCTAAGAAACTGATACACTGTTCTCATATTTGTCAGGATTATGGAGTGCGGGAGAAGCTACACAATCCTAGAGTCAGGGAGCCAGGAGTCTGGAGTTAGGGAGCCAGGAGTCAGGGAGTCAGGGAGTCAGGGAGTCAGGGAGTCAGGATTCAGGAGTCAGGGAGTCAGAGAGTCAGGGAGTCAGGAGTCAGGAGTCAGGGAGTCAGGAGTCAGGGAGTCAGGGAGTTATTATCTTTGTGGGGACATTTTCTAAAATTTGCTGGGGAAACAGATTACTGTATTAAGCCAGAGTTTTCTGTTTGCTGTGTGTAAGGGATATACTGTAAAGCATTGAATCCCTGGAATAATCCAATCCACCAGAAGCGAGAACTGTGGATTAAAGCAGCACTCCAAGCCCCTTAAAACCCTTCTAATGGAACTAACAGAACTAACAGAAGCAATGGAACCAAAATAAAAAGAACTAGAACTGGAACTAACAGAACTAACGGAAGCAATGGAACCAAAATAAAAAGAACTAGAACTGGAACTAACAGAACTAACGGAAGTAATGGAACCAAAATAAAAAGAACTAGAACTGGAACTAAAATGATGGTTTCAGCAGGATAATCAAAGTGTGATGTCATGTTTAAATGTTGATTCTGTGCATGCACTGATGTTGCTGTTATAGAAATCGGAGCGCCACTTATTAAAATGCAGGCTACTGGAAGGTTTCTCTGAATTAGCTCTTGGATTGCCATAGCCCATTTTAAACCCAGTTCAGTACTATTGAATAAGGGGTGAGTCCTCCTCCCCCCCAGCATGTTCCTCACCAGCGGGTCTCTGGAGAGACAGGAACACCTATTGATGAGCTGCTGACCTGCACTAATCAGCCCTGCCTGGAGAGACTGTTCGTTTGCAATGTGGAGGCAATAACCATTAGACCATACTGCCTCCCTCCCTCCCAGTCCCTCATCTCTAACCAATAGACCACACTGCATTCGTCCCTCCCAGTCCTGCAGCTCTAACCACTAGATCTCACTGCCTCCCAGTCTCTCAACTCTAAACACTAGGACACCCTGCCTCCCTCCCAGCCTCTCAGCTCTAAACACTAGGACACCCTGCCTCCCTCCCAGCCTCTCAGCTCTAAACACTAGGACACCCTGCCTCCCTCCCAGCCTCTCAGCTCTAAACACTAGGACACCCTGCCTCCCTCCCAGCCTCTCAGCTCTAAACACTAGGACACCCTGCCTCCCTCCCAGCCTCTCAGCTCTAAACACTAGGACACCCTGCCTCCCTCCCAGCCTCTCAGCTCTAAACACTAGGACACCATGCCTCCCTCCCAGCCTCTCAGCTCTAGTCAGTAAACCAAACAGCTCCGTTCTAGATGCAGAGCTATGAAATAAAAGCTTGAATCAAATAAAAAGTACTTTGTCGTTTGCTTGTCCTTCGTATAATGGGGCCATTACCAGGCAGCAACACGCAGCTTATCATCAGAGAAAGGCTGTCTCGTTCTCCTTCAGGTCAGAGGCAGAGCTGCCTGCTGGTGCTTGGCAGTCCTCCAGCGTTGGCTTGTTCCTCTTACTGAAGGACACAGAGAGACAACGCTGCTCACTCCGGAACATCACCGCCCACTCTGTGGGTGTAAATAACAATCAGGAAAACAATTCCCGAGTACGGGAGCGTGTTCCGGGTCAGCGCCTGTCTCCCGTGTCCTGATGGAGGTGGGGGGGGGGTGGCTCACTGACGCCTCGCTGTAATGAAGTTAGCCCGGACAGCGGCGACCTGCAGAGAGCCTGCAGATTGTTTCATTAAAATCCTGATTGGATTCTCAAATGAAGCTCCGCTCTGTGTCGCTCACTGGATCGCTGAGGACTGCCAAGCACCAGCACTATAAGGACATGCACAGAGGACACGGGATGACTAACCAGCGAGGGCAGCCTGACTAACCAATGCATCCCCATCATCCGGAATCAATGCCTGTTATTATTATTATTATTATTAAATGATCTTTTTGCAACATCGCTTTAACTGCAGCTCTCTATGTAATTCTGACACAGGAGGATCTCTGCAATGCCTGTCAGATGTGTGTGGAGAGATTACTGGATTCATTCATTCACTTATTCTGGAACACACACACTTTTCGTTGCCACGGGTGATCTCTACGGTAACCCAGGTTCTGTTTGTCTCAAGAGTCAACAGCCATCAGACTCTGCCTATCTGACCCCATTGCTGAGATGAAGCGGTCTCATGCTGCCTGCAGTGGAAGACAATCTCCGAGCCATGCACCCTGAGAATGCTTCGTCACACGATGCACATAAAACCAGATCGTGCCCCACAAACCAGCCAAGAGGCAGGAGATCGGAAGTAGAGGTGGGGGCAGTGTCCCCCCACCCTCATCAATGACCCCCCCCCCCTCCCCCCCGCATGCTTGAAACCTGCCTCCTGCCCCGCTGTGTAAATCACACTCATATCTACACAGCTCCGCGAGGACTCCGCTCCATGGAATTACTCCAGACAGACCCTGCTGGTTTGCAATGCAGTTAAGAGTACCTGGCTGTGTTCTACTTAGCAGGTAATGGGTCAGCAAATTACAGCAAACAGAATGACTTTGAGCTGAATCACTTATTTGAATATGCTGCTGCTGCTGCTGCTGCTTGTATAGAAGGCATGCTGTGAGCGCAGTGTGGCTGGCGGGTGGTTCAGTCCCATGGCTGGTTCTGGAGCTCACCGCTTTACCCACAGCTTACCTGTAATAACCCCTATGCCCTCTAGCTCTAATCTCCAGGCCACTGCCTCCTAGTCTCTGAGCTCTAACCACTAGACCACACTGCCTCCTAGTCTCTCAGCTCTAACCACTAGACCACACTGCCTCCTAGTCTCTCAGCTCTAACCACTAGACCACACTGCCTCCTAGTCTCTCAGCTCTAACCACTAGACCACACTGCCTCCTAGTCTCTCAGCTCTAACCACTAGACCACACTGCCTCCTAGTCTCTGAGCTCTAACCACTAGACCACACTGCCTCCTAGTCTCTGATCTCTAACCACTAGACCACACTGCCTCCTAGTCTCTCAGCTCTAACCACTAGACCACACTGCCTCCTAGTCTCTCAGCTCTAACCACTAGACCACACTGCCTCCTAGTCTCTCAGCTCTAACCACTAGACCACACTGCCTCCTAGTCTCTCAGCTCTAACCACTAGACCACACTGCCTCCTAGTCTCTCAGCTCTAACCACTAGACCACACTGCCTCCTAGTCTCTCAGCTCTAACCACTAGACCACACTGCCTCCTAGTCTCTGAGCTCTAACCACTAGACCACACTGCCTCCTAGTCTCTCAGCTCTAACCACTAGACCACACTGCCTCCTAGTCTCTCAGCTCTAACCACTAGACCACACTGCCTCCTAGTCTCTCAGCTCTAACCACTAGAACACACTGTCTTAGATTTAACATTATAGTGTGACAATTTAATGCTTTGCATAACTGTAGATTAATGTATTAACAAAAGGCTTAATCTATTACAATCCATTTGTACGTGTGATTGATCAGTCTTTCATTTGATAATACAACAGTTTGAGTGTTTAAGGCGAGACAGCGCTGGCCCTGTGAAAAGAGATTTGATTGTGAGTTCCAGATGTGAATTGAGTCTCATCTCATCTCCTCACCCTGCCCTCCCTGCTCAGGTCTCTGGTGCATCACAAGGTGTAATCCTCTCAACGAGGTGCCAGCCTTGGGGTTGTTGTCTCCAAGGTATAATACTTTGCAGCTCTGCCACACAATTACACAACAGCAGCCTGACTCCCAGCACTGCAGACTCACGAGCTTCCCTGCAGCACACCCTCAAGTTACTGCAAAACACAAAACCACCGCAGAACAGCAGCAAAAACCAATCCATATAGACTCAGGACTGACACTGGGGCTTTGTGAGGAAAAAATGTCACAGAACGGCCACCAAACAAGACACCTGAATGTAGCCAGCTGCTTCCCTGATTTCTCAAACTCCAAAACGTTCTTCTGTTTTAGTTTTTTTTTTGGTTTTTACCAAGAGGAAGCTGCATTAAATTATCAGGGAAGGCGCACAATGTTTTTATTTCTTCTGAAAAGGAGCCAGTCTGTAGGCCGTGAGATTCAGGCTGGGATACAGGAGCCCTGGGGAACAGCATTAACAAGCACACTAGAAATCAATCACTTTCATTTGAACAGTCTGCCACAGTCTCTTACTGAGCTAAAAACAGCACTCCGCTCCTCTGTAGCGCCTCGCTGAGCCTCTCAAAATAAAGGGACTGGCACTCGCTGCTCCCCGAGCTGGCTGCCCTGAACACCCCTCACAAACATTCACTAGTTAAAGCAGAGTAAAGCATAGGAAAAGCAAAGTATAGCATGCCCAAAGTGCAGAGCACTGCCAAGCACAAGAGACTGCAAATACAAAGCGCAAGCATGGTAGAAATCATAGTGTGCATTTCTATGAAATCATAGTGTACCTAACCCTGTATTCAGGGTTAAGATGAGGTCCAGGGAGTTAGGTATAGTCGTGGCTTGTGATGCACCTTTCTGATGTACAGCACCGTTCATGTCAAACACTATGATGATCAGTGGAAGCATTGTATTGTTTCTCATTATTCTGGTATGTAACCATCGCTATAGGGCTGGAGTTCAGATCGCAGATCTAGGAAAGCTAGACTCTAGGCTCAGTTCAGTCAGCTTCTGCCTTGACATACAGAACATGTCTTCCTTTTCTATGCCATACTCAGATCTTAAATTCGAAAGCACAGCTGCTATCTGAAGAAGTGACCTTGAGATTGCTAACACTACAGTGTAATTACGTGCAGGTGATGGCGGTCTTTACTGAGTTTTGTTTTGTTATATGATGCAAGAGCAAATAGCTGCAGCATGGCCACATGGTCCACAGTTTTATTACAATAGCAACAGCATTGTATTGTGCACAGCAGCGTGTCTGTGCATGGGATTGGATGAACACTTGTGTAACCCTCAGTGCGTTCCTTTACTGGGTTGTGTCCTGTACTCACTTACTGTGTCATCTTTCAGAGGCAGCTTTATGTGGAACAAGGAGCTGATGTTTTGGGATCAATCCATCGCCTCGGGCGTGTAATGTGTTCTGCAATAAAAAGTGTTCACAGCACATTCATTTTCCAGGCTGGCTGCTCTAAAAATGAACACGTTTGCGTTAACATAAATCCAGACTCTCAACGAGGAGCTCTGCTGGATGTATTTTAATGTGACTGAGTCAGGAAAAACAGTGATGGGAGCTGACAGAAAGCAAAAAACATTACCGTTCTCTCAAGCAACTGGAACCCACAGCCTCCACAATGCAGTCCAGTGCTCTAACCACCGGGCTACTTAAGCTTTAAAAAAAAAATGGACACCAAATCAAAATCACAGCTTTTAAATAAAAATTAAATAATTGTAACCTGAAAATAATACTGTGAATCTTTTTTCGTTAATGCATTCTTCAGTGCTTGGAGTAACTAATGAAGTTGTATTTTAATTAAGAGACACACACTCACGATATAAGTGATAGAGCCTGTGATAGCTGCAGCTGGAGTGAATTAGCATCCCAGTGTGGATTGGAGACAGAGGCTTGTGTCATTAACACCGTGGAGCTGCGTCTCCCCAGAGACGTGTGACAGGACAGCGTGCCGGTGACACGGCTGGTGCTTGCTTATTCTAAGCTTGAATTGTGACCTGGGGACCTGCCTCAATGCACAGCGGCACTGATGCACAGCACACAGTGTAAATACAGTATAGATTACTTCCAGGTCTCTGCACAGTCTCTTTCTTGTCTACAGGGACCAGCACATTAATCCCAGGTGTGACACAGGTAATCTCTTTATTTTCCAGACGCTTGTCATTGAACAGACACCGTCCATCCAGAGTCATTCATCTTTGTGATTTTTAATTTAACACCTATTTTCCCCACCGAAGATCACATTACAGTTTTGGTAACGCTTTAGCGAGTGGGACTCTGCACATTAGCACTTTAAAAAAATACAGAAACACATTTTTTTTTCAGGCTCACTTGTCAAATGCGACAGGAACGTTGTCTCATTTTTTTATTAAAGCAACAGCTGCAGACTAGCTTAGCGTGTGTAAAGCATGTTCTAAATGTGATTAAAAAAAACACACTGAAATGTGAAATTAGGGGTCACCAATGGGACGGTACTGGTGCGGCTGCTTTTTCAAGGTGCCTCTCAAATTCTCTTAAAAGAAACCAAAATCCCATCAGCGCATTTCAGGCTGTTGAGAGCAGGTGTCTGCTTCCTTCAGGTCCTTTGTGAGCACGGCATCGAAGGGTGTTGAACACGTTCCTTCATACTCACTAGGGGACATACACAAACCTCAGTATATTTAGTTGTCTTATAGTGGAAAAGCAGGCTGGTCTGTTTTATTTATTTATTCATTCTTTAACCAGGAAGGAATGCATTGAGACCGAGGCCTTGTTTACATGAGTGTCCTGGCAAGATGACCAGAAACAGACAGCAGTCATTTCACATCATTGAAAACAAGAGCATCACTCTAAAATACAGCATCATACACTCAATGTGAGCTCAGTCTAAAGGGCAAGTGCAGAGTGCCAGACTCGTGTTATCCATCTTCCCAAGATGACACTCTGTGGATGCCGTCCCTTTGGGGCCCCCAGGCTGGCACAGGGGGGGCCCAATCACGATACACTCCGGAGCGCGGCACAGCCAAGCTACCATCACATGAAATTCCCTGGAAATGCTTGACAAACTCCCCCCCCAAAAACGAGCTACTCTCATCTCCGCAGGGACAAAAATGAAGGTTGGATAAATCAGAACGCTCTCCTTCAGACGTTTTTGAGAAACACAGAGGCATTAACGGCTTGTTTCCCTGCTTGGTGTACAACAATTAAACAATCCTAAATTAAAAAAAATAAGAAAGCGAGTGTCTTGTAGTGTTGAATGTACGAGAGCAAACAACTCTGTTTCTCCTCTTTCATGTCTTTGTAATTTCCTTCAGTGGGCAGAATTCAATTCTGCTTGAAGTGGTGTTGATTTCATTTTTAGATAGGAAATAGAAAATAAACAGCTGGCTTAATTATAATGCAGTAAGATCTGAATGCCATACCTGACTCGTGTGGTGAACCTTTCAGTTTGAAAACCCTCATGTTATTAGAGAGTAGCTAACTGCATTGATTGTAATAAAATCAGGATTTACAGCAACCCCTTTTCTGCTGCATCACTCCCTCTTGTGAGTCCCGCAGTCCGGAGCTCAGTGTTAGACATGGCCCCTACCAGACCCATCACATTGTCTACATGGCTAATGGATTGCCACTGTCTAATGGGCACCGGGTTCTGAAGCACACTCTGCCCAAAGGCAAGTGCTTTTCATTCGACCGAACCATAACTCTCTCACTGCATTAGAGTTACATCACACGTAGCACAGCACCGCGCCCTTCGAGCAGAAAGCATTCACAGCACGGGCTCCAGAGTCACAGAAAACCCTGGAAAACGGCGCAGTGCAGTGCAGTGCCGGGGTGTGATAAATACAGGTCAGGTGCTATACCTGGTTCAGTCAGGGCTGCTGGTATTGCTGTATTTTGTCTTCATGGTCGGGTGATGGAGCAGTGCTTCTGTTAGCTAGACCCTTCCTGTTTTGAAAGGCTTTTTTTTGCACGCTGTCACAATGCTGTTGCAGTTTGCCCTGCTTCTTGTCATCACCTAGTTGAGCTGTGTTAATATGAAGCAGATGCCAGATGATAGTGCACAGCCAGTCTCCTCCTTAATCTGCTCTGATCCCAGGAGTTACCCCAGCAGTCATTCTTCTCATCTGAAGGGAATTTCTAACCAGATGATATTCTGCCCACATTTAGCAGCTGCAATGCAAGAATGCAAAGGCACAACAATTGGTATTAAATACCAAACAAACCTGCTTTGGTTGTAATCAGAGAATGTGTGTTTTTTTAATGTGGCGTGGAATCTCTCTCATGTGTGAATTAACTGGGGCTTCTGAAGATATTTTAACACACTGA
Organism: Acipenser oxyrinchus oxyrinchus; assembly: GCA_030684275.1. Taxonomy (NCBI): domain Eukaryota; kingdom Metazoa; phylum Chordata; class Actinopteri; order Acipenseriformes; family Acipenseridae; genus Acipenser; species Acipenser oxyrinchus. The sequence continues at coordinate 24,853,736 of CM060267.1, read as the reverse complement.
CTCTTCCCTCATGTTCAATGCAATGATGCTGGTTCTCTCCTGCGTGAATTAACTCATCATTATAACCTTTCCATTGGAGATTTAATAAACCATCTCTAGGTGCGGGACAAAGCAGTTCAACAATTCAGACCAGGCTAATTTAAACCCAGAATTAATCAATTAATCAAAATTCTCACACCCTTCAAGTAAATAAATTACATATCTTGAGGTGTAATAAATGTGTGTGTGTGTGTGCATGTGTGTGCGTGTGTGTTTGTGTGCGTGCGTGCGTGTGTGTGTGTGCGCGTTTGTGTACGTGCGTGCGTGCGTGCGTGCATGCGTGTGTGTGTGTGTTTGTGTGTGTGTGTGTAATTGTACCAAGAGAATCTCGCTGAGATAAAACCAAAACATGTCGAATTATGGAACCCTGGTGATGCTTGGCTCCTTATAGAACTAATTATATAGAACCTTCTGTTGTTTTCATGATTCTTTCTAGAACATATATACTAAAACATTGGGGTTCCAGAGAAGCCTCTGATAAAAAAAAAAGATATACTTCTGGTTCTATATACTGGAGATGCACAGAAATGCGTCTTTCGGCACACAGCTATCAGCATTAACACTCACAGGATAGATGCGTTATAATTAGTCATGTAGCACTAATAGGCGCATATTAGATAAGAAGGAAGCAACAGAAAGGAGAAAAGAAAGATATCAAATCGTTCTGTATCATTATCCGGCGATAATTACTGATCGTGTTGCATGGTATGGACAGCGCACGCTGTTACCCTTAGGAAATGATATCACCACACAACACCGCACCGCAAGCGGCGCCGCGTTCATTCTGCAGGGCGGCTGCTGCTGCTAACAGGCTGTCGGTGGAGTGTAAGCTGGGAACCTCATTAGGAGCTATTTCTTAATGGTGCAGCTAAACGCGCCGGAGCAAAGCGCGTTCAAAACAAACACTCGCAGCCTACTATCAATAAACAGCTAGAATGTGAAGCCGAATATCCTAACAATGAAATCGTACATCTTGTACATTTTAAACGCGTCTCAGCGTGGTTATCTGAATTGTTTGAGAATATACAGCACTTCAGAAAATACAAATACAAACCAAAACAGACCGAGTAAAGTGTGTCACCAAAACGAATGAACATTACAGTGTACAAAACCATGTGCTTAAGATTGGATTCTTAAACATTGTGGTTTACAGTGCGACGTGGATTGAAGTAAGGAATGCAACGTTTTAGATACACAGTACTGAAAACGCTGCTGGCGTTATAATATTATTAATAATAAGGCAAAGAAAAAACTTTGATATTAGAGCCTCCGGATGGGCTGTACTTTGGGATTAGAGCAGGTGGAATCAGAACTCCGCTCGTCTCCCAATTCGTTGTGAACACGCGTCCATCTTCATTAAATCCAGTTTCGCTTAAATGCCCCCGCGTTGCATAATCGCTGAAGCGGAAACACGGAGCGAGGTGCTGGGCGGAGCTCTTTGAACTAGACCAGTTTTCTGGAATAGTAAAAACAGCTACTATCTCACTATTTTTGAAAATATAATTCTAATAGTTAAGCAGAAACGACCTGGCATTTCCTGGTTACATGTTCTTTTAAAAAAAAATAAAATAAAATAGTTCATATTGTTTTTGTAATTTGATACTTTATTTACAGCTAAACATTGTATCGCATTAAACTGTAAAAGCGTGTAGAGATGTAGTATAACACATTATTACACTGTGTTTGTGGGTGAATGATTCGTTACACAATTGTCTTAACTTCTTCGTGCTGCTAAGCCTTTATCTTACCGAACAATCATTAGACCTGCACGCCTTATCTGCTGTTTGCGCTCTGGGGTTAGCTGCACAAATGACGGATTTACACGCCAGGTCAAAGAAACCTGGTCTTACACAAGTTGCTTTTCTGATTATCCAGTGCTGTGCATTGAGCTATGTTTAATATATATATATATATATATATATATATATATATATATATATATATATATATATATATATATATATATATATATATATATATATTAAAAGAGACGGTTCCTGAGCTGCGGGTTGTAAAGTGTTCACTGCAGCGCTTCACTTGGCGCTGACAGACACGGCTGTGGCCGAGCGAGGCAGGGAACTGTCCAGAGCGGAGGTGCTGAAACGAGATCTCCACTATAAAAGGAACCCTTTCTGTACCCAGTGTAATAGTTAAGAAAACTGCCGTCAGTAAACACGACAGCGCGCTCTGGAGTCTTCTAAAACATGTTAGAGCTCTGTCACTGCCAGCAAGCCAACATGAAAATCCAGGGACCAAGAATACACCTACTGTACATCAAAAGAGAAGAAACCCAGCTTTTCATTTTTACTTCGAGTCCCACAGACACTTATCAAGCTCCTCAGTGAAAGGGGCTTATTATACAGAGCTGTGTTTGTCGAAAGGCTATTATTGGCACTCAGGTCTCTCCAGAGACATTGCTGATTTCATTGCGACCGTTAAAGGATGACAGGCGTATAAAACACAGCATCCCAGCCTTGCCTCGTAAAATAAACCCATTTACTGCGATCAGGATGAATCGCGATGCTTTCTTAGCGATCGAGACTCTGCGGCCGCAGATCCCAGTGACGGTATCGTTTGCAATCGCGGGTTTCATCCCTGTGATGCAGATAGAAACATCAATGGCCTTGCTTTAGACACCAACAATGGGCACGCCTGGTTTTATCTGCACGTTTGTTTCCAGCATGTTTAGGGTTTTGTTCAACCCGCGATATAGCTAAATCTAAACAAGAATTTCAACTAGCGTAGAAAACACTGAACGCATCTCTAGTAAGAATACTACAGTGCCACTAATGCCGCTATTAATAATGATGACACGACACGCCTGGGACACCTCTGTGTGCTTTTCTAACACCCTCCTAGGAATACATCTCATGAAAACTCGCCAGCTCGTCTCAGGGGGCTCCTTGCTTCTGTAATAAAATGATTGTTTAAATACAAAGTCTCCAGGCACAGCATTGGAATGCTCAAACTTCCCTCCGCCCTTGATAAAATGGAGCCAACATACAAAGAGAAAGAAAGGTCTCTGAGCCACGCAAACACCAAATGCATCCCCCCTGCATGTCATTTCAGCTATGGAACAGAAAAAAAGCACACGACAGATCGCATTGCATCTGTCCACGGAACTGACAAACCAGGCCCCTGCTCTCATATCTTTTTTTCTTATTTTATTTTCTAACTCCAAATGCACCACAGGTGAGCCCCTCAAAGGTGTCAGTTTATTAACAAATGAACCGTTTCAATTTCATAACTCCCCCGTGACAGATCTGTGCAGCACCTACACAGTTTAACCTGCTGGTTGACATGGTCTATAGCCTCCGCCGTAGGGCAGGTTTTTGTGAAAAATCCCCAGTAACGGAGAACCAGAGGATACACGCGTGCTCTGTGTTATTATGAACGCAATTGTGTTTGTGAGCTCCGAGGAGCGCTGCCTGTCATTCCGATGGCATTGTGACTCTCCCGAGCCGGTACATCTTCAAGGTCGCGTTTTAGAATCACACACACAAAAGAAGACAGCATAAAGCATGTTAACATGAATGCAACGCGTATTTAATCGAGGCGAAGCACTTAAAAACGCAGCGACTGTATCTTTAAATCTTATGTTGCCGTGGCCTATTTCAGTGGGTTTTTTGTTTGTTTGTTGGGGGGGGGGTCGATCTGCATTGCAAATGGATTTGTTGACACTAAACACACACATAATTAAAACAAATACATGCTATCTATATACGTAATTACAAGCAGCCCTCAGCTGCGATGACTATTGATCCCCTACATGCCCCAATTAACCGAATAGCTAAAGAAAGCAGCCTCACCAAGGGAGCGTATAGCATGAATCATTAGATTAAAGAAACACGCTGTGCTACAGCTCGGCGTTTCAGACGCTAAAGCTCATTTGGTGTATACAGACCAGATATCCCTCCGGAATCGAAAAGCAGGTGAAAATGTGTTTAAAAAGATAAAAGACTGACACGCATGCACATAGACAGCAGTAGAGCATTTGTGACATGGTCAGGAGAGCTGAAGGAGAGTATACAGTCCCCCAGTCCGAAATATTAACCCCCCGGTTGTTGATAGGAGTGCAAGGTTGCGTGTTGCAGTGGGATTGTGTCTGACTGGACAGCACTGCAAACGGGATCTCAATAGTGTGGTTCCCCGGGCGACAATTTGCACCTTCTTTAGCAATGAATAAGATTTTAACAGGTCCCTTAATGATCTCTTATCACCATAGATACAGCATGGAGCCTATATCATGTATCCCACATGTGTTCACAATTAAAACAAGCTTGCATTAGACATTCATTAGATTGGTAATTGACAGTAGTGTCACAACACATGGGTAGCGTTAAATGTAATTCAACACTGTGTACCGTTGCTGGTGTTACATTTTTTTGACGATAATTGAACTCTCTGTGACAGGTAAAGATACTGAGAGCTATCCTAAGCTTTTCTGTATTTTTTTAATTGAAGCGATATGGAACCACACACCTGTGCGTGCTTTTCGGTGGCGTATTGCCCAATGAAAATGAGAGATGCGACGGCCACACTGAGAGATGAACTGCACACAACAATAGCCGGAAAAACCAGAAGCTCAGTCCGCCTGGTTAATACACACACACACACACACACACACACACACACACACACACACACACACACACTGCAAGCAAAAAGCAAATACATTCAAATAAATACATGCAAAAACGAAAGCATCGGACTCGAGCTGTAAATGACTTTCTGCATGTGATTTGATAACAGACCCCAGCTAGCCAGCCTGAAGGAAGACCGTTCCCAGCAGTTCATTTTATTGACTCAAGTGCACAATATATCTGTGACCGCAGAGAAGGTCTCCGATCCCCCTCAAGCTTAAAAGCCAAGCGGTAAACCATAGCCCGGGATTATGATTCAGCATGGAAAGCAAGACCATCACAAAGTCAATTAGTTGGCATGTAATTACATAGAAAACCAACAAGCATCGCTGTCCCACACGCATTCAGGACACAGTCCGGAGTGTGTGGATTTCTTGAAAGGCGTAGTGCTGCGGCAGTTGAATAATGCATGAAACACGAGATACACCAGGAGATGGTACACGTTGTTATTAGTCCTCTAAGCAACTTCAAACACAAGACCTTTGCATTGGTCTCAGCCAGCCATGGGCTTTGTTCAGTACCGCTTACAGATACAGGCAGCGCAGGAGAACATATCCCACTCAACATTATTGGAATTTCAAGGACTCCCAGTAGAATAAGGAAACTTTGAGAACCGATGGTAAGGGATTTAGGAAGGGTTGCTAATGCTGATCCCACCTCTTGGGAATGCAGACTCGACAGTAATGTTTTCCTGCACAGAAATGTATAGGGGACACATACAAGACCGTCCAGCAGTCCAGCACCTTAGTTACATTGTTAGACAGCAGCCAGTCCAGCACTGTTGACGCGAGTAAACAGCGTCTCAAAGCTACAGGACAGAACGCTTCTTACCTTCCAGTTGAGCCAAACCGACTCCCCAGACCAGAAACGAGAGAGACAGGACCCTCCTCACACCGGATCTGTCAGAACCAGCCGGCAGCATGGTCCAGTCCGCTCACTTCCCCCAGAACCGTGAACCACAAACCGGGAAAGTTTTCTGAGATAAAATTCCTTCTGCGGTTATTCCTCGGTGCTCATAAAAGTGGAGATAGCCACTCTGAGTTGTATTTCTCTGTAGCGTGTGCTGTCTCCGTGCCTGTAGTCTGAGGTCTCTGCAGTGTACGCTTTCTCAGTCTCTCTGTCTCTCGCTCGCTCGCTCGCTCTCACAATCTCTCTCTCTCTCTCTCTCTCTCTCTCTCTCTCTCTCTCTCTCTCTCTCTCTCTCTCTCTCTCTCTCTCTCTCTCTCTCTCTCTCTCTCGTCACAGCTATTGGAAACTGCTCAAGGTAGACCCGAGTCAGGTATACTCTCGGACACCCCCAACCTGCACATGTTGGAGGAACATATACGGGTAGAACATGCATCTCGGGCGAGTATTGTTCTAATTATTATACATGCAAGTTAAACACAGAAACAAAGCAAACCTGGCTGTCAATAATAATAATAATTATTATTATTATTAACATTGTTTAAAACACACTGTTCTGCCCGGGTTCTGTAGCGGGGTCTCTCGGGGATTGCTCAACGAGGCTCAGCAAAGTGCAGATTCGCTGTAATTCAAGCGAGGACACCGTGTACCAGCCCCCAATCTGCAGCAGCACTGCCGGGAAGAAGCGATGCTTGAAAGCAACGCGTTTCCCAGGATTGCTGGCAGGCTCGTGCTGCACACACGCAGGATGCAGAGAGTGTGACCCGGTTTGGAGTTGTTGTTTCCACCAATGCACACATACACACTAGACTAGAGATGTAACAATCTGATATGAACAGAGTAGTTCTTTATTTATATTTCTAAATCCCCACTAGTGCTGCAGCGACTGTGTGTTTGCTTGACCAGCCAGGTGAAATGTTTTTGCATCAAGCTTTTTAAAATCCGATTTGATTCTGTTGTTTGTACCCTTGCTGCAGTCTGTCCTTGACTTTGGGGAGGCTGGCAGGTGCAGCTCGGATTCTCTGTCCCAGGCAGAGCGCTGCGTCTCGAATGTTTTCTCTGACCATCTGCAGCTCCACGGGCACACAGACCTCCTCTCCTCACGACGGCTCGAGTTGATTACAAACGTGGACTCCATGTAAATCAAGTGCTGTCCACACAATCAAACACACAGTACAATACTGTCTTTACACAGACACACACGCACGCACGCACACGCACGCACACACTGAAACACACACACACACGCACACACTCACACACACACACACACACACACACACACACACACACACACACACACACACATGCTCTCATAACCCATTCCAGTTGCAAGATTGAGGGATGACTCCCATAAGTTTGGTAACACTTTTGTAATATGTTACATCGCGGAATTATACACGATGTCAAAGAACCACATGAAATCCTCATGAATAAATTAAGAATGAAGATTAAACTATGATTGATCAAATCTTCAACATTTAATGAATACCAATGAGCTCTCTCATTGGCAAACTACGAGACAGATCTTGGAAATGACTTATTTACAGTAATCACTAGTGTCCCCATCAGCTGATGGCACCGTTACAATGGACTGCATACATCTACTGTGTGTGCATCTCATCATAACCCCTCACATTTACATTGTGGTTGTTTATATGAAACTTTTGCAGATTAAAGGGAAAGCAAAAAAAAAAAAAAAACCCGTTCAGGTCTAACGGCGTTGCTGCCTTGAATAGGAATCCTGTCTTTCTTGGAGACGTGACCTTACTGCGCCATTCCAAAGGGTGATCCCTGAGCGCTTCAAATCCAGTCCCTACTGCCTGCCTGCAACTCCTCGGTCTGCAGCGGTACAACACGTCTGTCAAGCGTTTAATAGAGATGTTCTTGCATCCCGATAATAAACCCTCCCAATTAGATTACGCTTCGCAGAACGAAGACAGCAGGAAGAAATGGTGTCGTGTGAAGCATGTCTCTGGAGTTACAAGAAGGTTCTGTCGCAGCTTCACTGCCTTCGAACCTGTCTGTCTGTCTGCCTGCCTGCCTGCCTGCCTGCCTGCCTGTACCAGGCCGCTGCAGTTTCAGAGTTTAGCTGCTGATGCAGTTTAATGGATTATGTGAGCTCTGTGGGTGGAAGGACACCCTGAATGATTTTATTAGGCTTGCGTGGGGTGGAAAAAAACAGCAACTGCAAACCTCGGTGTGAAAGCCGGCGGTGTGCTTTTAAAAGAAAACCAGGGTACAGACAACGCTCATTATACACCTGAACCGTGTGACTTCTCCTGACGATGACAAGCCCCACTGTTAATAAAACCCAGGCTGGGTCCGAAGCTTTGGTGCTAAGGCAAACGCCCCTATTATTAATTACTAAAGCTGAATCTCTGTTGTGAATAGCTGCTGGGAGTTGAAATCTGGCTTGGAAATCGCAGACCACAGCGTCTCTCTGTCAGGAAAACAAACAGAACGCTTCTCCTGGAATGAAAGGGCTGGGAACAGTGCATTATTATCTTCTTATGTAGATGTCAATAGCACTAAAACAAGGCAACCGAGGAAGCATCTCTGCACAGAGCGCAGCACAGCACACAGAGCCTTCAAAGAGGTTGACCTTGTGCTTTGTGTGAATACCAGTTCCGAATGCAAAATGAACACATGGCACATGGCCAACTAACACTGAACCCTGCGTTTGAATAGGTTCTTGCATGGTTACTTCTCATAGAGATTCACGGGACAGTTTATTTTCTATAATCTTTCTACTATTCGGTTTTGTTATGCGAAACATGTACCTGAAATGTTATCATTAAGATATCAGTTCGATGGCAAATGTTGTATTATGTTGTGCAGCTCTGATTTCTGCTCTGTTTCATTTGCACAATTTAAAATGTGAAATGCACAACTGAGTCTGCAGCAATCATTTCCACAGCTTGGAATAAGACAGAAGAATAGAAAGAGAGAGAGAGAGAGAGAGAGAGAGAGAGAGAGAGAGAGAGAGAGAGAGAGAGAGAGAGAGAGAGAGATAGAAAGTGATGTGCTGATCATGCTCAGTGGAGAAGGCTATGCAGCGTACCATTCTCACTTGCTATGCTGTGCTATACAGCTCACCACCATTCGATACAGCTATACAGCTAACCCTGCTCACTGTGACTGCTGGACTATACAGCTAACCCTGCTCACTGTGACTGCTGGACTATACAGCTAACCCTGCTCACTGTGACTGCTGGACTATACAGCTAACCCTGCTCACTGTGACTGCTGGACTATACAGCTAACCCTGCTCACTGTGACTGCTGGACTATACAGCTAACCCTGCTCACTGTGACTGCTGGACTATACAGCTAACCCTGCTCACTGTGACATGCTCACAAACTGAAATCAAGCACCTAAGCCACTATGCCTGTCTGCAGGTGTGGTTCTAGAGCTATCACTGGAGAAAAGCACTCGAATTCTCAAGCACCAGACACAAAGGCAAAAAAAAAACAAAAAAAAAAAACAAACAAAAAAAACCTCAGAATTCCAACACCAGCATTCTAACAGCGCATAATACGCTACTTGCAACGCTCCACTTTCCAATCTCCGAAAGATCTTTGCTCTGCTTTGTGGAACTTCAAAGAGCTTTACAGGTGCTAATTCTACTCCAATTACAGCACACAGCCTGGTCGTTTGGTTGCAGCTTACAAAACACTTAACAGATAAATCCAATTTCCTGACAAAAGGATATTCAATTAAACGGTCTGCTGTATTTAACATTTCCACATACTGCAGTGAGAGCTGCATTTTATTTGGCTAAACATGCATGCATGTATGCGCAGAATGCTAATTAGCAAAGCTGATGCATCCCTAAGCTGGCGGGCAGATGTTTGTGGTTGCAGCCAAAAAAGGAATGAGGCTCCTGATTGGAGCCCTGATGTTAATGCGGTGTGTCATGTTTCCTCAGCGGCCAGGCTGAGGTGAGCTCTGGCTTGCTAAGGGGCTGCATATGGAGACTGTCAGCCCAGGGACCCTGCTGACAGGAGGCTGACATGAGGCTGAAACCAAGCTGAAACCAGGCTGAAACCAGACTGAAACCAGACTGAAACCAGGCTGAAACCAGACTGAAACCAAGCTGACACCAGACTGACACCAGGCTGAAACCAGACTGAAACCAGACTGACACCAGACTGAAACCAGCCTGAAACCAGGCTGAAACCAGACTGAAACCAGGCTGAAACCAGGCTGAAACCAGGCTGAAACCAGACTGAAAGCAGGCTGAAACCAGACTGAAACCAAGCTGACACCAGACTGACACCAGGCTGAAACCAGACTGAAACCAGACTGACACCAGACTGAAACCAGCCTGAAACCAGACTGACACCAGCCTGAAACCAGACTGAAACCAGACTGACACCAGACTGAAACCAGACTGACACCAGACTGAAACCAGGCTGAAACCAGGCTGAAACCAGACTGACACCAGGCTGAAACCAGGCTGAAACCAGACTGAAACCAGGCTGAAACCAGACTGAAACCAAGCTGACACCAGACTGACACCAGGCTGAAACCAGGCTGAAACCAGACTGAAACCAGGCTGAAACCAGACTGACACCAGGCTGAAACCAGATTGACACCAGGCTGAAACCAGGCTGAAACCAGGCTGAAACAAGGCTGAAACCAGACTGACACCAGGCTGAAACCAGATTGACACCAGGCTGAAACCAGGCTGAAACCAGGCTGAAACCAAGCTGAAACCAGGCTGAAACAAGGCTGAAACCAGACTGAAACCAGGCTGAAACCAGTGATGCTGGTGATAGTGACGGGGAGGGGTGATTTAGAAATGCAGATGAAGCAGCCTCCCGACTGACAGATAAGATCTGTGTGAGGGCTTGTCGAGCTCTCTATCTAAAGTGAATTCCTTTGATTAGCTGCTGCTTTGAGGAGCTTAGACTGAGATTTCTCTGCCAGAGTATCCCCTGATGAGGTGTTCTGGTAAACGAGATGATTTCTCTCCCTCTGTTAACAACATGCTTCAAAAACAATAATAATAATAATAATAATAATAATAATAATAATAATAATAATAATAATAATAACCGCCAGTGATCTAATTGGACTCAGAAATATCTCAATAGCTTGTGTAAATGACTGCGGTGAGTAGAGACCGCAGATTAATTGAAATGAAAATACGATTAATAAAAAACTGTAATGCCTATCTTCAACCTCTGTATAATTGCATTGAACCAGAGACTTGTTATCGTAATTGCAGTTTAATATCAGCGCAACTGTACTGCTCCTTTCTGCACCTCTGGGTAGATTACACAGATTCCCTTAGATGTGATTTGTTAGGAGTGTATTCAATTCCATTGATGTGAATTCTGCAGAAATAGAAGAGCTGCAGTTCATGGCATTAAAACTCGTCTGCCGGGTGAACCGTCTGACAGGGGGAGCGAGGGACATGTTACTTGTGTTTGTGACTGAGTTATCCGCATAATCATTTGTTACATGCGCAGCTTGGGATCCATATGCATCTCAGTCAGGAGTCCTTGAAGAGATTCTGTTGAAGCCCAAGTCTTTCTGGCTGTCCCTTGTGCAGTGCGTCTCCCTGAAAGATAATTAATACCATCATTCCGATTCTTGATCAACTGGAGAACATGGTCAATCAAATTCCATACCTAGAGTACTATTAACAGGCTCTTGTAATAACTGTGAGAGAGCGTCACTTCGTACCCTTTACAGCAGTTCCACCAGGTCTGCCTTGTCTAAATATCATGCGATTCGTATTCCAGAGGTAAGGAAGGTGTCCCCACTCCCCAGCAGTGGCTCGGTGCCTGTGAGAATCATCCCAGCTGAATCATCCTCTCCTCGGCATGGGGGCTCAGCTGCTTGTGGATCCCAGAGGCAGCAGCAGCAGCAATCGACCATTAAACACCACCAGTGGAAATCAAGGAGAGAGGCTAGCAGCACGATTAGATCGGAACGTGGACTGAACTTAAAAGAGCCGGTGAGAGCATCATAAAATAACAGGATCATCCTACTCAGAGCGGGAAACTAAGGGTTCAAATCCGCCCCCGTCCTGATCGGGACAGGGTAACGGCGGGGTGGGGATGACTAGCAGGGGAGAATCGCTCTGTGGAGTTTGCGGTAAAGATTTGAACTGGTCCTCCCTTTCATTGCTTCCAATTTGTAAAAGCCTTACACTGTCTCCATTGCGCTCTGTGCACTTAAAGACTGAAGTGGCACTAATGCGCTAAATAATTGCTATTTAGATATAAGTGAAGTACTTATACAATGCATTTTTTGGTAGTTCATGCTTTTTGTAAATTCGTTATGCAAGCAGTTGTGTGGTGATGATAGCTATTGTAAATTGAATCAGGGCAGTCATGTACTGTATAGAACAGGGCTGGGCAACTGGAGGCCCGTTCTGCAACAAGAAGAACAGGAACAAGGGCATAATGAACTGCTTTAGGGTCAGAATGCTTCAATAAATGGAACAAAGAACCATTCTGGAAGGACGGGAGCTGGCATTCCAGTTCTAGAGCAAATGAAATGCAGGCATGCGCTAGCAATGGGGAGAAGTTTTACACATTCAATTGAAATAGTAAAAAGCTATTTAGCAGTATTTACTGTCACAGGGGTGGGCAGGAGTTTCTTTGATTTAAATTTTAATCTCCTCCATATGAAAATGGAAGGGAATCTCACTCATTCATAAATATTGCATGAAGGCATTATGGTTTGAGATCACCGAGTGCCTCGTAGCTCAGTGAACTCTTTAATACACTTTGATCTCCCGTTAGCAATCTAACACTGCGGCTCTGTAATTGCTTTTTATTATCTTCCAACCTGCAGTTAGTACGGGCGTGTGTAAGAGAGGACAGGAGGGCGATGGAGCTGATTTCACGCATGTTAGACACTGCAGCAGGGATGGTAGGAGCACTGCCCCCTGGGAGCAAGATCGGTTCATCAAGAAACATTTACAAACGCACCAGAGGCACATGCATGAAACTAATAGACAAGAACCCTCGTCCAGAGTGAGTGAGATCATGCATGCTGTAGTTCCTATATACATCCTAGTACGTGCCTTTCTCAGCATTTCACCTTGTGTGTGCCTGTGGGGCCCCATGCTGTGCCCATTAGTCTGCGCTGCAAATACTGCTGATGTTAAGCACATTGCAGAGCTCTTCATTGAGGCTCAGCAGTTTATTAATTCTTCATTACCACAACGGGAGAGGTAGATAATGCTGTGTGTCCAGTGGAGTGCATGCTGGTCCGTATTTATCCCTATAGCACTAAAGACAAGACAAGTGCTTCCAGGTATGAGAACCAGTGTGTGTGTGTGTGTGTGTGTGTGTGTGTGTGTGTGTGTGTGTGTGTGTGTGTGTGTGTGTGTGTGAGTGTGTGTGTGTGTGTCTGTGTGTCTGTGTGTGTCTGTGTGTAGCAGCCAGCACCGGTGTTACAGGATAATTCTCACCCCACAAATAACATTATTCCTAGAGCATGGAATACATTGATTAATCTTATAGAGCTCATGAAGGTATCGGTTTTAATGGCGTTTTCGCAAGCCGCACAGTTGCAAAGGAAAAAGCCAGAAACACCATCCAGTCTTGCCTGATTCGTATTAACAGTTGCACAAGTATCAGCATGAAGCAAAATATCTCATCTGATATCTAAATAAAAATAACTTCCGGAATTCTGCGTCTCTGCAGTAAAACTGCTGCTTCGTGTTACCATTAAGACTGCAGCTTTTCTTCCCTGTAGCTGCAGTTCATGTTGCTTTCCTGGGTATAACGCAGTTTGTCTCACACCACTCCGAGTTGAGATTGTGAGTGTTGACACTGCAGTCTCGTTCACCCTCCGCTATCTGTCATCTGAGACCGCCTCCCTGATCCACACTATTTATCATGCCCGTGGCCTGAGTCTCTGAAACTCCCTGGAGCATGACGTGGGCTGTTTCTAAAACACTGCATTCAGAGCTGCCAGCAGCCTGCACTTTCCTTTGAATCAGTCTCAATGCCTTCTAGTACTTGGCATTCATTCACAAAGCCTTGCTGGTTAATGCACCAGGGTCCTGTTTTGTCGGTGAGCTAATGCATGGCCCTTGACGTCTCTGTCCTTGTGAACTGGAGCAGAAGCATGGAGGGGGTTATCACAGTATCGATACAGCTGAGCTCAGAAAGCAGAGCGGAGATGGTTTAGCACACTTCATATAAAAACACTTCTACACTGCCCCAGAGCCTGTCTGCATTGGCTCAGCAGAGTCCTGTTTTAGTTTAATTGCTAAAGCTGACCTTTGAAATCCTGTGTAAATCTTTCATGGGTTTTTTTGGCAGCTATCCATACAATCACCGTTTCTTGTTTGTAACATTTCCGCCACGCTGTGAACGGGGCGTCTGAAATCCACATGCCTCTCAGAGAAATGAACCCAACATCAATTCATCCCATCCCAGTCAGTGGTTCTGATTCACACTGCTTCGGATTCGCTGACCCTGATGGCTGGGGTTAATAAACTCCGTCTGTCTGTCACGCACACAAACACAGACTGACCCCAGTGGAGATGAGATTGACAGTGTCTTCCAGAGATGGTTTTGGTCGGGGATGGAGGAGCAGGGGTTGGCACAGGGAATAATAATGAATCTACAGGCAAGGTACACTGCAGTTTCCAGTTATTGCCATTGCCAATGCGCAGCTGCGGGTTTTGTGAAACAAAACTGCATGCCAGTGCTCAGACCATTGCTGTCACTCCATGAACTGCTGTAAAAACACTTGTTTAGATGCTGCGAGTTCAAAAAAGCAAAGAGTTCAAACACAAAAGAAACGTCAATGATAAAAGTGCTTTAAGAACACGAACAAGCAAAGAAACCAGCGACCTTCCTCACAAGAAAAGGAGGGCCAGCACTAGTGTGGATAGTAGTAATGAGATCACTGATCCTTCGCAGGAAGTCTGCTTGTCAGTCACTGTCTGTCTCATTACTGAAAGCTCAGGCACAGGGACTGCGGAAAACAAATACAAAATGGAAAGAACAGCTCTGATGATGTTTGACGTTTGATGGTATTGTGGTTATTACAGAGACACACACCACCCCATGACAGACACCCTTCAATTCTTTTAGCACAGTGAGTGCAAGTACCTCATGGTGCTTTGACAGAGACCTGAAGCCTTTAAGAATTTGCTGTGTGAACACGGTTCGGTGTGCATACTGTACATTATAAACTACCCTGCTCGACTTCCCCTTCTCTCTTTCTTTTTCCCTCTGTTCTCACTGACCTGCAGTATTGTTTATCCAGAGCCATGCCTTGACAAAGTGCTTGAAAGAAAGTAAGATCGATCTCTTAGCGTTGTTTCATCGACCTGGCATATTCAGCTCTCATTTTCCCAGCTACTCATCTGATCGGCTGCTGTTGCTCCTGCCATGTTGTGCTCAGGGACCAGCGGACGTGTCCAGAGAAGTTCACGATTAAGGTCGTGGAATCCTTCTCTCCAGAGCTGGCTTGACTAGCTGACCTGCCTTGTGCTCTGCCCAGGCTCTTGCAGCCAGACGCTTGTTTTTACAGAATCACAGGCTGCAGTACATCCATCAAGCTCTGTTCTGGTGAGCTGGCCTCAGACCACTTGAACAAGAAACACTCAGCAGCAGAAATGTCCTTTCTCGAGGCTTTATTGCCTCTTTTGGAAGTCTGTACGTGTGCACAAGGGGGCTTACAGCACTGACCTAAAACCAGGCTGCAAACTGCAAAGTTTTAAAAAGAATCTGCATTCAGTTGCTCTGTGGAAGCCTTTATCTCTTTGATGCACTACACCAGGGAACCTCAGGCTGGCACATCTGTCCCGTGCGTCCTCCACCATTGAAAAACATCTGCCATGCACAGCTGTCCAGAGAACTCCAAAAGAGAGAAGCATCTGGCATTTACACATCTCTTCCCACACCTTGCAGTTCCACCCTAAAGATCTCACAGGTTGACCAGCATGGACCTACCACCCTTCTGGCTGCTGTCTGTTGAATGTGGAATGTACAGTCTGGTAGATTCTTATGAATACGGTGGTTATATGTACAGCGGTCTCATACACTCATGTGCAGAGGGAGGGAAGGCTCTCCAGTATCATTACACTGTTTTAGATCGCCGTAGGACCAAGCCAGCGGTGCAGCTAGTTTTTACACGTGGGGAAATTGCTACGTTAAGTGCTCACGTGAATAAAACCCATTTGGTTTTGCACACGTGGGCTTGGTTGGTGTGATTCACATACTGTTTAGAGGCTTTGCAGCTAATCTCCTTCTTTTTTATAAGAGCTCAGCCAATGATTCCAGGAGCAGCTGCTCCCGGGGCTAACAAAAGAGAGTTAATGAGAGAGCGGGGCTTCACTTCAAAGAAAACATCCCATTTTCACCTTGTCATTTTTCATATCAACATTTTGGATGTGTATGTCTGCTTTGGGAAGACAGACAGACAGACAGATGGATTATTTCAGATTCAGGACTTCAATGCATTTTTTTTGCAAGAAATGCACAATTAAGAATTTGACGGTTCTCAGTAGTATTTGCACCTCAAATGAGTGCCAGTTTATTTCCTCTGATTTCACTCCAGCATTAGTACACTGGCAGCACAGGGGTGCAAGCCACTGATCTGCATTCTGAAGTGCCTGCCTGATTGGCTGGAGGTTCGAGCTTCAGCGAGGGGATACTGCAGGCCCTTGGTGATCCAGTGTCTCTCAATGAGCCATTAACCACAGTGCAGAGCATGCAAACAAACCAGCACGGCTTCAATTCTTGTTTCAAAAAAGCATGTGTCAAGTCCAGCAGCTTATGTGAAGGATGAATTAGAAATCAGGTCAACACTGTGTTGCAGACAGCCCATGGCAACAGGTCACAACCCCCAACGCTAAAGGAGCTCTTTCTGGAAGCAATTCTTTTCACTGTGCACACAGACACTCGCACATCTGCTCCTGTTAATAAGGGAAGCGCATCGATCAGTCCCCTGATAATGAGCGTGAAAGAGATTCCGATCAAAAGCAGCCTGTATTTCCTCAATACTGGATCAGTTTTGCAGAGACCCATTATTAGATACAGCTGTTCCCCAGGCATCTAGTTTATTACTTTTCAATACAAAACGCTGGTAAATAATTCCTAGTGTTTCTATAAAGAGAGAACAATGGATCATGATAAATATTCCCTGCTCAAACTGAAACAGGCATGTATAATTGCTTTCATGCTTTCCTATTAAAGTGAGATTGCAGTATGTGATCCGGCTGACGTTCTCCCCTCCTTCCTTGCACCCCCACAGCACAGCTCTCCCTCTTTATTTCGCTATCTGACTTCCACATCAAAACATCTAACAGTGAAGGACCCGGTATGCTGTGAAGTGGAATGCGTGCCAACCTGGGTATCAGCCCTGAACAGTGAGACAACGAGAGCGTGGAGCTTCTTCCATTCGAACCTGAGCCTTATCCCATCCCCTCCCCCCAGACCAACAGGCAGGGCACAGAGCGGTGCGTGCTTTACCCAGAGTGCATCAGCACCTGGAGGCAGTGTGCCAGTTCAATGTGAAGCCCAGCTGCCAGGCTGTGACTATGTAGGGCACCCACACGGCAGCAGCACCCGCTCTGGTGATGCAATGCTTTCTGTGTTCACAGGGAAGCAGTGCTGGAGTGTCAGCAATGGCATCGGTTTTGTCTTTAACCCTGCGATGCCCATGTGGTGTGTCACACATATGATACAATGCTTTATACTTTGCCACCCCCTCAGTAGCATAGTGTGTTCACAATGCTACATTTGTAATGTGCAACACGTGCTGCCAGGCAGATCTTTGTGTTTGGTGCTAGGAATGGTGTTCTCCTTGGGCAATACAGCCTTAGACTAATCTTTATAATGCTTAGCTAGGCTTTACCGTGCGTCCACTATGCAGTTTGCAATGCGTTTACTATGGTGAACCCTTTTAAGGAGAATTTGGAGAGGCTAGTATCTCTGATGAGGGATCAGAATGCAATGCAGTAAGCTTATCTCTCTCCTGCTTGCTCATAGCTACATGCAAGATGCACTGTGTAGTATGTCTGGGCCATTTCAAGGAGCTGAATTAATAAGACAGACGCAGAGGGACCAAACAAACAGCATTGTTTAACAAACTCCATATTTTTAATCAACTGTCTCTTTTTTACTTTCTTTACAAACTACTGTCGGTTCCCACAAGGGGGCGTGCTCTTGTCCTCTGCCCTGGGCAGGTCCGTGTCCGGCTCCATGGAAACTGTGGAATGAAAAAACACAGGAAGGGTTCAGCGCAAGGATTAGGGCTGTCTGGGGGGGTCTGTTCTCAAAGTGGTTTAATCTGCCAAACCAGAAAGCAGAGCTGTTTAATAAAGGTCTGGTGAGTGCTCTCATGCTGTTTGTGGAGTAACACAGCTTGAGAATATCTCCTAGTGAGATCTATCAACAAAACCACTGTCAATTGGAAAAGGGCCTTTATTGTCTGAGTTCTTTCTGAGGATTGCAAATCGGACGCATATTGGGGGCTCGTCCGGGATCATCGCTGCCAAGCGAGACAAATCTGAATTCTTAATTGGTCTGAGAGGTTTGTTGTTTGTCTTCTTGAGCGATGTACCTGATAACTAAAAGAGAAACCATGGGATTGTATATTTGTATTTGAAATGTTACCAAAAAACTCCCAGCACCAGGTTGTTCATTTCTTTTGCCTAAATGCTGCTCTTTCAAAGATAATTTGAATGGTTCTCTAAAGGGTAGGCTGAATCAGATACATGCTGCTGAGCCATGCAGGCTCATGCAAGTTTAGACTGTGCTAATAAGAGTAGCTTTGCTGAAATGACCAGCTCACCTGTGTTAGCTGTCCCTCTTCAGCAGGTACTTCCTCATCACGCTGCTAACGTCTCTCTCATGACCCTCCGCCTCCTGCTGTTGCATCTCCTCCTCCCCCAGCTCCCCCAGAGCTCTGCAGGGACGCGCTCTCCTGGCCCCATGGCCGGCCCCTGCACTCTCTACGCTGCGGAGCGACACAGTGGATCCCTCAGAGTCGGAGTCGGAGTCCGAGCCCCCCCTGTGAGCCGCAGTCTTGGTGGAGGGCAGCTCCCCGAAGTGTACGCTGAGTGGCCGCCTGACCTCCCTGCGCTCCGCCCCATTCTGGGCCAGGCTGCTGGTGGACTGGGCCCTGCGGATGGCAGGCAGGATCTCCGGCTCCATGCCGTCTCCCTTGCTTTCCACCGTCTTGTCCTCGTCCGTCAGGTTGCTCAGCCTGCGGTTTCTGAAGACCAGCGGCTCCTTCCCCAGCTGCACCTCCTCCCCGTCCTCTTCCTCTGCGATAGACAGCCCCAGGCGCTTCCGGATTGGCGGCGGGACCCTGGAGAGGGGGCGGGACGATTCCTCTTCTTCTGTGGCAGCCTCCAGGATGGGCAGAGTGTGGCGGGGGGTGCCGGGGCTGGGGGACAGGGCCTCACAGGAGCTGAATCGGGTCATCCTCCGGTCCCCTGTGGATTCGGGGAGGGACCTAAGGCTGGCCGATCGAGTCATGCAAGGGCTCAGGGCGGATCTGGCGGCGGACTGGCTGGCATCCTGCGGCTCAGAGGTGTGTTTGAGGATGGTGGGCCTGAAGGACGCCTCTGAGCCCAAGCTCTGCACGTCTTCCTGCTCAAGCATGGAGCTGGCACGCCTTCTCAGCACTGACGCCCCTGTAGTCTGGTATATAGGCAGCGTTCCACCCCCCTCCCGCCCCACTCCGCTCCCCTGCTCCGCTCGCTCGCTCCCCCGCTTCCGACGCAGCTCTTCCAGGAACTCTGACAGCGCCAGCGAGCTTGGAGCCCGCTCCCTCTCCTCTGTCTCTGCAGACCCTGTAGACCCTGTGGACTCTGCCAGGGGCGATGTGACCCTACGCCTGGCACCCTCCCCAACGCTGCTCCGCGACTGGCTGTCCTGGTCCTGGCCCAGCTCCCTCCTCCGCAGGCTGAGCGAGGAGCCTGGCCTGCTCCCCTCCGAGTCTCTGGGGAGCGACCTGTCGGGAGGAGCAGGGTGTTAGACAGCCTCATCACTGTAGGCACAGAGGATTGGGGTAGCGGGGTACGCAGAGGTATAGCACAGTGCATAGATGAAATCAATACACAAACACATGCATCAATAAAAAAACTATAGTGGAAATTGAATTGGTAAAAAATAGAGTGCAGTGAAACCGAACTACCGGCACGGTAATGTTCCCTTTTCATGTTGTGGAATTGCATCACAGGAGTCTGAGTTGTTTTTATTTATTTTCTCTTGACAATGGAGGGGCCGGCTCACTAGAGGAGCCGGAGACAGGGAGATATAAATAGATCTCAGGTAACAAAGGCAGAGCGCATCCCCTTTGGTCCCGGGGAGAGAGGCAATCAATCCTGTCAGACAGAGGAGGAGAAGGAGGAGATCCTCTCTGTAGCTCGGGGGCTGACTAATACCAGGGCCAGACAGAGAGAGAGAGACGTGAGCACTGGACTGAATACTGATACCAGGCACCTGCTTCACTCACTCACTGCCTTCCTGGGACAAACACATGTCCACTGCAATCAAGCTGATGTAATGAGCGTCTCAAGGGATGATGAAGGACTAGAAACAGGGACATAGTGTGTAAAGTTGGGAAAAGGACTCAGAAAATGTGTTGGACAATTAGGTATCCTACTTGCTGGTATACTCACAGTATCCGCATTACACATATTTATGGGAGCGGTGTAAAAATGTTCTTAACTAATTAGCTAATTAAACAGATTAATTAGGTTGAATTAACTGCTAAAATTAGTACCACAAAAAATGAATAAATGTGTTTCTTAAGCAATTGCTTTTAAACTTGAGAAAATGAATCAAACAAAAGAATGTTTTTGATTCACTGGCTGCGCACGCAGTTCTCTTACAGAATGTTTTTGAATGTTTTTGATTCACTCCCTGCGCACGCAGTTCTCTTACAGAATGTTTTTGATTCACTCGCTGCGCACGCAGTTCTCTTACAGAATGTTTTTGATTCACTCGCTGCGCACGCAGTTCTCTTACAGAATGTTTTTGATTCACTCGCTGCGCACGCAGTTCTCTTACAGAATGTTTTGATTCACTCGCTGCGCACGCAGTTCTCTTACAGAATGTTTTGATTCACTCGCTGCGCACGCAGTTCTCTTACAGAATGTTTTTGATTCACTCGCTGCGCACGCAGTTCTCTTACAGAATGTTTTGATTCACTCGCTGCGCACGCAGTTCTCTTACAGAATGTTTTGATTCACTCGCTGCGCACGCAGTTCTCTTACAGAATGTTTTTGATTCACTCGCTGCGCACGCAGTTCTCTTACAGAATGTTTTTGATTCACTCGCTGCGCACGCAGTTCTCTTACAGAATGTTTTTGATTCACTCGCTGCGCACGCAGTTCTCTTACAGAATGTTTTTGATTCACTCGCTGCGCACGCAGTTCTCTTACAGAATGTTTTTGATTCACTCGCTGCGCACGCAGTTCTCTTACAGAATGTTTTTGATTCACTCGCTGCGCACGCAGTTCTCTTACAGAATGTTTTTGATTCACTCGCTGCGCACGCAGTTCTCTTACAGAATGTTTTTGATTCACTCGCTGCGCACGCAGTTCTCTTACAGAATGTTTTTGATTCACTCGCAGCGCACGCAGTTCTCTTACAGAATGTTTTTGATTCACTCGCTGCGCACGCAGTTCTCTTACAGAATGTTTTTGATTCACTCGCAGCGCACGCAGTTCTCTTACCTGATGCTGTACGTGCTCATGGTGTCGGACACGGACTGTTTGACCACGCTGCCGGCCGCGCTGCTTCCATAGGGGGATCCGGGGCCTCGGGGGACCCCCAGCCAGGATCTGATCCCCTCCCCGGGGTCCACACTGACCACGGATCCCACAGTGGACAGGCTGTCTCTGTCAGGAGGAAACAGCAGCCAGGGAAAGAGAAAACGCATCACATGATTGCAGTACAGTGCTCAAAGATGTGCTGGCATTCTAACTGAAGCCCTCGACGTCCTTTTTGAAGTGCGAACGTAGAATTTCTGTGCCATGTTCTGCCAAGAGTGCGTTCGGCGATGTGCAGATTAGCAACCTAGTCACTACAGGGATGGGAATAAGACTCCTATTGCATAGCAGCGTCACCCGTTCCAGGTTTTAATACATGCTTGATTAGAGACAGTGTATTGATAACAAGATCCTATTAAACTCATATTAAAACCAGGAGTGGATCAAACTGCTTTGCAATGGGAGTCTTATTTCCATTCCGGAATTATACTACAATATTTGCCCCTAGCACTGTAGAAGTGGTAGCTGCCGGGGTTCTACAGTGCAGATGCAGCTTCCCTGTTTCCAGTGGTGCTCCAGTGGTGCAGTGAATGAGAGCCCTGCTTAGCAGTAATATCACGACTGCAGTTAAAACTGAGATTTCTAAGGACAGGCGGAAATGTTTTTCAATAACTTTTTTTACAAAGGTTGCCCCATTGAGCTGCTTCTGGTTCGGCCAGGATGAGAACCTGTTAAAGATTTGCATGTCGTGTCCAAGGGGGTCCAGGAAGATGACCACAGCACAAGATCACGCGCGCGCGCTCGCTCACAATGAGGAAGCGTAACGTCACAAACAGAGATACATGACAATAACCCAGCCGACACATTGCACCAAGCGCAGACACAGAGACAATGGCAAGAGCAAGAGAGCCTCCCAGCTCGCATCTCTGAGGAGCTGTCCACTGGCTCAGTGCTGAACCCAGCGCCAAATTCAGCAGGGGCTTCAATTACCTGGCTCACTTCACTATATTCTGTTGAATTAGCAGGCTCTCAGAGTTACAGACACACATGCAGTTATTCTTTTTTTATCAAACCAACCAGACCGTTCCAAGGGTTGATCCATGCCAACCGCTGCTAAATGACAGCCATGCATGACAGAAGATCACACTCTGCCCAGGTGCAAAAAGACGCTCCAGACTCCAACGTTACACAGTATGATTCTTCTTGTTCCTTTTCAAATATCGTTCCTACACAATTCCAGAGGGTCATTCTAATGAAGCACCATTCACAAGCTCTGAATTAGTTAATTCATGGAAAGAAATGCTAGCCCACGCCGTAAAGCAGAGCAGAGAATCGACAAGGGTTTTCTTACAAGTCTCGCTTCCTGCCAAAGGAATCCACTGCTGTCTGGACGCTGTGTGGAAGGAGAAAGGAGAGGACTGTGAGCTCTGATACCTGCAGACAGCTTCAGGAAGGACCGGGGCAGGGAACTGGAACAGCAGCTGGACTGCAGTTCCACCAGTGTGTGTGTGTGTGTGTGTGTGCGTGTGTGTGTCCCTCTCAGTACAGTACAGTCTCTATGTGGTTGCTGATATCTCGTGTCACATACTTGCTTTTCTCTCAGGCTCATGGAAAATGTCAAACTTCAACATACCTTTCCATCCCGACTGACCACTGATTAAAGGGCAAACAGAAATGAAAGTTTGAAAGAAGAAAAAAACAAAGAAACAATGTTACAAACATTGGCAAGCACTCCATTATGCCGTGTCTGATCCAGACCTCAGCAGGTCTGAAGCTGCCTGCAATACAGACCCATGTGCAGCACCAGCAATGAGAACTATATTAGCAGAATTCATTAGCAACGTTTTACTAATAGCCTACTGCATGCATCACTGACATTACCCTGCGCATGGTATTTATGCTGATAAAAAAAAAAAAAATTGTACAGTGTGTCCGTCCCTGTTGGTGTAATTAACTGCAATAAAAAATGTATAAAGTCACGTTCGCTATGAGAATCTAGAGCACTGTGTACTGAATGTTCTGACATTACAGCTGCTGTAAGTCCACATACCTGAGCACAGTGTGCTGGGCTGCAGTGTGGAAGGCAGTAGGTTTGAGTAGCTCAATGGTTAGAGTGCTGGGCTGCAGTGTGGAAGGCAGTGGATTTGGGTAGCTCAGTGGTTAGAGTGCTGGGCTGCAGTGTGGAAGGCAGTGGGTTTGAGTAGCTCAGTGGTTAGAGTGCTGGGCTGCAGTGTGGAAGGCAGTGGGTTTGAGTAGCTCAGTGGTTAGAGTGCTGGGCTGCAGTGTGGAAGGTAGTGGGTTTGAGTAGCTCAGTGGTTAGAGTGCTGGGCTGCATGGTGGAAGGTAGTGGGTTTGAGTAGCTCAGTGGTTGTACAAGCAATCCTGTATGCTAGTTATATTTGGATAGTTCTATTTATAATTATATATAAATCATGCAGCTGAAGCCGATTCCTGTTCTGAGAGTTTTTACCTTTCAGAATCACTTTCATCACTGGGCTCTTCCTCCAGGGCAGTCTGTAGATCCGCGATGCGCTTGATTGATGTCTCTAGATCGGCCTGTAATGTCTGCCTGACTGCACTCAGCTCCTCCAGCCTCATCTCCTGCAGAGAGAGTGGAGACAGAATAAGAATCAGGGACCACCTGAGCCTGGCTTGTTTCATGGCACGGACGTGGCTCCCTTGTGAAATTCAAAGCCTGTGCTAAAATAGAAAGCTATCAACGCTCTGGAGGAGTAAAGGTAGACTGAAGGTCGATGTGTGAGAGATGAAAGGGTTGCCTGCCCCCTGTAGAGCTTTGGCCTCTTTGATTCAGGACAGAGGAGCACACCGCAGGCCTGGGTATGAGGAGCACAGGGTGGGGAGGACCTGGGCTTTGTAGCTCTGTTTCAAACAGCACCAGCATGCACCAGGGTCACTGCATTAGGACAGACACAACTGTGAGTTTGACATCATGATATTATTATTATTATTTGTTTATTTAGCAGACGCCTTTATCCAAGGCGACTTACAGAGACTAGGGTGTGTGAACTATGCATCAGCTGCAGAGTCACTTACAATTACGTCTCACCTGAAAGACGGAGCACAAGGAGATGAAGTGATTTGCTCTGGGTCACACAATGAGTCAGTGGCTGAGGTGGGATTTGAACCAGGGACCTCCTGGTTACAAGCCCTTTTCTTTAACCACTGGACCACACAGCCTCCTTAGATGCTGTTGTTATACCAAACATTTACTGTAACCAAAACTGTTCACTAACCGCTAGAACACACACTCCCAGTCCCTCAGCTCTACCACTAGATCACACTGCCTCCCAGTCCCTCAGCACTTAGTTCAACACTTCTCCTCAGTCTCTAGTATCTAACTCTGCTTGTACCCCCCCCCCCCCCATATTCTCATTGTCTGACATACTCCTGCCACATGACCTGGTCATGCTTCCCACAGTGCTTCCCTTCTCTTGCAGTGTTAGCTAATGGACTGACAGCCCCTGGGATTCACAGAGAACCCAACACAGCCATCACATTCAACCAGCTACATCTATCCAGCCCCCCTGAACAATGCAAACCACGTCATTGTTTCACGCAAGGCTGAGTCTCTCTTTAAAAGTGCAAGTTCATATCACCATGACAACCACTGGCCATTCCCTAGGTACTTGGGGAATGGTAATACGAAATATTCAGAAGCAGAAAAATAAATTGGCTCCGTCAACCCCACAACTGGAATGCTAGCTGCTTAAATGAAATCTCTTTTCTCTGCTGTATGAGGTGTATAATGCATGAAGAGAGGTTTAATTAATGTACATGGAAAAGACACATTGGTTTATCTCAGCTGTTCTCTCCAGGGGTAATAAATACCCCCACCGCCCACCAAAATATTTTCAAAGAAGCGTTCAACCCGAGGAAAGAAATCTAACATTGCCAGTCCCCAGTGATCCTGTAATGAGATCAGCGGGAATTAATTTGCACATTTCTGTAAAGCAATATCCAGACTCTCCAGCATTTCCCTCCTTGCATCTTAAAAGCATTCAAACTGTAGCGGCTTGCGTGTTACTCTTAATTAGCAAGAGCTGAATAATTCAGGAATGAAGTTAGCTTCCGTGGGCAAGTGAGTTTGCAAAGGCACGATCAAACTTTAACGTGATCCAGTTATTAAAACAATCCCAGAGGCTCAGCACTCAGCTAATTCAGAACACTCTGGAGGACTCACTCAAAACAAGCCCCCTGTTTCTTATTCATAGGACAGACTGCACTGGGACCCATCCCCTGTCTGCTACCAGCTGCACAAGGTGATGTCAGCTCCCAGCTATTCAGCAAAAGCAGAAGCTGGAGTGCAAGAATCTCAACAGGATGTTTGTCTCTGTCTCTGTGTGTTCGCTTCGCCTGGGCGTGGAGGGGGTCTCTATAGCACTGCTTGAGGGCAGCGGTGCCAGGACTGCGGCAGCCTCAGTGCCAGAGTGTGAATGGCAGCACACTGCGGCGAGGGTTCCAGGGTAAGTGGTTTAGTCAGGAGATCATGCGATTACTGGAGAGTTCCTTCCTTGGGTTTTAATTCCTTATTTATTCGTCCAATTTTTTTTTTCTCACCTTTTGCAATGTAAGCCAGTAAGTTTTGTGCTATAGTCACCAAATCATGGCAGAGTCCTGATGCATAATTGAAAACCCTGCAGGGCTCAGTCGTGCGGGGGCTGTGTCTACAGCGGGATCTGACTCCTGAGCTCATCTTCTGCTTCACATATTACACAGGCTGAGATCTCGTCCCATCCATCGAGCTCAGGAGGAGACAGAGGGTCCGGATTACTGAAGAGGTGAGAGATTACAGGGCTGTCCTGAGACTCCCAATCAGAGAAGCAGTGTACTGTATTACAGTGTATTACAATATACTATATTGGGTGGTGTGGCTGCCTCACCTCCCCTCCCTCTCATCCTGACCCTGTCTTCCCCCCTCCCAATCCCACTTTTTTCTACTGCTCTCCGAGTCGTACCAGCTCGACTCTGCACCGGCTGCTCTCCAGCTCGCTGCGAGCCAGGTCCTCCATCTCCACTCTCATCTCCTGCAGCCGCTGCTGGTAGTACTGGGCATGCTCCTTCTCCCGGGCCTCCGTCTCGGCAGCATGCTCCAGCTCCTCACCCATCCGCACCACGTTGTCCCTCAGCCGCAGCACCAGCACCTAGGAGGGAGAAGGGGGCAGTCAGAGGTGATATACAGTGTAGCTCAGACACACACACACACACACACACACATACACAGAGAGACACACACACACTTCGGTTCAGGTGTGACTGTCAGACAAGTGCACGAAAATTCAGATCTGTAGAACGACAGAACAATGAAGAGCTTCTCCATATAAAGGGCTCGGATTACTTGTACAAAAATCAAATGAATAATTATTTCAGTGTGAAGCGCGCGTGTGCACTGTGCGGCGCTGATGCAGCAGGGTATTCACATCGCTGTGAGCACGAGGGGTCAGTCCTCGGCTGCGCTCACCTCGAACCTCCTGATCTGGTCACTCTGGAACTCCAGCTTGTTCTCCAGGTCGCGGATCAGTGCCTCTTGTCTGCTGACGATGCTGCGCTCCACCATGGACCCCTCCATGAAGCTCACGCGACTCAGACTGGCCTGCAGCTGTGAGCCCAGGACAGGCAGAGAGAAGCCAGAGGGTGAGAAGACTGGCCCTGGCTGGAGATTGACTAACATTCTTCTTTTAATATTTAGAATGCCCAATTATTTTTCTCCCCAATTTAGAATGTCCGATTATTCCCCCCTCCCCACACCGCCACAGCAATTCCCCCCACAGCTCAGGAAAAGGAATTTCCTGATGGGTGGGTGAAGTGTTTGGAGGTTTCTAATTACACACATGGTGGTGTAGTTACAAGGTAACAGCGCGTCTAATTAATAAAGATGCAATGTTGGCAGTTGCGTGGCAGCTTTTGTAATTAAACTGCATCTTGTCCATTACTGTTTGTTAAAGCAAGTCGTGCCTCACCTTCTCCTGCAGGTTCTGCCTCTCCTTCTTGGCCTCCTCCAACTCAGCCTGCAGCTCCCTGATCTGACTGATGTCACTGGACGACTGTGCAAACAGAGAGGTGGACAGGTCAGTGCAGGACGTCACCTCACCACCCCCCTTGTCCAACATCCTAATATTACACATAGCTTGATCACATGCAATCCGATCAGGACTTATCTGCAGTCCCTGGGTGTTGCTGTTTACCTGAGCAGTACTCAACCAATCAACCAACCAACCAATCAATCAATCAATCAATCAATCAATCAATCAATCAATCAATCAAAACCTTTACTTATCCAGAACAAATTCTCATTTCCAATGACGACCCAGCAAGATTCCCACACCACCACAGCAAACAACATCAAACACAATATATAGAGAGTTTAAAAAAACACAAAATCAATCATAAAACTCATCCGCAGCTCAGCAGGAACAGATGCCAGTCAGCAATGCGTCGCCTTGTATGCAGAGAGGGCCAATTCATGAGATTGTAAAGGTTGCAATGGCTCCAGTGACAAATCCTACAGCAGAATGGTATACAACATGCAACACTGTACCTGTGCAATGAGGGCCTTGTGCTTCTTCATGAGCTCGTTCAGGTCCTCCTGGTCCTCCTCGATCCTCTTCAGCAGGTCTGTCTTCTCGTGCTGGAGCTGGTACAGCTGCTCATCCACCTGCACAGAGAGGGAAAAGCTCAGACTCTCCAGCAACCAGGAACAACACAACGCAGCCGAGCAAGCTGCTCCTTCATCAGGGGGGTGACTGCTGGGGGTGACGGGGCAACAGCAGGGTTAGAGCGGGCAATAGCAGGGAGAGGGGGGGCAACAGCAGGGCGAGAGCGGGCAATAGCAGGGAGAGGGGGGGCAATAGCAGGGAGAGAGGGGGCAATAGCAGGGAGAGAGGGGCAATAGCAGGGAGAGAGAGGGCAATAGCAGGGAGAGAGGGGGCAATAGCGGGGAGAGAGGGGGCAATAGCAGGGAGAGGGTGCACGGGTACACACAGGACTAGTAGGGGCGTGGCACATCCCACAATGGGACTGTCCCGGAGGTCTCTCTTAGGACAGTTCAGGAACAGTCTTCATTACTAACTTACTGTTTCTGACATTAAAGAAACAATCTTCAACAGGATTCCCACTCCTAAACTCTCCTGAGCTCCTAAGCACAGCATGCAGCACTCAATTCATGGAATCCCAGTGGGAACAGCACCGTCCTGGATGAGTTGTGAAGCTCCAAGGAGCATGGAAAGCAGTGTTCTTGCACAGAGGGGTAACACCTCAATTGCTGTGTTCCCCCCCAGCCCGATGAAGCCCAGCCCAGCCCAGCTCCTGAGGTAGTGTTCATACCAGACTCTTGTTCCGGCAGATGTTTTCAAGCTCCAGCTGTGCGCTGTCCAGTTCCATCATCAGAGTCTTATGCATCTTCTCAGCCTGCACATATCTGCTCTCGCTCTCCGCCAGCTGTGGGAAAGGTAAGGGCAGACTGCATCGGTACTGTGTTTCTATTGGTCCGTTACAGGATTCTTTCATCTTAATTTAGTCACGCCTTAGCAAATGCTGACAAACCTTAAATGTAAAGAAGTCATATTCCCTTCCCTGCACTTTGGAAGAGGAATGGAGTTTAAATGTTCCAGGTCAGGTTTTTTAGATAACTTGTGATAACGAATTACAGGCGGAAAGCGCAGCTCCTACATGTGTTATAAAGGCTGAAAGGGTTTTCTTCTGTGGTTCATGAATCTTTGACATTAAAACTGAAAATTAATCCCATAGATACTTCATTATTAAACGTGTTCTTAAATGGTTTATTACTGGTGTAAGACACTTTGGAGCTAAAGGCTTTCTCCTCACTGACTCAGTATACCAGCGCAAGTCAATGGATGACACCAGATCCACATTACCCAGCACTGTGTCCCTGGAGCATGTTTCTGATCTCTTCATTCCTAACGTGTGCCTCGGGGGACGTGTTCTTCCCTGTGCATGCACTATACATTCTAATGTGGACGCGCTGCCTGGTTTGAAATCAGAGGGAGCTTCATATTAAATCACTTAAGCCTT
Source organism: Acipenser oxyrinchus oxyrinchus (assembly GCA_030684275.1). Classification (NCBI taxonomy): domain Eukaryota; kingdom Metazoa; phylum Chordata; class Actinopteri; order Acipenseriformes; family Acipenseridae; genus Acipenser; species Acipenser oxyrinchus. The sequence continues at coordinate 24,824,381 of CM060267.1, read as the reverse complement.
GCTGGCAGCTGCTGCTCTTCCATTAATTTTCGTTTCTGAAGCGTCGTCTCCCATGTCACAGCGCTACCGTATCTGTGCCGCATTTAAATAAGAAAATGCACAAAACTGACATTCAGTCACGACGAGTTTAAATAAAACAGGAAAAAAGCAGTCGTATACCTCGCTCTGTTTGCAAATCTATACTGTGTGAAATTCACGGTCCGTGTACAGCTTAGTTCTGAATAGCTGCATGGTCGCCCTGTCTTTTAAAATCGTTCGATGCGCTTTTGCAGAGGTGAGGTGCTGCATAATGAATATCCTGGCTTTCAAATATCATGATTGTGGTGTGACATTTAGAAGTACATCACACAGTACACAGCAACAGTGAGAGCTACGCTTGCGTTAACTATTTCCCCAGCAGCTCATACGACCCAGTCCCTCCCCCCCCCCACCCGGAGCTCCCCAGTCCCTTCCCAGTCCTCCCAGTCATACCTGGGACTGCAGCTTCTCCGCCTCCTCTTTGCTGATTCCGTTGCTCACTGGATCCTCCAGTGTTCCCAGTATCAGCTGTGCGTCAGCCAGCAGGGTGTGAGTTCTCCTCAGGTCTCTGCGGAGACGTTTTTCCACATCAAAATCACGATGCCCGATCTGAGGGGGGAAGGGGTGCATGGTATTGGGGGGACCCTTGGGAACAGACTCACAAAACTGCAAAACAACCTGGTCACAATGTCAATGCACGTAGGAGGTAGAATATATATATATATTTTTCTAGAATTAACATTAGCGGTATTTTTTCATTTTTTATTATCGTGCCTTTTTGGAAAGAAGAGGAGCAAACGCTTAGTAATTCTGTGAGTTTGTTTCCTAATCCGTTGACCCACCTCACGTCTCCTCGTCTCATCAATGACCCGACATGCGCGCCATGCTCTCAGGGATTAATGAGGTTACTTGGTGCACAGACCGTGAAATGCACAAAGCCACAGCCTGAGCCTGTCTAGAACCAGTGAGGCTCTGTGGGGGGGGGGGGAGGCGGGGGGTCTGCAATCATGCTGAGCGCCCCAGGCCTGCCTGCTGGGACACCCCTGGGATTGGCTGGGATTTGTGGTGCCATGTGCTTGACCCAAACCAAGGCCTTACCTGCTCGCACAGGGTGGCTATGAGCCCCTCCAGGTCCAGCTTTTCATGCAGAACCATCTGCTTCTCCTCATACTCCTGCTCCAACTGCATCTCCAACTGCCGCAGCTGAGGACAGACACACAGACATCTACTGTCAGACAGGAGCAGCAAGGAAGACAGACACACAGACATCTACTGTGAGACAGGAGCAGCAAGGAGGACAGACACACAGACATCTACTGTCAGACAGGAGCAGCAAGGAGGACAGACACACAGACATCTACTGTCAGACAGGAGCAGCAAGGATCCCAGGACGACCCGACCTGCTGATACTGAACCCTCTCTCTGATCCTATACTCCCTCTGAAAGGCTATTTTATAAAAGATCCCTCCATACACTCTTCTATATCCCTATAGACCCCTCCTCTTCTCTCTCAGACCCTGTCCACTGTCTCTCCTCTCTCCTAGGTCTTTTCCCTGTTCCTTCCCTGTCTCTTCCATGGTTTCCCTGGTCTCCCCTAGATCTCCCCTGGCTCCCCTTGGTCTCCCTCATCTCCCCTAGGTCACCTGGATCTTCCTTGGCTCCCCTAGCTCTCCCCTCCCTCCTACCCGTCTCTGGGATGATTTCTGCACGTCCTCCAGCTCCTCCTCTTTGTCCTCCAGCTCCTTCTGGTGGATCTGCTTCATCCTCTCCATCTCCATCTCGGACCGCAGCCGCGTCTGCAGGGCGAGAGGGCAGGAGTGGGGGTAAGAGGTGATAAGGCAGGGGGCAGCACGGTCAGTCTCCTGAGACCCGAGCTTCTCTTACAGACCCTCGGAGATTGAGCCCCAGAGGCACCCCTTTACTATCTCCATGTGCGAGTGTACTGCTCCCGGCGGCTGCAGAATGAGGTGACTCACTTGCATCCCTGGCAAAGTAATTCCCTGACCGGAAGAGCTGTGGTGTTATGCTAGCACATGCTTACAGGCTGCAGATCGCTGTGGGAACGTTTTCCTTTAAACATGCACGCCTTCTTGTGAGAAGTGAAACCTGTTTAAAAATGTAACAAGAAGGAGATTAAATATGAATGTCCTCTTGCTACGAGGCTAAAGGGCTTTATCTTTAAAAGTACCAGAGCGAAAAGGTTACTGTTGGATAAAGGTATATTACCAGCGCTCATCCCTGTGTGTCCATAGCCAGGGCTCACCTGTGTGTCTATAGCCAGGGCTCCCCTGTGTGTCTATAGCCAGGGCTCACCTGTGTGTCTATAGCCAGGGCTTACCTGTGTGTCTATAGCCAGGGCTGCCCTGTGTGTCTATAGCCAGGGCTCCCCTGTGTGTCCATAGCCAGGGCTCCCCTGTGTGTCTATAGCCAGGGCTCCCCTGTGTGTCTATAGCCAGGGCTGCCCTGTGTGTCTATAGCCAGGGCTCACCTGTGTGTCTATAGCCAGGGCTCACCTGTGTGTCTATAGCCAGGGCTCCCCTGTGTGTCTATAGCCAGGGCTGCCCTGTGTGTCTATAGCCAGGGCTGCCCTGTGTGTCTATAGCCAGGGCTCACCTGTGTGTCTATAGCCAGGGCTGCCCTGTGTGTCTATAGCCAGGGCTCCCCTGTGTGTCTATAGCCAGGGCTGCCCTGTGTGTCTATAGCCAGGGCTGCCCTGTGTGTCTATAGCCAGGGCTCCCCTGTGTGTCTATAGCCAGGGCTCCCCTGTGTGCCTATAGCCAGGGCTCCCCTGTGTGTCTATAGCCAGGGCTGCCCTGTGTGTCTATAGCCAGGGCTCACCTGCTCATGCTGCTGGATTGTGGCTGCCTGCTCGGTGAGCTCAGCTGTCAGCTCCTTCACTCTCGCCTCCAGCTCCCTCAGCTGCTTCTTCAGCGTGGCGGCCGAGTCGGGGTGGAGGGTCTGTGGCGTGGCCAGGTCCTGCAGCTGAGTGTCCAGCTCCTCCTTCTGCTGCTGCAACAAAGCCAGCTCCGACTGCCCCTCCTGGAGAGAGAGAGAGAGAGAGAGAGAGAGAGAGAGAGAGAGAGAGAGAGAGAGAGAGAGAGAGAGAGACGGCACCACCCCCTCGCTTCATTACACTGCTTCAGCACAGCCAGGCTTTTCAAACGCTGGCACTGAATTTCTTGCTAGCCTGGCGTTCCAGTGCACTACAGTAGTTGTACCTGGATGCTGCGCTGCAGTTTGAAGATCTCTGACCGGATGCTGTTGTTCTCCAGGGACACTTTCTCTCGGAGGTCCCTCTCCAAGGAAGCCTCTCCCAGGGCCTGGGCCAGCTCTGTATCGAACCTGCACATAAACCCACAGGCTTCGTTAACACTGCAGCTGGAACCGGCGTCTACATTAAGCATCTATACACACGTTATAAACAAGATGACATTGTGGCTATGCAGTGTAACAAGAACCCTCAAAATGGCTCAACAGCCAGGCTTAACATTTCTCACCTTTTTATAGATTTGTTTTAAAAATGGAATTAAACAAAATTGGAAAAGCTGGTTTTTCTCCCTGCTAATTATTTGTTTAGTTAATTACTTAATTATTCTTTAGTTCAGCTTAATTGGAGGTAGCAAGCATCTCTCCCTCTCCCTCTCCCTCTCCCTCCCCCTCTCTCTCTCTCTCTCTCTCTCCCTCTCCCTCTCCCTCTCTCCCTCTCCCTCTCCCTCTCTCTCTCTCTCCCTCTCTCTCTCTCCCCCTCTCTCTCTCGCCTCCTCTGTTTCTTCTCCAGGTCGTGGTTCCGCCCCTGCTGGCTCTCCATCAGCACCCGCGTGTCCTGGAGGTCAAAGGTCACCCGCCGACACTTCCTCTTCAGTTGCAAGGCTGACCGCTTCGTCTCGTCAAGCTTCCCTTGCAAATCTGTCAGCTGTGGGACAGAGAGACAGACAGGCAGAGACACACAGACGGACAGGCAGAGACAAACAGATAGACAGGCAGACAGACACACAGACACATTTAATACAGTAAGTGCTTCTGTCCAAATGCCATTGATCTCACAGTATGCCATGTGTTAAAACAAAGTATAGTAAAGGATAGGGATCATGCAAACCGTGCTGTTTATATTAAATCTCCTCAGAGTCGACCAGTGCAAATCATCACAAAATAAATACAGGGCAGGGACACAGTGCAGAACAGCTAAAGGCAATAAGAAACAGACTAACTCTCTGACTCTGTGAGCCAGGTCAGCACTGGCTTAGGGACTGTGAAGATCCTGCTCTCTGTCTCCAGAGCGGCTTACCTATAGCCCTGATTTCAGTGGGGAGAGCACCCTGAGTCTGTGTGTACATGGGAATGCAGGAATCAATGGCCACTGTATTCACTGCTGCATTCTTCTGTACTCGAGGATTACAATAAAGACGAGATTCATTCTTCAGAATCACATCTTATGCAAACTACATAGCAATTGAAAGTCGTTTCAACTGTAGAACTGCCACTAGACTCACTGATTTTGATCGTTTTTCTTTTTTATGCAGGGTTATTACAGAAGCCGTGCTTAATGGTGTCTTACTCCATTACACATATACATAATGCTTTGCACTGCAGCCTAGTACTCCATTAATCTACTCAAGCCCACTGCCTTCCACACTGCAGCCCAGCACTCTAACCACTGAGCCACTCAAACCCACTGCCTTCCACGCTGCAGCCCAGCACTCTAACCACTGAGCCACTCAAACCCACTGCCTTCCACACTGCAGCCCCGCACTCTAACCACTGAGCTACTCAAACCCACTGCCTTCCACACTGCAGCCCAGCACTCTAACCACTGAGTCACTCAAACCCACTGCCTTCCACACTGCAGCCCAGCACTCTAACCACTGAGCCACTCAAACCCACTGCCTTCCACACTGCAGCCCAGCACTCTAACCACTGAGTCACTCAAACCCACTGCCTTCCACACTGCAGCCCAGCACTCTAACCACTGAGCTACTCAAACCCACTGCCTTCCACACTGCAGCCCAGCACTCTAACCACTGAGCTACCCAAATCCACTGCCTTCCACACTGCAGCCCAGCACTCTAACCACTGAGCCACTCAAACCCACTGCCTTCCACGCTGCAGCCCAGCACTCTAACCACTGAGCCACTCAAACCCACTGCCTTCCACACTGCAGCCCCGCACTCTAACCACTGAGCTACTCAAACCCACTACCTTCCACACTGCAGCCCAGCACTCTAACCACTGAGCCACTCAAACCCACTGCCTTCCACACTGCAGCCCCGCACTCTAACCACTGAGCTACTCAAACCCACTACCTTCCACA